>OY728161.1:579894324-580514606 GCA_963277665.1 Viscum album
CATAAAAATCCTAAAAACACTATAAAATAATGAAAACCCCAAGAAATTAAAAAAATTCCCTAAAACCCTAACAAAAGCCCTTAAACACTTAAAAACAAAAATCCATAATAGCCCATAAAACCCTAAAACCCCTAGAAAACACCTAAAACCCTAAAACCACTTAAAAATCCCAAAAAACCATAAAAACTATAATAAACCATAAAACCCTTAAAACCCTAACAACCCCCAAAAACATAAAATTCCTAATAACCCTAAAAACTCATGAAAAACCCATAAAACCCCTCAAAATTGTAATAAATTAAAGGAAATCCAAAATACATTTAAAATTCCTAAAAAAATCTCTAAGACTGTAAAAACCCTAAAAATACACTAAACCCCCATAAAAACTTTTGAAAAACACTAAAACACAAAAAAAAAAAACCCCAAAAACCCCTAGAACCCATAAAAACCTAGAAACCCCTAAAAATGTTGAAAACCACCAAAAAACCTTTAATATTTTAAAGACCATAAAAATTCATTAAAACACATAAAACACCTAAAAACCCGTAAAACCACAAAACACCTTTAAAAACCTAAAACACCCTATAATCTATATAACCCTAAAATTCATAAAAGTCCCTAAAACCCCCAAAAGTCACAAAGTATCCCTATAAAAACCTGAAAATACCTTACAAACCTGTAAACACCCAAACAACCTAAAAACTCCTAAAGACCCAAAAAACCCCAAAACCCCCTAAAATCCAAAAACCCCCTAAATCCCATAAAAATCATTAAAACCATAAAAAACTAAAACATTAAAAAACCATGAAAACCATAATAAACCCTAAAGGACCCTGAAACCCTAAAATCCATAAAAACCCTAAAACCCTAAAAGTCCCAAAATATATGTATAAAAATTCCTAAAAGAACCTAAAACCCTTAAACACCCTAAAAACACTTAACACACTAAAAAACCTTAAAACCCCTAAAAACCATAAAAACTAAAAAAACCAAAAGACCCAAAAAACCAAAAAAACACTAAAACCAGTAAAAAAACGTAAAACCCAAAAAACCCAAAAAACACTAAAAAACCTTAAAACACAAAAAAACCAAGAAACCCTAAAAAAATATAAAACCCTGAAACCCCTAAAATCCATAACAACCCTTAAAACCCTAAAATAGGAATTAATAAACTAAGCAAAATAAATCCACTAAAACCTAAAATCACTAAAAAATCTATAAACCCTAAAATCCATAAAACCCTATAAACTCTCAAAACCCCTTAAAAACACTAAAACCCCAAAAAACTCTAAAGACCCTGAAAAACCCTAAAAACATTAAAAACCCCTAAAACCCTAAAACCCCTAAAATCTATAAAATCATTTAAACCCTCTAAAACTACTTAAAAACCCTAAAAACTATTAAAACTTTTTTGGATTGTGGTCTTCTATGTTGTGGATAGTCTGGTTGTGAGTCATTGAGGATTCTAGATATTGGTTCTATTGAGTGGTGTTGGATTCTCTCTTGCCTTGGGGTGTTGTGGATGCGTTCCTGGATGTGCTACTAGGTGTGAAATATTGGAAGATGACTGGATAGAAGTTGAGGGTTGCTGGAATCTATGTTTATGGGTGTTGGATGATTCTTGGATGGGATGTGATGATTGATGTTGGTGTTTTCTAGTGGTTTTTGCTTCGCTGTGAGGTGACGAAGTTGAGACTTATGAATTTGACACTAATGGTTCTGTGATGCTGGTAGTGGATTTGTTTTGCAAGGAGGTGATGGATGATGAAAATGGTGTTGTGGGATCCTGGTTGCTATTTGGTTGGGATATGCTGCTTGAGATGCTTCTAATTTTCTGCCTTTTCTAGTTTTTTGTGTCTTTTGGGTTTTTTAGGGACTCTTGGGTATATGGGGTGTCCAGGGTTTTTGGGTGTGGGTTGATTGACCCCACACCTCCCTTGTCTGCTGGGTCTTTTTTCTAATAAATTTGGGGGGGTCAGGAATAGCCTAGCCATGATCCTTCCTTGCCCTTTAAACCCAAAAAACTCTAAAAACCCTAAAAACCCAAAAAATACTAAAAACCCCTAATAACACAAAAAACCCTAAAAACAAAAAAAAACCTAAGAAATATAAAAACCTGAAAACCCTTTAAAGACCCAAATTCCTAAAAACTCTAAAATCCCTTAAAATACTAACAAACACTATAAAACTTTAAAAACCCCTAAAACCCTGAAAACCTTAAAAAAAATCTCACGAACCCTAAATACCCTTAAAAATCCATAACCCTAAAAATCCCAAAAAATATCTAAAATCCCAAAAAATCCTAAAAACCCTAAAATAACCCCCCCCCCCCGACATAAAAGACCCTAAATACCCTAAAATTCCCTACAACCCTTAAAGATCCAAAAACCATAAAAACCATAAAAGACCCTAAAAACCCCTAAAAGACCCTAAAACTCATAAAGGCACTTAAACCCCCCAAAAAACTAAGAGACCTTAGAAAAACCCTAAAAGACCCTAAAATACCTAAAACCCCTAAATACACCAAAAAAACCCAAAACAGCCTAAAAACCCATAAAAATCTTAAAAAACCCTACAACCCCTAAAACCCTAAAAAAACCTCCAAAAAACCTTTAACCCCCTAAAACCCATTAAAACCATAAAAACATTACAAAACACCAAAAAACCCTAAAACTCTTTTAAAACCCTAAAAATCTTTAAAAACCAATAAAATCTTTAACATTCCCTAAAACCCTAAAACCCCTATAAAACCCTACAAAACCCTAATCACCCCTAAAATCCCTAAAAACCCTAAAAACCTCTAAAAGATGATTAAAACCAATTAAAACCCTAAAAAACAATAAAACCATAAAACCATAAAATAATCCTAAAACCCCCTTAAAATCCCTAAAATCCCTAAAAACCCAAAAAATGCTAAAAACCCCAAAAAACACCTAAAAACTCTAAAAACATAAAAACCATAAAATGCTACAAAATCAAAACCCCAAAAACCCAAATCCTAAGAATACTAAAAAACCCTAAATCACCCCTAAAAGACACTAAAATCCCTAAAGGCCCTAAAATCCCTTAAACCCCTAAAATAATAAAAAAACCCTAAAAGATACTAAAAACCCTAAAACACCGTAAAAGACCCAAAAAACCCCCAAAACCCCAAAATGAACCTAAAACCCCTCAAACACACTAAAATCCATATAAAACCATAAAAACCAAACAAAATGATAAAACCCCTAAAATAACTTAAGAACCCCTAAAAACCCCAAAACCCTTCAAAACCCCAAAAACCCATAAAAAACTTAAAAAATCTAAAAGAACCTCTAAATCCATAAAAACCCTAATAATCCTAAAAGAATGATAAAAACCCTAAAAACACATAAATGAATCCTATGAACTCTAAAAACCCAAAAAAAACTCCAAAAAACCCCTAAAAACCTAAATAACCCAAAAAATCATTAAAATCCCAAAAAACCAAAAAACCCCAAAACACCCTAAAAATCATAAAATCCTAAATACCATTAACCCCAAAAACCCAAAAACCCATTAAAACTCAGAAAACACCTAAAAGATACCAAAAGGAGATAAAAACCATGAAATCCTCTAAAATACCCTAAAAGTTCAAAAAACCCTTATAACTCGAAAAACCTTAAAAACCCTAAAACTCTAAAACCCTAAAATACAAGAAATCCTTAAAATTTATAAAACCCCTAAATATCTCTAAAAACCCTATTTCCCAACTCAAACTTAAAAAACCCTTAGTAACACTAAAAACCATAAAAAACTAAAATAATTTTGTTCGGTCCTAAAAGCTTTTCAATGTGAATTGGAATTATCTGGTAAATTTAGTAAAGGAAGGATATTAAACTGCATGAAGAATTGAAGGGAAAATATTTAAAGGAGAAAATCGAAAAAGGAAAAAATTTAGATCATGAGGGGATACATACTTTATGGATTGCTGCTCCGCATGGAGATCTGCTTCGAGAAGAAAGCAGCAAACTAAATGGTTCAGAGGAGGTAGACAGAGGTTCCATCTCTGCGAACACTGTCATTTGTGGGATGGAGGTAGAGAAATTCACCCTACATACTACATTTCTGGTGGAATAAATTGGTCCTTGTTAAAGGAGAAGAATATAGTTCCCCATGAACTAAATGAAGTCATTCAAAAGGTCAGGGTGATTATTTGTGCCTCTGTGAGCTGCAACCATGTGGGCCTTGATTGTCTAAGTCGTCTATTGGCCAGGTAATGGCCATGGGTTTCCACAAAAGTGGGAATGCGGCCTCATTTCAAAGAAACAACTTCACTGATACCCAATTCATCTCTTCTCTTTAAATAAATCTTGAGTGGAGCTGAGAATAGGATTAGAGTTCTGAGGATTGAAGGATAGACGATTGAAGAAGATATATAGCTCTGAAAAGTCTAGACTCACTTAACAATTCACTATAGGTAAAACTCCACCATATAGCATTAAGAATAAGACTAAATAAAAAAATTTAATCCATGAACAAAGAATACCTCATAGGCCTACTCTCTAAGAGGTTCCAAACTGAGGATCCTTTCATGACCATGCACCCTGTGTAGCTATATGCTTTGTAGATGGAACCCTACTTCATGTTGCGATTCCCTATGTGGGAGGAATTTTTTCCTTCATACCAAAAAACTATGTGATAGGAATTTGATCCCACGTAGCACCGTTCTATGCAAATGAAACTGGGTCCCATGTAGACGAACATTGTGTAGAATCCACCAAGGTCTGCATACCACCATGGTAAGCAGATAGCCTACATGCCCACGTAGCAACACACTACGCAGAAGAGCCTCCATCTCGCGTGATAACCTACCATGAAAGGGGGGTACCCTAGGGCATTTCATCCTCCAGCCCTGATCATTACCTCTTATCACATCAGCAGCTCTCATGTAGACTCCTCCATAAACTAGTCCAACAGCACTAATCCAAGGCCTTTTCCAAAGCTGCCAGACCCATATGATAAAACCATCAGGCACACCAGTGTACCCTTTTGAGTTTACATACCCATGGTAATATGAGGCATGTTGATTATCCCCATATTAGGGAATACACATAGAATTTCCATAAGTTTACATTCCCACGGTAACATGGGGTCCAACCCCAAGATACTCACACGTACCTCCCCATTTTAGATGGGAACATAAGGCATATCTGGATAAGTCAATCTGACTATCTAGGGTATTAAAATAAAAGAGGTGATGGGAATATCCAAATACCTTTCTCTCTCTCCCTTTGGTCTTCAATACCATATATCAATAGATGAAGTGGGACATGCGATCTTCAAATTCACTTCCTCCTCTTGTTTCTCACACTGATCATGACTCACATGGGCTTAGATGTGGAAAGTGATCATGAAATCTACATAATCTCGAAGGATGGGCCTCTTCGAAAGTGCAAGACCCAATCAAATGAAGTTCCTCCTTAATGGTTGTTCTTTATAGATGTAAGCCCCAATTTAAATCCCAAATTTTGGGTCTCATATAAGGTGTAAGCACCAATCAAATATCCTCAAATGGGAATATTCCATGTGTAAGCCTTGATCATGTCCACTTTATGGTCCACCTCTAGAGTTTAAGTCCCAAATCAAACAAAAATATGCGGGCTTTGATTTCCAACTAACTGGGATACATTAGAAGCCTCCATAAGGTCCAAAACTGACACCAAAATCACCCTAATGTACTTTAAGAAAAATCTCCAGTAGGATCATATATACCTAGGAGACCATATCTCTTCTAGAAATCTCAGGCCTCTTTATCCTAAGTCCCACACCATCCTTAACCAGGAAACCTTTCTCTTATGTGTCCTTTTTGCATACCGTTAAACTTCATGGATAGGTCCTTGATACACGAACTTAAAAGGTTATGTGTTCAGTAAATTGACACCAAACTATGTGGGTTTGTATTCCTCTCACGAGGATATGTAGGAAGCCCATATTATGGGTTTGATCCCAACATAAAATAGCTCCCATCCCCCCTAGGTGATGATAAACTCCAGAGAATCATCCCATATGGATCAAAACCAGCATCATCTTAGAGAATGACCAAATCATCTCTGATATGTCCATAAAATGGTAACATTGATGGAGAACCTTGAATACATACAAATCCTTCCATTTATGGAGAACCTTAGATACATACAGATGATACCAAACCCATGTGTGATCATGATTAACTACTGCCCCAGGGATATACCGCATACACATGCTTGGGAATGAACCAAATATTCATAAAGAAATTAATATAGCTTAACTCTATAAGAGAGTCATGTAATAGTTAATAGTTCCCCCAAAAAAGGTGAGATGATCCAAAGTTCCAATCGTCTTGACCAATATGAGTTCTCAATGTTTTGTTGGCCAAATCAACCAAGGAAAACCTAACTTTGGAAAGTATGTCCATGAATCATTGATACATGATCTGTTGGGTGTTTCTAGCTCTATTAACAAACCTTTTGGATACCATCAATGATTTTTTAACCGAAACTAGTGATTTCACACCAATTAACCCCCTATAATCACATCAATGGGCCATATCCCCCTTTGGGACCAAAGCCATAATGTCCTCATCCAAAACAAAAATGGTGAACCCAACGAGAATCCTTAAACAAGGTAGTATTATTACCCCACTCAATCCTTTTTCATATCTAAAAAAAAGTGAGTTCCAACTAATATCTTAAATTATGCATGTGATCATGAGATTCTACTGTGATTGGTCTTCAGAGAAACATTCAATCCAATGACATCCTCAAAGTTCTCGCAGACACGTATGGTGATCAATTCACTGGATGATTCTTCTACAAAGTAGAGGACTCCATCATACAACCAGTGTCTTCAATACTGGTTTTCAAATATGTTAATCTGGGAGTACAACCAAAAGGGTACTCTCTCCACGGTGGAGGATACAAGACAAGCCATCCAATTAGTGAAATCTCTCCAGCTGCCACTTTATCTACACTCAGTAGGCCAGCACAGGGAGCCCCACTAGCTATCTCCAATACTTTTGGGTTCATGTCCCTAAAGAATGATAATAAATAACTCCCTTACCTTGGGGAGATGTATGAGGATGTCATAAACAAATTTGTCCCTACTACACAAGATCCCAACTTTAGGGCCTCTACCGGAAGACGTCACTACCAACTCCATATGGCATAGTATCTTTGCTTTGAGGGGGAAACTACTCCACGAGCCCTCGTTGAAGGTGGAAAACCACAAGTCCCTTGGGCTACCTGCTAGGGTGATAAACTTATAACTGGGAATAGGTCATCACCATTGTTCTTGAGGAGGATATCCACCGAAAAAACATGGAATCACACTATGAGCTAGCATATATTATTACTCACTCCACTAAATACTTCCATGAATATATGGTATAAAATTATGGGAAACTGCATATTCCTTCCAATGTTTTCTGGAATCTACCACACAAGTAGAATAGAAAAGTATAGGTAGAAGAAAATCCCTACCGATGTTCAAGAAACCCGTCATCCAAATATGGAGTAAAAAACTGCAAGTAGGTAAAAATTCTTACTAATGAAGACCAAACCTACCATTTAAACTAGGAGGAAAACTATGGGAATTTGTACAACACTACCAATACATATGAATCCCACCAGTCAAATATGGTGGAAATCAACAGGCAGATGAAAATTCTTACCTACCACAATTAATCCCACCAATCAAATATAGTGGAAATAAAATTTAATCATAGTCAAATTTCTGTAGATTTATACAAATACCATCAGAAAAATATAGTATAAAATGAGTATATACAAATTCATTCTTCCAAATATGAATCCCACCAGTCAAATATGGTGGAAGCCAATGAAAATAGCTAGCGTATCCCAGTCATAAATCAGGGGAAGACTCATTCATATGCCCCAACACAAGAGAACCACTAGTATCCACTAGTAGAACATGGGGGATTGGATAAGGCACATATTTTTTCTTAGACATCGAAATAGGAATATATACACATTCCATCTAATGACATCTATCAACACATCCTAGAAATTATGGAGGATCAGATGTTAATTCCCGACCATATCCTTTAAACCTGTCAAGATGTAATCACATCTGCAACTACAGATAAGATTTGGTCCCACAACCCCATCTTCCCAAGTGGGGTGATTCACCCACAAAATAGGATAGTCCCCCTAGAGAAGTCATGAATCCCTGCTCTAGTCCAGTAGGGTCGTCATCCATATTCCATAATAAAAGGAAAACTGGATCAGGAAAAAATACATGTTCTAACTAGGGGACACCCTTCCATGATGGTGGATGTTCCAAGTTAGGCATATATCCCTTCCAAAACTCAATATTATCTTTGTAATATCCTAGCGACATCATGGTATCTACTCAAATAGGAACTCGTATATGAAGGTCATTACCAATAGCAAGCGGCCACCGTTTCCCACAAGATAGCTGCCAAAAATGAAATGAACCAAAGACAACTAGAGAATGAAGAGCACATTCATGAACCTGATCTATGGGAAGTTGGAGTTCTTGAAGCCATAAAACATTTATCAATAGAGGCTCAAGATCCTATCAACCCATCACCAAATTACTAAAGTGGCAGTAGCAGTTGCGATTGTCCGCCCCGCAACATTGTTACCAGTAGCTCTAAAGATCCTCCCCATATCATGCACCATGGTGGATTACTCTTTGGGAAAGAAACAATCCCTCATGAGAACCTATATCCTCATGAGTATCCTATTTCCCTTCATGTCACCAGAATATCGAGCAGCAAGAAGGTCATCCCCTTACTATTGTCTTCCCTATTGGTCCTCGCCAAGGTATACATAGTAGAAATTCTCCCTGTTTTCAAAAATCAAGCCACAATGGTAGTCCTTTCCATGATGGTAGTCACTATGAAGGTCCTCCCTACAATGACATCAAGAGGCTAAAAGGTTATCCCCTTATTTCAGTCTATTCTGAAGGTCCTCCCCAAGATATACACTTTAGTTATTATCTATATGAACAATTACCCAGCTGTGATGGTATCCCTCTCCATCACAACACCGAATTTTAATGTCCTCTCTCTGGCCAAAATTCAAACTAGTAAAAAGGTCCTCCCATTTCTAATTCAATCATAAGGAAGCCCTCATATTCTAAGGTGCTTGGATGAAAGGGTTCGAACATGTCAGATACTATGCCAATGAAAATTGATATCCTTTATCATCAAGAAGATGGTCCAGGGCCACACTCATCCTCAGAGCCATCCCCTTACCCCTCACATGACAACAAGATCCCTATAATCCCCACTTCTTGTGATGAAATTAACAAGAAGTGTCCAAATTGGGATAATCAAGTAGAGGAGTCTATGGAGGGAGAAGAAATTGATATGTTGCTCGGGAGAATACATTTATCTTGGGGTGACATACTAGTTATGTTTTGGCTCACATCCACCTCTCAATTCAACATACCAAGGGAATTGTTAGTGGAATGCATACATAACATTTGCCTAAATATCTGGAAAACTCTCTGCCACCTAAAAACAAATGTCTTACATGATAATGGGTATCAAGACCATATCCAAATATTGGAGGAGCTCCGCCATCAAATCAACTTGAAATACCTATTGTCTATATTGAAACCACAATTAGAGAGGCAGAAGAAATATCTTGAAGTAACCTACCTCAGTGCATTTCACAAGTTGAGACATATAATCAATGATGCACTATCAGATGTTCATATCCAGGGATGGGTAGAAAATCGATCATTGCACTTCACCCCACATACTATCCATCAAAACCCATTAGAAATTGAATCCTGCAATATAATTATCCCAATATGGGCATCAAATGAAATTCTTGTTCAAGAAAGGTGGTATCCTTGACATGAATGGGTCTCAAATAAGTCTCAAAATCATTTGTCCAAATGAGAGTGATCCATTTAAAAACTCATGAATCGGGAAATCAAGAACGTTCAACAAGCCTCCCATTTATGGGAGGATAATCAACAAGCATTTATAATGTCCTCATAAGTAAATAAATAACATGAAGACCCGACACCATATCTATCTCATACCTGAACAAGAATACAAAAGATCAAGAAAGCGAAAACAGTAGTAGCACTTTCTGAAATATGGGTTGACCCTCATCCCATAGGGATGAGGTAATTTTTAACACAAAATTACCCCATGAGACTAGAAAATCCAGGTCGAGACATCATGATAAAGGAATGGGGGAAACCCCAACCTATAGGGATGGTGTAATTTTTACCTCAATCACCCGCATATCAGATTTCAGTCTTTTCTGATCAAGGGAGGCTGACAAGTAAAGAGGTCACCTAGTCTACCCCATCTCATGATTCAATTCCCCACAAGGGAGGAATATGGAAACATCACATCATGGTTCCCTCCGAGTTACTCTTCACCAAGAAATGTGAAAAGAATTCGGGAGAGAGAGCTAAGGATCCCACAAAGGATGAAAGAAGCTCCCCTACCATTTTACAGTTGGTATGCCACCTACAATGAATTAATCATAAATTAAGATTATGGATATGAGTCCCATAGAACACATTGAGGATGATGCAAATGCATAAGATCAAGGGGAGGATGGTTCTGCCCTAAACCTGGTCTGTACCGAGCCTGATGGTATGCATACTCAGAACTAGAGGGTCACCATAAATTTGGGCAATCCCTTAGCCAATCCCTCATTACCTCATTTAAGAATCACCAATAGGGATAATCATAAAATCATGGTCACATACGACCCACCTCCTTCTCTCAATGAAAAATCTTTCTTTACGCTTGAGGAGAGATTCGCTCAGAAAGAGAAATAAATGAAAAGAGTTCGAGAGAATAAATTTTGAGCTACTCCAAGAAAGCCACCCAATGGAATATTCTCTTCAACATCCTTTGGAAGAACCCCAACATGCACTCTTATATGGTGTGATTGTACCATAAAGGTTCATCCTAGTGAATAAAGAAAGACTAGAAGGTTCATCTAGAACAGTACCAGAACCATCAGTCTACTTAAACCCAATCCCCAAGGTATATCAACATTTCTCCCCATTGAGAAAATAACTGCAACATTTTCAGGTAAATCCAAAAAGGATACCACCGTCTAGTTATACCCCCCAAGTACCAATAGCACCGACACTACCAAATTTCCCCCTACTTCACCAGTCTATGATCAGGTCCAGCAGGACACACATCAAGGGATCGTGAATACCATTGAGTCATCAGAAGCCGATTGGAATCCATGGAAGGAAAACACATGCTGATACATCCAAAATGTAAACCCTACCCTGATTGGGTGAGTAACTTTCTTCCACCACCGAAATTTGGGATCCCCATATACCCAATATTCAATGGCTCAGGTCACCCAGAACAATATCTGATAAATTATGCATACTGTTGAGATCCCATAATGGGAACCCTGGAACAACAAGAAGTAGTAAAAATTAGATGCTTCGTACGAACCCTACAAGGATCAGCCTTTTTTGGTACACCAGTATACCAGCCGAGTTAGTAACAGGATGGGAGGATTTATGATGGCAGTTCCTTTTTAGGTTTAGTTTGACAATGCCAAAGACAGTAGTCAAAAAACTCGTGAACTGAAAATAGAAGTAGAATGAGAGATTCTCAGACTTCATTTATAGGTGGAAAGGGATAAACTAATACTATAATTAGTCAATCCCTCAAGATGAGATACTTGATATATGAATTGAAAATATCTATGATGAGTTATGAAAACCAATCATCTTAGAGAAATACATAAGTGGATTCTGAGATTTCTATGTCATTGCCTATATAATTTAGGATTCCTTACAGCAGACCAATCTCATGTCCTAGACAGCCCCATCCTCTCCCAAAAAGTGGGTGGGAAGAGTTTAAATAGCTTCTATTACTCTCAAACCATCCCAAAAACCCACTCCATCTTTGAGTCTTGTGCCAAATCATGCAGGACCTCTTGGATGTTAATAGAAACCCCTATCTCGATAATAAGAATGAAGTGGGGCCATTATAAATTAGTTTGAGGTATGAAGGAACAAATTTTACTTGTTTTGATATGACCAATTCCATGGTTATTTCATAGCCTCCATGAACTACAACTTGTTCTGTCTGCCCGAACCAAAAAAGGTTGTTGAATTTTATCTCAAAGACAAACCAGAATATTTTCCTTTTCATCGGATATTGGGACACATAATATAGGAGTGATTCATCTTCAAGGAACTCCTGTAGAGAATGATAGATTCTGGTCAAGTAAAATTTGGACCACCAACAGCGCAAGTGGCGTACATATCCACCACTACCCCTGATGAGGGAGATGATTAGAAATAAGTTTTTAGTAAGAGATAAAAAAAATTTGTCATTTGGATGACCTAAAATATGATCAACTGAGATCATGTAATTCTCCAAGAACATTTGAAGCAACCAATTATATCACTAGTTTCTCCTACAGAAACAAAGTAGACTTCCTTGGCCCCATAAGCTTCTAGAAGCGGACCATAAAATGGATAGTTTGATAAGAAAATAAATAATCTAGTGTAGGAAGATGAATTTATTTCAAGGAAAAAATTATCATTGACCCTCTTAGATTTTATGCCATCAAATATGAAAGAATGGGCACCACCCCACCAAATGACACCACCAAAAGCAGATGATGAGGAAAAGTCATCTTTAGAAGAGGAGTTGATATTTGGATCCATTAATTTCATCCACTTAATGGATCCCTTCTCTAATGATGAGTATGGATATGAACCCAAGTACCCCACACCCAATCAGGGAATCTAAGGAAGAGGCCACAGGAGCCGAGGATATCAAGGGAGATACAACCATGGTAGAAATAAATCTTATGGATGCACCTCTACTCAAACTATCAATGTTATATAAATTCTGGTAAGAGCACTCCATCATACCCAACAGGAATAGGGAAATTCCACTTCACCTATAAGAGCCAATTTGGTCCAATATTTCTGGAATATCCATAAGAATAAGGCAAGGTGTCAAATTACCCTCGGTGTGTGGGTAGACCTGCCTGACCCAACCCACAAAGGAAGGAATATCCTCTAGCTCTAGTCCCAAGGGTCAACCCATAATCATCAAATGATCAAGATCATAAAGTGTCTGTGAAAGAGGGTCCTTTTACTAGGAAGTTCTGAACTTTAGACTATAAGTATGATATCCTGAATTAACTCGCCTCAGAACCAACCAAACTATCAATCCCGGAAGCTCTGAGTTTATTCAACGATCTCATAGAAGCATTCATAGAGGCTCTGATAATCCCCCATGAGTTTGAAGCTGAAGTGTCTGCCACCAAAGTCTATTGGATAGAGATTTGTCCTACAGAATGTCACATTGTGATCTCCTTCACAAATCAAGATGAAGATTTCATTATCCACACAAACATTAGGCCTTTGTATGTATCTTGAAAAGTAAATAGTGTTGATGTTTGGAATGTATTCATCTACAATGGCTTTAGAGTTAATCTCATCCCAGTGAGAACACTTCTCCGATTGGGTTGCAATAAGGAAAATCTAGCACCAAACTACATAACGGAACAAGGATATGATAAAAATAAGAAGAATCAATTGGGATAAATCAAGCTCAAGAACCAGTTTGGATATATCATTGTCGACTCAGACTTCATGTTCACACAAAAAAACACAACCTTCAATGTCCTACTAGGAAGGCCCAAGTTTCTCAAACATGCAGTGATCCCCTTTTCATACCATCAGTGCATAAAATAATGAATTAATGGACAAATTGGTAAGTTATGCATTGATAAATCCCCTTTTTAATCCTACATATTTCATTACATCGATGAAAAATTCTATTAAGGGAAATAGAGGAAACCCCCAATCGATGATATTAATCTGGTCACTACCCTAAATAGTCTAGAAATGTTCCTAGAATATCCCCTCAATTATACAGGTGAAGAATACATACTACCACCCATCAATCAGGTCAGGTGAATGGGTATGAGTTTAGAGGAATGTTCAACAATCCTCATGATTTTGATCATAGCCCCTAAATCCAGTAGCATTTTAGAATGTGTTAAAACCTGATATCAAGATGAATACTTGAATAAAGATTCCTCTGAACTATCCTCAGATCTCCATAAAAAATTTTCCTCAGCCATTGGGTTAGAAGAGGAATAAAGAAACCTTACATCTATTACTCTATCCTCTCTGGAATGTTCATCACCGTCAACTGGGTTAGAAGAATTCTCTTCATCCCCTTTGAGTCAAGATCTGAACATTTCTTCTGACTCTGGGGAGCTCATCTCAATGATTGTTTTCCCTTTAAAAGAAGAATAAGAGGACAATGAATAGGAGGAGGAAGTAGAAGAGGATCTTATGGATGCCCCTCCATCATTTGAGGAAGGCATATCTACCACCATTGATGAACTCAAAGAAATCAATCTGGGTATGGAAGAAGATCCAAGACTAACCCTAATTAGAGTGGCCATGAATTCTGAAGAGAAATTGGTATACACCTCCTTCCTAAGGAAGAATTAAGATGTTTTTCATAGAACTACACATAAATTCCAAGACTCAATCCCAAAGTGGATACTCACCACTTAGGCTAGCCAGAAGATGATCGAGGTTACAAATAGGTGTCCAGAAGATCTCACATGTCACATGCTGCCAAAATAGTGGCTGAAGTCGAAAAGATTAGTAGATCCAACTTCATTCGGGAAGTCAAATACCCTATATATATTTCCAATATAGTTCTCATCAAAAATAAGAAAGAACAAATCAGAGTTTGTATCGATTTCCAAGATCTCAACTGGAACTATTCAAAAGATGATTTCCCAGTCCTGATTATATAATTTTTTATTGATGCAACTTCTAGATATGAGGCCCTCTATTTCATGGATGACTATTCAAGATAAAACCAAATTTTGATAGACTGAGAAGATGCATAGGACACCACCTTCAGGGAACCCTAGTGGGTAGTTTGTTATAGGGTAATTCCCTTTGGTCTACAGAATGTTGGTGCCACATACCAACGTGCCATGCATTGTATCTTCAAGACCTTCCTAGTAAAGTTCATCAAATTATATGTTGATTACCTAGTGGTTAAATCTGAACAACATCTAGACCACCTGGTAGATCTTGAAATAGTATTCAGAAAATTATGACAAAACAACATAAAAATGAATCCATTTAAGTGTGCTTTCATTTTTACCTCAAGGAAATTACTCAAATTTTCCATATGAAATTGTGGAATTGAAGTCGGACCCGGGAAGAAAAATAATATTCTTGACATGTCACCACCTCATAACCTCACATAGTTAAGAGTTCTATAGGGACACTTGGCCTACATCTAGTTCTACATGGCCAACCTTGCCAAAAAAATGTTCACCCTTTACCAAGTTAATGAAAAAAGGGGTAGCATATCAATGGACTGGTGATTGTCAGGAGGTATTCAAAAATATTAAGAAATATAGCTTAAGACTTCAAGTGTTAATGCCACCCATTGAAGTAAGATCACTCATTTTTTATGTGATAGTATTGGAGGGATCCCTAGGTGCCCTCCTCAGGAAATAGAACAAAACCAACAGCGAAAACAACCTCTACTATCTCAACCAAACCATGGTTGATGCTGAGACACATTACTTGAGTATTGAGAAAATCTGGTTGGCACTAAAATTTACTATCCAAAATTTGAGACTCTGCCTACTTCATCATGAGGCCCACTTGGTCTCTTCAAACAACCCACTCAAGTACATTCTTAAGTGTCCAATGTTGACTGGGCGTTTGTCGTGGTGGTTAGTCATTCTAAAGAATTTTGACATCTAGTTTGTGCCTCAGAAAGACACGACAAGAAACAGAGGTTTTCCCAATGGATATATACCAACGGTTTCTTCAAGACGTTGGTATACTATAAAAAAAGGCAACATTTTCCAACGGTTTGTTTAAACCATTGGCAATGTGTTAATATAGTTAATATTTCCCAATGGTTTGACAAAAATTTTGGGAAATATTAATTTCCTCTAAGATATACCGATGATTTTAATAAATCGTTGGTAAAGAGAGGCTTTCCCAATGGCTTTTAAAAACCATTGTGAAATATTTCCCCCAAATACCCAGCACCCCAGCTCCAACTCGGCCCAATTACAGACCCTAATCCAATGCTCCTCCCAAAGTTTTCTCAGCTGCGAAACTCCTACCATCCATAGATCCATCTTCAATCAATCAATTTTTTATTAATACACTTAAAATTAGTAATTTTTAGCTTAGTTTTAATGTTCTCCCTCTATGTTTTTTTGTTTCAGTTTTTATTTGGGATAAATTAGAGTTCCTGTGTTCTGTGGCATACTAGACCCTTTGATTTGTTTTTTTTATTCTACACTTCAAACATGGTAAAGGGTTTGTTTAGTGGGGTGATATGGTAGTTTCTATGGACTTTAGTTTAGTTAAAAATTAGATTTGGATTTTGTATTTATAGTTTTTATTCAAGTAATAATGGGAAGGGTATTGATATTGAGGATCAATTGGTTGTTGGTTGGGTGATGGATTGGAATTGTGAACACCCCCCACCCCCTGGACACCTTCTACCCCCCTGGAAGCCCACCCACCACCCCTTAGAAACCCCCCCTGTAATGACCCGGACCCGAACAACCACCCGAACAGTGCCAAATGGGTCTGGTGTTACTACCTTAGGCGCACCTCCCCAAATTCCAAAGGCTTCCGACTAACAGTGAGGGTCTAATAGGTATAGTGGGGAGGTTATACCCTCTCGGAGGATAATAATAACGGTACTGTTCTGAGTATAATAGTAAAGATGCAATAGAATAAAAGACCCAGCAGACTCGAACCATACCCACAGAGCGGAAGAATAATCAATATAGATAAACAGCGGAAGCAATAAATATAACAACAACAGTGGGAATAAATACAACAGCATGTTGAACACATGTAACAACCACTAAACAATAAAACATGCATCCAAAGTAGGTCAGACACATCTGAATATAAAAAGGGAGCCAATGGATAACCAACAGTAGCTACAACAAGTAAGCATACTAATACAGAAAAGGAAACAAAACAAGATAATCTCCATCTAGGTAAGACCTCAAGGTCCATACCATCTCCATGCAACAACTAACGCATCCCAGCTTCTGAAGCTGGCCTCTTTCCTGCACGTAAATCCATAAAGTCTGCATGCCTCCCGAAGGGCCCATGGAGGGTGTGAGATGAATCTCAACAGGATACAACCCAACACTTCATACATAATATAAGTGTTTAAGAAGGAATGTATTTATAAGGAAAATAGTAAGCATTACAATTCATAAATAAACACATACTCCACTAGTGCTCAGCAGCCACCATGGAGTGTCGCCTGCTTCGGCCAACACCAGAATCCCTGTCATGTAGCCCAGCACCATGTGCCCCTGACACCTCGCGTCTCAAGTACCGACGTCCAGAAGGCATTCCCAATAATATTAACCCAGAACTTTGTTCCTCTTGACACCTCGTGTTTCAAGTACCGAAGTTCCAAAGGCACGCCCAAGAAGTAACCCGAAGGTACAACGATGCATGTCCTAAAACAAATAACCAGAGGGACAGAAATGTCTGCCCTCAAATAAATAGCCGAAGGGAGAGTGATGTCTTCCCTCAAATCAGGTAATTAGAGGGACGATGATATCCACCCTCAAATCACGGTGAGCCTCAGCCCCCAACCCGATAGCCTCAAACTAACCCATGGAGGCTCGTCACCTCCCACATGGCTTTCTACGACAAGAACCCCCAACCAAAGTACCTAAATCGCATATACATGGGCCTCTTCCCACATGAGTGTTCAAAACCACCTCATCATAGGGTATCTATGTGTGCACACTAATCAATGTTCTGGGTGAGCGGTAATCACCAAAATAGTACCCAAGACACCACACATCTGACACCCCGTGTCCCTACGACCATGCTGCTCAAGAGTAACTCGTCCCATGCCCAACCTGACAGTCATCCTGCCTCAAGACGACGTCTATTATTCCCAATACTATGGTCAAAACCACTCATAGTAACCCCAGGCCAATCCCAACCTGATAGTCGTACTGCCTCAAGTCGATGTCCATGACGCCCAATCCCACGGTCAAAACAACCCCACAATATCTAGGCCATGCCCAACACAAACAAATGGTTCCAGCAAATGAAATTCAACAATCACATATAAAACACATTTAAACAAAACACATAAACAGGAAAAACATTATAAACTATAGAATTTCCCTAACCAAATGGTTGTCAAACAACAACATTGAGGTCTTGAATGCCTCTAACAATTTATATCAAGGTTTAACAACTAAACCTATCAGTTTACACCAATATCATTCAAGTATTATCATTTTGGAAACCCCAACCAAAATTCCCCATGTGATCAACGACCTCTCGCCCGGCCCTGCTCAATAAAAACAGGACAAAGGTATACCCATAGGTCTAAAATGAAATTTAATAAGCAGTAGCAGATAAAATAGGGTCTCTCTCAAAAATACCCAAAACACACCATAGGTCGCGCCACCCAAATGTCCACGAAAACATGAAAGAAGGTATGCACCACCTACCTCATAATAGTACGAGGATACTCCTCCGATGACAACCTCCAATTTGTCCTAAAACGCGGTAGATTTACAAAAGAATCAAAACCTCTCAAACCCCAATAACTCGATCTTGGGAAAAAATCAGGAAAAACGGCTCAAGGGGAATCAAGGCCTTACCGAGGGGGTTCTAACGCATCAAATGATGCTCAAAACGGAGTTCGAACAAAGATCTGGGATGGATTTGAAGGTTCGAATGGCTCTCCCCGCGTAAGCCCTGAGTGGATGGAAGAAAAAGAGGAGAATGGGAATTCCCGGGTGGCCCGAAACTTTAAAACCTAATTTTAAGTGGCCACACGGTTAACCCGCATGGTTTTTCAAACTATGCACCAACCGTGCAGTTTCCACTGCCTCACCCAGAAACTTCGCACGGCCAACCCGCATGGTTTGGAAAATGATGCACCACCCATGCAGAGCCCACTATCTCACCCAGAGACTTCACACAATTTGTCCACACGGTTTGTTCAGACCGTGTGCCAACCTTACGCACCTGAACGACCTCCCAAACTTCAAAATTTTAACCCAAAATTGTCCAATTTTCCTATTTTTGTCATAAGCGAGTCAAAAATTCAAACAGGGTCGGGATTTTGACCCATTCCAAAAAACCTGGGTTCTTACAAACTCCCCACCTTAACATAGCTCATCCTTGAGCTATCAAACGAAACTCGGATATGGCACCAAACATGCCATCTTGATCAAAGTAACCTAGACCTCCCAGGTCTCAAAAGTCCTGGCTAAATTCCTCAAGTGGCTCTAAACCTTAGTAATCACCTAACTTGGTATCAACCCAACAAAACTCAAAGAAAACAAGGTTTACTAACCTGTTTTCCAGACGCATGGTCCTTTTATGACGCATCGTCACCCCTGCGCCTCATTGGCACTCTCGTGTCATTCCCGACACCCAAACACATCCTGCACCGCATCGGTGTCTACCTCCAAGAGGTCGTGTATCCCATGGATGCTCAAAACAAACCTGGTGCCTAGCACCTTAAGTAACCCGCATCCTCGATGCCCCGATGCCCATGGAACCTCAAGTAACCCGCATCCTCGATGCCCCGATGCCCAAGGCACCTCATGTATCCCGCATCCTCGATGCCCCGATGCCCATGGAACCTCAAGTAACTTGCATCCTCGATACCCCTGATGCTACGCATCTCATACATATATATAAATACATCAAGCACCAGATATGGTGCCAATCCCCCTGACTAGCATCTAGTCAGTCCACATAGATCATGTGCATCATGTGCACTCAAAACCAACATGCCTCTACAGGTCATGCCAAAAAGAAAACATGGAAATCACGGCCACACCCTAGGTGTACCTCTAACCATCGTCAGCTCACCAGCCTGCTCAGCCTCTGGCAGCTCCACAATGTGCACCTGGCCTGAAGTACGGCTAACTAATGCCTGACCTCCCTACGGTGCTGCTCCAGCCACCATACACTGACCCCTCAGCTGGATCCCACTGTCTCTATCACATCCTCCATGTGCATATGAACCTAGACTACCCTCTCCTAGTACCGAACCTGAACCAACTTCAGATACCACTGTCTGTCCTGGTCCCTGCCTGCCGACTGTCTGAGAAGGCTTCCTGCAAAACCTCTCCAGATTCCAGACCTTTCCACATGCCCAAAACTCCTTTGGAGGCCTATCACACTGAGTCTGGACATGCCCTGGCTGTCCACACTGGAAGAAAATCACTCCATAACTGCTAAGAGGTAGTCTAGATAAGTCCTTTTCTTGAATGCCCTGCTGGAACTCATCCCGTCCTTGCTTCCTTCTATCTGAACCATCACCGGAAGTTGTCACCCGACTATCCTGGGGCCTATCCCTCTAGTTTCCCTCCGTTATGAGCACCATATTCACTACCTCCGAAAAGGAACCCAGCCTGAAAATTTTCACCTAGACCCGAATGGCGTGTCTTAATCCATTCTCGAAGTATCTCACCCTAGCCGCGTCATTGCTTACCATACCAGGTGCAAAGCGAGACAGCTTAGTGAATGTAACTGCATCGTCCATGACGGACATGTCTCCCTACTAAAGGCTCAAGAACTCCCAATCTCTCTATGATATTAGTTTCTCTGGGTAAAAGTGCTCGAAGAACATGTCCTCGAAGTCCTTCCATGCTAGTCCCTTGTGCTTGAGATTCTGAACAAGCACATCCCACCAAAACTTTGCCGGTCCTCGCAGCATGTACATCGGCAGCTTGACCCTCCACCCTGGAGGCATCTCGAGCTGCTCGAAGATCATCTGCATGCTCTCTATCCAGTTCTTAGCCTCTTACAGACCACCCTCACCCTAAAATAGTAGCAGGTGTTGTGGCTGGAACTCTCGCGTTAGATATGACATATAAGGCTCCGTACCCAGTGCTCCTCTGTCGATCCCCTGCAAGAAACGCACCAGGCTAGCTCGGAGCTACTCGTCGAGCCATGGCCCGAATGTAGACAAACCTGGATGTTGTCCTGCCTACACTAAATCCTGGACCTGATCATGTCCCTAAGCCTGCACTTGTGGCTCATTCTCTACCTGTACCGAATCATGAACCTGATCCTGCACCTGCGACACTGTATCATCTCTCGTCTGATGCTCCATTTGAGTCGCCCAAAAAGGAACTCGCTGGATACCATAAATGGCCATACATCTTATATATATATATATAACAATATATATTCCGCATAGATAAGGAAAGTAGTAAAAGGCAGTGCATAACTACTACCCTTACACCCCCTCACCGCAACCCATTCCCATGGCATCCTGGCCTCATGGCCTCTTTACCCGCCCCTATCAGGGTGAAGTATCAAAAGTACCTCGAGCCATGCCTATCCTAACAACCAACATTGCCTCAAACCAATGACTGAGTCACCCAATCTTGGTGATCAAAATCACCTCAATTAAAGTACCATCCTGCTCGTACAAGAGCCAGACCCAAACATCCTGCCACATGCAATTCCATAAAAATATAAAGCATGGCATACACATTGAAACAACAAGCAATTCTATCAGTAATTTCACCAATTCACATTTCATATCATACAAGCATGGAAATTGATTTTTATTCACATGGTATTATCACTTCACAAAGCATACGTGCAATTATGAAATTGAAATACCCTAAAATGTGCCAATCAAAATGCCAAGAAACAATCTTTGCCATACCGAGCCAAGGTCCAATTCTCCCTTGCCACATCAGGTCAAGGGTCACATATCACAATCAATAACATCACACACCAAGTGAGACACTGAGGTGGAAATCATATAAACTATAATCTGAGAAAAAGAAAATAGCAATTCCCACCCATGGAAACATGGTCCATCCCTCGTACCTGGGCCTGTAGGCACCCAAGCACAAGCTAGAAACCCGGTTCCAGTAACAACATATCTCCAGTCTACTATATCCCAAATAGTAAAACCAACAAAAATAAAAGAGAAGTCTCAATCTCATTAGTAGCCAGTAAAACACTACTACTAAATCCTTGTTAAGAATTCCCTCTGATACCACTTTGTAATGACCCGGACCCGAACAACCACCCGAACAGTGCCAAACGGGTCAGGTGTTACTACCTTAGGTGCACCTCCCCGAATGCCAAAGGCTTCCGACTAACAGGGAGGGTATAATAAGTATAGTGGGAAGGCTATACCCTCTCAAAGGATAATAATAACGGTACTGGTCTGAGTATAAAAGTAAAGATGTAGTGGAATAAAAGAACCAGCAGAATCAAACCAGACCCACAGATCAGAAGCATAATCAATATGGATAAACAGTGGAAGAAAAAAATATAACAAAAACAGTGGAAATAAATACAATAGCATGCTGAACACATGTAACTACCACTGAACAATAAAACTTGCATCCAAAGCAGGTCAGACACATCTGAATATAAAAAGGGAACCAATGGATAACCAACAGTAGCTACAATAAGTAAGCATTCAAATACAGTAAAGGAAACAAAAAAAGATAAACTCCAGGTAGGTAAAACCTCAAGGTCCATACCATCTCTATGCAACAACTAACGTAGCCCAACTCATGTAGCTGGCCTCTTTCCTACATGTAAATCCATAAAGTCTGCACGCGTCCCGAAGGGCCCGTGCAGGGTGTGAGACGAATCTCAGTAGGATACCACCCAACGGTGTGTACCTAATATAAGTGTATAAGCAGGAATTCATTTATAAGGAAAACATTAAGAAATACAATGCATAAATCAACACAGACTCTTCTAGTGCTCAGCGGCCATCATGGAGTGTCACCTGCTTCGGCCAATGCTGGAATCCCTATCATGTAGCCTGGCACCATGTTCCCCTGACACCTCGTGTCTCAAGTACAGATGTCCTGAAGGCATACCCAATAATAGTAACCTAGCACCTTTTTCCTCCTGACACCTCGTGCCTCAAGTACAGACGTTCCGAAGGCACGCCCAAGAAGTAACCTCGAGGAACAATGATGCATATCCTCAAACAAATAACCAGAGGGACAGCAATGTATTCCCTCAAATAAATATCCAGAGGGACAGTGATGTATACCCTCAAATCAGGTAACTGGAGGTACGACGATATCCGACCTCAAATTACGACGAGCCTCAGTGCCCAACCCGATAGCCTCAAACTATCCCCTAAAGGCTATTCACCTCCCATGTGGATTTCTACGACAAGCACCCCCAACCAAAGTACCTAAACTGCATCTATGGCGGCCTCTACCCACACGAGTGGTCAAAACCACCTCATCACGAAGTATCTATGTGTGCACACTACTCAACGTTTAGGGTGAGTGGTAATCACCAAAATAGTACCCAAGCCATCACATGTCTGACACCTCGTGTCCAAGCAACCATGTCGCTCAAGAGTAACTCGGGCCATGCCCAACCTGACAGTCATCCTGCCTCAAGGCGATGTCCATGAAGCCCAATCCCGTGGTCAGAACCACCCATTGTAACCCCAGGCTAAGCCCAACCTGACAGTCATACTACCTCAAGCTAACATCCATGATGCCCAATCCCATGGTCAAAACTACCCAACAATATATGGGCCATGCCCAACATAACCAAATGGTTCCAGCAGATGCAATTCAACAATCACATATAAAACACATTTAAACAGAACACATAAATAGGAAAAACATTCTAAACCGTAGAATTTCCCTAACCAAACGGTTATCAACCAATAGCACTGAGGTCTAGAATTCCTCTAACAATTTATATCAAGGTTTAACAACTAAACCTACTAGTTTAAACCAATATCATTCATGTATTATCATTTTGGGAACCCCGGCCAAAATTCCCCATGTGAGCAACGACCTCTCGCCCGGCCCTGCTCAATTAAAACAGGACGAAGGTATACCCAAAGGTATCCCATAGATCTAACAAGAAATTTAATAAGCAGTAGCAGATAAACTAGGGTATCTCTCAAAAATACCTGAAACACACCGTAGGTTGTGCCACCAAATATCCACAAAAACACAAAATAAGGTATGCACCACCTACCTTGTACTAGTATGATGATACTCCTCCAATGGAAACCTCTAATTTGGCTTAAAACGTGGTAGATCTATAAAATAATCAAAACCACTAAAACCATAATAACTCTCTCTAGGTAAAAACTCAAGAAAAATGACTCAATGGGAATTAAGTCCTTACCGTGGGGGTTCTAATGCATCAAACAATGCTCAAAAATGAGTTTGTATGAAGATCCGGGAGGGATTTGATGGTCAGACCATCTCTACCCGCATAAGCCCTGAGTGGATGGAAGAAAAATAGAAGAATGGGAATTCTCAAGTGGCCCGGAACATAAAAACCTAATTTTAAGTGGCTGCACGGTTAACCCGCATGGTTTGGAAAACTGTGCGTCAATCGTACGGTTGCCACTACCTCACCCAGGAACATCATATGGCCAACCCGCACGGTTTGGTAAACCGTGCGCCACCCATGCGGAGCCCACTGTCTCACCCAGAGACTCCGCACGGTTTATTCAGACCGTGTTCCAACCGTGTGCACCTTCACAACCTCCCCAACTTCAAAAGTTTAACCCAAAATTGTCAAATTTCTCTAGTTTTCTCAGAAGCGAGTCAAAAATTTAAACAGGGCCGGGATTTTGACCCATTCCAAAAACCCCGGGTTCTTACACCCCCCCCCCCATTTTACAACCCTCACCACCCTGCACCCCCACCCCCTGGACACCCCCACGCCTTGGTTAGCTCCCCCACCATCCTGCACCCCCACCCCCTGGACACCCCCACCCCTTGGATAGCCCCCTCTCCCACCCCCTGGACACCCCCACCCCACCCTCCCCGGACACCCCTCACCCCCATGGACATCTCCCCACCCCCTAGACACCCCCACCACCTTGGACACCCCCTCCCCCACCCTTTTGATATCCCCCTCCCCCCACCCCCTGGACACCCCCACCCCCTAGACACCTCCACCCCCTGGACACCCCCACCCCCTTGGACACCCCCACCCCCACCCTCCCTGGACACCCTTCACCCCCATAGACAGACCCCCCCCCCCCTCCCCCCACCACCCCCACCCCCAAGACACCCACCCCCTGGACACCCTCCACCCCCTTGGACAGCCCCCCCCCCCCCACCCCCTTAGACAGCCCCACTAGACACCACCAAACCTCCTAGACACCACTTCTCCTCCTAAGTGCTTGGCCAAAATTTAAAATTGGAATTAACAATGTAGTTGATTTCCCCTTTCCCCAATGAAATTTCCTAAGTGACCCATAGAGCCTTATAAATTGAATTTGTCATGTTTTGATAAATTGAATTTGTCATGTTTTGATAAATTGAATTTTTCATGTTTTGATAAATTGAATAGGTTGTTTGGAATGAAATGGCTAATGCATGATGGTTTTCTTTTCCTAATGAATAAAATTATTTTAAATAAAATTACCCTAAGGGGGGCTCCAGGAGGGGTAGGGGATATCCAGTTGTTGGGGGCTTTCCAGGTGGGGGTGGGTTGTCCAGGGGGTAGGGGGATGCAGGGGGTAGGGGGGCTATAGGGGTGTGGGGGAGGGGGTACGGGCAGCCCAAGGAGGGAGTATGGGATATCTAGGGTGGTCAGGGTGGGGTGTCTAGGTGGGGGAGGGGTGGGGGCTATCCAGGGGGTGGGTTTTCTAGGGGTGGGGGTGGGTTGTCCAGGTTGGGGAGGGGGGTGTGGGATGTCCAGGGGGTGGGGGTGAGCTGTCCAGGTGGGGGAGGGGGTGTTCAGGCAGGGAGGTGGGTTATCCAGGTAGGGGTGGGGGGATATCCAGGTGGGGTACGTGTGTGTGTGTGGGGGGGGGGGGGGGGGGTTGTCCTGGTGTGGGTGGTGGGGGTGGGCTGAATAGGTGCGGGTGGGGGGGGGGGGATGTCCAAGTGGGGGTGTGGGGGGGGGGGGATGTCCAGGTGGGGGTGGGGTGAGGGTGGACTGTCCAAGTGGGGGGCTGTCCAGGTGGGGGGGGCTGTAGGGGAGGGGGTGTGGGATGTCCAAGGAGGGGGTGGGCTGTCTAGGGGGGTGGGTTGTCCAGGTGGTGGAGGGGCTATGGGATGTCCAAGGAGGGGGGATGTCCAGTGGGGGTGGGGGCATGGGTTGTCTAGGTGGGGGTGGGGGTGGGTTGTTCAGGGGGCTGTAGGGGGGTAGGGGCTACAGGGGAGGGGGTGTGGGACCTCTAGGGAGGGAGGTGGGATGTCCATGGGTGGTGGTGGGTGAGCTATATAGGTGGGGGAGGGGTGTGGGCAGTCGAGGGGGTTGTCAAGGGGGGTGGGTCTCCACTATAATACTCTACCAAAAAATAGGAATCACATATAACCAATGTATATTTTCTTTCACATGTTATGACTTTTCTTGAAGTTCTATACCTACACTCACTCTTACCCTTCCAAGAATAAGTGGTATCTGCAAAGAAATCTCACTCAGGTTCTTATCCACTATCCATATTGATCTCTTACAAATTTAACATTCGTACAACTCCATATCACCTAATGATATAACACATATCATAATCCTATGAGTATTGTCCCACAGAAACATGGCTCATAAAATCTGATCCATGTATGACATTTGGTGGTGTGTTTAAAATTGGGTGTGTTCTGATTTATATGTATGATATTCATGTTTTACACCAACAATCTTCTCAGTTATCTATAATAGGCTTGAAATCATGCTACAATTGGATAAATATTAGATTTAAAACCCTAGTTTGGGGGTGGACACCACCACCCCAATGGACTCCCCCCCCCCCATCCCCTGGACTCCCCCCACCCCCTGGATAGCCCCGCCACCCTCGTGGATAGCCCGCCCACCCCATGTGGATAGCTTACCCACCCCCTGGACACCTTGTACCCCCTAGACAGTCCTGCCACCCCGATGGATAGCATGCCCACCCACCCCATACCCCCTGAACATCCCCGCCACCACCTTTGATAGCCCACCCACCCCCTGGACACCTCGTACCCCCTTGGATATCCCCCCTCCCCCGGAAATCCCCCCTGGACACCCTCGACACCCCCGGACAGCCCCTCCACCCCTGTGGACAGCCCTCCCACCCCCCTATACACCCCATACCCCCCTTGTCAGCCCCCACACCCATGGACAGCACCCCCCCTAGACACCCACCCACCACCCCCCGGACACCCCCACCCCTGGAAAGCCCCCCCCCCCCCCGAACACCCCTGACCCCACTGGACAGCCCTACCACCCCCATGGACAGCCTTTCCCACCCCCCACGGACAGCCCTCCCACCCCACTGGACACCTCGTACCCCCCTAAACAGCCCCTCCACCCTTGTGGACAGACGTCCCATCCCCCTGGAAACCCCGTACCCCCTTGGACAGCCCCACCCACCCCCTGGACACCCTCCCAAGGATATCCCTCCCGCCTGGACACCTGAACCCCTAGACAGCCCCCCCCCCCCACTCCCTCGACACCCCCGACCCCCCTAGATAGCCCCACCATCCCCTTGGACACCCCATACCCCCTGGACACCCCCACCCCCTTGGAAAGTGTATGTGATCCCTCAAATAATCTACTAAGATATAAAATTTCTTCGATCTAAAATTTACTGAACTATTGAATAATTCTCCTCCACAGGTGTACATGATCTTGTACACTCATGTATAGTTCTTCAAATATATTTTTTTATAAATATAGTATTTCTTTTTCTTTTATATTATGCTTCTCATATAGTGTATTGTGTCGGTTATAGTTTCATATAAAGTAAAAAATTCTCGTTTACTTAAATATATTTTCGATGAAACTTTAATCTTATTGAATTTATTTTGACGAAATGACTTATAAAATTTCTTTTACAAAATGGATAGAAGTGGGATGTATGAAATTGATCAGATTTCAAGTGATTTTTAAAACAATTTGCATATCTTTTTAGATTTATCATTTCACAATGCTTTAGATAGTGGTCACATACACTTCCCCTATTACAGTTGTGTTGTAAGACCCTGGTTGAGCTGTGAAGAAGTCAGCTACCACATAACCAAATATGGTTTTCAAGAAAACTAATTTGTGTGGTATCACAATGGGGAGAAAATGAATTCTCAAATTGATGATGATCCAAATGAGAGGATTGGATTGGAGAATTTGTTATATGATCGGTTTCCATTTATTCATCATCGGGAAAAAGAAAGGATTTCGGCCCAAGAATATTTCTATATGAGCACACATGATTCATCTAATGAAAATGATGATGTTATCAGGGTGAAAAAATTGAATGATGCAGCCATGACTCTAGTATATCGATAATGCAGTAAAATGAAAAGCTGGAATTTTTAATCTGATTGTTTCAAGGGAAAACTATGTATGGGATTTCTTATACTGCCATTGATTACATTCTTACCTTCTTGAAGGACTTACTTATAGATGATGTAGATATTCCATTAAACCACTATATGACATGGAATTTAGTTTAGGAACTTGGATTTTCAAGAAACAAAATTTATGATTTCCTTAAATATTATAGTTTATTTTGGGAGGAAACTATTGAATGAAATGATTGTATAAAATGTGGCACATCCTTCCAAAAGCCAAAATCTAATGGAACACCATCTCGTGTGCTATAGAAAGTAATGTGGAACTTTACATTGATCCCCAGACTCTAGAATATTTTTATGTCTGATGAAATATCAATAAAAATGTGATGGAATAGTACTGAGAGAAAGAAGACTAATGATGAGTTTGATCACCCTATAAATGAATTTTCATGGTAGATATTTGATGCTCGATATCCTGATTTTGTAGCTAACATGTGTAATGTGAGTTTTGGTCTTTCATGTGACAGTTTTAATCTGTTTGGGCAGATTCCTACATTGCACAACACATGGCCGGTTTTTATACACATTTATAATCTTCCCCCATGAGTGTTTATGAAAAAACCTTTCACTTTCATGAGTATACTCATATCTATCCCTTATGATCCCGGAAATTATATAGACGTATACATTCAACCTTTATAAAAGAGTTGAAACTTCATTGGGATGTGTGTGCGCGTATATACGATGCATGTTTGAAAGACATATTTCAGATGTGTGATGCACTTATGTGGACGATCAATGATTTTCCTTCTTATGAAATGATGTATGGATGGAGCATGAAGTAAAAACTATCATGTTCTATTTATATGAATAATAAACGATCCAGAATACTGAAACATCGTTGTAGTTTCAGTTTTATTGGAAATCGACTATTCTTGCCAATGGACCGTCTATATAGAAATAATCTTCAAAGATTTGAAAATACCATGGAGACTGATGATTCACCTTAGTATATGTCTAGAACTGATGTGCTTAATGAATTGAAATATTTTGGTTTTTCATTCGGGAAGGGTCAAATGAAATCTAGAAAGATAAATAATGTTTCCACTGAAACCTGTTACAATTGGAAGAAGAGAAGTATCTTCTTTGATTTGCCTTATTGGTCAACCAATTTGTTACATCATTGCTTAGACGTAATGCACATTGAAAAAAATATATGTTAAATGTTGCTTTTGATTCTTCAAAATGTTAAGGTAAATAAAAAAGATGATTTACGGTCTCGGTGTGACTTGGTATTGGGGCATCAGACCAGAATTGCATCTTGTGCATATTAGTGAAAATAAATGGAAAGTTCCATGTTCTTATTATGTGATGACACCTATAGAAAAAAAATTAATTTCTAGAAGTAATAAATACTATTAAATTTCTTTATGGCTATTTAAGAAACATATCTAAACGAGTCAACAAAAGAGAGTTGAAGCTAAAATCTTTGAAGACTCATGATTATCAAATCCTTCTGAATGAGTTGATTCCAATAGAAATTCATCATATTTTGTCCAATTATGTAAGGGTTGATGTTATTCGGTTGGGCCATTTGTTTAGAGATATTTGTAATAAGATGTTTTACAAGTCTTTCTAGCAAAAGATGTTGGCAGATTCCCCATTAATTTTGTGTGAGTTAGAGAAAATATTTCCTCCATCATTTTTCACATGCATGTTACATCTGACTGTCCATATTCTAACTAAAATACTTCTCAGAGGAACTATTTCTTTATGTTGGATGTATTCGACTGAAATAAATATGTACACATTAAAGTATTATGTTTGTAATAGGAATCATCCCGAAGGTTTTATCGTGAACGGTTACTTGGCTCAAGAATGTATGGATTTATGATCTATGTATTTGTCTGATCTTACTACAAGAATGAATAGACCAATGAGAAATGAAGAAGAAAATTATGAGAAAATTGAACCCAGTTTTCCATCACTTCCTCAAATAGGAGTAATTCCTGGATCATATACATTGATGACATTTAGCCTTGAAGAGCAGGAGATGGAACATTTCACAGTTTTGTTCAACTGTGATTTGTTTGATTACTACATCTTGTACGTAAATTGAATATGTATATATATTTTATATATATATATATATATATCTGTTAAACTATTCCTATTTTTATCTACAGGGAACATAAAGCTATGAAAAATAGAAAGCATTGGTCTTCATCTTTGAGAAGGAGGGAGACTTTGCATAGCAATGAATTTTCTACTTGGTTAAAATTGAAGGTAATAAAATTTCGATTTAAAATAATTAAAACAATATTTAATTAAGTTTAATATTAATTTATATTTTATGTATTGAGTTTTCCTATTGAATCTGTCTCTGAGGAAATAAGAGCTTTGGCTTTTGGTCTAAATACCGTGGTTCGTGATTGTAAATCAATTGCTATCAATGGGTACAAATTTATTATCACTGAAAGAGTAAGGAACATAAGAATACAACATGATGGTGTTATGATTACTGCCACAACAGACTGTTATGATAGTGCATCAGATAGTAGACTACGATTTGAAAATGTAGGTTATTATGGAGTCATTGAAAAAATAATAATATTAGAGTATTATTCTCATGGATAAGCCACGATGATAAAATGCCAATGGTTTTATTTGATGATGAGGAAGGTCACATTTATTGATGATTTTGGATTTCAAGTAATTGATATGACTCACTCTCTTACTACTGATGAACCATATGTATTGGCATCAATGGCGAAACAAGTTTTTTATGTTAAAGACCATCTTCGACCTGAATTTGGTGTCATTATTGAAATAATTCCAAGAGATATTTTTGATGATGGGGATGATGTAATTGACACCATCCCTACTACAATTGGAAACGATCATTTTATTACTTTTGATGACTCCAATAACTCAATTTTTAGAGTTAACTGTGAACCTGAAGTTGTGGTGGGAAATATATAAAATCATTCAATCATGTTCCCAATTATTTGGGTTTACCTCGACTTTGTTTGTTAAGGTTGGTACTATTGCAATTGATTTAATATTTATTACAAATATGTTGTATCTGAATTGAACATTATGTGAATTTTCAATGTTTATTTGTTGAAATTTTATTTGAATTTCATTTTCTAATTTTTAATTGAATTTTATCCAAACCTATGAAACCAACATTTCTAACTTGGTGAACATTTCAATGCTTAAACTTTTATTGGTATAAAATTAGTATAACTCTAAGCCCTCTCTTTAACATTTTACCAGGTAATGAACATGATGGTTTTTATTCTTCTAAAAAACATGTATAGAAACCTACATCATCTACCTGGTCTAAAGAAATTAAATTTTTACTTAATTTCCACAACTACTTTACCCCTTATGAATCTGGTGGAATCAATGTTTTATGATTTTAATAGACTGATGACACTTAGTAAATAACCATCCTACTAAAAATTAAATTTCTTTATTACATCTTGTATGATTTATTGACTTTATTATATATCTGTTCAAGCTCACCTAAAACAATGGATAGTTAAATTTTACATGAATCCCCATATTCCTTCTCATTTATTTTGTTTTTTGGGTTACACCTTAGTTATCCATTTCTAATTACTTCCATAGTTTTTTTAAATGCAGGAAATGCAACCAATTGAAGAGAGGCGATAGAAACAGATGACAGACAACAATCATCGCATGACTAAGATGAGCATTCCACCACTAGTTCCAGTAGTGAGTATTTTATTTCAAATATATATATTTAAATAATATATAATGTCATGTGATTAATTTTATTTTCAACATTTTTGCAGGATCCATGTATTAGGCGATGGTTATTTGATGAGAATCCTAGTAGTGGTCCCAGTACTCAGGGTGTTTGTATGAGGTAGGGTGGTACAAGAGCTAGACGATCTGGTCGGCGTACCCAATTAGACCCTACCCCTCCCACTGACATACCATCCATCCCACATTCTAATCCCAGTGTATCGTTAGGGACACACGGTATATTTAGTCCTCCCATGTTTTCACCACCATTTACATCTAATCCTTCTCACATGTCTATACCATATCTGATGATGATTTCTACTCCCCATCCAGCATTTGGCCAGCCATCCCTGTCATTTCTTTTACTTTTTCTTCCTTCTCTCCAGGCTTTTATATTTTTTCATCTTTGACTCTTGATCCACTAGAGTCTGTCCCTGTAAAGCATACATTGAGACCCACTCCACCTATACAGGGTGTTCCTTCAGTTTCTACGGATCCAGCGACACCCATTGGTCAGAATACATTAGGTATACTTATACAACACTAACAAATTTTTACACCATTATTTATTTTCATTGTAACATGTATTGACAAAATATTTTTTTATACCAGATACATCTACTGATAGGAGGTGGGGGAGGGGGAGTACATGCATGCGTATGGTGTGGAACCACTGTATTCATATGATGGTGGACTACAATGAAGATAGTAAAATGATTGAAAAATTAGGGTAGAAATGTCGAAGTTTTTTGGTAACGCTTGCCAAATACTCCGACATCATTCCTGTCAACCCGCTCTCATGGAGACAGTCACCAAATGAAGTCAAGGATAAATATTGGGAAGAGATATGGGAAAAAATATGTTGTATTTAATGTAATATATTATTTCCTGTATTTATGTGAATTAAAATTTTCATGTCATCTTTGGTTTAATTTCCTCGATGGTGAGGGTGCACGACGAGCATGTCTGAAGGATTTATGTGAGATTTGGAGAACTTACAAGCATGAGTTTTATGTTGGATGGCATGATAGAGTTGGTAAAGAGTTAGAGGCGGTCCTTGTTGTGGATTATTTTCTGTTAGAACAGTATCTATAGATGATTACTCATTGGATGACTAGCCAGTTTAAGGTATTTATCACATTAGAGGTATATAAATGAAAATATTAAAGTTTTTCATTAATACTAATTATTAAATTTTATTTAGGAATAATATATAATAAAAAACATTGATTCTAAAAAATACTTCCATACATTGGGGCATACTACGATGCCGGATCATGAGAGGTAGTATGTATGACAGTTTATAATTTTTCTTTATGACTTTCACTTTCTATTGCTTCCACCATAATTTATTCGATTTCTAAAGTTGTATAATTTTAGTTGTGCAATTAATCATTGGTATCCTATTTTTAATTATGGTCTCTTATATTCAATGTCATTTTAGAGGCATAAATTGAATATAGAAGGATATGTGCCTCGAGAAAAATTGTTTTTCTTGAGTAGAAGGAAGAAAGATGGAAGTGTGGTTAATGAACCGACTCAACAGCAGATTGTATGTTTTACTTTGTAGATTTAAAATTTTAATCTCTATTTTGTAACTTAATAATCTATTTATATTTGTAATAGAATGATTTAGAGACCTTGATGCCTAGGAACCTAACAATTTTGGGCCAAATGATCACTTACATCAGGTGTTGGGAGATGAGCACCCTGGTAGAGTATGTTGTCGACCTGGGAAGAGTATAGTTATAAAAAGGTATTGGCCCTCCTCAGGTACAAGTTGTAGTGCCACTGAGTTCCAGAAGGTTAAGGCATGGGTAAAATAAGCTAAAAAAAGGGCCATAGAGATGGAATAACAGTCTGTTAGGGCAAACACTGCATTTATGAAACATATGGAAGTTTTACGTCCAACACTTCCATCAAAGGCTAGAGTAGCTTGTGATGAATATATGTCATTGATGCATTCTATATATGGTGTACCAGGTAGCAGTTCTAGTTTATGTCAAGACGATGGATAGGAGGATATGAGGCGGAGGAGGAGGTCGAGGAGGAGACTGAGGCAGAGGAGGAGGCTGAGGAGGAGGAGGAGGAGGGTGATGAGGAGGCCAAGGATGAGTACGAGGGCGAGGAGGAGGGCGTTGAGGAGGGCGAGTATGATGATGGGGATGATGATGAGGACGAGGTTGAGGCTGATGATGGTGGTGATGATAGTGATGGTGATGAGGGATAGATTGATCTGTTATATTTTTTACTGATATTACTGACCTTTGATGTTTATTGATTTGTTGTGTCTGAATATGTCTGATTAGGTAGGTCACATTATCTTTATTTTTTTATATATATAAAATAAAACATGACTTAGTGATTTCTTGTGACTGATTCACCCCTCCCCTAGACAGCCCCCCCCCCCACCCTTGTGGGCAGCCCGCTCACCCCCTGGACACTATGTACCCCTGGACAGCCCCGCCACCCCCATCGATAGCCCACCCACCCCCATGGATAGTGTAACACCCCAAGATTTTATGGTGTATTATTTCTTCAAAATAATTCATTAACTTGCACTACACGCAACACCGAGTTCAATCACACCTTGACTTACAAAAAAAAATCCATTAAAAGAGGTCAGGTGAATGGGTATGAGTTTAGAGGAATGTTCAACAATCCTCATGATTTTGATCATAGCCCCTAAATCCAGTAGCATTTTAGAATGTGTTAAAACCTGATATCAAGATGAATACTTGAATAAAGATTCCTCTGAACTATCCTCAGATCTCCATAAAAAATTTTCCTCAGCCATTGGGTTAGAAGAGGAATAAAGAAACCTTACATCTATTACTCTATCCTCTCTGGAATGTTCATCACCGTCAACTGGGTTAGAAGAATTCTCTTCATCCCCTTTGAGTCAAGATCTGAACATTTCTTCTGACTCTGGGGAGCTCATCTCAATGATTGTTTTCCCTTTAAAAGAAGAATAAGAGGACAATGAAGAGGAGGAGGAAGTAGAAGAGGATCTTATGGATGCCCCTCCATCATTTGAGGAAGGCATATCTACCACCATTGATGAACTCAAAGAAATCAATCTGGGTATGGAAGAAGATCCAAGACTAACCCTAATTAGAGTGGCCATGAATTCTGAAGAGAAATTGGTATACACCTCCTTCCTAAGGAAGAATTAAGATGTTTTTCATAGAACTACACATAAATTCCAAGACTCAATCCCAAAGTGGATACTCACCACTTAGGCTAGCCAGAAGATGATCGAGGTTACAAATAGGTGTCCAGAAGATCTCACATGTCACATGCTGCCAAAATAGTGGCTGAAGTCGAAAAGATTAGTAGATCCAACTTCATTCGGGAAGTCAAATACCCTATATATATTTCCAATATAGTTCTCATCAAAAATAAGAAAGAACAAATCAGAGTTTGTATCGATTTCCAAGATCTCAACTGGAACTATTCAAAAGATGATTTCCCAGTCCTGATTATATAATTTTTTATTGATGCAACTTCTAGATATGAGGCCCTCTATTTCATGGATGACTATTCAAGATAAAACCAAATTTTGATAGACTGAGAAGATGCATAGGACACCACCTTCAGGGAACCCTAGTGGGTAGTTTGTTATAGGGTAATTCCCTTTGGTCTACAGAATGTTGGTGCCACATACCAACGTGCCATGCATTGTATCTTCAAGACCTTCCTAGTAAATTTCATCAAATTATATGTTGATTACCTAGTGGTTAAATCTGAACAACATCTAGACCACCTGGTATATCTTGAAATAGTATTCAGAAAATTATGACAAAACAACATAAAAATGAATCCATTTAAGTGTGCTTTCATTTTTACCTCAAGGAAATTACTCAAATTTTCCATATGAAATTGTGGAATTGAAGTCGGACCCGGGAAGAAAAATAATATTCTTGACATGTCACCACCTCATAACCTCACATAGTTAAGAGTTCTATAGGGACACTTGGCCTACATCTAGTTCTACATGGCCAACCTTGCCAAAAAAATGTTCACCCTTTACCAAGTTAATGAAAAAAGGGGTAGCATATCAATGGACTGGTGATTGTCAGGAGGTATTCAAAAATATTAAGAAATATAGCTTAAGACTTCAAGTGTTAATGCCACCCATTGAAGTAAGATCACTCATTTTTTATGTGATAGTATTGGAGGGATCCCTAGGTGCCCTCCTCAGGAAATAGAACAAAACCAACAGCGAAAACAACCTCTACTATCTCAACCAAACCATGGTTGATGCTGAGACACATTACTTGAGTATTGAGAAAATCTGGTTGGCACTAAAATTTACTATCCAAAATTTGAGACTCTGCCTACTTCATCATGAGGCCCACTTGGTCTCTTCAAACAACCCACTCAAGTACATTCTTAAGTGTCCAATGTTGACTGGGCGTTTGTCGTGGTGGTTAGTCATTCTAAAGAATTTTGACATCTAGTTTGTGCCTTAGAAAGACACGACAAGAAACAGAGGTTTTCCCAATGGATATATACAAACGGTTTCTTCAAGACGTTGGTATACTATAAAAAAAGGCAACATTTTCCAACGGTTTGTTTAAACCATTGGCAATGTGTTAATATAGTTAATATTTCCCAATGGTTTGACAAAAATTTTGGGAAATATTAATTTCCTCTAAGATATACCGATGATTTTAATAAATCGTTGGTAAAGAGAGGCTTTCCCAATGGCTTTTAAAAACCATTGTGAAATATTTCCCCCAAATACCCAGCACCCCAGCTCCAACTCGGCCCAATTACAGACCCTAATCCAATGCTCCTCCCAAAGTTTTCTCAGCTGCGAAACTCCTACCATCCATAGATCCATCTTCAATCAATCAATTTTTTATTAATACACTTAAAATTAGTAATTTTTAGCTTAGTTTTAATGTTCTCCCTCTATGTTTTTTTGTTTCAGTTTTTATTTGGGATAAATTAGAGTTCCTGTGTTCTGTGGCATACTAGACCCTTTGATTTGTTTTTTTTATTCTACACTTCAAACATGGTAAAGGGTTTGTTTAGTGGGGTGATATGGTAGTTTCTATGGACTTTAGTTTAGTTAAAAATTAGATTTGGATTTTGTATTTATAGTTTTTATTCAAGTAATAATGGGAAGGGTATTGATATTGAGGATCAATTGGTTGTTGGTTGGGTGATGGATTGGAATTGTGAACACCCCCCACCCCCTGGACACCTTCTACCCCCCTGGAAGCCCACCCACCACCCCTTGGAAACCCCCCCTGTAATGACCCGGACCCGAACAACCACCCGAACAGTGCCAAATGGGTCTGGTGTTACTACCTTAGGCGCACCTCCCCAAATGCCAAAGGCTTCCGACTAACAGTGAGGGTCTAATAGGTATAGTGGGGAGGTTATACCCTCTCGGAGGATAATAATAACGGTACTGTTCTGAGTATAATAGTAAAGATGCAATAGAATAAAAGACCCAGCAGACTCGAACCATACCCACAGAGCGGAAGAATAATCAATATAGATAAATAGCGGAAGCAATAAATATAACAACAACAGTGGGAATAAATACAACAGCATGTTGAACACATGTAACAACTACTAAACAATAAAACATGCATCCAAAGTAGGTCAGACACATCTGAATATAAAAAGGGAGCCAATGGATAACCAACAGTAGCTACAACAAGTAAGCATACTAATACAGGAAAGGAAACAAAACAAGATAATCTCCATCTAGGTAAGACCTCAAGGTCCATACCATCTCCATGCAACAACTAACGCATCCCAGCTTCTGAAGCTGGCCTCTTTCCTGCACGTAAATCCATAAAGTCTGCATGCCTCCCGAAGGGCCCATGGAGGGTGTGAGATGAATCTCAACAGGATACAACCCAACACTTCATACATAATATAAGTGTTTAAGAAGGAATGTATTTATAAGGAAAACAGTAAGCATTACAATTCATAAATAAACACATACTCCACTAGTGCTCAGTAGCCACCATGGAGTGTCGCCTGCTTCGGCCAACACCAGAATCCCTGTCATGTAGCCCAGCACCATGTGCCCCTGACACCTCGCGTCTCAAGTACCGACGTCCAGAAGGCATTCCCAATAATATTAACCCAGAACTTTGTTCCTCTTGACACCTCGTGTTTCAAGTACCGACGTTCCAAAGGCACGCCCAAGAAGTAACCCGAAGGTACAACGATGCATGTCCTAAAACAAATAACCAGAGGGACAGAAATGTCTGCCCTCAAATAAATAGCCGAAGGGAGAGTGATGTCTTCCCTCAAATCAGGTAATTAGAGGGACGATGATATCCACCCTCAAATCACGGTGAGCCTCAGCCCCCAACCCGATAGCCTCAAACTAACCCATGGAGGCTCGTCACCTCCCACATGGCTTTCTACGACAAGAACCCCCAACCAAAGTACCTAAATCGCATATACATGGGCCTCTTCCCACATGAGTGTTCAAAACCACCTCATCATAGGGTATCTATGTGTGCACACTAATCAATGTTCTGGGTGAGCGGTAATCACCAAAATAGTACCCAAGACACCACACATCTGACACCCCGTGTCCCTACGACCATGCTGCTCAAGAGTAACTCGTCCCATGCCCAACCTGACAGTCATCCTGCCTCAAGACGACGTCTATTATTCCCAATACTATGGTCAAAACCACTCATAGTAACCCCAGGACAATCCCAACCTGATAGTCGTACTGCCTCAAGTCGATGTCCATGACGCCCAATCCCACGGTCAAAACAACCCCACAATATCTAGGCCATGCCCAACACAAACAAATGGTTCCAGCAAATGCAATTCAACAATCACATATAAAACACATTTAAACAAAACACATAAACAGGAAAAACATTATAAACTATAGAATTTCCCTAACCAAATGGTTGTCAAACAACAACATTGAGGTCTTGAATGCCTCTAACAATTTATATCAAGGTTTAACAACTAAACCTACCAGTTTACACCAATATCATTCAAGTATTATCATTTTGGAAACCCCGACCAAAATTCCCCATGTGATCAACGACCTCTCGCCCGGCCCTGCTCAATAAAAACAGGACAAAGGTATACCCATAGGTCTAAAATGAAATTTAATAAGCAGTAGCAGATAAAATAGGGTCTCTCTCAAAAATACCCAAAACACACCATAGGTCGCGCCACCCAAATGTCCACGAAAACATGAAAGAAGGTATGCACCACCTACCTCATAATAGTACGAGGATACTCCTCCGATGACAACCTCCAATTTGTCCTAAAACGCGGTAGATTTACAAAAGAATCAAAACCTCTCAAACCCCAATAACTCGATCTTGGGAAAAAATCAGGAAAAACGGCTCAAGGGGAATCAAGGCCTTACCGAGGGGGTTCTAACGCATCAAATGATGCTCAAAACGGAGTTCAAACAAAGATCTGGGATGGATTTGAAGGTTCGAATGGCTCTCCCTGCGTAAGCCCTGAGTGGATGGAAGAAAAAGAGGAGAATGGGAATTCCCGGGTGGCCCGAAACTTTAAAACCTAATTTTAAGTGGCCACACGGTTAACCCGCATGGTTTTTCAAACTATGCACCAACCGTGCAGTTTCCACTGCCTCACCCAGAAACTTCGCACGGCCAACCCGCATGGTTTGGAAAATGATGCACCACCCATGCAGAGCCCACTATCTCACCCAGAGACTTCACACAATTTGTCCACACGGTTTGTTCAGACCGTGTGCCAACCTTACGCACCTGAACGACCTCCCAAACTTCAAAATTTTAACCCAAAATTGTCCAATTTTCCTAGTTTTGTCATAAGCGAGTCAAAAATTCAAACAGGGTCGGGATTTTGACCCATTCCAAAAACCCTGGGTTCTTACAAACTCCCCACCTTAACATAGCTCATCCTTGAGCTATCAAACGAAACTCGGATATGGCACCAAACATGCCATCTTGATCAAAGTAACCTGGACCTCCCAGGTCTCAAAAGTCCTGGCTAAATTCCTCAAGTGGCTCTAAACCTTAGTAATCACCTAACTTGGTATCAACCCAACAAAACTCAAAGAAAACAAGGTTTACTAACCTGTTTTCCAAACGCATGGTCCTTTTATGACGCATCGTCACCCCTGCGCCTCATTGGCACTCTCGTGTCATTCCCGACACCCAAACACATCCTGCACCGCATCGGTGTCTACCTCCAAGAGGTCGTGTATCCCATGGATGCTCAAAACAAACCTGGTGCCTAGCACCTTAAGAAACCCGCATCCTCGATGCCCCGATGCCCATGGAACCTCAAGTAACCCGCATCCTCGATGCCCCGATGCCCAAGGCACCTCATGTATCCCGCATCCTCGATGCCCCGATGCCCATGGAACCTCAAGTAACTTGCATCCTCGATACCCCTGATGCTACGCATCTCATACATATATATAAATACATCAAGCACCAGATATGGTGCCAATCCCCCTGACTAGCATCTAGTCAGTCCACATAGATCATGTGCATCATGTGCACTCAAAACCAACATGCCTCTACAGGTCATGCCAAAAAGAAAACATGGAAATCACGGCCACACCCTAGGTGTACCTCTAACCATCGTCAGCTCACCAGCCTGCTCAGCCTCTGGCAGCTCCACAATGTGCACCTGGCCTGAAGTACGGCTAACTAATGCCTGACCTCCCTACGGTGCTGCTCGAGCCACCATCCACTGACCCCTCAGCTGGATCCCACTGTCTCTATCACATCCTCCATGTGCATCTGAACCTAGACTACCCTCTCCTAGTACCGAACCTGAACCAACTTCAGATACCACTGTCTGTCCTGGTCCCTGCCTGCCGACTGTCTGAGAAGGCTTCCTGCAAAACCTCTCCAGATTCCAGACCTTTCCACATGCCCAAAACTCCTTTGGAGGCCTATCACACTGAGTCTGGACATGCCCTGGCTGTCCACACTGGAAGAAAATCACTCCATAACTGCTAAGAGGTAGTCTAGATAAGTCCTTTTCTTGAATGCCCTGCTGGAACTCATCCCGTCCTTGCTTCCTTCTATCTGAACCATCACCGGAAGTTGTCACCCGACTATCCTGGGGCCTATCCCTCTAGTTTCCCTCCGTTATGAGCACCATATTCACTACCTCCGAAAAGGAACCCAGCCTGAAAATTTTCACCTAGACCCGAATGGCGTGTCTTAATCCATTCTCGAAGTATCTCACCCTAGCCGCGTCATTGCTTACCATACCAGGTGCAAAGCGAGACAGCTTAGTGAATGTAACTGCATCGTCCATGACGGACATGTCTCCCTACTAAAGGCTCAAGAACTCCCAATCTCTCTACGATATTAGTTTCTCTGGGTAAAATTGCTCGAAGAACATGTCCTCGAAGTCCTTCCATGCTAGTCCCTTGTGCTTGAGATTCTGAACAAGCACATCCCACCAAAACTTTGCCGGTCCTCGCAGCATGTACATCGGCAGCTTGACCCTCCGCCCTGGAGGCATCTCGAGCTGCTCGAAGATCATCTGCATGCTCTCTATCCAGTTCTTAGCCTCTTACAGACCACCCTCACCCTAAAATAGTAGCAGGTGTTGTGGCTGGAACTCTCGCGTTAGATATGACATAGAAGGCTCCGTACCCAGTGCTCCTCTGTCGATCCCCTGCAAGAAACGCACCAGGCTAGCTCGGAGCTACTCGTCGAGCCATGGCCCGAATGTAGCCAAACCTGGATGTTGTCCTGCCTACACTAAATCCTGGACCTGATCATGTCCCTAAGCCTACACTTGTGGCTCATGCTCTACCTGTACCGAATCATGAACCTGATCCTGCACCTGCGACACTGTATCATCTCTCGTCTGATGCTCCATTTGAGTCGCCCAAAAAGGAACTCGCTGGATACCATAAATGGCCATACATCTTATATATATATATATATAACAATATATATTCCGCATAGATAAGGAAAGTAGTAAAAGGCAGTGCATAACTACTACCCTTACACCCCCTCACCGCAACACATTCCCATGGCATCCTGGCCTCATGGCCTCTTTACCCGCCCCTATCAGGGTGAAGTATCAAAAGTACCTCGAGCCATGCCTATCCTAACAACCAACATTGCCTCAAACCAATGACTGAGTCACCCAATCTTGGTGATCAAAATCACCTCAATTAAAGTACCATCCTGCTCGTACAATAGCCAGACCCAAACATCCTGCCACATGCAATTCCATAAAAATATAAAGCATGGCATACACATTGAAACAACAAGCAATTCTATCAGTAATTTCACCAATTCACATTTCATATCATACAAGCATGGCAATTGATTTTTATTCACATGGTATTATCACTTCACAAAGCATACGTGCAATTATGAAATTGAAATACCCTAAAATGTGCCAATCAAAATGCCAAGAAACAATCTTTGCCATACCGAGCCAAGGTCCAATTCTCCCTTGCCACATCAGGTCAAGGGTCACATATCACAATCAATAACATCACACACCAAGTGAGACACTGAGGTGGAAATCATATAAACTATAATCTGAGAAAAAGAAAATAGCAATTCCCACCCATGGAAACATGGTCCATCCCTTGTACCTGGGCCTGTAGGCACCCAAGCACAAGCTAGAAACCCGGTTCCAGTAACAACATATCTCCAGTCTACTATATCCCAAATAGTAAAACCAACAAAAATAAAAGAGAAGTCTCAATCTCATTAGTAGCCAGTAAAACACTACTACTAAATCCTTGTTAAGAATTCCCTCTGATACCACTTTGTAATGACCCGGACCCGAACAACCACCCGAACAGTGCCAAACGGGTCAGGTGTTACTACCTTAGGTGCACCTCCCCGAATGCCAAAGGCTTCCGACTAACAGGGAGGGTATAATAAGTATAGTGGGAAGGCTATACCCTCTCAAAGGATAATAATAACGGTACTGGTCTGAGTATAAAAGTAAAGATGTAGTGGAATAAAAGAACCAGCAGAATCAAACCAGACCCACAGAGCAGAAGCATAATCAATATGGATAAACAGTGGAAGCAAAAAATATAACAAAAACAGTGGAAATAAATACAATAGCATGCTGAACACATGTAACTACCACTGAACAATAAAACTTGCATCCAAAGCAGGTCAGACACATCTGAATATAAAAAGGGAACCAATGGATAACCAACAGTAGCTACAATAAGTAAGCATTCAAATACAGTAAAGGAAACAAAAAAAGATAAACTCCAGGTAGGTAAAACCTCAAGGTCCATACCATCTCTATGCAACAACTAACGTAGCCCAACTCATGAAGCTGGCCTCTTTCCTACATGTAAATCCATAAAGTCTGCACGCGTCCCGAAGGGCCCGTGCAGGGTGTGAGACGAATCTCAGTAGGATACCACCCAACGGTGTGTACCTAATATAAGTGTATAAGCAGGAATGCATTTATAAGGAAAACATTAAGAAATACAATGCATAAATCAACACAGACTCTTCTAGTGCTCAGCGGCCATCATGGAGTGTCACCTGCTTCGGCCAATGCTGGAATCCCTATCATGTAGCCTGGCACCATGTTCCCCTGACACCTCGTGTCTCAAGTACTGATGTCCTGAAGGCATACCCAATAATAGTAACCTAGAACCTTTTTCCTCCTGACACCTCGTGCCTCAAGTACAGACGTTCCGAAGGCACGCCCAAGAAGTAACCTCGAGGAACAATGATGCATATCCTCAAACAAATAACCAGAGGGACAGCAATGTATTCCCTCAAATAAATAGCCAGAGGGACAGTGATGTATACCCTCAAATCAGGTAACTGGAGGTACGACGATATCCGACCTCAAATTACGACGAGCCTCAGTGCCCAACCCGATAGCCTCAAACTATCCCCTAAAGGCTATTCACCTCCCATGTGGATTTCTACAACAAGAACCCCCAACCAAAGTACCTAAAATGCATCTATGGCGGCCTCTACCCACACGAGTGGTCAAAACCACCTCATCACGAAGTATCTATGTGTGCACACTACTCAACGTTTCGGGTGAGTGGTAATCACCAAAATAGTACCCAAGCCATCACATGTTTGACACCTCGTGTCCAAGCAACCATGCCGCTCAAGAGTAACTCGGGCCATGCCCAACCTGACAGTCATCCTGCCTCAAGGCGATGTCCATGAAGCCCAATCCCGTGGTCAGAACCACCCATTGTAACCCCAGGCTAAGCCCAACCTGACAGTCATACTACCTCAAGCTAACATCCATGATGCCCAATCCCATGGTCAAAACTACCCAACAATATATGGGCCATGCCCAACATAACCAAATGGTTCCAGCAGATGCAATTCAACAATCACATATAAAACACATTTAAACAGAACACATAAATAGGAAAAACATTCTAAACCGTAGAATTTCCCTAACCAAACGGTTATCAACCAATAGCACTGAGGTCTAGAATTCCTCTAACAATTTATATCAAGGTTTAACAACTAAACCTACTAGTTTAAACCAATATCATTCATGTATTATCATTTTGGGAACCCCGGCCAAAATTCCCCATGTGAGCAACGACCTCTCGCCCGGCCCTGCTCAATTAAAACAGGACGAAGGTATACCCAAAGGTATCCCATATATCTAACAAGCAATTTAATAAGCAGTAGCAGATAAACTAGGGTATCTCTCAAAAATACCTGAAACACACCGTAGGTTGTGCCACCAAATATCCACAAAAACACAAAATAAGGTATGCACCACCTACCTTGTACTAGTATGATGATACTCCTCCAATGGAAACCTCTAATTTGGCTTAAGACGTGGTAGATCTATAAAATAATCAAAACCACTAAAACCATAATAACTCTCTCTAGGTAAAAACTCAAGAAAAATGACTCAATGGGAATTAAGGCCTTACCGTGGGGATTCTAATGCATCAAACAATGCTCAACAATGAGTTTGTATGAAGATCCGGGAGGGATTTGATGGTCAGACCATCTCTACCCGCATAAGCCCTGAGTGGATGGAAGAAAAATAGAAGAATGGGAATTCTCAAGTGGCCCGGAACATAAAAACCTAATTTTAAGTGGCTGCACGGTTAACCCGCATGGTTTGGAAAACTGTGCGTCAATCGTACGGTTGCCACTTCCTCACCCAGGAACATCATATGGCCAACCCGCACGGTTTGGTAAACCGTGCGCCACCCATGCGGAGCCCACTGTCTCACCCAGAGACTCCGCAAGGTTTATTCAGACCGTGTTCCAACCGTGTGCACCTTCACAACCTCCCCAACTTCAAAAGTTTAACCCAAAATTGTCAAATTTCTCTAGTTTTCTCAGAAGCGAGTCAAAAATTTAAACAGGGCCGGGATTTTGACCCATTCCAAAAACCCCGGGTTCTTACACCCCCCCCCCCATTTTACAACCCTCACCACCCTGCACCCCCACCCCCTGGACACCCCCACGCCTTGGTTAGCTCCCCCACCATCCTGTACCCCCACCCCCTAGACACCCCCACCCCTTGGATAGCCCCCTCTCCCACCCCCTGGACACCCCCACCCCACCCTCCCTGGACACCCCTCACCCCCATGGACATCTCCCCACCCCCTAGACACCCCCACCACCTTGGACACCCCCTCCCCCACCCTTTTGATATCCCCCTCCCCCCACCCCCTGGACACCCCCACCCCCTAGACACCTCCACCCCCTGGACACCCCCACCCCCTTGGACACCCCCACCCCCACCCTCCCTGGACACCCTTCACCCCCATAGACAGACCCCCCCCCCTCCCCCCCACCACCCCCACCCCCAAGACACCCACCCCCTGGACACCCTCCACCCCCTTGGACAGCCCCCCCCCCCCCCACCCCCTTAGACAGCCCCACTAGACACCACCAAACCTCCTAGACACCACTTCTCCTCCTAAGTGCTTGGCCAAAATTTAAAATTGGAATTAACAATGTAGTTGATTTCCCCTTTCCCCAATGAAATTTCCTAAGTGACCCATAGAGCCTTATAAATTGAATTTGTCATGTTTTGATAAATTGAATTTGTCATGTTTTGATAAATTGAATTTTTCATGTTTTGATAAATTGAATAGGTTGTTTGGAATGAAATGGCTAATGCATGATGGTTTTCTTTTCCTAATGAATAAAATTATTTTAAATAAAATTACCCTAAGGGGGGCTCCAGGAGGGGTAGGGGATATCCAGTTGTTGGGGGCTTTCCAGGTGGGGGTGGGTTGTCCAGGGGGTAGGGGGATGCAGGGGGTAGGGGGGCTATAGGGGTGTGGGGGAGGGGGTACGGGCAGCCCAAGGAGGGAGTATGGGATATCTAGGGTGGTCAGGGTGGGGTGTCTAGGTGGGGGAGGGGTGGGGGCTATCCAGGGGGTGGGTTTTCTAGGGGTGGGGGTGGGTTGTCCAGGTTGGGGAGGGGGGTGTGGGATGTCCAGGGGGTGGGGGTGAGCTGTCCAGGTGGGGGAGGGGGTGTTCAGGCAGGGAGGTGGGTTATCCAGGTAGGGGTGGGGGGATATCCAGGTGGGGTACGTGTGTGGGGGGGGGGGGGGGGGGTTGTCCTGGTGTGGGTGGTGGGGGTGGGCTGAATAGGTGCGGGTGGGGGGGGGGATGTCCAAGTGGGGGTGTGGGGGGGGATGTCCAGGTGGGGGTGGGGTGAGGGTGGACTGTCCAAGTGGGGGGCTGTCCAGGTGGGGGGGGCTGTAGGGGAGGGGGTGTGGGATGTCCAAGGAGGGGGTGGGCTGTCTAGGGGGGTGGGTTGTCCAGGTGGTGGAGGGGCTATGGGATGTCCAAGGAGGGGGGATGTCCAGTGGGGGTGGGGGCATGGGTTGTCTAGGTGGGGGTGGGGGTGGGTTGTTCAGGGGGCTGTAGGGGGGTAGGGGCTACAGGGGAGGGGGTGTGGGACCTCTAGGGATGGAGGTGGGATGTCCATGGGTGGTGGTGGGTGAGCTATATAGGTGGGGGAGGGGTGTGGGCAGTCGAGGGGGTTGTCAAGGGGGGTGGGTTTCCACTATAATACTCTACCAAAAAATAGGAATCACATATAACCAATGTATATTTTCTTTCACACGTTATGACTTTTCTTGAAGTTCTATACCTACACTCACTCTTACCCTTCCAAGAATAAGTGGTATCTGCAAAGAAATCTCACTCAGGTTCTTATCCACTATCCATATTGATCTCTTACAAATTTAACATTCGTACAACTCCATATCACCTAATGATATAACACATATCATAATCCTATGAGTATTGTCCCACAGAAACATGGCTCATAAAATCTGATCCATGTATGACATTTGGTGGTGTGTTTAAAATTGGGTGTGTTCTGATTTATATGTATGATATTCATGTTTTACACCAACAATCTTCTCAGTTATCTATAATAGGCTTGAAATCATGCTACAATTGGATAAATATTAGATTTAAAACCCTAGTTTGGGGGTGGACACCACCACCCCAATGGACCCCCCCCCCCACCCCCTGGATAGCCCCGCCACCCTCGTGGATAGCCCGCCCACCCCATGTGGATAGCTTACCCACCCCCTGGACACCTTGTACCCCCTAGACAGTCCTGTCACCCCCGATGGATAGCATGCCCACCCACCCCATACCCCCTGAACATCCCCGCCACCACCTTTGATAGCCCACCCACCCCCTGGACACCTCGTACCCCCTTGGATATCCCCCCTCCCCCGGAAATCCCCCCTGGACACCCTCGACACCCCCGGACAGCCCCTCCACCCCTGTGGACAGCCCTCCCACCCCCCTAGACACCCCATACCCCCCTTGTCAGCCCCCACGCCCATGGACAGCACCCCCCCTAGACACCCACCCACCACCCCCCGGACACCCCCACCCCTGGAAAGCCCCCCCCCCCCTGAACACCCCTGACCCCACTGGACAGCCCTACCACCCCCATGGACAGCCTTTCCCACCCCCCACGGACAGCCCTCCCACCCCACTGGACACCTCGTACCCCCCTAAACAGCCCCTCCACCCTTGTGGACAGACGTCCCATCCCCCTGGAAACCCCATACCCCCTTGGACAGCCCCACCCACCCCCTGGACACCCTCCCAAGGACATCCCTCCCGCCTAGACACCTGAACCCCTAGACAGCCCCCCCCCCCCCCCACTCCCTCGACACCCCCGACCCCCCTAGATAGCCCCACCATCCCCTTGGACACCCCATACCCCCTGGACACCCCCACCCCCTTGGGAAGTGTATGTGATCCCTCAAATAATCTACTAAGATATAAAATTTCTTCGATCTAAAATTTACTGAACTATTGAATAATTCTCCTCCACAGGTGTACATGATCTTGTACACTCATGTATAGTTCTTCAAATATATTTTTTTATAAATATAGTATTTCTTTTTCTTTTATATTATGCTTCTCATATAGTGTATTTTGTCGGTTATAGTTTCATATAAAGTAAAAAATTCTCGTTTACTTAAATATATTTTCGATGAAACTTTAATCTTATTGAATTTATTTTGACGAAATGACTTATAAAATTTCTTTTACAAAATGGATAGAAGTGGGATGTATGAAATTGATCAGATTTCAAGTGATTTTTAAAACAATTTGCATATCTTTTTAGATTTATCATTTCACAATGCTTTAGATAGTGGTCACATACACTTCCCCTATTACAGTTGTGTTGTAAGACCCTGGTTGAGCTGTGAAGAAGTCAGCTACCACATAACCAAATATGGTTTTCAAGAAAACTAATTTGTGTGGTATCACAATGGGGAGAAAATGAATTCTCAAATTGATGATGATCCAAATGAGAGGATTGGATTGGAGAATTTGTTATATGATCGGTTTCCATTTATTCATCATCGGGAAAAAGAAAGGATTTCGGCCCAAGAATATTTCTATATGAGCACACATGATTCATCTAATGAAAATGATGATGTTATCAGGGTGAAAAAATTGAATGATGCAGCCATGACTCTAGTATATCGATAATGCAGTAAAATGAAAAGCTGGAATTTTTAATCTGATTGTTTCAAGGGAAAACTATGTATGGGATTTCTTATACTGCCATTGATTACATTCTTACCTTCTTGAAGGACTTACTTATAGATGATGTAGATATTCCATTAAACCACTATATGACAGGGAAGTTAGTTTAGGAACTTGGATTTTCAAGAAACAAAATTTATGATTTCCTTAAATATTATAGTTTATTTTGGGAGGAAACTATTGAATGAAATGATTGTATAAAATGTGGCACATCCTTCCAAAAAGCCAAAATCTAATGGAACACCATCTCGTGTGCTATAGAAAGTAATGTGGAACTTTACATTGATCCCCGGACTCTAGAATATTTTTATGTCTGATGAAATATCAATAAAAATGTGATGGAATAGTACTGAGAGAAAGAAGACTAATGATGAGTTTGATCACCCTATAAATGAATTTTCATGGTAGATATTTGATGCTCGATATCCTGATTTTGTAGCTAACATGTGTAATGTGAGTTTTGGTCTTTCATGTGACAGTTTTAATCTGTTTGGGCAGATTCTTACATTGCACAACACATGGCCGGTTTTTATACACATTTATAATCTTCCCCCATGAGTGTTTATGAAAAAACCTTTCACTTTCATGAGTATACTCATATCTATCCCTTATGATCCCGGAAATTATATAGACGTATACATTCAACCTTTATAAAAGAGTTGAAACTTCATTGGGATGTATGTGCGCGTATATACGATGCATGTTTGAAAGACATATTTCAGATGTGTGATGCACTTATGTGGACGATCAATGATTTTCCTTCTTATGAAATGATGTATGGATGGAGCATGAAGTAAAAACTATCATGTTCTATTTGTATGAATAATAAACGATCCAGAATACTGAAACATCGTTGTAGTTTCAGTTTTATTGGAAATCGACTATTCTTGCCAATGGACCGTCTATATAGAAATAATCTTCAAAGATTTGAAAATACCATGGAGACTGATGATTCACCTTAGTATATGTCTAGAACTGATGTGCTTAATGAATTGAAATATTTTGGTTTTTCATTCGGGAAGGGTCAAATGAAATCTAGAAAGATAAATAATGTTTCCACTGAAACCTGTTACAATTGGAAGAAGAGAAGTATCTTCTTTGATTTGCCTTATTGGTCAACCAATTTGTTACATCATTGCTTAGACGTAATGCACATTGAAAAAAATATATGTTAAATGTTGCTTTTGATTCTTCAAAATGTTAAGGTAAATAAAAAAGATGATTTACGATCTCGGTGTGACTTGGTATTGGGGCATCAGACCAGAATTGCATCTTGTGCATATTAGTGAAAATAAATGGAAAGTTCCATGTTCTTATTATGTGATGACACCTATAGAAAAAAAATTAATTTCTAGAAGTAATAAATACTATTAAATTTCTTTATGGCTATTTAAGAAACATATCTAAACGAGTCAACAAAAGAGAGTTGAAGCTAAAATCTTTGAAGACTCATGATTATCAAATCCTTCTGAATGAGTTGATTCCAATAGAAATTCATCATATTTTGTCCAATTATGTAAGGGTGGATGTTATTCGGTTGGGCCATTTGTTTAGAGATATTTGTAATAAGATGTTTTACAAGTCTTTCTAGCAAAAGATGTTGGCAGATTCCCCATTAATTTTGTGTGAGTTAGAGAAAATATTTCCTCCATCATTTTTCACATGCATGTTGCATCTGACTGTCCATATTCTAACTAAAATACTTATCAGAGGAACTATTTCTTTATGTTGGATGTATTCGACTGAAATAAATATGTACACATTAAAGTATTATGTTTGTAATAGGAATCATCCCGAAGGTTTTATCGTGAACGGTTACTTGGCTCAAGAATGTATGGATTTATGATCTATGTATTTGTCTGATCTTACTACAAGAATGAATAGACCAATGAGAAATGAAGAAGAAAATTATGAGAAAATTGAACCCAGTTTTCCATCACTTCCTCAAATAGGAGTAATTCCTGGATCATATACATTGATGACATTTAGCCTTGAAGAGCAGGAGATGGAACATTTCACAGTTTTGTTCAACTGTGATTTGTTTGATTACTACATCTTGTACGTAAATTGAATATGTATATATATTTTATATATATATATATATATATATATATATATCTGTTAAACTATTCCTATTTTTATCTACAGGGAACATAAAGCTATGAAAAATAGAAAGCATTGGTCTTCATCTTTGAGAAGGAGGGAGACTTTGCATAGCAATGAATTTTCTACTTGGTTAAAATTGAAGGTAATAAAATTTCGATTTAAAATAATTAAAACAATATTTAATTAAGTTTAATATTAATTTATATTTTATGTATTGAGTTTTCCTATTGAATCTGTCTCTGAGGAAATAAGAGCTTTGGCTTTTGGTCTAAATACCGTGGTTCGTGATTGTAAATCAATTGCTATCAATGGGTACAAATTATTATCACTGAAAGAGTAAGGAACATAAGAATACAACATGATGGTGTTATGATTACTGCCACAACAGACTGTTATGATAGTGCATCAGATAGTAGACTACGATTTGAAAATGTAGGTTATTATGGAGTCATTGAAAAAATAATAATAATAGAGTATTATTATCATGGATAAGCCACGATGATAAAATGCCAATGGTTTTATTTGATGATGAGGAAGGTCACATTTATTGATGATTTTGGATTTCAAGTAATTGATATGACTCACTCTCTTACTACTGATGAACCATATGTATTGGCATCAATGTCGAAACAAGTTTTTTATGTTAAAGACCATCTTCGACCTGAATTTGGTGTCATTATTGAAATAATTCCAAGAGATATTTTTGATGATGGGGATGATGTAATTGACACCATCCCTACTACAATTGGAAACGATCATTTTATTACTTTTGATGACTCCAATAACTCAATTTTTAGAGTTAACTGTGAACCTGAAGTTGTGGTGGGAAATATATAAAATCATTCAATCATGTTCCCAATTATTTGGGTTTACCTCGACTTTGTTTGTTAAGGTTGGTACTATTGCAATTGATTTAATATTTATTACAAATATGTTGTATCTGAATTGAACATTATGTGAATTTTCAATGTTTATTTGTTGAAATTTTATTTGAATTTCATTTTCTAATTTTTAATTGAATTTTATCCAAACCTATGAAACCAAAATTTCTAACTTGGTGAACATTTCAATGCTTCAACTTTTATTGGTATAAAATTAGTATAACTCTAAGCCCTCTCTTTAACATTTTACCAGGTAATGAACATGATGGTTTTTATTCTTCTAAAAAACATGTATAGAAACCTACATCATCTACCTGGTCTAAAGAAATTAAATTTTTACTTAATTTCCACAACTACTTTACCCCTTATGAATCTGGTAGAATCAATGTTTTATGATTTTAATAGACTGATGACACTTAGTAAATAACCATCCTACTAAAAATTAAATTTCTTTATTACATCTTGTATGATTTATTGACTTTATTATATATCTGTTCAAGCTCACCTAAAACAATGGATAGTTAAATTTTACATGAATCCCCATATTCCTTATCATTTATTTTGTTTTTTGGGTTACACCTTAGTTATCCATTTCTAATTACTTCCATAGTTTTTTTAAATGCAGGAAATGCAACCAATTGAAGAGAGGCGATAGAAACAGATGACAGACAACAATCATCGCATGACTAAGATGAGCATTCCACCACTAGTTCCAGTAGTGAGTATTTTATTTCAAATATATATATTTAAATAATATATAATGTCATGTGATTAATTTTATTTTCAACATTTTTGCAGGATCCATGTATTAGGCGATGGTTATTTGATGAGAATCCTAGTAGTGGTCCCAGTACTCAGGGTGTTTGTATGAGGTAGGGTGGTACAAGAGCTAGACGATCTGGTCGGCGTACCCAATTAGACCCTACCCCTCCCACTGACATACCATCCATCCCACATTCTAATCCCAGTGTATCGTTAGGGACACACGGTATATTTAGTCCTCCCATGTTTTCACCACCATTTACATCTAATCCTTCTCACATGTCTATACCATATCTGATGATGATTTCTACTCCCCATCCAGCATTTGGCCAGCCATCCCTGTCATTTCTTTTACTTTTTCTTCCTTCTCTCCAGGCTTTTATATTTTTTCATCTTTGACTCTTGATCCACTAGAGTCTGTCCCTGTAAAGCATACATTGAGACCCACTCCACCTATACAGGGTGTTCCTTCAGTTTCTACGGATCCAGCGACACCCATTGGTCAGAATACATTAGGTATACTTATACAACACTAACAAATTTTTACACCATTATTTATTTTCATTGTAACATGTATTGACAAAATATTTTTTTATACCAGATACATCTACTGATAGGAGGTGGGGGAGGGGGAGTACATGCATGTGTATGGTGTGGAACCACTGTATTCATATGATGGTGGACTACAATGAAGATAGTAAAATGATTGAAAAATTAGGGTAGAAATGTCGAAGTTTTTTGGTAACGCTTGCCAAATACTCCGACATCATTCCTGTCAACCCGCTCTCATGGAGACAGTCACCAAATGAAGTCAAGGATAAATATTGGGAAGAGATATGGGAAAAAATATGTTGTATTTAATGTAATATATTATTTCCTGTATTTATGTGAATTAAAATTTTCATGTCATCTTTGGTTTAATTTCCTCGATGGTGAGGGTGCACGACGAGCATGTCTGAAGGATTTATGTGAGATTTGGAGAACTTACAAGCATGAGTTTTATGTTGGATGGCATGATAGAGTTGGTAAAGAGTTAGAGGCGGTCCTTGTTGTGGATGATTTTCTGTTAGAACAGTATCTATAGATGATTACTCATTGGATGACTAGCCAGTTTAAGGTATTTATCACATTAGAGGTATATAAATGAAAATATTAAAGTTTTTCATTAATACTAATTATTAAATTTTATTTAGGAATAATATATAATAATAAAACATTGATTCTAAAAAATACTTCCATACATTGGGGCATACTACGATGCCGGATCATGAGAGGTAGTATGTATGACAGTTTATAATTTTTCTTTATGACTTTCACTTTCTATTGCTTCCACCATAATTTATTCGATTTCTAAAGTTGTATAATTTTAGTTGTGCAATTAATCATTGGTATCCTATTTTTAATTATGTTCTCTTATATTCAATGTCATTTTAGAGGCATAAATTGAATATAGAAGGATATGTGCCTCGAGAAAAATTGTTTTTCTTGAGTAGAAGGAAGAAAGATGGAAGTGTGGTTAATGAACCGACTCAACAGCAGATTGTATGTTTTACTTTGTAGATTTAAAATTTTAATCTCTATTTTGTAACTTAATAATCTATTTATATTTGTAATAGACTGCTTTAGAGACCTTGATGCCTAGGAACCTAACAATTTTGGGCCAAATGATCACTTACATCAGGTGTTGGGAGATGAGCACCCTGGTAGAGTATGTTGTCGACCTGGGAAGAGTATAGTTATAAAAAGGTATTGGCCCTCCTCAGGTACAAGTTGTAGTGCCACTGAGTTCCAGAAGGTTAAGGCATGGGTAAAATAAGCTAAAAAAAGGGCCATAGAGATGGAATAACAGTCTGTTAGGGCAAACACTGCATTTATGAAACATATGGAAGTTTTACGTCCAACACTTCCATCAAAGGCTAGAGTAGCTTGTGATGAATATATGTCATTGATGCATTCTATATATGGTGTACCAGGTAGCAGTTCTAGTTTATGTCAAGACGATGGATAGGAGGATATGAGGCGGAGGAGGAGGTCGAGGAGGAGACTGAGGCAGAGGAGGAGGCTGAGGAGGAGGAGGAGGAGGGTGATGAGGAGGCCAAGGATGAGTACGAGGGCGAGGAGGAGGGCGTTGAGGAGGGCGAGTATGATGATGGGGATGATGATGAGGACGAGGTTGAGGATGATGATGGTGGTGATGATAGTGATGGTGATGAGGGATAGATTGATCTGTTATATTTTTTACTGATATTACTGACCTTTGATGTTTATTGATTTGTTGTGTCTGAATATGTCTGATTAGGTAAATCACATTATATTTATTTTTTTATATATATAAAATAAAACATGACTTAGTGATTTCTTGTGACTGATTCACCCCTCCCCTGGACAGCCCCCCCCCACCCTTGTGGGCAGCCCGCTCACCCCCTGGACACTATGTACCCCTGGACAGCCCCGCCACCCCCATCGATAGCCCACCCACCCCCATGGATAGTGTAACACCCCAAGATTTTATGGTGTATTATTTCTTCAAAATAATTCATTAACTTGCACTACACGCAACACCGAGTTCAATCACACCTTGACTTACAAAAAAAAATCCATTAAAAGAGGTCAGGTGAATGGGTATGAGTTTAGAGGAATGTTCAACAATCCTCATGATTTTGATCATAGCCCCTAAATCCAGTAGCATTTTAGAATGTGTTAAAACCTGATATCAAGATGAATACTTGAATAAAGATTCCTCTGAACTATCCTCAGATCTCCATAAAAAATTTTCCTCAGCCATTGGGTTAGAAGAGGAATAAAGAAACCTTACATCTATTACTCTATCCTCTCTGGAATGTTCATCACTGTCAACTGGGTTAGAAGAATTCTCTTCATCCCCTTTGAGTCAAGATCTGAACATTTCTTCTGACTCTGGGGAGCTCATCTCAATGATTGTTTTCCCTTTAAAAGAAGAATAAGAGGACAATGAAGAGGAGGAGGAAGTAGAAGAGGATCTTATGGATGCCCATCCATCATTTGAGGAAGGCATATCTACCACCATTGATGAACTCAAAGAAATCAATCTGGGTATGGAAGAAGATCCAAGACTAACCCTAATTAGAGTGGCCATGAATTCTGGAGAGAAATTGGTATACACCTCCTTCCTAAGGAAGAATTAAGATGTTTTTCATAGAACTACACATAAATTCCAAGACTCAATCCCAAAGTGGATACTCACCACTTAGGCTAGCCAGAAGATGATCGAGGTTACAAATAGGTGTCCAGAAGATCTCACATGTCACATGCTGCCAAAATAGTGGCTGAAGTCGAAAAGATTAGTAGATCCAACTTCATTCGGGAAGTCAAATACCCTATATATATTTCCAATATAGTTCTCATCAAAAATAAGAAAGAACAAATCAGAGTTTGTATCGATTTCCAAGATCTCAACTGGAACTATTCAAAAGATGATTTCCCAGTCCTGATTATATAATTTTTTATTGATGCAACTTCTAGATATGAGGCCCTCTATTTCATGGATGACTATTCAAGATAAAACCAAATTTTGATAGACTGAGAAGATGCATAGGACACCACCTTCAGGGAACCCTAGTGGGTAGTTTGTTATAGGGTAATTCCCTTTGGTCTACAGAATGTTGGTGCCACATACCAACGTGCCATGCATTGTATCTTCAAGACCTTCCTAGTAAAGTTCATCAAATTATATGTTGATTACCTAGTGGTTAAATCTGAACAACATCTAGACCACCTGGTATATCTTGAAATAGTATTCAGAAAATTATGACAAAACAACATAAAAATGAATCCATTTAAGTGTGCTTTCATTTAGACCTCAAGGAAATTACTCAAATTTTCCATATGAAATTGTGGAATTGAAGTCGGACCCGGGAAGAAAAATAATATTCTTGACATGTCACCACCTCATAACCTCACATAGTTAAGAGTTCTATAGGGACACTTGGCCTACATCTAGTTCTACATGGCCAACCTTGCCAAAAAAATGTTCACCCTTTACCAAGTTAATGAAAAAAGGGGTAGCATATCAATGGACTGGTGATTGTCAGGAGGTATTCAAAAATATTAAGAAATATAGCTTAAGACTTCAAGTGTTAATGCCACCCATTGAAGTAAGATCACTCATTTTTTATGTGATAGTATTGGAGGGATCCCTAGGTGCCCTCCTCAGGAAATAGAACAAAACCAACAGCGAAAACAACCTCTACTATCTCAACCAAACCATGGTTGATGCTGAGACACATTACTTGAGTATTGAGAAAATCTGGTTGGCACTAAAATTTACTATCCAAAATTTGAGACTCTGCCTACTTCATCATGAGGCCCACTTGGTCTCTTCAAACAACCCACTCAAGTACATTCTTAAGTGTCCAATGTTGACTGGGCGTTTGTCGTGGTGGTTAGTCATTCTAAAGAATTTTGACATCTAGTTTGTGCCTCAGAAAGACACGACAAGAAACAGAGGTTTTCCCAATGGATATATACCAACGGTTTCTTCAAGACGTTGGTATACTATAAAAAAAGGCAACATTTTCCAACGGTTTGTTTAAACCATTGGAAATGTGTTAATATAGTTAATATTTCCCAATGGTTTGACAAAAATTTTGGGAAATATTAATTTCCTCTAAGATATACCGATGATTTTAATAAATCGTTGGTAAAGAGAGGCTTTCCCAATGGCTTTTAAAAACCATTGTGAAATATTTCCCCCAAATACCCAGCACCCCAGCTCCAACTCGGCCCAATTACAGACCCTAATCCAATGCTCCTCCCAAAGTTTTCTCAGCTGCGAAACTCCTACCATCCATAGATCCATCTTCAATCAATCAATTTTTTATTAATACACTTAAAATTAGTAATTTTTAGCTTAGTTTTAATGTTCTCCCTCTATGTTTTTTTGTTTCAGTTTTTATTTGGGATAAATTAGAGTTCCTGTGTTCTGTGGCATACTAGACCCTTTGATTTGTTTTTTTTATTCTACACTTCAAACATGGTAAAGGGTTTGTTTAGTGGGGTGATATGGTAGTTTCTATGGACTTTAGTTTAGTTAAAAATTAGATTTGGATTTTGTATTTATAGTTTTTATTCAAGTAATAATGGGAAGGGTATTGATATTGAGGATCAATTGGTTGTTGGTTGGGTGATGGATTGGAATTGTGAACACCCCCCACCCCCTGGACACCTTCTACCCCCCTGGAAGCCCACCCACCACCCCTTGGAAACCCCCCCTGTAATGACCCGGACCCGAACAACCACCCGAACAGTGCCAAATGGGTCTGGTGTTACTACCTTAGGCGCACCTCCCCAAATGCCAAAGGCTTCCGACTAACAGTGAGGGTCTAATAGGTATAGTGGGGAGGTTATACCCTCTCGGAGGATAATAATAACGGTACTGTTCTGAGTATAATAGTAAAGATGCAATAGAATAAAAGACCCAGCAGACTCGAACCATACCCACAGAGCGGAAGAATAATCAATATAGATAAACAGCGGAAGCAATAAATATAACAACAACAGTGGGAATAAATACAACAGCATGTTGAACACATGTAACAACCACTAAACAATAAAACATGCATCCAAAGTAGGTCAGACACACCTGAATATAAAAAGGGAGCCAATGGATAACCAACAGTAGCTACAACAAGTAAGCATACTAATACAGGAAAGGAAACAAAACAAGATAATCTCCATCTAGGTAAGACCTCAAGGTCCATACCATCTCCATGCAACAACTAACGCATCCCAGCTTCTGAAGCTGGCCTCTTTCCTGCACGTAAATCCATAAAGTCTGCATGCCTCCCGAAGGGCCCATGGAGGGTGTGAGATGAATCTCAACAGGATACAACCCAACACTTCATACATAATATAAGTGTTTAAGAAGGAATGTATTTATAAGGAAAACAGTAAGCATTACAATTCATAAATAAACACATACTCCACTAGTGCTCAGCAGCCACCATGGAGTGTCGCCTGCTTCGGCCAACACCAGAATCCCTGTCATGTAGCCCAGCACCATGTGCCCCTGACACCTCGCGTCTCAAGTACCGACGTCCAGAAGGCATTCCCAATAATATTAACCCAGAACTTTGTTCCTCTTGACACCTCGTGTTTCAAGTACCGACGTTCCAAAGGCACGCCCAAGAAGTAACCCGAAGGTACAACGATGCATGTCCTAAAACAAATAACCAGAGGGACAGAAATGTCTGCCCTCAAATAAATAGCCGAAGGGAGAGTGATGTCTTCCCTCAAATCAGGTAATTAGAGGGACGATGATATCCACCCTCAAATCACGGTGAGCCTCAGCCCCCAACCCGATAGCCTCAAACTAACCCATGGAGGCTCGTCACCTCCCACATGGATTTCTACGACAAGAACCCCCAACCAAAGTACCTAAATCGCATATACATGGGCCTCTTCCCACATGAGTGTTCAAAACCACCTCATCATAGGGTATCTATGTGTGCACACTAATCAATGTTCTGGGTGAGCGGTAATCACCAAAATAGTACCCAAGACACCACACATCTGACACCCCGTGTCCCTACGACCATGCTGCTCAAGAGTAACTCATCCCATGCCCAACCTGACAGTCATCCTGCCTCAAGACGACGTCTATTATTCCCAATACTATGGTCAAAACCACTCATAGTAACCCCAGGCCAATCCCAACCTGATAGTCGTACTGCCTCAAGTCGATGTCCATGACGCCCAATCCCACGGTCAAAACAACCCCACAATATCTAGGCCATGCCCAACACAAACAAATGGTTCCAGCAAATGCAATTCAACAATCACATATAAAACACATTTAAACAAAACACATAAACAGGAAAAACATTATAAACTATAGAATTTCCCTAACCAAATGGTTGTCAAACAACAACATTGAGGTCTTGAATGCCTCTAACAATTTATATCAAGGTTTAACAACTAAACCTACCAGTTTACACCAATATCATTCAAGTATTATCATTTTGGAAACCCCGACCAAAATTCCCCATGTGATCAACGACCTCTCGCCCGGCCCTGCTCAATAAAAACAGGACAAAGGTATACCCATAGGTCTAAAATGAAATTTAATAAGCAGTAGCAGATAAAATAGGGTCTCTCTCAAAAATACCCAAAACACACCATAGGTCGCGCCACCCAAATGTCCACGAAAACATGAAAGAAGGTATGCACCACCTACCTCATAATAGTACGAGGATACTCCTCCGATGACAACCTCCAATTTGTCCTAAAACGCGGTAGATTTACAAAAGAATCAAAACCTCTCAAACCCCAATAACTCGATCTTGGGAAAAAATCAGGAAAAACGGCTCAAGGGGAATCAAGGCCTTACCGAGGGGGTTCTAACGCATCAAATGATGCTCAAAACGGAGTTCGAACAAAGATCTGGGATGGATTTGAAGGTTCGAATGGCTCTCCCCGCGTAAGCCCTGAGTGGATGGAAGAAAAAGAGGAGAATGGGAATTCCCGGGTGGCCCGAAACTTTAAAACCTAATTTTAAGTGGCCACACGGTTAACCCGCATGGTTTTTCAAACTATGCACCAACCGTGCAGTTTCCACTGCCTCACCCAGAAACTTCGCACGGCCAACCCGCATGGTTTGGAAAATGATGCACCACCCATGCAGAGCCCACTATCTCACCCAGAGACTTCACACAATTTGTCCACACGGTTTGTTCAGACCGTGTTCCAACCTTACGCACCTGAACGACCTCCCAAACTTCAAAATTTTAACCCAAAATTGTCCAATTTTCCTAGTTTTGTCATAAGCGAGTCAAAAATTCAAACAGGGTCGGGATTTTGACCCATTCCAAAAACCCTGGGTTCTTACAAACTCCCCACCTTAACATAGCTCATCCTTGAGCTATCAAACGAAACTCGGATATGGCACCAAACATGCCATCTTGATCAAAGTAACCTGGACCTCCCAGGTCTCAAAAGTCCTGGCTAAATTCCTCAAGTGGCTCTAAACCTTAGTAATCACCTAACTTGGTATCAACCCAACAAAACTCAAAGAAAACAAGGTTTACTAACCTGTTTTCCAGACGCATGGTCCTTTTATGACGCATCGTCACCCCTGCGCCTCATTGGCACTCTCGTGTCATTCCCGACACCCAAACACATCCTGCACCGCATCGGTGTCTACCTCCAAGAGGTCGTGTATCCCATGGATGCTCAAAACAAACCTGGTGCCTAGCACCTTAAGTAACCCGCATCCTCGATGCCCCGATGCCCATGGAACCTCAAGTAACCCGCATCCTCGATGCCCCGATGCCCAAGGCACCTCATGTATCCCGCATCCTCGATGCCCCGATGCCCATGGAACCTCAAGTAACTTGCATCCTCGATACCCCTGATGCTACGCATATCATACATATATATAAATACATCAAGCACCAGATATGGTGCCAATCCCCCTGACTAGCATCTAGTCAGTCCACATAGATCATGTGCATCATGTGCACTCAAAACCAACATGCCTCTACAGGTCATGCCAAAAAGAAAACATGGAAATCACGGCCACACCCTAGGTGTACCTCTAACCATCGTCAGCTCACCAGCCTGCTCAGCCTCTGGCAGCTCCACAATGTGCACCTGGCCTGAAGTACGGCTAACTAATGCCTGACCTCCCTACGGTGCTGCTCCAGCCACCATCCACTGACCCCTCAGCTGGATCCCACTGTCTCTATCACATCCTCCATGTGCATCTGAACCTAGACTACCCTATCCTAGTACCGAACCTGAACCAACTTCAGATACCACTGTCTGTCCTGGTCCCTGCCTGCCGACTGTCTGAGAAGGCTTCCTGCAAAACCTCTCCAGATTCCAGACCTTTCCACATGCCCAAAACTCCTTTGGAGGCCTATCACACTGAGTCTGGACATGCCCTGGCTGTCCACACTGGAAGAAAATCACTCCATAACTGCTAAGAGGTAGTCTAGATAAGTCCTTTTCTTGAATGCCCTGTTGGAACTCATCCCGTCCTTGCTTCCTTCTATCTGAACCATCATCGGAAGTTGTCACCCGACTATCCTGGGGCCTATCCCTCTAGTTTCCCTCCGTTATGAGCACCATATTCACTACCTCCGAAAAGGAACCCAGCCTGAAAATTTTCACCTAGACCCGAATGGCGTGTCTTAATCCATTCTCGAAGTATCTCACCCTAGCCGCGTCATTGCTTACCATACCAGGTGCAAAGCGAGACAGCTTAGTGAATGTAACTGCATCGTCCATGACGGACATGTCTCCCTACTAAAGGCTCAAGAACTCCCAATCTCTCTATGATATTAGTTTCTCTGGGTAAAAGTGCTCGAAGAACATGTCCTCGAAGTCCTTCCATGCTAGTCCCTTGTGCTTGAGATTCTGAACAAGCACATCCCACCAAAACTTTGCCGGTCCTCGCAGCATGTACATCGGCAGCTTGACCCTCCGCCCTGGAGGCATCTCGAGCTGCTCGAAGATCATCTGCATGCTCTCTATCCAGTTCTTAGCCTCTTACAGACCACCCTCACCCTAAAATAGTAGCAGGTGTTGTGGCTGGAACTCTCGCGTTAGATATGACATAGAAGGCTCCGTACCCAGTGCTCCTCTGTCGATCCCCTGCAAGAAACGCACCAGGCTAGCTCGGAGCTACTCGTCGAGCCATGGCCCGAATGTAGCCAAACCTGGATGTTGTCCTGCCTACACTAAATCCTGGACCTGATCATGTCCCTAAGCCTGCACTTGTGGCTCATGCTCTACCTGTACCGAATCATGAACCTGATCCTGCACCTGCAACACTGTATCATCTCTCGTCTGATGCTCCATTTGAGTCGCCCAAAAAGGAACTCGCTGGATACCATAAATGGCCATACATCTTATATATATATATATATATAACAATATATATTCCGCATAGATAAGGAAAGTAGTAAAAGGCAGTGCATAACTACTACCCTTACACCCCCTCACCGCAACCCATTCCCATGGCATCCTGGCCTCATGGCCTCTTTACCCGCCCCTATCAGGGTGAAGTATCAAAAGTACCTCGAGCCATGCCTATCCTAACAACAAACATTGCCTCAAACCAATGACTGAGTCACCCAATCTTGGTGATCAAAATCACCTCAATTAAAGTACCATCCTGCTCGTACAAGAGCCAGACCCAAACATCCCGCCACATGAAATTCCATAAAAATATAAAGCATGGCATACACATTGAAACAACAAGCAATTCTATCAGTAATTTCACCAATTCACATTTCATATCATACAAGCATGGCAATTGATTTTTATTCACATGGTATTATCACTTCACAAAGCATACGTGCAATTATGAAATTGAAATACCCTAAAATGTGCCAATCAAAATGCCAAGAAACAATCTTTGCCATACCGAGCCAAGGTCCAATTCTCCCTTGCCACATCAGGTCAAGGGTCACATATCACAATCAATAACATCACACACCAAGTGAGACACTGAGGTGGAAATCATATAAACTATAATCTGAGAAAAAGAAAATAGCAATTCCCACCCATGGAAACATGGTCCATCCCTCGTACCTGGGCCTGTAGGCACCCAAGCACAAGCTAGAAACCCGGTTCCAGTAACAACATATCTCCAGTCTACTATATCCCAAATAGTAAAACCAACAAAAATAAAAGAGAAGTCTCAATCTCATTAGTAGCCAGTAAAACACTACTACTAAATCCTTGTTAAGAATTCCCTCTGATACCACTTTGTAATGACCCGGACCCGAACAACCACCCGAACAGTGCCAAACGGGTCAGGTGTTACTACCTTAGGTGCACCTCCCCGAATGCCAAAGGCTTCTGACTAACAGGGAGGGTATAATAAGTATACTGGGAAGGCTATACCCTCTCAAAGGATAATAATAACGGTACTGGTCTGAGTATAAAAGTAAAGATGTAGTGGAATAAAAGAACCAGCAGAATCAAACCAGACCCACAGAGCAGAAGCATAATCAATATGGATAAACAGTGGAAGCAAAAAATATAACAAAAACAGTGGAAATAAATACAATAGCATGCTGAACACATGTAACTACCACTGAACAATAAAACTTGCATCCAAAGCAGGTCAGACACATCTGAATATAAAAAGGGAACCAATGGATAACCAACAGTAGCTACAATAAGTAAGCATTCAAATACAGTAAAGGAAACAAAAAAAGATAAACTCCAGGTAGGTAAAACCTCAAGGTCCATACCATCTCTATGCAACAACTAACGTAGCCCAACACATGAAGCTGGCCTCTTTCCTACATGTAAATCCATAAAGTCTGCACGCGTCCCGAAGGGCCCGTGCAGGGTGTGAGACGAATCTCAGTAGGATACCACCCAACGGTGTGTACCTAATATAAGTGTATAAGCAGGAATTCATTTATAAGGAAAACATTAAGAAATACAATGCATAAATCAACACAGACTCTTCTAGTGCTCAGCGGCCATCATGGAGTGTCACCTGCTTCGGCCAATGCTGGAATCCCTATCATGTAGCCTGGCACCATGTTCCCCTGACACCTCGTGTCTCAAATACCGATGTCCTGAAGGCATACCCAATAATAGTAACCTAGCACCTTTTTCCTCCTGACACCTCGTGCCTCAAGTACAGACGTTCTGAAGGCACGCCCAAGAAGTAACCTCGAGGAACAATGATGCATATCCTCAAACAAATAACCAGAGGGACAGCAATGTATTCCCTCAAATAAATATCCAGAGGGACAGTGATGTATACCCTCAAATCAGGTAACTGGAGGTACGACGATATCCGACCTCAAATTACGACGAGCCTCAGTGCCCAACCCGATAGCCTCAAACTATCCCCTAAAGGCTATTCACCTCCCATGTGGATTTCTACGACAAGCACCCCCAACCAAAGTACCTAAACTGCATCTATGGCGGCCTCTACCCACACGAGTGGTCAAAACCACCTCATCACGAAGTATCTATGTGTGCACACTACTCAACGTTTCGGGTGAGTGGTAATCACCAAAATAGTACCCAAGCCATCACATGTCTGACACCTCGTGTCCAAGAAACCATGCCGCTCAAGAGTAACTCGGGCCATGCCCAACCTGACAGTCATCCTGCCTCAAGGCGATGTCCATGAAGCCCAATCCCGTGGTCAGAACCACCCATTGTAACCCCAGGCTAAGCCCAACCTGACAGTCATACTACCTCAAGCTAACATCCATGATGCCCAATCCCATGGTCAAAACTACCCAACAATATATGGGCCATGCCCAACATAACCAAATGGTTCCAGCAGATGCAATTCAACAATCACATATAAAACACATTTAAACAGAACACATAAATAGGAAAAACATTCTAAACCGTAGAATTTCCCTAACCAAACGGTTATCAACCAATAGCACTGAGGTCTAGAATTCCTCTAACAATTTATGTCAAGGTTTAACAACTAAACCTACTAGTTTAAACCAATATCATTCATGTATTATCATTTTGGGAACCCCGGCCAAAATTCCCCATGTGAGAAACGACCTCTCGCCCGGCCCTGCTCAATTAAAACAGGACGAAGGTATACCCAAAGGTATCCCATAGATCTAACAAGCAATTTAATAAGCAGTAGCAGATAAACTAGGGTATCTCTCAAAAATACCTGAAACACACCGTAGGTTGTGCCACCAAATATCCACAAAAACACAAAATAAGGTATGCACCACCTACCTTGTACTAGTATGATGATACTCCTCCAATGGAAACCTCTAATTTGGCTTAAAACGTGGTAGATCTATAAAATAATCAAAACCACTAAAACCATAATAACTCTCTCTAGGTAAAAACTCAAGAAAAATGACTCAATGGGAATTAAGGCCTTACCGTGGGGGTTCTAATGCATCAAACAATGCTCAAAAATGAGTTTGTATGAAGATCCGGGAGGGATTTGATGGTCAGACCATCTCTACCCGCATAAGCCCTGAGTGGATGGAAGAAAAATAGAAGAATGGGAATTCTCAAGTGGCCCGGAACATAAAAACCTAATTTTAAGTGGCTGCACGGTTAACCCGCATGGTTTGGAAAACTGTGCGTCAATCGTACGGTTGCCACTACCTCACCCAGGAACATCATATGGCCAACCCGCACGGTTTGGTAAACCGTGCGCCACCCATGCGGAGCCCACTGTCTCACCCAGAGACTCCGCACGGTTTATTCAGACCGTGTTCCAACCGTGTGCACCTTCACAACCTCCCCAACTTCAAAAGTTTAACCCAAAATTGTCAAATTTCTCTAGTTTTCTCAGAAGCGAGTCAAAAATTTAAACAGGGCCGGGATTTTGACCCATTCCAAAAACCCCGGGTTCTTACACCCCCCCCCCCCATTTTACAACCCTCACCACCCTGCACCCCCACCCCCTGGACACCCCCACGCCTTGGTTAGCTCCCCCACCATCCTGCACCCCCACCCCCTGGACACCCCCACCCCTTGGATAGCCCCCTCTCCCACCCCCTGGACACCCCCACCCCACCCTCCCCGGACACCCCTCACCCCCATGGACATCTCCCCACCCCCTAGACACCCCCACCACCTTGGACACCCCCTCCCCCACCCTTTTGATATCCCCCTCCCCCCACCCCCTGGACACCCCCACCCCCTAGACACCTCCACCCCCTGGACACCCCCACCCCCTTGGACACCCCCACCCCCACCCTCCCTGGACACCCTTCACCCCCATAGACAGACCCCCCCCCCTCCCCCCACCACCCCCACCCCCAAGACACCCACCCCCTGGACACCCTCCACCCCCTTGGACAGCCCCCCCCCCACCCCCTTAGACAGCCCCACTAGACACCACCAAACCTCCTAGACACCACTTCTCCTCCTAAGTGCTTGGCCAAAATTTAAAATTGGAATTAACAATGTAGTTGATTTCCCCTTTCCCCAATGAAATTTCCTAAGTGACCCATAGAGCCTTATAAATTGAATTTGTCATGTTTTGATAAATTGAATTTTTCATGTTTTGATAAATTGAATTTTTCATGTTTTGATAAATTGAATAGGTTGTTTGGAATGAAATGGCTAATGCATGATGGTTTTCTTTTCCTAATGAATAAAATTATTTTAAATAAAATTACCCTAAGGGGGGCTCCAGGAGGGGTAGGGGATATCCAGTTGTTGGGGGCTTTCCAGGTGGGGGTGGGTTGTCCAGGGGGTAGGGGGATGCAGGGGGTAGGGGGGCTATAGGGGTGTGGGGGAGGGGGTACGGGCAGCCCAAGGAGGGAGTATGGGATATCTAGGGTGGTCAGGGTGGGGTGTCTAGGTGGGGGAGGGGTGGGGGCTATCCAGGGGGTGGGTTTTCTAGGGGTGGGGGTGGGTTGTCCAGGTTGGGGAGGGGGGTGTGGGATGTCCAGGGGGTGGGGGTGAGCTGTCCAGGTGGGGGAGGGGGTGTTCAGGCAGGGAGGTGGGTTATCCAGGTAGGGGTGGGGGGATATCCAGGTGGGGTACGTGTGTGTGTGGGGGGGGGGGGTTGTCCTGGTGTGGGTGGTGGGGGTGGGCTGAATAGGTGCGGGTGGGGGGGGGATGTCCAAGTGGGGGTGTGGGGGGGGATGTCCAGGTGGGGGTGGGGTGAGGGTGGACTGTCCAAGTGGGGGGCTGTCCAGGTGGGGGGGGCTGTAGGGGAGGGGGTGTGGGATGTCCAAGGAGGGGGTGGGCTGTCTAGGGGGGTGGGTTGTCCAGGTGGTGGAGGGGCTATGGGATGTCCAAGGAGGGGGGATGTCCAGTGGGGGTGGGGGCATGGGTTGTCTAGGTGGGGGTGGGGGTGGGTTGTTCAGGGGGCTGTAGGGGGGTAGGGGCTACAGGGGAGGGGGTGTGGGACCTCTAGGGAGGGAGGTGGGATGTCCATGGGTGGTGGTGGGTGAGCTATATAGGTGGGGGAGGGGTGTGGGCAGTCGAGGGGGTTGTCAAGGGGGGTGGGTTTCCACTATAATACTCTACCAAAAAATAGGAATCACATATAACCAATGTATATTTTCTTTCACACGTTATGACTTTTCTTGAAGTTCTATACCTACACTCACTCTTACCCTTCCAAGAATAAGTGGTATCTGCAAAGAAATCTCACTCAGGTTCTTATCCACTATCCATATTGATCTCTTACAAATTTAACATTCGTACAACTCCATATCACCTAATGATATAACACATATCATAATCCTATGAGTATTGTCCCACAGAAACATGGCTCATAAAATCTGATCCATGTATGACATTTGGTGGTGTGTTTAAAATTGGGTGTGTTCTGATTTATATGTATGATATTCATGTTTTACACCAACAATCTTCTCAGTTATCTATAATAGGCTTTAAATCATGCTACAATTGGATAAATATTAGATTTAAAACCCTAGTTTGGGGGTGGACACCACCACCCCAATGGACTCCCCCCCCACCCCATCCCCTGGACTCCCCCCACCCCCTGGATAGCCCCGCCACCCTCGTGGATAGCCAGCCCACCCCATGTGGATAGCTTACCCACCCCCTGGACACCTTGTACCCCCTAGACAGTCCTGCCACCCCGATGGATAGCATGCCCACCCACCCCATACCCCCTGAACATCCCCGCCACCACCTTTGATAGCCCACCCACCCCCTGGACACCTCGTACCCCCTTGGATATCCCCCCTCCCCCGGAAATCCCCCCTGGACACCCTCGACACCCCCGGACAGCCCCTCCACCCCTGTGGACAGCCCTCCCACCCCCCTAGACACCCCCATACCCCCCTTGTCAGCCCCCACGCCCATGGACAGCACCCCCCCTAGACACCCACCCACCACCCCCCGGACACCCCCACCCCTGGAAAGCCCCCCCCCCCCTGAACACCCCTGACCCCACTGGACAGCCCTACCACCCCCATGGACAGCCTTTCCCACCCCCCACGGACAGCCCTCCCACCCCACTGGACACCTCGTACCCCCCTAAACAGCCCCTCCACCCTTGTGGACAGACGTCCCATCCCCCTGGAAACCCCGTACCCCCTTGGACAGCCCCACCCACCCCCTGGACACCCTCCCAAGGACATCCCTCCCGCCTGGACACCTGAACCCCTAGACAGCCCCCCCCCCCCACTCCCTCGACACCCCCGACCCCCCTAGATAGCCCCACCATCCCCTTGGACACCCCATACCCCCTGGACACCCCCACCCCCTTGGGAAGTGTATGTGATCCCTCAAATAATCTACTAAGATATAAAATTTCTTCGATCTAAAATTTACAGAACTATTGAATAATTCTCCTCCACAGGTGTACATGATCTTGTACACTCATGTATAGTTCTTCAAATATATTTTTTTATAAATATATTATTTCTTTTTCTTTTATATTATGCTTCTCATATAGTGTATTTTGTCGGTTATAGTTTCATATAAAGTAAAAAATTCTCGTTTACTTAAATATATTTTCGATGAAACTTTAATCTTATTGAATTTATTTTGACGAAATGACTTATAAAATTTCTTTTACAAAATGGATAGAAGCGGGATGTATGAAATTGATCAGATTTCAAGTGATTTTTAAAACAATTTGCATATCTTTTTAGATTTATAATTTCACAATGCTTTAGATAGTGGTCACATACACTTCCCCTATTACAGTTGTGTTGTAAGACCCTGGTTGAGCTGTGAAGAAGTCAGATACCACATAACCAAATATGGTTTTCAAGAAAACTAATTTGTGTGGTATCACAATGGGGAGAAAATGAATTCTCAAATTGATGATGATCCAAATGAGAGGATTGGATTGGAGAATTTGTTATATGATCGGTTTCCATTTATTCATCATCGGGAAAAAGAAAGGATTTAGGCCCAAGAATATTTCTATATGAGCACACATGATTCATCTAATGAAAATGATGATGTTATCAGGGTGAAAAAATTGAATGATGCAGCCATGACTCTAGTATATCGATAATGCAGTAAAATGAAAAGCTGGAATTTTTAATCTGATTGTTTCAAGGGAAAACTATGTATGGGATTTCTTATACTGCCATTGATTACATTCTTACCTTCTTGAAGGACTTACTTATAGATGATGTAGATATTCCATTAAACCACTATATGACATGGAAGTTAGTTTAGGAACTTGGATTTTCAAGAAACAAAATTTATGATTTCCTTAAATATTATAGTTTATTTTGGGAGGAAACTATTGAATGAAATGATTGTATAAAATGTGGCACATCCTTCCAAAAGACAAAATCTAATGGAACACCATCTCGTGTGCTATAGAAAGTAATGTGGAACTTTACATTGATCCCCAGACTCTAGAATATTTTTATGTCTGATGAAATATCAATAAAAATGTGATGGAATAGTACTGAGAGAAAGAAGACTAATGATGAGTTTGATCACCCTATAAATGAATTTTCATGGTAGATATTTGATGCTCGATATCCTGATTTTGTAGCTAACATGTGTAATGTGAGTTTTGGTCTTTCATGTGACAGTTTTAACCTTTGAATAATCAACTTTGGAGCCATTAGAAACCGAATATGAATTTATTATAAATTAATATTTCTAGCTTTTCCAAAGGTGCCCCTCACCCCTCTTATAAAAGGGCACTCCTCCTTCTCATTTCTTCACACCTTCAAAGCCTTTTGGTTCAGCCAAACTCTGACCAAATACTCTCCCAACATCCCTCACTACTACCTAGGGTCCTTAGTTTGATCATAAAGCCAACCTAAGGATCCCTTTTGATCAAATCAAAAGGAAGAACCCGAAGAAGAGGAGGTTAACCTACCCCAACCAAGGAAAAGTACAAGGTAAGGGTTATTTCACAATCTCTTCATTATCCGAGGTTGTTTATACGTAATAATCTACTGGGATTTCTTTATCATCCACATCCATGTTTCTTCGAAATGTATTTCAAAACATATTTATTATTTACAAGAATATGGGTTAAAGTCATTTATACCCTTGTTTGACTTTTTATAAGAGGTTTATAAAGGAATCTTTCCGTCGTTTTCAAAACAAGGTCCTTTTTAACCTTTTCGACAGAATTAAGGTAAGAATGTTTTTTTTAAACTTATACGGCGAGTGCGGTTATTTTTCGCCGTTATAAAATCGTCAAAGCATCCCTTACAAGCTTATAAGAACATTTTCAAGAAAATGTTTTATTTTATATGGATCTTAAATGATTTCAAAAATAGAAAGAGATATTTCTCTAAAGAGTGTTTTGATTTCATCTATGTCAACATCCTTTGACGGATTTTACACTTATTTGAAGTTGATTTATTATGATACAAAACTTCCATATTGTAATAAAGTTTTGTGATATGTTTGACTGTGGATGTTCCATTTATATAGCATTCATGGTTTATGAGTAATGTATTGACATTTCGTATGCTAGTTCCAATAATAATGTTTATGTTATATTTCAACCTTTACTTTATATGAATTTGTTGGACAAGTATGTTCCAGGTTGGGGACTGGTTAAAGTAAGCCCTCCAGGTTGGGGACTGGTTAAAGTAAGCCCTCCAGGTTGGGGACTGGTAAAAGTAAGCCCTCCAGGTTAGGGACTGGTAAAAGTAAGCCCTTCGGTTTGGTCTCCGGTTATTAGAAGGACTCCGGGTTAGTGTCCGGTTATTAGAGGCATTCCGGGTTGGTGTCCGGTTATTAGAGGCACTCCGGGTTGGGTTCCGGTTACAGTTAGCCCCAAGGTCTTGGGATGAGGCCTTGACAATGAAATTAAAGTTCAGCATTATGCATTCCATCATTATGAAAGTGGTTATTGATTTTTCATGTGATTATTCGATTAGTAGAATAACCATGTGAATAAGTAAATGGCATTACTGCATTTTATTTATGCCATACTATATTAAATGTTCAAGTTTAAAAGGCTTTTGTTTTAGTTATACATTGCCTTAAAATGTTTATTCTTATTTATGAAAGTTTCCGCTATATTGTTATCCTTACTAGGCATTTGAGCTCACCCCTTTTCTATGTTTTATTTTTCCCAAGAAGTGAAGAAGTATGTTATGAATGACCTGCAGGGATATTATGTGGGGATATGAGTGTGGATTATGGAGACAATATGTTGTTGTAGTAGTTTTTCGTTTAATGATGTAATGTAAAACTTATGAATATATCTAGTGTTTCCAAGGCTACTAAACCAATCGGTCTTTCGAGATTTGATCTTTCTTGTGATCATGCCAATGTTATGTAATAATGCACCGACTCTCGGTAACTGGGGTCGGGGCATTACATTTGGTATCAGAGGAATTTTAGTACAAACCTTGGAAGCTAGATTTAGATAAACTCTGATTAGAGCACGTAGACCTAAGATGAACTTTGAGGATTAGTATAGAAGAACTTCCTAGAATTTTGGTATTGTAGAGATTTTGTGAGTTTTCCGAGCAATACATCCCTGTCTGGATACGAGCAGGTAGAGGCGGCTATGGCACAGATGTACCTAGGGGTAAAACCCGAAAACACCGCTTTGAGCTAGACTCGAACGGGAACTGGTGCACGACAACGGGCCTTGCTGCACTCTTGGTTACGACACTCCCGGGGGATATGCTTAGGATAATTCTCATTTTCTTTACAAACCATTATGAAGGGTTTATGATTATATAAATCCTCAAAGGATACATTTTTATGATTATGGATTATATCCATAAATATTTCAATTTATATTAAGTGTTTTATAAGTATGGGATTATGTATTTTGATTCATAAACTAATCTAGTGTATTCCATTGTTTAGAAATGGTGCCTAGTAGAAGGAATGAGAACTCCAGCAATGCACATGATCCAAAGAGAAGGAAGGATCATATATTTCATGGTCTTAAGCTAGAATTTATAAGGGAAATAGTCTCCCATGTATTATCATCATATGAAGAAATAATATCATGTGTTGATAAGATAAGTAAAGAGTTTACTGAGTCCTATGGCTTTGAAGGGAAGCAAGAGAAGAAAAGAATGGAAGAGAGAAAGATGGATAAAGGGATGAGGGAAAAGAAGAATTTTCCCATATGTGGTAACTGTGGAAAGAAACACCCTGGAACTTGCCTGAAAGGAATGGGAGTTTGTTATAAGTGTGGAGGAAAAGGGCACAAAGTACATGACTGCAAGGGTAAGAAAATGGTTTCAAATGTACAATGCTTCATTTGCAAGGAGTTTGGACACTACGCAAACCTATGTCCCAGTCATCGGACTATGCCGCAAATGATGTTATTGGATAATAATCAAGTTATGATACTACCACGGATGAAGAGGAATGATTAGAGTTCTTATGTTGATTATGTCAATTGAGTGTTGTATCAACAATTTACTTGTTATAATAATTTTGGAGTATATAAGGATTGTACTGCAGTACTATTTCATTAAGGACTTGAGATTGTGTGGAACAAAGAAAAGTGACTCAATAGCAGGATAAATTTTTGGAAAATATATGGTCGAGAGAATGATAAACCATAATATGGTTCTGATACCGAGTTAGTGATTTTAGAATAATACATGATTGATTTGGATAAATTATATTGGATATTCTTGACTACCTTGAAACTGATTAATGATTTCTATATTCCATCATTTTTTTGGGGTTTAAAACATTTTTGGATTAATGAAGTATATCCAGCATTCTATATGGAATAAGGGAGCATGAATGTAATCAATAAGGAATATGGTAATACATGATGAAGGTATTCATATTCTATTACGGGGTAAAAAGTATCTATATTATGTTTACCTTCCTTATAAATGTTGGACTGTGAGTTTGGACAGAAGTATTTTGGATAGTTCTAGTTTGGATTATTTTGGATTGCCATAAAAGGACAACCCGGAGGTCGGGCGGCAACCCGTCGCGTCCGGCAAGGCTGCGAGACTTGAACCCGCAACCGAAGGGCGACAAGGGTGTATCACCTACCACTATCACATGAGATGTCCTGGATTAAATAAAGTAGTTTTTTAAAAGATCTGGTAGATGAATTATAAATTCATTGATTTTGGAACCCTCTATGAATAGTATAAATAGAATTTTTTTTTATGAGTGAATGATGAGTTTTTGGTAGAAATTTATTAATGGATAAAACTCTAATTATAAAGTATTTATATATCCTTATGATCTTAGTCAATCTCATAAATAAATTCCTCATCATTAAGAAAAGGAACTTAGAACAAAAATGTTGTCCTAGATGGTACCTTAAATCATCACTAATTTATGGCTTTGGGATTGTTGGCCTTTTCATAGCCATGTTCTCTACCACTCTCCATCAGATAACTGATGGTTAGATTTTTCTTCCATATCCATATTTTCCTACATGGAACCCTAGTATGTGTTATTTTCGGTAATCTTCATACTTTCCACTCTTTTTTTAAAATAAAGGCCTCATTAATTCATTTTTTCGATATGGGATTTCAACTAAGATATTTTGAAACGTCAAAAATGTGTTATCCCAATACCCTATGTTTTGTTGAACCGATGGTATTTCAAATCATCATAGATTGATGATTTTAGGGACCTCAATTTTATACTTTTTGTGATTGATGACCTCAATAACTACCTATAAATATTTACGTTTTTCCTCCAATTATATGTCTCTAATTTCCACCAATGTTCTCCTAATAGATATCATAATTTGGTGGTGATCATTTCATTTCTCTTTTCCTCATATTAAGACTAAATTTTAGTAACCCAATTTCAGATGTGGGTTTTCCCACAAAGATATTTTCTATTTTCAACCTTTTATTTTCGAAGAACAATTTCAAATTGCGAGGACGCAATTTATTGAAGGAGGGGAGAATGTAACACCCCAAGATTTTATGGTGTATTATTTCTTCAAAATAATTCATTAACTTGCACTACACGCAACACCGAGTTCAATCACACCTTGACTTACAAAAAAAAATCCATTAAAAGAGGTCATGAATAGAATTAACTACATTTTAAACTTTATATAATCCTTATAATTTTAGAATCCATATTATGAGTTTCTTAGTCATAATGCAAGAACAGATTCATTTTCAGTATTGCACTTTTATCAACTTTTAATAGTGAAACCTTTTTAAATACAATATTTTAAACTTTTTGACTAAATGGGGTCATCAAAAATTTAAAATAAAACATCCCAAGCTTCCACGGTACGCTTTCTTTGAATAATACAGTAGCGTGTGTTGTACGCAACCTTGAGTTTTAACACACACCACAACCAATCAAACTAGCCGTTATGAATAGTAATACCTACTTTTTGAAATTATATATATTTTATATTTTAAAATGGACTTCATTTTTGGATTCGGAATATCGAAATTAGCCTAGGGTGAAATTTTGGTACTTTTCGGATAACTTTTATATTTTGATGAATAGTGAAAATTACTAAATTTAAATTAAAAACAACTTTTTTAATCAAAATAGTTAATATTGTTAAATTATGAATTTGAGTGGTTTTAAAGTATATTTAGAATATATTTTTACCATTTAATATAATGTTGGTCATTGGACATAATTTTACAATTAAACCAAACATAAACAAGTGTCAATCTTTTGATAGTTATTATCTCTTAAAAACACGTTTTTTGTTTTGACAACGGGAATTAATTTTAAATTAATTTCTGCCACTTCTGTGTTTTGAATTTAGGAAAATGGATTCCATATTTGGAATCATGATTTTCAAATTGTGTAAATAGGTATCTTTTATTTTTAGACATTTTGAATAATTACTGCGGTAAATATTTTATTTACCATGGTTAAGGGTAAATCCGGTAAATAAGGGTTAAAAAATAATATTATAATAATACTAAATTACCCTAAAACGTGTCTTAACCCTATTGGTTGATACATGGTCGACCATAGGCATCTTTGTGTCAATTTTGGGACCCCATGGATCCACTTGTAAGTGATAATGACACTTTATTTTAATTAAGTTAAAATGAATACAAAAATGACACAAGCATATATCTTTTATCAAAACAATTGTTACATAGGGTTATATATGTTGGATTTTAGAGTATAAATATTCATTAGAAAGATAAAAAGATTTCCTACATAATGATAGTTTATTTATAATTTTTAGAAATTAAATAATTTATTTTATTTATGACACAATGATGATGCAGTAATTACTATAATAGTAAAAAATAAAAATAATTGATATTAAAAATACCCAAATAAATATAATATGAAACTTTTAATGCATTAAACTAATTTTCTAGGATAATATGATATATTAGGATTGATTTAATTGACTTTGTTCGAAGTAATAAATCTGTTATGAGTTTCACAAAAATCAACTATTGAATAGTGTCAAAATTGACATAAAAGAGTTCTTAAAACAAATATTATATTATTAATTGATATTAAATTCTTAAAAATCTAAGGTTCTGCCAAGAGACTTATATCATGATAGGTTCATCATTAATGGACCACTTGGGGGGTCGCTTGTATGTATATGGTATGTTTATTAACCATATAATATAAAAATACAAAGAGACATTGTAAAAGTGAAACTAATTAACTTAGAGTTAATACTTAAAGATAAGGTTAATATAAGTACCCAAACCTGTCTAAATTCTATTGTTTGAGTTGTTTTCGACCCATCCCCACCTTAACCTTTGAATAATCATCTTTGGAGCCATTAGAAACCGAATATGAATTTATTATAAATTAATATTTCTAGCTTTTCCAAAGGTGCCCCTCACCCCTCTTATAAAAGGGCACTCCTCCTTCTCATTTCTTCACACCTTCAAAGCCTTTTGGTTCGGCCAAACTCTGCCCAAATACTCTCCCAACATCCCTCACTACTACCTAGGGTCCTTAGTTTGATCATAAAGCCAACCTAAGGAGCCCTTTTGATCAAATCAAAAGGAAGAACCCGAAGAAGAGGAGGTTAACCTACCCCAACCAAGGAAAAGTACAAGGTAAGGGTTATTTCACAATCTCTTCATTATCCGAGGTTGTTTATACGTAATAATATACTGGGATTTCTTTATCATCCACATCCATGTTTCTTCGAAATGTATTTCAAAACATATTTATTATTTACAAGAATATGGGTTAAAGTCATTTATACCCTTGTTTGACTTTTTATAAGAGGTTTATAAAGGAATCTTTCCGTCGTTTTCAAAACAAGGTCCTTTTTAACCTTTTCGACAGAATTAAGGTAAAAATGTTTTTTTTTAAACTTATACGGCGAGTGCGGTTATTTTTCACCGTTATAAAATCGTCAAAGCATCCCTTACATGCTTATAAGAACATTTTCAAGAAAATGTTTTATTCTATATGGCTCTTAAATGATTTCAAAAATAGAAAGAGATATTTCTCTAAAGAGTGTTTTGATTTCATATATATCAACATCCTTTGACGGATTTTACGCTTATTTGAATTTGATTTGTTATGATACAAAACTTCCATATTGTAATAAAGTTTTGTGATATGTTTGACTGTGGATGTTCCATTTATATAGCATTCATGGTTTATGAGTAATGTATTGACATTTCGTATGCTAGTTCCAATAAGAATGTTTATGTTATTTTTCAACCTTTACTTTATATGAATGTGTTGGACAAGTATGTTCCAGGTTGGGGACTGGTTAAAGTAAGCCCTCCAGGTTGGGGACTGGTTAAAGTAAGCCCTCCAGGTTGGGGACTGGTAAAAGTAAGCCCTCCAGGTTAGGGACTGGTAAAAGTAAGACCTCCGGTTTGGTCTCCGGTTATTAGAAGGACTCCGGGTTAGTGTCCGGTTATTAGAGGCATTCCGGGTTGGTGTCTGGTTATTAGAGGCACTCCGGGTTGGGTTCCGGTTACAGTTAGCCCCAAGGTCTTGGGATGAGGCCTTGACAATGAAATTAAAGTTCAGCATTATGAATTCCATCATTATGAAAGTGGTTATTGATTTTTCATGTGATTATTCGATTAGTAGAATAACCATGTGAATAAGTAAATGGCATTACTGCATTTTATTTATGCCATACTATATTAAATGTTCAAGTTTAAAAGGCTTTTGTTTTAGTTATACATTGCCTTAAAATGTTTATTCTTATTTATGAAAGTTTCCGCTATATTGTTATCCTTACTGGGCATTTGAGCTCACCCCTTTTCTATGTTTTATTTTTCCCAGGAAGTGAAGAAGTATGTTATGAATGACCTGCAGGGATATTATGTGGGGATATGAGTGTGGATTATGGAGACAATATGTTGTTGTAGTAGTTTTTCGTTTAATGATGTAATGTAAAACTTATGAATATATCTAGTGTTTCCAAGGCTACTAAACCAATCGGTCTTTCGAGATTTGATCTTTCTTGTGATCATGCCAATGTTATGTAATAATGCACCGACTCTGGGTAACTGGGGTCGGGGCATTACAGTTGGTATCAGAAGAAGTTTAGTACAAACCTTGGAAGCTAGATTTAGATAAACTCTGATTAGAGCACGTAGACCTAAGATGAACTTTGAGGATTAGTATAGAAGAACTTCCTAGAATTTTGGTATTGTAGAGATTTTGTGAGTTTTCCGAGCAATACATCCCTGTCTGGATACGAGCAGGTAGAGGCGGCTCTGGCACAGATGTACCTAGGGGTAAAACCCGAAAACACCGCTTTGAGCTAGACTCGAACGGGAACTGGTGCACGACAACGGGCCTTGCTGCACTCTTGGTTACGACACTCCCGGGGGATATGCTTAGGATAATTCTCATTTTCTTTACAAACCATTATGAAGGGTTTATGATTATATACATCCTCAAAGGATACATTTTTATGATTATGGATTATATCCATAAATATTTCAATTTATATGAAGTGTTTATAAGTATGGGATTATGTATTTTGATTCATAAACTAATCTAGTGTATTCCATTGTTTAGAAATGGTGCCTAGTAGAAGGAATGAGAACTCCAGCAATGCACATGATCCAAAGAGAAGGAAGGATCATATATTTCATGGTCTTAAGCTAGAATTTATAAGGGAAATAGTCTCCCATGTATTATCATCATATGAAGAAATAATATCATGTGTTGATAAGATAAGTAAAGAGTTTACTGAGTCCTACGGCTTTGAAGGGAAGGAAGAGAAGAAAAGAATGGAAGAGAGAAAGATGGATAAAGGGATGAGGGAAAAGAAGAATTTTCCCATATGTGGTAACTGTGGAAAGAAACACCCTGGAACTTGCCTGAAAGGAATGGGAGTTTGTTATAAGTGTGGAGGAAAAGGGCACAAAGTACATGACTGCAAGGGTAAGAAAATGGTTTCAAATGTACAATGCTTCATTTGCAAGGAGTTTGGACACTACGCAAACCTATGTCCCAGTCATCGGACTATGCCGCAAATGATGTTATTGGATAATAATCAAGTTATGATACTACCACAGATGAAGAGGAATGATTAGAGTTCTTATGTTGATTATGTCAATTGAGTGTTGTATCAACAATTTACTTGTTATAATAATTATGGAGTATATAAGGATTTTACTGCAGTACTATTTCATTAAGGACTTGAGATTGTGTGGAACAAAGAAAAGTGACTCAATAGCAGGATAAATTTTTGGAAAATATATGGTCGAGAGAATGATAAACCATAATATGGTTCTGATACCGAGTTAGTGATTTTAGAATAATACATGATTGATTTGTATAAATTATATTGGATATTCTTGACTACCTTGAAACTGATTAATGATTTCTATATTCCATCATTTTTTTGGGGTTTAAAACATTTTTGGATTAATGAAGTATATCCAGCATTCTATATGGAATAAGGGAGCATGAATGTAATCAATAAGGAATATGGTAATACATGATGAAGGTATTCATATTCTATTAAGGGGTAAAAAGTATCTATATTATGTTTACCTTCCTTATAAATGTTGGACTGTGAGTTTGGACAGAAGTATTTTGGATAGTTCTAGTTTGGATTATTTTGGATTTCCATAAAAGGACAACCCGGAGGTCGGGCGGCAACCCGTCGCGTCCGGCAAGGCTGCGAGACTTGAACCCGCAACCGAAGGGCGACAAGGGTGTATCACCTACCACTATCACATGAGATGTCCTGGATTAAATAAAGTAGTTTTTTAAAAGATCTGGTAGATGAATTATAAATTCATTGATTTTGGAACCCTCTATGAATAGTATAAATAGAATTTTTTTTATGAGTGAATGATGAGTTTTTGGTAGAAATTTATTAATGGATAAAACTCTAATTATAAAGTAAGTATATATCCTTATGATCTTAGTCAATCTCATAAATAAATTCCTCATCATTAAGAAAAGGAACTTAGAACAAAAATGTTGTCCTAGATGGTACCTTAAATCATCACTAATTTATGGCTTTGGGATTGTTGGCCTTTTCATAGCCATGTTCTCTACCACTCTCCATCAGATAACTGATGGTTAGATTTTTCTTCCATATCCATATTTTCCTACATGGAACCCTAGTATGTGTTATTTTCGGTAATCTTCATACTTTCCACTCTTTTTTTAAAATAAAGGCCTCATTAATTCATTTTTTCGATGTGGGATTTCAACTAAGATATTTTGAAACGTCAAAAATGTGTTATCCCAATACCCTATGTTTTGTTGAACCGATGGTATTTCAAATCATCATAGATTGATGATTTTAGGGACCTCAATTTTATACTTTTTGTGATTGATGACCTCAATAACTACCTATAAATATTTACGTTTTTCCTCCAATTATATGTCTCTAATTTCCACCAATGTTCTCCTAATAGATATCATAATTTGGTGGTGATCATTTCATTTCTCTTTTCCTCATATTAAGACTAAATTTTAGTAACCCAATTTCAGATGTGGGTTTTCCCACAAAGATATTTTCTATTTTCAACCTTTTATTTTCGAAGAACAATTTCAAATTGCGAGGACGCAATTTATTGAAGGAGGGGAGAATGTAACACCCCAAGATTTTATGGTGTATTATTTCTTCAAAATAATTCATTAACTTGCACTACACGCAACACCGAGTTCAATCACACCTTGACTTACAAAAAAAATCCATTAAAAGAGGTCATGAATAGCATTAACTACATTTTAAACTTTATATAATCCTTATAATTTTAGAATCCATATTATGAGTTTCTTAGTCATAATGCAAGAACAGATTCATTTTCAGTATTGCACTTTTATCAACTTTTAATAGTGAAACCTTTTTAAATACAATATTTTAAACTTTTTGACTAAATGGGGTCATCAAAAATTTAAAATAAAACATCCCAAGCTTCCACGGTACGCTTTCTTTGAATAATACAGTAGCGTGTGTTGTACGCAACCTTGAGTTTTAACACACACCACAACCAATCAAACTAGCCGTTATGAATAGTAATACCTACTTTTTGAAATTATATATATTTTATATTTTAAAATGGACTTCATTTTTGGATTCGGAATATCGAAATTAGCCTAGGGTGAAATTTTGGTACTTTTCGGATAACTTTTATATTTTGATGAATAGTGAAAATTACTAAATTTTAATTAAAAACAACTTTTTTAATCAAAATAGTTAATATTGATAAATTATGAATTTGAGTGGTTTTAAATTATATTTAGAATATATTTTTACCATTTAATATAATGTTGGTCATTGGACATAATTTTACAATTAAACCAAACATAAACAAGTGTCAATCTTTTGATAGTTATTATCTCTTAAAAACACGCTTTTTGTTTTGACAGCGGGAATTAATTTTAAATTAATTTCTGCCACTTATGTGTTTTGAATTTAGGAAAATGGATTCCATATTTGGAATCATGATTTTCAAATTGTGTAAATAGGTATCTTTTATTTTTAGACATTTTGAATAATTACTGCGGTAAATATTTTATTTACCATGGTTAAGGGTAAATCCGGTAAATAAGGGTTAAAAAATAATATTATAATAATACTAAATTACCCTAAAACGTGTCTTAACCCTATTGGTTGATACATGGTCGACCATGGGCATCTTTGTGTCAATTTTGGGACCCCATGGATCCACTTGTAAGTGATAATGACACTTTATTTTAATTAAGTTAAAATGAATACAAAAATGACACAAGCATATATCTTTTATCAAAACAATTGTTACATAGGGTTATATATGTTGGATTTTAGATTATAAATATTCATTAGAAAGATAAAAAGATTTCCTACATAATGATAGTTTATTTATAATTTTTAGACATTAAATAGTTTATTTTATTTATGACACAATGATGATGCAGTAATTACTATAATAGTAAAAAATCAAAATAATTGATATTAAAAATACCCAAATAAATATAATATGAAACTTTTAATGCATTAAACTAATTTTATAGGATAATATGATATATTAGGATTGATTTAATTGACTTTGTTCGAAGTAATAAATCTGTTATGAGTTTCACAAAAATCAACTATTGAATAGTGTCAAAATTGACATAAAAGAGTTCTTAAAACAAATATTATATTATTAATTGATATTAAATTCTTAAAAATCTAAGGTTATGCCAAGAGACTTATATCATGATAGGTTCATCATTAATGGACCACTTGGGGGTCTCTTGTATTTATATGGTAAGTTTATTAACCATATAATATAAAAATACAAAGAGACATTGTAAAAGTGAAACTAATTAACTTAGAGTTAATACTTAAAGATAAGGTTAATATAAGTACCCAAACCTGTCTAAATTATATTGGTTGAGTTGTTTTCGACCCATACCCACCTTAACCTTTGAATAATCAACTTTGGAGCCATTATAAACCGAATATGAATTTATTATAAATTAATATTTCTAGCTTTTCCAAAGGTGCCCCTCACCCCTCTTATAAAAGGGCACTCCTCCTTCTCATTTCTTCACACCTTCAAAGCCTTTTGGTTCGGCCAAACTCTGACCAAATACTCTCCCAACATCCCTCACTACTACCTAGGGTCCTTAGTTTGATCATAAAGCCAACCTAAGGAGCCCTTTTGATCAAATCAAAAGGAAGAACCCGAAGAAGAGGAGGTCAACCTACCCCAACCAAGGAAAAGTACAAGGTAAGGGTTATTTCACAATCTCTTCATTATCCGAGGTTGTTTATACGTAATAATCTACTGGGATTTCTTTATCATCCACATCCATGTTTCTTCGAAATTTATTTCAAAACATATTTATTATTTACAAGAATATGGGTTAAATTCATTTATACCCTTGTTTGACTTTTTATAAGAGGTTTATAAAGGAATCTTTCCGTCGTTTTCAAAACAAGTTCCTTTTTAACCTTTTCGACAGAATTAGGTAATAATGTTTTTTTTTAAACTTATACGGAGAGTGCGGTTATTTTTCACCGTTATAAAATCGTCAAAGCATCCCTTACAAGCTTATAAGAACATTTTCAAGAAAATGTTTTATTTTATATGGCTCTTAAATGATTTTTAAAATAGAAAGAGATATTTCTCTAAAGAGTGTTTTGATTTCATCTATTTCAACATCCTTTGACGGATTTTACGCTTATTTGAAGTTGATTTATTATGATACAAAACTTCCATATTGTAATAAAGTTTTGTGATATGTTTGACTGTGGATGTTCCATTTATATAGCATTCATGGTTTATGAGTAATGTATTGACATTTCGTATGCTAGTTCCAATAAGAATGTTTATGTTATATTTCAACCTTTACTTTATATGAATGTGTTGGACAAGTATGTTCCAGGTTGGGGACTGGTTAAAGTAAGCCCTCCAGGTTGGGGACTGGTTAAAGTAAGCCCTCCAGGTTGGGGACTGGTAAAAGTAAGCCCTCCAGGTTAGGGACTGGTAAAAGTAAGCCCTCCGGTTTGGTCTCCGGTTATTAGAAGGACTCCGGGTTAGTGTCCGGTTATTAGAGGCATTCCGGGTTGGTGTCCGGTTATTAGAGGCACTCCGGGTTGGGTTCCGGTTACAGTTAGCCCCAAGGTCTTGGGATGAGGCCTTGACAATGAAATTAAAGTTCAGCATTATGCATTCCATCATTATGAAAGTGGTTATTGATTTTGCATGTGATTATTCGATTAGTAGAATAACCATGTGAATAAGTAAATGGAATTACTGCATTTTATTTATGCCATACTATATTAAATGTTCAAGTTTAAAAGGCTTTTGTTTTAGTTATAAATTGCCTTAAAATGTTTATTCTTATTTATGAAAGTTTCCGCTATATTGTTATCCTTACTGGGCATTTGAGCTCACCCCTTTTCTATGTTTTATTTTTCCCAAGAAGTGAAGAAGTATGTTATGAATGACCTGCAGGGATATTATGTGGGGATATGAGTGTGGATTATGGAGACAATATGTTGTTGTAGTAGTTTTTCGTTTAATGATGTAATGTAAAACTTATGAATATATCTAGTGTTTCCAAGGCTACTAAACCAATCGGTCTTTCGAGATTTGATCTTTCTTGTGATCATGCCAATGTTATGTAATAATGCACCGACTCTGGGTAACTAGGGTCGGGGCATTACAGTTGGTATCAGAGGAAGTTTAGTACAAACCTTGGAAGCTAGATTTAGATAAACTCTGATTAGAGCACGTAGACCTAAGATGAACTTTGAGGATTAGTATAGAAGAACTTCCTAGAATTTTGGTATTGTAGAGATTTTGTGAGTTTTCCGAGCAATACATCCCTGTCTGGATACGAGCAGGTAGAGGCGGCTCTGGCACAGATGTACCTAGGGGTAAAACCCGAAAACACCGCTTTGAGCTAGACTCGAACGGGAACTGGTGCACGACAACGGGCCTTGCTGCACTCTTGGTTACGACACTCCCGGGGGATATGCGTAGGATAATTATCATTTTCTTTACAAACCATTATGAAGGGTTTATGATTATATACATCCTCAAAGGATACATTTTTATGATTATGGATTATATCCATAAATATTTCAATTTATATTAAGTGTTTTATAAGTATGGGATTATGTATTTTGATTCATAAACTAATCTAGTGTATTCCATTGTTTAGAAATGGTGCCTAGTAGAAGGAATGAGAACTCCAGCAATGCACATGATCCAAATAGAAGGAAGGATCATATATTTCATGGTCTTAAGCTAGAATTTATAAGGGAAATAGTCTCCCATGTATTATCATCTTATGAAGAAATAATATCATGTGTTGATAAGATAAGTAAAGAGTTTACTGAGTCCTATGGCTTTGAAGGGAAGCAAGAGAAGAAAAGAATGGAAGAGAGAAAGATGGATAAAGGGATGAGGGAAAAGAAGAATTTTCCCATATGTGGTAACTGTGGAAAGAAACACCCTGGAACTTGCCTGAAAGGAATGGGAGTTTGTTATAAGTGTGGAGGAAAAGGGCACAAAGTACATGACTGCAAGGGTAAGAAAATGGTTTCAAATGTACAATGCTTCATTTGCAAGGAGTTTGGACACTACGCAAACCTATGTCCCAGTCATCGGACTATGCCGCAAATGATGTTATTGGATAATAATCAAGTTATGATACTACCACAGATGAAGAGGAATGATTATAGTTCTTATGTTGATTATGTCAATTGAGTGTTGTATCAACAATTTACTTGTTATAATAATTATGGAATATATAAGGATTGTACTGCAGTACTATTTCATTAAGGACTTGAGATTGTGTGGAACAAAGAAAAGTGACTCAATAGCAGGATAAATTTTTGGAAAATATATGGTCGAGAGAATGATAAACCATAATATGGTTCTGATACCGAGTTAGTGATTTTAGAATAATACATGATTGATTTGGATAAATTATATTGGATATTCTTGACTACCTTGAAACTGATTAATGATTTCTATATTCCATCATTTTTTTGGGGTTTAAAACATTTTTGGATTAATGAAGTATATCCAGCATTCTATATGGAATAAGGGAGCATGAATGTAATCAATAAGGAATATGGTAATACATGATGAAGGTATTCATATTCTATTACGGGGTAAAAAGTATCTATATTATGTTTACCTTCCTTATAAATGTTGGACTGTGAGTTTGGACAGAAGTATTTTGGATAGTTCTAGTTTGGATTATTTTGGATTGCCAAAAAAGGACAACCCGGAGGTCGGGCGGCAACCCGTCGCGTCCGGCAAAGCTGCGAGACTTGAACCCGCAACCGAAGGGCGACAAGGGTGTATCACCTACCACTATCATATGAGATGTCCTGGATTAAATAAAGTAGTTTTTTAAAAGATCTGGTAGATGAATTATAAATTCATTGATTTTGGAACCCTCTATGAATAGTATAAATAGAATTTTTTTTATGAGTGAATGATGAGTTTTTGGTAGAAATTTATTAATGGATAAAACTCTAATTATAAAGTAAGTATATATCCTTATGATCTTAGTCAATCTCATAAATAAATTCCTCATCATTAAGAAAAGGAACTTAGAACAAAAATGTTGTCCTAGATGGTACCTTAAATCATCACTAATTTATGGCTTTGGGATTGTTGGCCTTTTCATAGCCATGTTCTCTACCACTCTCCATCAGATAACTGATGGTTAGATTTTTCTTCCATATCCATATTTTCCTACATGGAACCCTAGTATGTGTTATTTTCGGTAATCTTCATACTTTCCACTCTTTTTTTAAAATAAAGGCCTCATTAATTCATTTTTTCGATGTGGGATTTCAACTAAGATATTTTGAAACGTCAAAAATGTGTTATCCCAATACCCTATGTTTTGTTGAACGGATGGTATTTCAAATCATCATAGATTGATGATTTTAGGGACCTCAATTTTATACTTTTTGTGATTGATGACCTCAATAACTACCTATAAATATTTACGTTTTTCCTCCAATTATATGTCTCTAATTTCCACCAATGTTCTCCTAATAGATATCATAATTTGGTGGTGATCATTTCATTTCTCTTTTCCTCATATTAAGACTAAATTTTAGTAACCCAATTTCAGATGTGGGTTTTCCCACAAAGATATTTTCTATTTTCAACCTTTTATTTTCGAAGAACAATTTCAAATTGCGAGGACGCAATTTATTGAAGGAGGGGAGAATGTAACACCCCAAGATTTTATGGTGTATTATTTCTTCAAAATAATTCATTAACTTGCACTACACGCAACACCGAGTTCAATCACACCTTGACTTACAAAAAAAAATCCATTAAAAGAGGTCATGAATAGCATTAACTACATTTTAAACTTTATATAATCCTTATAATTTTAGAATCCATATTATGAGTTTCTTAGTCATAATGCAAGAACAGATTCATTTTCAGTATTGCACTTTTATCAACTTTTAATAGTGAAACCTTTTTAAATACAATATTTTAAACTTTTTGACTAAATGGGGTCATCAAAAATTTAAAATAAAACATCCCAAGCTTCCACGGTACGCTTTCTTTGAATAATACAGTAGCGTGTGTTGTACGCAACCTTGAGTTTTAACACACACCACAACCAATCAAACTAGCCGTTATGAATAGTAATACCTACTTTTTGAAATTATATATATTTTATATTTTAAAATGGACTTCATTTTTGGATTCGGAATATCGAAATTAGCCTAGGGTGAAATTTTGGTACTTTTCGGATAACTTTTATATTTTGATGAATAGTGAAAATTACTAAATTTTAATTAAAAACAACTTTTTTAATCAAAATAGTTAATATTGATAAATTATGAATTTGAGTGGTTTTAAAGTATATTTAGAATATATTTTTACCATTTAATATAATGTTGGTCATTGGACATAATTTTACAATTAAACCAAACATAAACAAGTGTCAATCTTTTGATAGTTATTATCTCTTAAAAACACGCTTTTTGTTTTGACAGCGGGAATTAATTTTAAATTAATTTCTGCCACTTCTGTGTTTTGAATTTAGGAAAATGGATTCCATATTTGGAATCATGATTTTCAAATTGTGTAAATAGGTATCTTTTATTTTTAGACATTTTGAATAATTACTGCGGTAAATATTTTATTTACCATGGTTAAGGGTAAATCCGGTAAATAAGGGTTAACAAATAATATTATAATAATACTAAATTACCCTAAAACGTGTCTTAACCCTATTGGTTGATACATGGTCGACCATGGGCATCTTTGTGTCAATTTGGGGACCCCATGGATCCACTTGTAAGTGATAATGACACTTTATTTTAATTAAGTTAAAATGAATACAAAAATGACACAAGCATATATCTTTTATCAAAACAATTGTTACATAGGGTTATATATGTTGGATTTTAGATTATAAATATTCATTAGAAATATAAAAAGATTTCCTACATAATGATAGTTTATTTATAATTTTTATACATTAAATAATTTATTTTATTTATGACACAATGATGATGCAGTAATTACTATAATAGTAAAAAATCAAAATAATTGATATTAAAAATACCCAAATAAATATAATATGAAACTTTTAATGCATTAAACTAATTTTCTAGGATAATATGATATATTAGGATTCATTTAATTTACTTTTTTCGAAGTAATCAATCTTTTATGAGTTTCAAAAAAATCAACTATTGAATAGTGTCAAAATTGACATAAAAGAGTTCTTAAAACAAATATTATATTATTAATTGATATTAAATTCTTAAAAATCTAAGGTTCTGCCAAGAGACTTATATCATGATAGGTTCATCATTAATGGACCACTTGGGGGTCGCTTGTATGTATATGGTAAGTTTATTAACCATATAATATAAAAATACAAAGAGACATTGTAAAAGTGAAACTAATTAACTTAGAGTTAATACTTAAAGATAAGGTTAATATAAGTACCCAAACCTGTCTAAATTCTATTGGTTGAGTTGTTTTCGACCCATCCCCACCTTAACCTTTGAATAATCAACTTTGGAGCCATTAGAAACCGAATATGAATTTATTATAAATTAATATTTCTAGCTTTTCCAAAGGTTCCCCTCACCCCTCTTATAAAAGGGCACTCCTCCTTCTCATTTCTTCACACCTTCAAAGCCTTTTGGTTCGGCCAAACTCTGCCCAAATACTCTCCCAACATCCCTCACTACTACCTAGGGTCCTTAGTTTGATCATAAAGCCAACCTAACGAGCCCTTTTGATCAAATCAAAAGGAAGAACCCGAAGAAGAGGAGGTTAACCTACCCCAACCAAGGAAAAGTACAAGGTAAGGGTTATTTCACAATCTCTTCATTATCCGATGTTGTTTATACGTAATAATATACTGGGATTTCTTTATCATCCACATCCATGTTTCTTCGAAATTTATTTCAAAACATATTTATTATTTACAAGAATATGGGTTAAAGTCATTTATACCCTTGTTTGACTTTTTATAAGAGGTTTATAAAGGAATCTTTCCGTCGTTTTCAAAACAAGGTCCTTTTTAACCTTTTCGACAGAATTAAGGTAAGAATGTTTTTTTAAACTTATATGGCGAGTGCGGTTATTTTTCGCCGTTATAAAATCGTCAAAGCTTCCCTTACAAGCTTATAAGAACATTTTCAAGAAAATGTTTTATTTTATATGGCTCTTAAATGATTTCAAAAATAGAAAGAGATATTTCTCTAAAGAGTGTTTTGATTTCATCTATGTCAACATCCTTTGACGGATTTTACGCTTATTTGAAGTTGATTTATTATGATACAAAACTTACATATTGTAATAAAGTTTTGTGATATGTTTGACTGTGGATGTTCCATTTATATAGCATTCATGGTTTATGAGTAATGTATTGACATTTCGTATGCTAGTTCTAATAAGAATGTTTATGTTATATTTCAACCTTTACTTTATATGAATGTGTTGGACAAGTATGTTCCAGGTTGGGGACTGGTTAAAGTAAGCCCTCCAGGTTGGGGACTGGTTAAAGTAAGCCCTCCAGGTTGGGGACTGGTAAAAGTAAGCCCTCCAGGTTAGGGACTGGTAAAAGTAAGCCCTCCGGTTTGGTCTCCGGTTATTAGAAGGACTCCGGGTTAGTGTCCGGTTATTAGAGGCATTCCGGGTTGGTGTCCGGTTATTAGAGGTACTCCGGGTTGGGTTCCGGTTACAGTTAGCCCCAAGGTCTTGGGATGAGGCCTTGACAATGAAATTAAAGTTCAGCATTATGCATTCCATCATTATGAAAGTGGTTATTGATTTTGCATGTGATTATTCGATTAGTAGAATAACCATGTGAATAAGTAAATGGCATTACTGCATTTTATTTATGCCATACTATATTAAATTTTCAAGTTTAAAAGGCTTTTGTTTTAGTTATACATTGCCTTAAAATGTTTATTCTTATTTATGAAAGTTTCCGCTATATTGTTATCCTTACTGGGCATTTGAGCTCACCCCTTTTCTATGTTTTATTTTTCCCAGGAAGTGAAGAAGTATGTTATGAATGACCTGCAGGGATATTATGTGGGGATATGAGTGTGGATTATGGAGACAATATGTTGTTGTAGTAGTTTTTCGTTTAATGATGTAATGTAAAACTTATGAATATATCTAGTGTTTCCAAGGCTACTAAACCAATCGGTCTTTCGAGATTTGATCTTTCTTGTGATCATGCCAATGTTATGTAATAATGCACCGACTCTGGGTAACTAGGGTCGGGGCATTACAGATAGCCCATCCCCCCATGGACATCCCCCCACCCCTGTGGACAACCCGCCTACCCCCCCCCCCTAGACAACCCCTACCCCTAGATAGCCCACCCACCACCCTAGACTCCCTGTACCCCCTAGATAGCCCCACCCAACCCCTGGACACCTTTCCCACCCCCTGGACACCTCGTACCCACTTGGATAGCCCCCACCCCTAGAAAGCCCCCCACCCACCCCCATGGACACCCCTGACCCCCATGGACTCCCCTGCCACCCCAGTGGACTACCCACCCACTCCATGGAGAGCCCCTCCCCCTATGGACACCCCCCCCCCCACTCCCCATACCTGTGGACACCCTTCCCACCCCCTGGACACCCCTACCCCCGTGGACAGCCCCACCACCCCCGTGGACAGCCCGCCCACACCCTAGACACCCCATACCCCCTGGACAGCCTCTCCCACCCCCTGGACACCCCGCCCACCCCCTGGACACCGCGTACCCCTTGGACACCACCACCCCCTGGACACCCCCTAGACAGCCCACCCCCCCCCCCCCCACCCCTGTGGACAGCCTACCCACCCTCGTGGATAGCCCGCCCACCCCCTTGGACACCTCATACCCCCTAGATAGCCCCTGCCACCCTCGTGGACAGCACACCCACACTACTAGACACCTCTTACCCCTGGATATCCCCCCCACCCCCATGGACAGCTCACCCACCCCTATGGACAGCCCGCCCACCCCTACCCCCCCTCGACAGCCTCACCACCCCCGTGGACAACCTGCCCACCCCCCTGGACAGTCCCTCCCCCCGTGGATATCCCCCCTACCCCCATGGACAGCCCACCCACCCCCTGGACACCCCCTACCCCCTGGACAGCCCCACCACCCTCGTAGATAGCCCGCCCACCCCCTTAGACACCCCATACCCACTAGAGAGCCCCGCCCACCCCCTGGACACCGCCTACCCCCTGGATAGCCCCCACCCCCATGGATGGCCCTGCCAACCCCCCTAAACACCCCCTACCCCCTTAATAGTACTTCCACCCTCGTGGACAGCCTCCCACCCCCTAAACAGCCCCGACCCCATTGATTATAGAGTTTCTAACAACTCGAAGATCCCATTAATCATAGATTCCCACTTCATTGCCTCCTGGGATCCTTGATCACCAATAAAAATAGTGGATGGTATTTTAGAAACTCCCATGCATATTAAATTATTCGAGAAGAACATGGATATTCCACTTCCACAAGAGTTTGAGTAGAGGCCAAGACTAGGAAGACAATAGCTGGATCACAAGAATGATTACCTGAGATATCCCCTTATGGAATTTTTGATTCATTTATAGTGGTAACATTCTAAATAATTATAAAAAAAAATTAAAATAATCTGATTTTATAAAACAAGGGACACAAAATCACAAATCCCATAAAGATACGTCATAAATAATTCTTCATAAAACTATTTCAGAATAACATAATAGATAATTATTTCTATTTAAAACTCCCCAATGGTTTATAAAAATCACTTTTAAGGTTCCATTTCAAAAATCATATAGTATTTTTGTCCCACAATAAAAATGTAATCCATTTCCTAATAACAAAATCCCCCTTCATACCATACACACCAAAAGCATTCATTTTTTCCTAAAGAAACACATACTATTGAAATAAACACTATTCCAAAACCATTTTAAAAATAACAATAATTTTAAAATCCATGAAATTCATTCCATTAAAACCATTACAACCCCCACCCCTCTAAGATACCTTCACACCACATGGACACCCCCCCCCCCTAGACACCCTCACCCCCATAGATAGCCCCCCTGGACACCCCCACCCCCATGGATAGATCCCCTACACCCTAGACATCCCCTAACCCCTTGGACAGCCCCCACCCCTCCTAGACACCACCCCACTACCTGGACCCCCCCCCCACCACCTGGATACCCCCACCCCCATGGACAGCCACCCCCACCCCCTGGACACCACCCCACCCCACTTGGATAGCCCCCCCCCCCCCCCCCCCCCCGTAGACTACCCCCACCCCCTGAACTACCCCCACCCCCTGGACACCACCCAACCCCTGGACACCCTCACCCCTGGACACCCCCTAACCCCCTGGACACCCCAACCCCCAGGAAAGCCCCCCCAACCCCCTGGACACCACCCCACCCCCCTGGACAGCATCCCACCCCCTAGACACCCCCATGGATAGCCCCCCCCCCCCACCACCCAGGAGAGAACCCCCCCCCCCATTGACCCCCCCCCCCCCCCCCCCAAACCCCCTGGACAGCCCCCACCCCTCTTAGACACCACCCCACCACCTAGACGCCACCCCCACACCCCTGGACACCCCCACCCCCATTGACAACCACCCTTGGACACCACCCCAATCTCCTTGGATAGCCCCCCAACCCCCTGGACCACCCCCACCCCTAGAAACCACCCCACCCCCTGGACACCCCCACCCCCTAGACACCCCACCCCCTGGACACCCCCCACCCCTGGAAACCCCCAACCCCCTGGACACCACCCCACCCCCTGGACACCCCCATAGACATCCTCCCACCAACCTGGACAGCCCCCCCCCCTCCCCCAACCCCCTAGACACCCCCTCCCAACCCCCTTCACGGCCCCCACCCCTCTTAGACACCAACCCACCACTTAGACACCCTAAAACCACCCCCCTAGACACCCCACCCCCATGGACAGCCTCCCCCACCCCCCTGGACACCACCCCACCCCCTTGGATACCCCCCCCCCCAAACCCCCTAGACTGCCCCCACCCCCCTAGACACCACCCCACCCCCTGTACACCCCCACCCCCTGCACACCCCCACCCCCTGCACACCCCCACCCCCTAGAAATCCCCCCCCCCACCACCACCCTAGACACCCCCCTGGACACCCCCATCCCCCCAGACACCCCCACCCCCACCCCCCAGACAACCCCCTACCCCCTTTGGACAGCCACCACAAACCACTGAACACCCCCCCAACCCCCTGAATTATGAATTGAATTCTTTATGTATTTAATTAACTTATGAATTATGTGTTACTGGTGTATGGTTATACTTGTTGTATGTGTATACTAGCTATAATTACCTTATGAATTATGTGTTAATTCTGTATGTGTGTAGAGGGTAAATAAATACCGAATTGGTGGTATTCAAATTTATATATAAATTATGTGTTGTGTGAATTATGTATGAATTAATATATAATTTTCTATGTATAATGCAGGTATTGATAATTGTGCAGGTATTCAGAATGGACCCCCCCCCCCCAACCCCTACATGTATTATGTTGTGTATGAATTCTACAGGCTTGCTGGTGGAATTGTTCCAGGTGCACAGGGGTAGGCCAACAAGCTGGCTTGCTGCTGCAGGTACCAAAATGATATGCCAAATATTTACAACCATTGGAATATGTGAAAAATTAGAACTTTAACCAATGGTTTTATGTAAATCGTTGGTATAATTATATGGCAACTGTTTGTAAACCATTGGCATAGATATTTTTACTTAATATTTACCAACGGTTTATGGGAAACCATTGGTAAAATTCTACACCAATGGTTTTGTAAACCATTTGTATAGAGATGATTTTTTCTATTACTAATGGTTTTAAACTGTTGGTAAACATTTATACCAATGGTTTATTGAAACTGTTGGTATATACTCAATTTTTCGGACATATCCCAATGATTCTCATAGAACTGTTGGGATATGTCTATCCATATGGCTCAATACCCAATGGTTTGGAAAAACATTAGTATAGTTTATACCAATGGTTGTCCAGCCTTTAAAAATAGTTTAAAACTATTGGTAAAGATTAAATTTCCATTAGTTAGACCTAAAAATCTAGGCAATAGAAAATTTCATGCCAGAGCACCCCTTGGTAAATATAACATTATTGAAAGATGAATTACATGATGAAGAGGTTTTCTCTATAAAATAATATTCCCAGAAATGGGAGATTCATTTTTATGGTGCATCCAAAATCCTGATAGGAAAAAAGATGGAGGATATCATGCTCAACAAAGTGTGTCTAGGAATCATACTCATATCTCTAACGAATGCAGTGTTTCCTTACTCATTCCTATTGTCAGAGCAGTGTAAAAACAATGAGGTAGAATACCAAGCTCTCATTGTAGGGATAGAGCTGGTAGTTCAAGAACAATTAGAACAATTGAATATAAAAGGTGATTCAGAGTTGGTTATCAAGAAGGTTAACAGTGACTATGCCATAAAAAGGAGGATATCATCCCTTTTTTTGATCATGTATGGGGACTGATAGAGGAATCACCCTCAGATATAATGTAAAACTATATCCCTAGGTCACAAAATGATCATGATGATGCATTGTAAAATACATCCACAAATCTGGCTGACCAAGATCGGGATGAAACTGTAATCAGCATCGCACATCGTCGGATGGTTTTTCTCTTCATTCATGTAAAAACGAAATAAATAAATGAAATAAATCTCTTCCTTGATTTGTATGGTCTTACCACTGGCTGGAAGACTCTAATTATGAATTATCATCAAAATTAATAACTCCCTCTAGACAGATATGGGAGGGATAAAATCAATAGAAGAGAAATTAATTTTGTTCTATACGATGACCCAAATCAATAAAAGTTTCTCTATAAGAAAGGCCTTTATGGGGTCCTTCTTAGGTTCATTGATGTAGAGGAGACTATTTCCATCATGAAATAGGTACACACTTGAGCTTGTGATGTACATCAATCAGGATCCAAGCTTTTCTACTAAATTTTACGTCTTTGATACTACTGGCCCACTATGACACAAGACTACACTAACTTTACCAAGAAGTTTCATTCCTTCCAAGTGCATGAAAATTTTATCCACTGTCCCGTAGAGTTACTTCACTCATACAAGTATTATTGGTCATTTTATATAAAAGGAATGGATGTTGTAGAACCATACCCACCTACTACAGATAAACAATTCAAATACATCCTCATAGAAACTGACTCTTTTTCCAAATGGTCATAAGTTTTACTCCTTAAAGAAGTTAGGGTAAGAAACATTTTCAAATTTGTGAAGGCTAACATATTCACCAAATTTGGGGTCCCTCACACCATACTTATGTATAATGGAACCAATTTTTGTTCAGCCGAGTTGGAGAAGTTATACCAGGAATATGGTATCAAAACAAACTGTTCATCTCGCTATCATGCAACAGACAACTGATAGATATAGGCCTTCATAAAGATCCAATCAAATATATTATAAAGGATGGCAGAAAAGGAAAACAATTTATGGTCAGACAAGCTCCTCCATGTTCAATGGGCTTGTAGAACCTCCACACGAACCACTACTCAAGAGACCCCATATTCATTGGTATACGGGATTGAAGTGGTCCTAACAATTGAAGTTTGACTACCCTCACTCTGTGTTTCCATTTTTTATCAATTATCCGCAGATGAGAAATCCCAAAAGTGATTGGATGAACTAGAATAACTCGATGAGAAAATATTTCATACCTTGTACCATTTGGAAATGTACCAAAACTGGATTGCATGAGCCTTCAACAAAAAGGTGCGCCTTCAGTCATTATATGAGAGAGAAATGGTGCTGGTACTTAGAAATCTGATGATACCAATAAAAAATCCTTTGAAACTGGAACCAAAATGCTAAGGACCATATATAATACATATGGTCTACTCTAATGAAGCTAATTCACTAATTTCAATGGATGCCCAGCTCATCAAAATGCATACCAATGCATGGTTTCTGAATAAATATTTCATGTATTCAATGGAAAAAAATTTATCTTGTCCACATGAAATTAAACTATATGAAGTTTTTTGCTATCACAACATGTTAAACTGTATGATGAAAGCCCTTTTTGTATGTCTTTAAATAGCATGGATGAAATGCCCTGGAAACATGATGTCAAACTATTCCAAAACATCCTGGCAACAAGACGATAAACCACACAGCATCCATCATCCTCATCACAGGACATTAGACCTCAAGGTACATCCAAAACTACCAATGGCTTGATTCTCATCCCAACGAGATACATAGAAATGCATAAAATACATGTTTTGGTCCCAGCCACCACCATCAAAAATGAACAAAGGCCCCCCTCTCTATGTACATACCAGACCAATGTAGGGAGGTTTCTTCACAAACTATGTGTGGATTGATTACTGTACATATGAGATATGTAGTGATTCCTGAATTCTATATCCTAATCTATCCACCCCATGATAAAAACACCCTTCTCATACTCACATATGTCTCTACATTATAGGTAACCCATGTCGCTCCTTGTTTCTCATACCAAGCATAGCTCACGTGATCTTATGAATCATGGTAAGGGCCAACCCTCAAAAGAAAGGCATAAAATTACAAAATATTCCCATGTGGTATTAAATACAATACCATAAAAGGTATACCACATGTCCTCACTACATGATGTTAAACTACACAAGAAATCAAAGAACTACATATGGCTTGATTCTAGTACATACAGGATACATAGTGATGCTCGGATTATACATCTCGGTCCATCCACCCCTTGATACAAATAACCCATTTTATACTATCAACTTTATCTACATTGTAGGAAACCCATGACACTCTTTGTTTCTCACACCGAGCATAACTCATGTGAGCTTAGGAATCATGGTAAGGGCCTTCCCTCACAAGAAATGCATAAAAGTACATAATTGGCCCATGTTTTCCTAAATGCAAGACTTTAAAAGGTAAACCACGTGTCCTCACCGCATGAATTTAAATTGCATGGGAACTCCAAGAACTATGTATAGATTGATTCCTGTACATACGGGATACATAGTGATGCCTCAATTCTTATGTCCTGGTTTAGCCTCCCTAGAATTAAAAATTCCCATTTCTTATGCATGTTTCAGACCTACATGAGAGTCTTTCCAATAAATTTGTATAGATTGATTCATGTCCTCATAAGATATTTAGTGATTCCTGGGTTTCATGACTTGGGTTCATCCTTATCAAAACAAATAGGCATAAAATTCCCCCTCCTTGAATGTGGGGAAAACTTGTGAAAGAGACTCCATTTAGAATTATGTGTAGCTCAATCATCATCATCATGAGATAAATAGAGATTACCAAGTATCCTTATTTGAGGCCATCCATAATATTCATACACTTTTATATCAGTTCTCATTCATCCTAACTGCATGACATTAAACTGCACAGGATCTTCAAAACTACTTATGGATTGATTCTCATCTGGAAGAGATATGTAGTAATGTTTAGACCTTATTCCTTAGGCCCTAACACAAATGATAGAAAAAAATTTCCCCATATTACAAGCATGGATACTGATTTGTGAATAAGGTCTTGAATTTGGATTCCACACAAGGAATATGCCAAGAAATCAAAATTCCCTACATATGATTCAGATGTGTCTAGGGAGATCCATACTTCATGGACGATTGTGGTTTTTATATTTCTTGTATGTATCTATACATGTCCTTTCCATTCAAAAGAAATTTTTCCCTGGGAATATTGGATCCCCATAAACCTCCACAACCATTGAAAATGGATGGTCAGTGTCTTGAGAATACCTCTGTTTGACTATACGCACAATGCTCTGGCTGCTCTGCATACATTTCCCACAAAAAATAAATTCCCACCAGATAAAAAATCATCCTTAGGAGATGATTTTTCGATATCTGTATTCCCTAACGGCTTCCTTGCCCCGCACCATTCTTTTCAGTTTTAGAATCCCTAGGATCAAAGTTTACACCTACCACCCCTTCATGCTTGGAGCATACTAGAATATACTTGCCAGTTTTTCCATCACGTTACTCATGATTTCTATAGAATTCAATCCCCGCAACATGACACTAAAATATTATTCCATTTTCCTAACCACGTGATATTAAAATACATGTCTGAAGTCTTGATCGCATGACATTAAACTGCATGATATCAAAAAAAGAGGGAGGTTAGATTCCACTGCAATACTTAGAATCCTCACGTCCAGGTCCATCCACCAAAAAATTAAAAATTCCTCCTCTATGTGTGTGTTTAAAACTCATACAAGGAGTTTTTAATGTCAATACCTATGTATGGATTGACCTCCATCCTCACAGGATGAACAAAAACATAGAAATGTCATAGTTCAGGTCTAGCCATGAAACATAAATATCCCCACTATTATTGTGTATGAGATAGATCTAAATAGAAGGTTTTAGGCATGATGGAATTTTTCCCCATACTCCCATAAATGAAATAAATCTTCATGGTGGAGTCCAATGAGATCATTTCCCCACTTGTGATCTCGTATTCAAGAAATTCTCCATTATCATGCCTGATCTAGATCGGCATGGGGGGCGGAAGGTATGTCCTTACTACAAGACATAAAACAACACGGAAAATGTTTTGTCCCTATGCATGGGTCTACCCTTCATAAGGAAACATCCCCACACCAATGTATGGAAAACATATCCATCATTTTGACCAAGAAATCATTACTTTTAATACCCCTTTCATGTTTAGGAACCTCCCTTTCATGAACCACACTCTATGCTTGGAAAGCTCTAAATACCTATAACCTTCCACGACCATCGGAAATGGATGGTCAGTTTTCTGAGGACACCTCTTCTATACTATGCATAAAATTCCCCGGTGTCTCTACATACATTTCCAACAAAAAATGTCTATCAACCAAAGGGAAATTTTTCCTCTGGATAGGCTTTTCCTACCTCTGTACGCCCTAATGGATTCCATGCCCTGCACCATACCTTGGATTTAGAAACCCCTTAGGTTATAGTTTACATATTTTTACCCTTTCATGAATGAACAAGGTAGAACATTTCTAGTTATACTACCATGAAAAGGGTGAGTTATTTACCCTCTTTTGGTCAAAAACAAAGTGGTAAACCCAAAAGAAGTCCTGGTTGCAAGATGTTAAATTGTACCATGCTTCAAAACTCTTTTAAATGAGCCAAATTCATGTATAAGATATCTCACATTCATGATTAAATTTAAAATTATTACCTTCATACTTTTCAGACACCCTTCATGGTCTTGAGGAATCTAAAGTCCTATAAAATTAGTATGGACATCCGAAATGGATGACTAGTTTTTTTAGGATAACTTTATTTGACTATGTTTGCAATGCCCCGATGGCTCTGCATTAGTTTCCAAAAGAAAATTTCAGTCAACCAAAGAAAAATTCCTCATTAGGATAGGATTTTCCTACATTAATATACCCCAAGGATTCCATGCCCCATATCATATACTATATCCAGAAACCACAAAATCAAGGTCAAGAAAAATCCCTCAGTTATGTCTGAAATATATTGGGACATCCTCAGTCAATGAGTCCAAAATTATGGCCCTCACACCATAAATTCATGTTCAAACATATTCAACATAAAACATCATTAATGATAGTCTGTATTTCAAGACATTAAACTTCCCATGAAAAGAGACTTGAAACTCACAAGGTTGAAAACCCTTAAAGGGAACCCTGGGTAAAAGTTGAGTATCATATCACTAGACCAACACACTATATGGTTTAGACAAGATATCAAGAAATTAAAAGAATACCCAAATCTTATTAGGTTGAAAACCCATAATGGGTGGCCTAATCAAAATTCATGTTATACCCACTAATCCCACACTAAATTGGGTTTAGGAAAAAATTAGGGTAGTAATGGAAAAGACACAATGTTTGTAGGGTTTTCCATGTAACCCTAGAAATAGTCAAACTGTGCTTGTTGAGTCCCTTGACTCAGTAAAAAATTAGGGCATTGTCTGACTTTTCATTTAATTCAAGGCCACTTCTACATTATAATAACCTTGTCATCATTATGATCAGATCCCATTCTGATGGGAGAATTTTTGGGGTTCTAAAAACTTTTCAATGGGAATTGTAATTAGCCCATAAATTTGGAAAATAAGGGGCATTAAAACCAATGAAGAATTGAATTAAAAAAATATTAAGGGATTAAAGTCAACTAAGTAAAAACGTCATAATATTAAGGAAAACATCCTTCATGGATCATTGCTCCAAATGGAAATCTGCTTCAAGAGGAAACCCAGAAACTAAATAGTTTGTGGGAGATAGATGGCGGCGCCAGCTCAACAAAATTTCTCATTCTCAGGATGGAGGCGAAGAAGTTCACCTCTCATACTACATTTTCTACAGACTCAAATTTTCCATGGGAAAGGAAAAGTAGATAAAGACTTGTGAATGAAATAAATTTATTTTTGAAGCTGAGGTGGTGATTTGTGCTTCTACGAACTACAACCCTACAGGCCTTTGCTGACCAAGTCATCAACTAGTCGGGTAATGTCCATAGGGTTTCTTAACAGGAGGACCATGGCCTCGTTACAAATAACTGGCTACACTGGCACCCAATTCCTCTCTTCTATATAAATAAATCTTGAGGGAATCTGAGAAGAGGACTATATTTTTGTGTATTGAAGGTTCAATGATTGAAGAAGAGATATAGATCCAAAAAATCCCGACCCACTCAACAATTCCCCATAGTTAAAACCCATCCGCATAGTGTTAAGAAGAAGACTAAATTAAAATTGGTAATCCATGAACCAAGAATCCCTCACGAGCATGCTCCTTGAGATGTGTCAAAACAATGATCCCTTCGTGACCATATGACCTATACAGTAATATGTTGTGCGGATGAAACCCTTCCTTGCATAGTGATTCTCTATACTGGAAGAATTTTTTCCTATGTACCAAAACACTACACGGGAGGAAGTCAATCCTACCTAACAACATGCTATGCGAATGGAATCTAGTCCCACGTAGCTGAACACTATGAGGATCCACCCAAGTCTACGTACCAACATGGTACATGGACAACCTCCCTGCCTATGTAGCTACACACTACGTAGAAGATCCCCCATCCTTCATAACAACCTACCATGTGAAGGGGGTACCTCAAAGCATTCCATCCTCTATCCCCGGTCATTCTCTTCCATCAAATCAGCACCTCCCATGTCGAATCCTATGAAAACTGGTCCAACAGTAGTAAGACAAAGAATTTTCCAAATCCGCTAGACCCGTATGATAAAACCATCAATTGTACATGTGCACCCTTTTGAGTTTACATACACATGATGAATAGAGACATGTTGATTATCCCTATATTAAGGGGGACCCCCAAAATGGCCATAAGTTTATATTCCTATGGTAACAGAGGTTCTGGCCATAGGATACTCACATGTACTTCCCTATTTTTAGTGGGAACAGAGGGCATAGTTGGATAAGTCAATTTGACTATATATGGTATGAAAATAAAAGAGGTGAAGGGAATATCCAAAGCCCTTACTCTCTCTCCCTTTGGGATCCGGTACCATCTATCAGTAGATAAAGTGGAAAATTAGATATTTCAGATCCAATGTATCCTATTGTTTGTCACACCGAGCATGACTCACGTGGTCTTAGAGGTGGGTGATGATCATGAAACCCACATAATCCCAAAGGACGGGCCTCCTAGAAGTTGTAAGACCCAATCAAATCAAGCCACCCCTTAATGGGCCTTCTTCGTAGATTTAATCCCCAATTTCAATACCAAAGGATGGGCATCATAGAAGGTGTATTCCATAATAAAATATCCTCAAATGGGCATCTCCCATGCATAATCCCTAATCATCCCCCCTTTATGGGCCTTCTCTAGAGTGTAAGTCCCAACTCAAACTGAACTACGAGGGTTTTTATTCCCAACTAACTAGGATACATAAGAAGCATACCTGAGGTCCAAACCCGACACCCAAATCACCATAATGTTCTCTAGGATACATCCCTAGTAGGGTCATATTCACATAGGAGACCGTATCTCTTCTGGGAATCTCAGGCTGCCACTGAATAAGTCCCACACCATCTTTAACTGGGTAACCATTTGCTTGTGTGTCATAGCCACATGATGTTAAACAGCATAGATGAGTCCTTGTTACACGACTTTAAAAGTTGATGTGTCCTGTAAAGAGACACTAAACTACTTGGGTTCTGATTCATCTCATGAGGATACATAGGAATCCCATCATATCGGTTTGATCCCAACATCAAACAGCTCTCATCCCCCCTAGGTGATGATAAACTCCAGAGCGTCATCCCATATGACTCAAAACCATAATTGTCTTAGAGAACGACCAAATCATCTCTAATATGTCCATAAAAGGGTATCATTGATGGAGAACCTTGAATACATACTGATCCTTCCATTAATGGAGAACCTCAAATACATATAGACGACACCAAACCCATGTGTAATCATGATTAATTGCTACCCCAAGGATATACCATGGACACATTCTAGGGAATGAACCGAGGATTGATGAACATATGAACATAGATTAAATCTATAAGAGATCCCTGTAATAGGAAATATTTCCCCCGAAAAAAGGTTAGATGAGCCCGAGTTCCAATCCTCTTGACCAATGTGAGTTCTCAAAGTGTCGTTGGCCAATGAATCCAACGATATCCTACCTTTGGAATGTAGGTCCATGAATAATAGATACGAGAGTTATTGGGTATTTTTGTATCAACAAACAAACTTGTTGGAGACCATCAAAGATGTTATAACTGATGTCAGTGTTTGCATGCCAATTAACCCCTATAATCGTATCAATGATCCATATCCCCCATCAGGACCAAAACCATAACATCCATGTTCGAAACAAATACTTAAAACCCCTAAAACCCAAAAAAGCCTTAAAACCCTAAAATCCCTTAAACCCCTAAAAACCCTAAAAACCTAAAAAAATCCCAAAACCCCAAAAGATCCTATGAAAATATAAACCCATAAAAAGCCCAAAGAAACCGTAAAAACATATAAAATCTATAAAACCCATAAAACCCTTAAAAACATTAACAATCCTTTAAAAAACTAAGAAACACCTTAAACCCTTAAAAACCTTAAAACACATAAAAACACTAAAACCCCCAAAAACCACCCAAAACCTCTAAAATACCTAAAACAACTAAAAACCCTAAAACCCCTAAAAACCTAAAACCCTAAAAACCCAAGAAACCCTAAAAACCCAAGAAACCGCTAAAACCCTAAAACCCTAAAACCCTAAATAATAATATAAAACCTAAAAACACCCTTTAACTCCTAAAAATCCTAAAAACCATAAACTCCAAAAAGACCATAGGAAACCTAAAAACCCTAAAAACCTTAAAAACCATTGATACATGAAAAATCCCTAAAAAACCATAGAGGCCCCAAAAATCCCTAAAACACCTATAAAACATGAAAAGATCACAAAACCCTTAAACATACTAAAACCCTCTAAAAATCCTAAAATTACTAAAAACCCGTTAAATACCCAAAATATGAGAAAAACCCATAACTCCCCCTAAAACCTATAAAATCCTCTAAAACCCTAAAACCATAAAAACCCTAAAAACCCCTAAAGCACCTAAACCCCATAAAAACTATAAAAACCCTAAAAACCCGAAAAACCAGGAATAAAATAAAACCCCTAAACTACATATAAACTCTAAAAACCATAAAAATCCTAAAAACAATAAAAAATATTTAAAACCCATAAAAATCCTAAAACTCTAAAAACCATAAGAACCCAAATATTCCTTAAAAAGAAATACAAACCACTAAAAAGACACGAAAACCCCTTAAAATCGTGAAAACCCTGAAAAACCTAAGAACCCAAAATAACAATATAAACCCCAAAACAATATAAAATCCCTAAAAATCCATAAAACATCCTAAAATTCATAAAAATTTCTAATACACTCTAAAAACTCAAGAAAACCCAAAAAACCCTAAAAACCAAAAAATAACCCTTAAAATCCCTAAAAACCTTAAATACCATTAAAACCCCTAAAAATCCTAAAACCCCTAAAAACCATAAAAATACATAAAATCCCTAAATACCTTAAAAACCATAAAAACAAAAAAACACTTGAAACCCTAAAAACTCTTTAAAACCCTAAAACCCATAAAATCCTTAAAAATACACTGAAACCATAAAGAACCTAAAAACCTAAAAACCTCTAAAACCCCTAAAATCTTAAAAAAATCATTAAACCCCTAAAAACCCTAAAAACCCTAAAAACACTAAAACACTAAAAACACTAAAGCCTAAAAATCTTTAAAAACCAAAGAAACCCTAAAAACCATAAATTCCTAAAAAACCATAAAAACCCCTAAAACCCTTTAAAATTCTTTAAACCCCTTAAACCCCCTAAAGAACACAAAAAGACCCAAAAAACGTAACCCCCCCCCCACACACAAATGACCCTAAAACCCCTATAAACCCTAAAAACCATAAAAGACCCTAAAACCCCTAAAGCACCTAAAAACCTTAAAAAACCAAAAAACTCACTAAAAGAATAAAAAATTGAAAAGACACTAAAACACCCTAAAACCCATATAAGAATCTAAATCCCTAAGAACCCTAAAGGACCCTAAAAACCCCTCAAACCCCTAAATCACCATAAAACCCCTAAAGGACCCTAAAACCCTTAGAAACACTAAAAGATCCTAAAACCCATCAAAACATTTAAGGGCCCTGAAATCCTATAGGACTTAAAAAACAACAAAATACCATTAAATTCAATAAAATAACTAAAACCCTAAAACCCACTAAAAACCCTACAAAACCCTAAATTACCCTTAAAACACTTAAGAACCCCTAAAACCTTAAAACCACAGTAAAAAGTTTTAAAACACTCCAAACCTCTTGAAAATCCTAGAAGAACCTAAAACCCTAAAACATCCTAAACACCCTAACATCCCTTTGAACCCCAAAATACCCTAAAAATACTAAAGCCCCAAAACCCCAAAAACCACCAAAAAAATTAAAAGACCAGAAAAACCCTAAATAACTATAAAACTATATAAACCATTGAAACTCTAAAATACCAAAAAAGACCATAAAAAACTAAAATCCCTAACAATAGATAAAATCCCCTAAAAAACCTAAGACCCCCCAAAAACTGTAAAAAAGGCTAAAATACCCTAAAAACCCTAAAACCTAAAAAACCCCTAAACACATTTAAACCCCCTAAAACCCATAAAAATCAAAATGATCCTAAAAACCCATAAAACCATAAAAGTCCCTAAAATCCAAAAAAAAACATATAAAACCTAAAACCCCTAAAACCCCTCAAAGCCTAAAAAACACAAAAACCCTAAACAATCCTAAAACATCCTAAAAACCCTAAAAGACCTTTCAAAACCACTAAAAACCCCTAAACCCTAAAAATTCCCTACAAATTTCAAAAAACCACAAAACCCTAAATACACTAAAAAACCCCAAAAAAATCAAAAGACCAAAGAACTCAAAAAAGATAAAAAACATAAAAAATCCTAAGAAAATGCCAAAAAAACCATGGATACAGTAAAACCCTTTAAACACCCCCAAAAAACTCTAAGACCCCACAAAAAACCATCAAATAGAAAAACCTATAAAACATATTTATAACCCGTAAAACAATAATAACTTTAAAACCCCTAAAAACCACTTAAAACCATAAAACCCTATAACCAAAAAAATATTAAAAACCCTAAAAACATAAACATCCTTAAATCACATAAAACCCCTAAAATACTGTAAAAACCTTAAAACCTGTAAAACTACTAAAATAAAAAAAACAAAAAACCCTAAAAATACCTAAAAAAATTTAAACCCCTAAACCCCTAAAAATTATAAAAACCCTAAAAACCTAAAAACCAAAAAAACCATAAAACCCTTAAAATTCCCTAAAAACCCATAAAAACCCTAAAAGACCCTAAAAACTCAAAAAACACATAAAACCTTAAAACCCTATAAACCAAATAAATCCTAAAAAACACTAAAACACCCTAAAACCCTAAAAAACATAAGAACCATAAGAACCCTAAAACAACCATAAAAACTATAAAAAATCTAAAAAACAGAAAAAATCCTAAAACCCACTAAAAACCCTTAAACTCTTAAAAACACTAAAAAACATTTAAACCCCCTTTAAAAACCCTAAAATCCTATACAACACTAAAATCTCTATATTACCCTAAAACCCCTAAAAATATAATAACCTTAAAAAACCCACAAACCCTAATACCCTAAATCCCTAAAACCACTACAAAACCCTAAAACCGCTCAGAAAACCCAAATAACCCTTAACACTGTAAAAACCCAAAAGACCCAAATAAACGCTAAACATGCTACAAAATCACAAAAACCCTATAAAACCCTAAAATTTCCTAAAATACCAAAAACCCCTAAAAATCATAAAAGAACCCTAAAATTCCTAACCCCCCCCCCCCCCACAACCCCCTAAACCCAATTAAATTAACCTATAAAACCATAAAATCACTAAACCCTAGAAAATCTAAAAACCCATAATAAACAAAAAATAAATAAAAACCATAAAAGCACATTTATAAATCATAAAAACCCTTAAAACCCTAAATAACTATAAAAACCCAAAAACCCCAAAAACCCTAGAAGTCCTTAAAACCCCTAAAAAGTTTTAAGAACTTTTTAAAACCCTAAAAACCATACAAAATCCTAAAAACCCAAAAACCTCTAAAAACCCTAAAAATACCTTAAATGCTTAAGAAAACCGAAAAAACTCTAAAACAAATAAAAACCCTTAAACCCCACTAAAAACCTAAACATCCTAAACATCCTAAAACTCTTTAAAACCCCCTAAAAATAGAAAAACATAAAAAACCCAATATCCCTAAAAACCCCAAAAAACCCAAAAACAATTGAAAACCATAAAACCCTATTAATCGTAAAAAACCTAAAAATCCATAAAACCCCTAAAAATAGTAAAAACTCCTAAAAACCATAAAAAACTCTAAAAAGATCCCAGAAACTGTAAAAACCCCTAAAACACTAAAATACCATTAAACCATAAAAAAATAAAAGACCCTAAGAACCCTAAAAAACAAAAAACCCCTAAAACCCTAAAACCCCATAAACAATCCTAAAAAACATAAAACCCTATAAACCCAAAAAACCCAAAAACACTAAAAACACACTGAATCCCTAAAAACCCCAAAAACCTTAAAAACCATAAAAACCAATAAAAATACATGATATCCCTAAATACCCAAAAACCCTACAACACCAAAACCCCTAAAATCCCTACAGATCCTAAAAATGCTCAAAGTCCCTAAAACCCTTAAAAACCATAAAAATTATAAAAACAAAAAAACACTAAAAAATCTAAACATCCTTAAAACCCCTATATAACCTAATACCCCTTAATACCCTAAAATATTCTAAAACCCTAAAAATTACATAAACCCCTAAAAACACTAAAAATTGTAAAAACCCCTAATAACACTAAAAGTCCCTAAAATAATAAAAAAATATAAAAACCATAAAAACTCATGAAAACCCTTAAAATAAAAAATCCCTAAAACCCCCTAAACCCCCTAAAAACGCATAAAAACCATAACAACCCATAAAACTAAAAATTAATCCTAAAACCCCAAAAAAATCCCAAGGAACCCCTAAGAACCCAAAAAAACTAAAACCCTAAAAACCTTAAAACCCCCTATAAACCATGAAACCCCTAAAAATCCCCAAAACCAATAAAAATCCTAAAACCCCCTAAAATATCAATAACCCCTAACATCCATAAAAATTCTAAAAAACCTAACAAACCTAAACACCCTAAAAACTGTAAAAACCCTACAAAATATTAAAAAACCATAAAAACCCCTAAAACCCATAAAAACTCTAAAATCCCTAAAACACCAACTAAAATCATAAAATCCTTAAAAACCCTAAAAACCATAACAACACTAAAAAACTATAAAACCTATTTAAAAACCAAAAACCCCAAAAACCACTTAAAACCCTTAAAAACCAAAAAACCCTTAAAAACTAAAAACCTTAAAAATAACCATAAACTCTTAAGGGACCCTAAAAACCCCTTAAAAACCTAGAATCCTAAAAAATACAAAAACCCTTAAAACAATATAAAATTAAAAAAACCCCCAGAATCCCCAAAAAATCCTAAAACACCCAAAAAACCCTAAAGACCCTAATAATGCTAAAAGACCCTAAAACCCTAAGAGACCCTAAAAACTATAGGAACCCTAAAAATAATAAAAACTCCCAAAAACACTAAAAACCCATAAAATACCATATTCTATCCTAAAAACCCATAAGATACTCTAAAACCCCCTAAAACCCTAAAGAACCCTAAAACCCTAAAACCCCAAAAGGACCCAAAACCCCCTAAAATACCCTAAAGGACATGAAAAAACCATAAAAATCCCTAGAAGACCCTAAAATATCTCCAACCTTAAAGGACCATAAAAACAATACAAACCCCTAATGTAACTTAAAACTACTAAAAACCCTTAAAACCCTAAAAATCCTAAATGAACAAAAAAACTACACAAATCATAAAAACCCTAAAACGCAACCTAAAACTCCAAAAGGCCCTAGAAATATCTAAAAACCTTAAACAACCCACAAAAACTATAAAAAACCTAAATTCCTGAAAAATATTAGAAACCCTAAAAACCATAAAACCCATTAAAAGATCTTAATAACTATAAAAAACTGTAAAAACTCTATGAAACCCAAAAAAATCCTAAAAACACTAAAAACTATAAAAAACATAAAAAACTAGATTAAAACCCAAAAAATCCAATTAATCCCTAAAAACCCTAAGACCATTAAAAGACTAAAAATCTTTAAAAACATAAAATACCTAAACCCCTTAAAATCTATAATCAACACTAAACCCTAAAAAATATAAAAAATAACCTCAAAAATCGTAAAACCCCAATGGTCCCTAAAAAAGATGAAGGAAACTAAAAACCATAAAAACACTAAAGGTCCCCCAAAACCCCTAAAAAACTAAAGGACCCTAAAATCCTTAAAAACCCAAAAATACCCTAAAAACCTAAAAAAAACAATAAAATAACTAAAATGCCCTAAAAACCCTTAGACACAAAAACACTAAAATGACCTAAATGATCCTAAAACACAATAAAATCATAAAAATGATAAAGAAATACTTAAAAACACAAAAAACCCATAAAAACCCTTAAAATAATAAATACTATAGAAGACCCTAAAACTATAAAAATCATAAAAACCCCTAAAACCCCCAAAAATACCCAAAAAACCCCTAAAAACCCAAAAACCCCTAAAAATAAACAATGCCATAAAAATTCATTAAACCACATTGATAAACTTGAAAAACCTTAAGATACCTAAACAAATATAAACCCTAGAACCCCTAAAAATAGTAAAAAAACCATAAACCCATAAAAACATGAAACCCATCAAAACCCCCCCAAATCCCTAAAACCATAAAAACCCCATAAAAATCATAGAAACACTAAAACCTCTAAAAACCCTAAAAATCCATAAAACCATAAAAACCCAAAAAAACTAAAATTAAAAATAATCCTAAAAATCCTAAAACCCATCCAAAATAACTAGAAACCCCACAACACCATAAAATCCCAAAAAATCGAAAAACCCTAAAAACAATAAAATACACTAAACCACTAAAAACACTAAACCCTGATAGCTTAAAAACATTTAAAATCCATAAAAACCATAAAAACCTAAAAAAATTAAAAAACTAAAAAGGTTAAAAATCCCAAAACCCCTAAAAATCTTAAAAACCCTATAAAACCCTAAAGGTACATAAAATCCCTAAAAACCCTATAGGGCCCTAAAAACCCTAAACCCCTAAAAGATCCCAAAAACCCTAAAAAATATAAAAGACCCTATAAACCCTAAAAGACCCTAGAAAATCAAAAAAAAAACATAACCCACCACCCACCTCCAAACTCCTAAAACCCTGACAAACCATAAAAACACTACAGACCCTAAAAACCCCAAAAACTCAAAAATCTCTACAAAAACTCAACGACTTGATAACACTATAAAACCATAAAAACCATGAAGACCATAACAATCACAACAAACCCTAAAACATTAAAAACCATTAAAAACACTGAAAATATCGAAAAAACATAAAAACCCAAAAAACCTGAAAACACCTATAATCCCTAAAACACTCTAAAAACATTAAAATCGAATAAAACCCTAAAACACCAAAAAACATGAAAACCCCTACGAAACCCTTAAACCCAAAAATTTCTAAATCAATTAAACCACCTAAAACCCCTAAAAACTATAAAATCCTAAAAATCTCCAAAAAACACTACCCCCCCCCCCCCCACACACACACTAAAACCCACTAAAACCTTGAAAAACATAACAAAAACCTAAAACCCATAAAAATATTACAAACCCTAAAAAAATAAAAAAAACTCTAAAAACCCCAAAGAACAAAAACAACCCTAAAAACTCTAAAAACCCTATCAACACTAAAATTCACTAAAATTTCAAGAACACCTAAAATACCTAAAAACCCTAAAACCCAAAAAAACTCAAAACCCCCTAAGAAACCCAAATTACTTGTAAAAACCTAAAAACTTGAAAAACTGTAAAACCCACTAAAATTCCTTAAAAAATATAAAACCCTCAAATAACCCGAAAAATATAAAATACATAGAACCCAAAAAAAATCCTAAAACCATAAAAAAACATTGGAAACCCTAAAACCCTATAGAAACCCAAAAAAAATTAAAACCCTTGAAAATGCAAAAAAAAAACTTAAAACCTTAGAAACCCTAAAAACCTAAAAACCCCTAAAAACATTAAAAACCCCTAAAAACCCAAAAACAATAAAAAAATAAAACCCTAAAACCCTAAAAACTATAAAAATCCAAAAAAAACTTAAACCCTTAAAATCTATAAAACCCCTAGAAACCTAAAAATGCCCTAAAACCCACGACCCCACCACACCCTAAAAACCCTAAAACCCCTTAAAGACCCTAAAAACCAAAATTACCCTAAAATATCCTAAAACCCATATAAACCCTCTGAAAGACCCATAAAATCCTTAAATTCCCTAATAATACCTAAAATACTAAAAACCCTTAAACCGTATAAAACCCATAAAATTCCATAAAACCCTAAAAACTCTGAAAACCCCTAAAAACCTTAAAACCATAAAATAATATAAAAATCATAAAATTATAAAAACTATATACCAACCCTAAATCCCTAAAAACCCTAAATACCTAAAAACCCTAAAAAATGCTAAAAACAAAAATAAACACTCAAAAACTTTAAAAACATTAATAACCATACCCCCCCCCACCAAACCCCCAAAAAATCCTAAAATCACTAAAAACCATAAAACCCCTAAAATCCTTAAAAATATCAAAAAACAAAAAACCTCTCTATGAAAACCCAAAAAACCATAAAAACCATAAAAATCAAAAAAAAATCTAAAAATATTGTGCATTTGCTAGAGCAATTGATGAGTGATGTTATTGTGCCTGGAGTTGGTCTGAGTGATGCCCCTCAGCAAAGTAGCAGTCTAATAGCCTTCATGCTAATAGGATGAGTATTGAGAAGCCTGATCCGAGCTCTGCTCTTATTTTGTTCGAGCAGCTACCCCTTGTGTTGAGCTATCTGAACAGATTTTTTTGAATTGTTTGGAAATCCCTCTTGAGCATCATCTAAAAGAGATCTTCCAAAAGCCATAACTAAAACCGGTGGTATTTCTTTGGGTTGAGAATGATGAATACATAAAGTTACGATAAATTAATGGGGATCACGATGACCTTATGTATTCTAGCTTGGCTAGGATCAGGAAGGAGCAGGTGATGATGGGTCTTCCTAGTTCCTCTAGCTGCAATCAGAAGAGAAAGTCGCGGTTTGTCCATAAATTTGGAAGGCAGGGAGACATTGTTGTGCCTGCTGCTACAGCTCACAGAAAGGCCAAGGCAATGAGTACTAATGATGTGGTTCAATGAAATAGGGTGGAGAATAATATACCTTCAGTGAAATGGAGGGAAAGGAGGGATTACTAATCCCTTCCTAGGCCAATGGCTACTAGAGCCTCCTCCAAGGCTAGTAAAGGTGAAGGAAATACCCATGGTAGGGAAGATCAGGCTGGAAAAGTGAAGCTAGATGTGGAACTCAAGAAGTATTATGATGCCTTCCTTAAGAAATATGAATCTTCTGAATGGGAGACGGTGGATTCAGATGCTTCCTTTGGCTACGGTGTTGATGGAGATCCTTATAGGGATGGTGAATTTGGTATGCAGCTATCTTTACTTTTGTCTTCTGGGTCTTTTGGACTTTGGTGTGTGGGGTTTTGGACTTTGGTGTGGGTCACTTGACCCCACCTTCCCTTGCTTGTTTGCTTTTTTTCTATATATTTTGGGGGTCAGAACTAGTTTGGCCTCGCACCTTCCTTGCCTAAAAACCCATATAACACTAAAAAAACTTAAAACCATAAAAGACCTTAAAACCCTTAAAACACTAAAAATATATAAATACTTTCACGACCCGTCCTCGGGGCCCGCGCTGTGACTACCCCAAGCCCGCCTTCCATAGGCCAGGGGCTGGTGACTAGCACTAAGGCATAAATCCTGGAAAAAGGGAAGGAGTTTCCTTTGTAAAGTAAACCACAAACACCATAGAGTAAGCAGGCAGAAGTAAACACTAAGTAAAAACTGGTACAACAGTAAGTGAGGAAAGTAAGTGGGATAGTATACAAACCCAAACTGAAAGTAAAGTACAACTGGAAGGGAAAACAAAAACTGAAAAGTAAAGCCACAACACCGAGCTTCCCACTGGAAATCCCACCTGAAGGGTGGGTACAGATAGCCTCCACTGCTCCTCGGGTCCAGCCGACCGCTCCGAGTACGTCCCGCCCAGTGGTCCACCTCCAGGTACTGTCCTGCTCCGCAAGCCTCAACCAAGATTAGCGCTATCCATCGTCTGCAACCAACACAACATAGTGTGGGGATAGCCCGTGCAGGGGTGAGTATAAGCTACTCCGTAGGGACCCTGAGACCCCCAAAGGTCTCCTAGAATCCACAAAGGATAATCCACAAAGAAAAGATACAATCACGAAGTAACATTCGACACTTCTTAGGTATATGCCCATACATATACCTAAGTCATCAATTATCGTTCGGCTCCAACATCGGAGACCAAGTACAACTCAGTCCACACAGGAAAGCAAAACGTAATCCACACAGGATAGCACAACACAATCCACAAAGGAAAGCAAAACAGGATTCAGCTCACACATGTATACTTCTTTGTATGACGATAGAGATGATCAGATATTGCCACTGAATCATCTAAGTCATCGGACCCACAAAGGATCGAAAGGTAACTAACCCCCGCAATGACCCAAAAAAGATTTGACCCACATAGGATCGATAGGTAACTAACCCCCATAATGACCCACAAAGGATCTGACCCACACAGGATTGATAGGTAACTAACCCCCGCAAAGACCCACACAGGATCGGACCCACACAGGATCTGTAGGCGCTGGCCCACACAGGACCACTGAGCGCTGACCCACACAGGATCGGATCCACATAGGATCTGTAGCACTGACCCACGTAGGATCGCTGAGTGTTGTAGTCATCGCCGTCGAATCCACTGAGGATATCTGTACAGTCGTCGCCGTCACAGTAGCAGTCGCAGCCAGCTCTAGGGTTCTCGCACACAGCAAGCTCGTTTTGGAGGGTCCGCTCCACGAGCCGAGAGGCTGATACATCAACTGACACATAGTCCAGAGTTGATGTATCCAAAAGTTCTGTATCGTCAACAGGAACTCAACGTCACAGACGGTGCGTCAATCAGACGCCCGGTCTGAGAATTATTGGCTTTTTCGTCCCAGGGGCCCAGTTGGTTTTTAAGGAAAAACCAACTTGACCGTACTCCACCTGCATCCAAACCTCGGGCGGAGTATACCAAAAGATCTGTCTCACTTAGAGAAATCCAACAAAGTCGACGGCACGTCAATTGGACGTCCGCAGCTCAAGATATGAGTGTTTCTACTCCGAGGGCCCGGTTGGTTTCGTGTACGAACCAACCCGTCCAAAACCAAATTATTCCGAAACCTTGAGTGCGATATACCGAAACGACCGTCTCGATCGAAGTACCGCATCTTCACTGACGGCGCGTCGATCGGAGGCCCGTAGCTCAAGATACGGGCAAAAGACCGAAAAGGTCCGAAAACGGGGGGTCTGGGCCCGAACCGACCCAGCCCAACCCCCCTGGGTCGGCCCGGACCGGGTTGACCCGACCCGGGTCCAGGTCCGACCTGGCCGGCGTGGCCTGGTGGTCCGGCCGGGCGGCTCGGCCAGCGTGCTGGCGCTGGCCAGGCGCCGCGCAAGGCAGCTGCGGCCCCCCGGGTGGGGGCCGCTCCGTGACACCCGGACGCGGCTTAAGCCGCATCCCTCCTCCGTGGTCTTGTGCGGCCGCGGGACCGACCAGCGCCGCCGCGGCTTCAGCCGCCGCATCCTAGCGGCAGGCCGCTGCCAGCCGCCGTGCTGGCGTGGCGCGCCGGCAGGGGGTTCCGCAGACCACCGGACGCGCTCCGGTGGTCCGATTTGCGCGCCGTCTTCGCCAGTGCTCGTCCCGAGACTCGTTCTTCACGGCAAATCCTTCAAAATTAACTTTCAGCCCTGTTTGTCGTCACCCGCCAATCCGTGCATAACAACAAGAAGGGCGGTGGGTTCGGACTTGTTCGTTGGTCCGCACCCACCGCGTTAGCGGTTTTTAAAGTCTCACAACAATCATATTTAACAACCGGGGATATAAATCATGAAGATTTAAAAAGAAACAATCCCTACCTCGTCGTAGTCGTTGAACGTGCGTTCTTCCCGGGATTTACCGTCGCGGAAGAAGAGGATTATCGTGTCGCGGAAGGGGCGTCGCATCATCGCGGTACACGACATCGCGTCGACGATCTCCGAGGGTTAAAGAAAATACATGGATTTAATTTCACGAATTAAATCCATGTTGAGGATAAAATCCACAAAGGAATTTAAAAGATTTGAAATCTCTTACCTCAAGCAGTTGATCGAAGATTTGTCACGGGGAAAGAATCGTCGCGGAAGAAGCATCACGGAAGGAGAATTGTCGGTGTTCTTCGTCGCCTTTCATCGAAGGCCGGCGTTCTTCGCGTTCTTCGCGAAGAAAGATGAAGATATTCTATCTTTAGAGATTTCTCCAAATCATCTAAAAAAGACACCCTTCAAAAGACAATTGTTGGTCTTATTTTTTAATCTCATGCCAACAATTGATTTCAAAGATAAGTAACGAACAAATTAATTCATAGAATTAATTGCAACGAATTAACCGCCCAATTAATAGGGGCGTTAAGAATTTAGAAAATGCTTCAGTTGACTTTCATTAAAGAGGAGTTTTTGCGGGTGTGTTACTTAGGGGAAAAGAAATGGTGGGGCACATGCGGGCCCCACCTCACAAATATCCTACCAAGAGGGTAGGATATTTTGAGTTCCACCCTATCCGCTTCAACTTAGTTTAAGTAGCTTTAAGTGGCTTCAAGTGGCTTTAAGTGAAATAAAATAAAGTTGTCGCACCACTTTATTTTATTTTCTTCACTTAACCCCAAAAATTAAAAACCACACTCGAGCAAACGCAACTCCAGAAAAGGCATTTCTAAGCAAGTATTGGCGCTGCGATTCCATCGGTGCCCTCAGAATTCGATTCCAAGCACCGGTTCAAAAGTTAGAAAAACTCGCTCATTCGTTCACTGAACGTACCTGAGCCAAACTTCGGAAAATGATTCCGGGCACACCGGGCCTCGGAATCACGTGCCGTCAGAAACTGCGTTCTTGTAAAATTCCAAAGAAAATTAAGAAAAAAAATTCCTTGAATTTTACGGGTGTTTACATCACTCCCACCTCAGGGATTTACGCCCCCGTAAAGATACATCATAAACTAGGGAAACAAATGTGGGTACTGAGCACGCATATGAGCCTCCCGCTCCCAAGTGCTCTCCTAGAGGTTCCCGTGCTTCCATCTGATGCACACAAGAGGAATAGACTGCCCACGCAGGACCCACTGCTGTCGATCCTCGATCTCCACTGGGACCTCCGTAAAAGTCTCCCCATCATCAATGTCTAGCTCCTCATGGTCAATGATATGTGTCAGGTCGTGCACGTATCTCCTCAACTGAGATACGTGGAAGACGTCGTGAACCCGGTGCAACTGAGGTGGTATATCCAGGCGATAAGCCACCTCACCAATCCTACTGAGGACCTGGAATGGTCCGATGAAGCGTGGAGACAACTTGCCGCCTCAGCCAAATCTCTGTAAACCACGTCGAGGTGAGACACGTAAGAAGACGTGGTCACCATCCTAGAACTCTAGTGGCCTCCGCCTCCTATGAGCATAAGACTTCTGTCAGCTATGAGTTGTCCTCATCCGCTCCTGGATGACCTGGACCTTCTCTGTTGTGGCCCGGACCATCTTTGGTCACACAAGTGCTGACTCCCCAGGGTCTGTCCAGCACAAAGGAGATCTGCAAGGTCGGTCGTACAACACCTTGTACGGTGCCATCCCGATGGTGGAGTGGTAGCTATTGTTGTACGCAAACTCCACCAAGGGTAGGTGGTCCTCCCAGCTGCGACCAAAGTCGAGGACACATGCGCGGAGCATGTCCTCAAGATTCTGAATGGTCCTCTCCGTCTGACCATCCGTCTGAGGGTGAAAGGCGGTGCTCAAACGTAGCTGCATCCCGAACGCCTCCTGCAACCCCTTCCAAAGCCGGGAAGTGAAGCGAGCATCTCGATCGGAGACGATATATGATGGAACACCGTGAAGCCGTACAATCTCCTGAACGTAGAGACGTCCCAAGCTCTCCACTGAGCCCTGCTCTCGGATGGGTAAGAAGTGAGCCGACTTGGTGAGTCGGTCAACAATCACCCAAATGGAGTCGTGACCTCTGGAAGTGCGTGGAATTCCAGTCACGAAGTTCATAGATATCCCGTCCCACTTCCACTCCGGGACCTCCAAGGGCTGCACCAATCCTGCTGGTACCTGGTGCTCTGTCTTCACCTACTGGCAGGTGAGGCATCAAGAAATGAACTCTGCCACAGCCTTCTTCATGCCCGGCCACCAGTGCTATCGTCTGAGGTCCTGGTACATCTTCGCCACTCCAGGATGTACCTCCAAAGGAGAAGTTTGAAACTCTCTCAGCACATCCTCCTGTAAAGCAACTGGTACCAAGGTACGTCCTCTGAAAAGAACGTCGTGCTCTGCTCCAAAGGAAAACCCATCAGGTGCCTGTCCTGAGGATATCTGTGCACGCCGCGTTTCACCATCAACGTCCCCACGTTGTGCCTCTCTGACCCGCTGCAGTAGTGGAGGGGTGACTGTGAGAGACTGAAGGAAGGCTGCTCCATCTCTATCCACGAAGGATATCTGTAAAGAGGATAGCTGCTCTGTCGCCTCCTCAAGTAGCTGAATGCCCGTCCTACTGCTGATAGCATCAGCTACCACGTTCCCCTTCCCAGGAGTATAGACTATCTCAAAGTCATAGTCCTAGAGGAACTCAAGCCATCGCCATTGTCTCAGGTTCAGGTCCTTCTGAGAAAATATGTACCTGAGACTCCAATGGTCAGAAAATACTGTAAAGCGGTCGCCCATCAGATAGTGTCGTCATGTCTTCAGAGCGAAGACCACTACTACTAACTCCAAGTCATGGGTAACGTAGTTCTGCTCATGCGGCCTCAACTGACATGATCCGTAGCCGATCACTGCCTGCTCCTACATCAGTACACATCCGAGTCCGGTACCTAATTCATCACAGTAGACTACATACCCTACTCCCTCCTCAGGCAACCTCAAGATAGGGGCGCTGGTCAATCTCTGTCTCAGCTCCTGGAAGCTCTGCTAACATTTTTCTGACCACACAAAGGGTTTCCCCTTCTTCGTAAGAGCTGAGAGGGGTTCCGCAACTCTGGAGAAGTCTGGCACAAATCTCTGATAGTATCCAGCTAGTCCCAAGAAACTTCGCACCTCCATCACGCTCTTGGGTGGATCCCAAGCTAGCACTGCCTCAATCTTCACAGGATCCACCGCAACTCCAGCCTCAGAGATGACGTGTCCCAAGAAGTGGACCTCACGTATCTAGAACTGACACTTCGAGAGCTTTCCATAAATCTGGTGCTCTCAGAGTGTGTTCAGTACAACCCGCAAGTGGTAGGCGTGCTCCTCCTCAGTCGTCGAGTAAATCAAAATTTCGTCGATGAAAACCATGACAAATCAATCAAGGTACGGATGAAAGATCCTGTTCATGAGTCCCATGAACATTGTCGGAGCGTTAGTCATGCTAAAAGGCATAACCAAGAACTCATATTGGCCATACCGACATCTGAAGGTCGTCTTCTGCACGTCCTCGTCCCGAACTCTGAGCTGATGATAGCCTGAAATGAGGTCTATCTTCGAGAACCACCGTGCTCCCTTGAGCTGATCGAAGAGGTCATCAATCCTCGGTAGCGGATACTTGTTCCTCACTGTCACCTGGTTCAGGCGATGATAGTCGACACAAAGTCGCAAGCTCCCGTCCGCCTTCTTGGCGAACAATATCGGGGAAGCCCAGGGTGAAACACTGGGTCGGATGAAACCCTTGCCCTGCATGTACTCCAACCGTACCTGTAGCTCTCAAAGATCAGCGGGGGCCATCCGATATACTGGAGTCGATATTGGGGTTGTCCCAGGGTATAGTTCAATATAAAATTCTACCTCTCTGCGAGGAGGTAGTCCTGTAACGTCATCGGGAAAGACGTCCGCATACTGATCCACCACTGCAAGAAAACTAGGACTCTGCACGTCAACTGCTCCTAGGATGAGGCTAGCCAACTGATGAGTGATGGGATGTCCTCTCCTCTGTGAGAGTCCATCCTATGCTGTGAAGGCTCCCTTCTTGCTGGTGAAGGTGAACCTGCTCCCGTCGATGTGTACACATCGCACCTTGCGCCTAATACAGTCAATCTGTGCATGGACTGTAGATAACCAATCCATGCCCAAGATGACGTCGTAAGGCCTCGACACCGCTACAAGAAGATCCCAGCCGAAGCTCTTGCCTCCTAGAGTAAGCTCACACTGCCGGCACCAGTGCGTAATTGTCGAGTCTACTCCCGTAGGAGTCTCTAGCCGTAAGGATCGAGCCAACGGCTCTGTCGGAATCACCGAGCTCCGAACAAGGGCAGTGGCTATGAAAGAGTGACTCGCTCCTGTGTCTATAAGAACTACAGAAAGGGTGTAATAGACAAAGATAGTACCTCGAATCATCTCGGGTGCACCGTGGTCGTAGGCCTCCGCTGCCTGGAGTTGTGCCTGTCTCTGCCCTCCAGCTCCCTATAGTCGGGTTGGACCTCCTGGTGGTGGTGGTGGTAGAGCCTCAAATCGTCACCCACCACTTGCTACTCGGCCAGCTCCTCTGCCTCATCTGACTCCTCCCTGCGGACCGCCATGGTCGACCCTCTGCCTCTGCCTGGGTGGCCCCTCAACCGTTTGCTGCTCCTCGGCATGGTGGGTCAGGCAGTCACAAGCCATGTGGCCCTACCCGCCGCATGTGTAGCATTGTCTGCCTCTCGAAAGACTGGATCCACAATGTTTGCCCCACACTGCTGAGCCAGTTTCCTGAGGTCGTCTGCCTGAGTGTCTGGTCTGCCTGGACCCCTGATTCATCCGTCGACTGCCTGCTGCAGATGACTCTGCTACGTGCCACCCCGCGGTAGGTCTCGGTGCTGATGAAGGCTCATCAAGAAAGCTCTCGATCAAAAGGGCTCGCTCCAGTACTCCTGCCAGAGTTGGAATGCTGAGGGTGATCAGAGACGCCCTGATCTCATGTCTCAAACCCTTCTCAAAGGTCCGGGCTCGGAAGAACGGGTCTCGTACCATGTCTGTCGAGTAACGCGAGAGATCGGTAAATCTCGACGAGTACTGGGTGACCATCAAGCTGCCCTACTGCAGCTGAAGAAGCTCCTGGATGCGTACCGCACGGAGGGTGGCTGGGAAAAACTCTGAGCGGAAGAGGCTCTCAAAGTCTGTCCAGAGAAGAGATGCCTCATCGTGCACCTGGAGCATCAAGCTCCACCATCGGCCCACTGCCTCGTGCAGTAGGCTCGCTGCGAGGATCACCATGAGGTCTGCTAGTGTCCTCACTAACTGGAAAACTTGCACCACTGCCTCCAGCCAGTCCTCAGCTGCCTGGGGGTCCATCTCCCCACAAAACTTGGGTGGTTGCTGGCGCTGAAACTCATGCAGTGCACTAAGGCGACGTGCATCGTCAGCGGCTAGGGCTAGAAGCATCGGTGGCTCGGCGGGTAGAGGTACCACCGGTGCCTCAGCTGTAAAAGGGCCCTGTACCGAAGCCTCGTCGCTCGGCGGGCTGTCATCACACTCAACTCTCGGAACCCAAGCTGGCTGCCATCGTGGGGCCATCCTGAAAAGGAAATAGGTGTGCCACGGTCAGAACAGTATACCTGGTGAGCTGACACAAGTAATCACAAAGAAAACTTGAAACACACATGCAATCAATGTTTTCGTGCATTAAGTCGGAAATCAGAAGTCAGGGTCCTGTTGTATGGATACGTCAGCCGCCGCACCAACACTGGACTCCCTGGACTGGTAACCACACCCAATACGCTAAACACTATTGCTTCACATAGAAAAAAGATCAGAGTCCCAAGTTCTGCAGTAGAACCGAACTCCTCTGATACCAATTTGTCACAACCCGTCCTCGGGACCCACGCCGTGACTACCCCAAGCCCGCCTTCCATAGGCTAGGGGCTGGCGACTAGCACCAAGGCGTAAATCCTGGAAAAAGGGAAGGCATTGCCTTTGTAAAGTAAACCACAAACACCACATAGTAAGCAGGCATAAGTAAACACTAAGTAAAAACTGGTACAACAGTAAGTGCGGAAAGTAAGTGGGCCAGTATACAAACCCAAACTGAAAGTAAAGTACAACTGGAAGGGAAAACAAAAACTGAAAAGTAAATCCGCAACACCGAGCTGCCCACTGAAAATCCCACCTGAAGGGTGGGTACAGATAGCCTCCACTGCTCCTTGGGTCCAGCCGACCGCTTCGAGTACGTCCCGCCCAGTGGTCCACCTCCAGGTACCATCCTGCTCCGCAATCCTCAACCACGATCAGCGCTGTCCGTCGTCTGCAACCAATACAACGTAGTGCAGGCATAGCCTGTGCAGGGGTGAGTATAAGCTACTCAGTAGGGACCCCGAGACCCACTAAGGTCTCCCAGAATCCACAAAGGATAATCCACAAAGGAAAGATACAATCACGAAGTAACATCCGACACTGCTTAGGTATATGCCCATACATATACCTAAGTCATCAATTCTCGTTCGGCTCCAACATCCGAGCCCAAGTACAACCCAGTCCACACAGGAAAGCAAAACGTAATCCACACAGGATAGCACAACACAATCCACAAAGGAAAGCAAAACAGGATTCAGCTCACACAGGTATACTTCTTTGTATGATGATAGAGAAGATCAGATATTGCCACTGAATCATCTAACTCGTCGGACCCATAAAGGATCGATAGGTAACTAACCCCTGCAATAACCCACAAGGGATCTGACCCACACAGGATCGATAGGTAACTAACCCCCGCAATGACCCACAACGGATCTGACCCACACAGGATCGATAGGTAACTAACCCCCGCAAAGACCCACACAGGATCGGACCCACACAGGATCTGTAGGCCCTGGCCCACACAGGACCGCTGAGCGCTGACCCACACAGGATTGGATCCACACAGGATCTGTAGCACTGACCCACGTAGGATCACTGAGTGTTGTAGTCATCTTTGTCGAATCCACTGAGGATCTATGTATAGTCGTCGTCGTCACAGTAGCAGTCGCAGCCAGCTCTAGGGTTCCCGCACACAGCAAACTCGTTTTGGAGGGTCCACTCCACGAGCCGAGAGGCTGATACGTCAACTAACACATATTCCATAGTTGATGTATCCAAAAGTTCAGTATCGTCCATAGGAACTCAATGTCGCAGACGGCACGTCAATCGGATGCCCGGTCTGAGAATTATTGGCTTTTTCGTCCGAGGGGCCCGGTTGGTTTTTAAGGCAAAACAAACCCAATCGTACTCCACCTATGTCCAAACCTCGGGCGGAGTATACCAAAAGATCTGTCTCACTTAGAGGAATCCAACAATGTCGACGGTACGTCAATCGGACGTCTGCAGCTCAAGATATGAGTGTTTCCGCTCTGAGGGCCCGGTTGGTTTCGTGTACGAACCAACCCGGCCAAACCCAAAGTATTCTGAAACCATGAGTACGATATATCGAAACGACCGTATCGATCCAAGGATCGCATCTCCGCTGATGGAGCGTCGATCGGAGGCCCTTAGTTCAAGATACGATCAAAAGACCGAAAAGGTCCGAAAACGGGGGGTCTGGGCCCGGACCGACCCGGCCCAACCACCCCTAGGTCGGCCCGGACAGAGTCGACCCGACCCGGGTCCGGGTCCGACCCGGCCGGCACAGCCTGGCCCGGCTGGGTGTGGCCCGGCCCGGCAGGGCGCGGCCCGGCCCGGCGGTCCGACCAGGCGGCTCGGCCGGCGTGTTGGCGCTGGCCAGGCGCCGCGCAAGGCAGCTGCGGCCCCCCGCGCGGGGGCCGCTCCGTGACACCCGGACGTGGCTTAAGCTGTGTCCCTCCTCCGCAGTCTCACGCGGCCGCGGGACCGGCCAGCGCCGCCGCAACTTCAGCCGCGGTGGGTCTTTCCGGCAGCGCGCTGGGCGCCGCCGCTGCCGGCCGCCGTGCGGGTGGGGCGTGTCGGCGTGGGGATCCGCGGACCATCGGACGCGCTCCGGTGGTCCAATTTGCGCGCGGTCTTCACCAATGCACGTCCTGGGACTCGTTCTTCACTGAAAAGCCTTCAAAATTATCTTGCGGCCCCGTTTGTCATCGCCCGCCAATCCGCACATAACAATAAGAAGGGCGGTGGGTTCGGATTTGTTCGTTGGTCCGCACCCACCGCGTTAGTGGTTTTAAAGTCTCACAACAATCATATTTAACAACCAGGGATATAAATCACGAAGATTTAAAAAGAAACAACCCCAACCTCGTTGTAGTCGTCGAACGTGCGTTCTTCGCGGGATTGACCGTCGCGGAAGAAGAGGATCGTCGCGTCGTCGCGGTACACGACGTCGCGTCGACGATCTCCGAGGGTTAAAGAAAACACACGGATTTAATTTCACAAATTAAATCCATGTTGAGGATAAAATACACCAAGGAATTTAAAAGATTTGAAATCTCCTACCTCAAGCAGTTGATCGAAGATTTGTCACGGGGAAAGAATCGTCGCGGAAGAAGCATCACGGAAGGAGAATCGTCGGCGTTCTTCGTCACCTTTCGTCGAAGGTCGGCGTTCTTCACGTTCTTCGCGTTCTTCACGAAGAAAGATGAAGATCTTCTAGCTTCAGAGATTTCTCCAAATCCTCTAAACAAGACACCCCTCAAAAGACAAGTGTTGGTCTTATTTTTTAATCTCATGCCAACAGTTGATTTCAAAGATAAGTAACGAACAAATTAATTCATAGAATTAATTGCAACGAATTAACCGCCCAATTAATAGGGGCGTTAAGAATTTAGAAAACACGTCCATTGACTTTCATTAAAGAGGAGTTTTCGCGGGTGCGTTACTTAGGGGAAAAGAAACGGTGGGGCTCGTGCGGGCCCCCCTCACAAATATCCTACCAAGAGGGTAGGATATTTTGATTTCCACCCTATCCGCTTCAACTTAGCTTAAGTAGCTTTAAGTGGCTTCAAGTGGCTTTAAGTGAAATAAAATAAAGTTGTCTCACCACTTTATTTTATTTTCTTCACTTAACCCCAAAAATTAAAAACCACACTCGAGAAAACGCAACTCCGGAATAGGCGTTTCTAAGCAAGTACTGGCACTGCGATTCCATCAGTGCCCTCGGAATTCGATTCCGAGCACCGGTTCAAAAGTTAGAAAAACCCGCTCGTTCGTTCACTGAACGTACCCATGCCAAACTTCGAAAAATGATTCCGGGCACACCGGGCCTCGGAATCACGTGCCGTCAGAAACTGCGTTCTTGTAAAATTCCAAAGAAAATTAAGAAAAAAAATTCCTTGAATTTTATGGGTCTTTACAAAAACCTAAAAAAAACAACCCCCCCCCCCCCCCCATTAAAACCTTGAAAAACCCTAAAAAAATTTAAAATACACTCAAAAAATATTAATTCTGTAAAATACAAAAAACACTTTAAAATTTATAAAAAAAATATAAAAACCCTAAAACCATTAGAGTGACTTAAAACCCCTTAAAACCCTTAAAACCATAAGAACTCTAGAACCCATAACCACCCCCCCCCCCCAAACCTAAAAACCCTAAAAACCCTAAAACCCCCCAAAAAACCCAAAAAAACCCTAAAATTTAAAAAACTCATAAAATAACCAAAAAACCCAAAAAACCACAAAAAATCCTGAAAACCCTAACAAACTCAAATAAACCCTAAAACACCATAAAGGGCCCTAAAATCCTAAAATTCCCTAAAACACCATAAAATCTCTAAAGGATCCTAAAAATCCTAAAAAACTAAAGGATGATAAAAACACAAAAAACCCCTAAAAGACCCTAAAACCCTAAAGGACCCTAAAAAATAACTCTAAAAACCAAAAAACCCAAAAAAACCATTAAAATACACTAAACACCATAAAACCCAAAAAAAATCCTTGAAAACCCAAAAGACCCTAAAAACACTAAAAACCCATAAATAGCCCTAAAACTCCCAAAAAATCCAAAAAAACCCATAAACCCCCTAAAACCCCTAAAACAACCTAAAAAACTAAATACTTAAAAGACCGTAAAACCCCTTTAAGACCCTAAAAGACCATACAAATACTGAAAAAAACCTCAAAGAACCTCTAAAACCCATTAAAAGAACATAAAACCCTAAAATTTATTAAAATACCACAAAACATAAAAAATTGAAATACCTATAACCCTAAAACACGCTAAAAATCATTAAAACCTCACAAACCCAAAAAACCTTAGAAAGCCTTTAAGAACTATAAAAACCCTAAACCCCTAAAAACACTAAACCCCCTAAAAACCCTAAAAAAATTAAAAAATCCCCAATACCCCACAAACCCCGAAAGACCATAAAAACCCAAAACCCCCAAAAAAACCCCTTAAACGCCTAAAAACCTAAAAAAACCTCTAAACACCAAAAACCCCAAAAAACCCTTAAAATCCTATAAAACCCCAAAATACTAAAAAAGGTAAAACATTAAAAATATACTAAAATCCCAAATAAAACACAAGAAACTATAAAATACCTAAAATCATAGAAACTTATAAAACCACGAAAAACACCCAAAACCCCATAAAAATCGAGAAAAGACATAAAAAAACCTTAAAACCCTAAACTCTAAAAAGACCATGAAAACACTAAAAGACCCTAAAAGAACCTAAAGCCCTAAAAACCCTATAAATGACCCTGAAATCCCAATAAGACGCTTAAACCCCTTCAAACCCCTAAAAACCTAAAAACCATAAAAACTCTAAAAAACCCGTAAACCCTAAAAAACCTAAAACACCTTAAAACCCCAAACCCCCAAAAACCCAAAAAATCATATAAATAACCTAAAATACCTAAAAACCCAAAAACACTAAAAACCCAAAACCCCAAAAAATATGAATAATTCTAAAAAATTTAAAAACCTTTAAAACCCCTAAAAACACCAAGAACCATGAAAATCCCTTAAAACCCTACAAACCCTTAAAATCCTTAAAACTCTAAAAATAGTGGGCATAAAAATATAAAAACTATTATGGTAATAATATATCATGTATATATTGAGTTATTACATGATGTATTCTTAACATTATGTGGTTGATATTTCTATGCCCGCTATTTACATGGTAATTTCCATAGACTGCTTTTTATATCAGAATTTTATAGTAGTTTCTAGGATATAATGTGAACATATAGATAATATGACATTTATCATAAACATATGGACTATGGTTCAAAAACATCATGATGGAAGGATATAGATAATTTATGACTACCGGGTGTTGAGGGTTCATAAGCATTGAGTCTTCTTCTCATAAAGTTTTCAATTTCTGATCTTGAGTTGATGAGATCATGTGGAATGACCTGCAAATAGGAACACCACATGTTTTAGGTTTCATTGATATTTTCTATTAGAAAACATATGTAGTGATATCCTAACTTGAGATTATTATCAGTGTATACTATTTAATAATGTGCATTGATGTAAAGGAAAAAATATGACATTTATGTCATGGATAGGTAAGTTTCTTTGGGTGTTCCATAAGTGTTATGACTTTTATTGAATAATCTATAAATATTTTTTTTTAAAGAAAGTGACATCCTGGTCTTGGTTGATCAAGATGGTAGCATCTTTACTAAATCCATGACCATGGAAGAAGAATGTAAGTCCATAAAATAAGGTCAACGAACAATAAAGAAAGAAAGAATGATGAAAAAAATTGGCCTAATTTATTAGATATCATGAGACAAATAGATTATATTACATGATGTGTGTTCATAGGAAAGGTTATTGTTTTTTGTAAATTTTCCTTATCTCCTTAGAGGTCTTGATGGGTTGCTAGCTCTTCTTCTGGTCTGTGAATAGTATTCACTACTGTCTAGATAAGGGACAAGAAGGTCACACACTAAGTCTATTAACAATTCTGGCCTATTTTGATGAATAGGAGTATAGGACATGGCGGGCCCCACCATTGGGTCTGAGTTATGTCTATGTTCTAAACAATGACCAATAAATAAATAAATTCATATTGTTTGAGTATAGAATATTTTTTATTGAATTTATTTACTAAAATTATTTATGAGATATTAAGTTAATACATGAGAAAATATTTAGTGAATGGATATTATTTTAATATTCAAGGATTGTTTAAAATTTTCTAGAATATTGATTCAAGTTAATGGCTGATTTTTATCATGAAATATATTTATTATATTATAAAAAATTGAAATTGTTATAAATGATACTTATGACTTGGAAAAAAATAATAATATGTTATTGTAGACACTTATTTTTATCAAAGAGAATGAAAATATTATGAAGAGCATCTTGGGCATGTTAAATTGCTAAATATCACTAAGACAAACCAAAGGGCTATCCCAAATTTACCTACACACACATACCCCTATGTGTTACACAAACCACGTAGCTACCCTACATAGATGAAAGAAGCAGCAAATCCCTACGTGGAAGAACAACACTATGGACATACATAGACAACCTCTTTCACCCAGGATCCAATTTTCTCCTATAAATAAGACCCAAGGGTTCCTCATTACAGAACTGAACAAGATCAAAAAACCACCAAAACTCTGATTGGGAAACACCTTCACCCTTTTCCCTCAAAATTTTTCAGGTATCTCTCTAAATCCTGAGAAAAGAAGAAATTAATGGGGATAAGTAGTATCAAAGTATTTTTAGGTTCTAAAACATAAGATACCTTCACAAGGAAAATTCTACCCTAATAAGGAACCACATTCACGAAGCCCCTCTCTCTAATCAGGGACCTATGTGAGACCCTTCTAGAGACAACGAAGGATACCCAAGGTTTCTAGGCTAAAGCCTCACCCATGTTTTGTTTCCCCATTGGCCTATTTCTTGAGGCATATCTAGTTTTCACATGCCTATAACCCATGAAAAATTCATTTTTAGTTCCTCCCAGGCCCTGTGTGACACACCTATGCAGCATACCTATATGGAATGCCTACATCTAGGACCTCCATGAGTCACCTTTCAAGCCCTCTTCCAAGACACCCATGGAAGTCCCCCCCCCCATTATTCCCTTGTTTGAAATATACCCATTTTAAACCTCTACCAAGACCTCTGGATTTGCAAAATCATGGAAAAGACGCATCAACATGCCTCCCATTTGGATTTGGATTTCTATACACAGAGGTTTTCCGAACTTTTCTGAACATAGGGTTAGGATCCTTTGTGCATATATGGATTTATATATATATATTCATAAGGTCCCTTACCCTAGGGACAGTGTTGGGGAGTTCCTAGTCTTGGATGTTAGGGCTAGGACCATGTCTGCCCATTCTCATCTTTGATATATGGAGCCTCCAGTTCCCATAAAGGAGGGTAGGTATCACACTTGAACTTCCTTTTTACAAGGAATTAGATCCTCCTCCAAATGTGGAACTGATTATAGGGTAAATTTAATAGAGGGATGTTTTATACCCTCAAACTCTTCCATAATCACCCCTCCTCTTCTATTGGCGGAGAAAGCTTAGAGGAAATGGGCATGGTCAACACCCCATCCCTATCTCTTTGGGATTTATCACCATATCCACTAGAATAAAAAGGAACAGTTTATGGTTTTCCAAATCTTTTTCTTCCTGTTGTTTCTCACACTGATCATGACTCACGTTGGCATTGAGGTTAGTGGTGATCATGAAACCCACACAATACATGCAACAGATTGAACTATGATAACATTTATTCATGTTTTAACTATGATACATAGGACACCTGCCTAAGGCCTAAGCTCTAGGGGTATCCTTCTTAGGACTAAGAACAAACCAAAAACCCCTGAATTCACTAGGGAATCCTCCTTAGGATTAATCCCCAAAATCCATCATACATGCCTCCTCTTTAGGTATAATCCCTAGAAATGCCTTCATATCATCATGATATAATATATAACTCATGGTCTCTCCATCCAATAATCTTTATCAAAAGTAATACCCAACTTAATACTCTTCATGGAACATACTCTCCTATGATAAAAACCCTCAAAATGCCTATATAGGTGGGTTTCCTCATAACCAAACTATGTGGGCTTTGATTCCCATTAAAATGGGATATGTAGTAAGCCTCCTCAAGGTCCAAACCCAGCACTCAACAACAACCATATTCTCCTTAGGCCATATTATCAATAGGGAATAATTAAACCAGGGAATCCATTTTCCTTATATGTTCCCCAGGTCGCCTTGGCGTAACTCCCAAACCAAACTTTGATTAGGAACCTTCCTCCTGGATGTGCTTGCCACATGACATTAAAATTTACAATTAGTTCCTAATCACATGACCTTAAAAGGTATGATGTTCCCTACTAAATGGAATTGAACTACATGGGTTCTGATTTCTTTTACATGGAAACATAGGAAGCCCATCCTTGGGTTCGATCCCAGCAATAAAAACAATTCCCATCTCCTTGGATGATGATATACTCCAAGGAAATTCCCATGTCCCTTGATGATTATATACTCCTGAGAAATTTCTATCTTCTTGGATGACAATATAATCTAGAGTGACCCACTCTATGTCTAGAAAACCATAATCATTATAATAATGACCAAATAATATCTAAGTAGTACATAAGTGGATACCATCGATGGAAAACATCAGATACATAAAAATATCACCATTGATGAAGAACCTAGGATACATAAATATGATTATAAGTTCCATACATGCTGATAATTGACTGCTAATTCAATATTTATCCACATAATACTTTATAATTAATGAATAATTCATGAACATATCTTAAATATATAAGACAGTCCCATAAAAGGAAATAATTCCACCAAAATAGTGTGATGAGGCTGACCTTCCATCCTCTCGACCAATGTGACTTCTTAATCATACTTGGCCAAAATTCCTAATAAGTGCCTACCTTTGGAAAGTATGTCCTTTTGGATATATAACTGTTGGGTGTTTCCAATTCCATGAATTAATCTGTTGCAAATTGTTCAGAAATATTGAACCTAGTGCGTGTGATTGCACACAACTCAAACCCCTGCAATAAACTGTCGGGTGAACAACTCTTCAGGAAAAAAAATGGTGAGCGTGATGTGAATGAATCAATTATAGAATTTCCTTCACTAAAATGGATGTATAGACCAGTCTCCATTTAGCTATTCTATTTCTCAATGAAGTACCAATTCTGTCAGAAACAACAAAAATGGTGAACCCAACTTGAATGACTCAATTATATAAATTAAATCTATAAAAGGGACATACTAATAAATCTCTATTAGACAATTATGTTTCTCAATGAAGTCCCAACTACATTGGAAACAAAAAAATGGTGAGCCCTACATGAATCCTTAACCAAGATGATAGTATCACCCACCTATTAGGAACTTTCTACTTTCAAATTGAAAGAGGGGTAGACAAGGAAATCAATCAAGCATGTGTTAATTCAAATGAGATAATGCTTTGATGAAGTTCCTTTTTTTTATATTTATAGGAACATCTTTCTAATAACTCCTTTCAATCCAATGGTTTCATTCAATCTCTCACTAACAAAATCCTTGACTGATGCGTGCACCAGGTCTTTGTCCACACAGAGTATATTGTTACCAACCCATAATCTTCAATGATAGGTCTCAAATTCACTAGTCTAAGAATATCATCAACACGGTATGATCCCGACCCTGAAGGCTACCAGACAATCCCTCCATTATGAAAATCACCCCTGATCATCCAATAAATGATGACCAGTGGTCCTGACACAGATAACACTGGCCACCCTCTTCAACCATTTCAAGAGCTTATCACCGGAACACAACAACTAGCCACTATTATATCTCTAAGAGGTGGATCAACGGTCCATATATGGCCTCATTCAAGATACATAGGGGTCCTTCTCAAGGTATCCTACTAGAAGTCACCACTTCCAAAATCGCACCGTAGTTAACCCTCAACATGATGAGGGTGTTATCCTTGGTTGTCTGGCCAAGGTTATTCAAACTCGGGCTTGTAATATGTTCATATGAGGAGGAAAATCAATCCATGGGGAGCAAGGTCACACCACTTACCCATTACAAGAATCCCACCAACCCAATTTGTGGAAAATTGTGAACTGACACATACACCCATCCACCTTCATTCATCCAGCCAGCAGACTTCTCTAGAGGCCTTAAAGGAATCCCTATATTCAAATATGGTGGAAACTCATGAATAGTAAAATACACTTTCTTGCACCAATTAATCATCCCAGTAACCTCATCAAGAAAAACCCATAGAAGTCAGTCGAAAATTCCTGATGATAATCAGGGGTAGATCCAATTCTTTACCACAGCACATGAATACTATCAGTATCTGCTAGAAGAAAAGGGAGAACAGGGGCAGGCATCTACACCTACTCCAGATATGGAATGGAGATATATCCCAATTCTAGCCACAAAAGTCACCAAGTATATCCTGAAAATGGTGAAAGGTTAGACGCAAGTACCTTCCCGCATATTATAGACTTTTTAGGATATCATAACAATAATGACAGTAGTTCCCAAGGGATGGAACCATAATTATGTCCCCAAAAATGGGGTGGATCGTCAGAATAACACCCTACAGTAGATACATACCTATACTCTCATCCTAGAGTGTTTAAGGGGAAACTCCCCATACTATATGGAAACTGGATTGGGAACATACACCCACTCTAATCTGAGTTAATCGGCCTATCATAATGGTTTCTCTAGGTTAGGCACAAATACCTTTCCATGACAACCACTTCTCCCAGAAAGTGGCTTAAATATCTCATAATAAGGCATCTAAGAAGAAGATTCATCAAACATGATTGTAAAATCAAGAGCCAATATATAATTAGGTTTCTCTTAAAGTTGGAGTTCTTGAATCCCTTAGACGTTTGTCTATTACAACTCAAGATCTTACCCTCCCATTCCCAAATTATGGGAATAGTATAAATAATTCTGAAGGTCCTCATCAGAAACTTCGTCGTGAAGGCTTGCTTCATGGAAACAATTCGGTTGATCTTGAGATCCTATCTCTTAATGAGATCCACAATAACCCTCTATGTGGCTAGAAGACCAAGGATCAAGAGGGTATTCCCCTTATAGTATTCCACTGTGGTGGTCCTCCCTAAGATGGCGTTCACTGTGAAAGTTATCTCTACATTAGTTTTTCTAATTTTCAAGAGAATTATAAAATTGGGAATGTAGTGATATGAAATCCATATTATCATGAGGCACTTGGAAACATGAGGCCAGTCATGTTTGTTGCCTTGTCACTATTAGGTGAATTCCTTTCTCAACCAGAATACATACCAAGGTGATGATCATTCTCTAAACCACCCTTGGGTCACTTTCCTTCCAACATAGTAGAGTAAATCCCAACCAATCCAATTGCTTGTTCTAAAACAATCTGGAAGCATCCACTTTGGTTAGACCAGATTAGGGAAACTTTGGTTAAAGACAAAGAAAATATGCTAAACATTAGTAAATATCTAGCTAAATATGACATACTAGTCATATTTTTTCCTTTATCTACCACTCAATAGAACATTCTAGAGGTGTTGGTGGAAAATTTTATGTATAACATCCACTACAACATATGAAAAAAATCTTCGTCATCTAAAATAAAAGGTATTACCGTATAGATAGTATTAAACTCACATCAAGCTAATATAAGGGTTTCCTCACCAAATTGAATTGGCATCTCTCCTTGATTCAAGACACCCAAAAATTGTGAAACAGTAAGGATCCCTTCAGCGTGCATGCCTCTATGCATTAATGAGGTTATGACAGCTAATCATGGATACCCCATCTAGTGTTTGTATCAAAGGATGGAGTGGACATGGAGTACTAAATTTCACTACACTCCCTAACTAGTAAATTCCACCAAAAGTTGTAAGAAGAAATGTTATAGCTTCATACCAGATTAAAAAATGAAATTTGTTCATGACCAAAGATATTCTCAACAAGAACAGGCCATGACCGACTCTCACCGACATTAGGCCAAAAATAGTAGGTTGTTGAAAGACTTTTTCATCAATCATATGAGAATATTGAGAAAGCATCCCGTTTAATGGATACCAATTGTTAGATAGAACATATGTTTGAAATAGCAAAATGATCATTAGAAAATGGCAATTCAAGTGGGTGAATAATAATGTAGGCATTCAATGTTCGAACAAAACTTAGTAAAATCAGAAGAGCAGTCATGGTAATATCATCTATGGTAGTTCTGTAGCAACCCCAACCCATAGGGCTGGGGGATTTTTCAACCCAACCCCTAAGTCCAATGAACCAGGACCAAAGGGTTGTGAAGGTAGAATAGGAATAGCCTAAGACCTCAGAGTTGGGGGATTTTTCACCTAGACAATACCCTCCTTAGTGGGAATCACTTTTATCCCGATTAGGGAAGATTTCGTGGAATGAATCCTATCTGTTTTTCCTATATTATGATTCGGTACATTAACTTGGAACATGCATGACTAAACTATATAGGGATTCCCTTTGGGATAATATCCACCAAATATCCACCATGGAATCCACCATGAAGAGGAAAAGATGTTGTGGAGGGCACATAAGAAAAAGATCTCACAAAAATACAGAAAAAATTCCTACAATGTTTTACTCATCAGTGAATGTCATCAATGATGCTATTGAAGAACCTCCAATAAATGAGACCAATTTAGAGAAATTAGAAGAGGAAGTTCTGATTCACAATACGGTCTACACTGAAACAAATGAAGGAGGTGTGCATACCTGAAACTAGAGGCTTGCCCAAAATTTGGGCATCCCCTTGAAGAATCTACCTCTACCTCCTTGAAAGTAACCTAATAGAGAAAAAGGTAGGGGTCAGACTATGTCTCACCTCCCCCTCAGAGAGGGTAAATCCCTTTCACTAGAAAAAATATTTTCTAAATAATAGGAGGGGATGAAATAATTGAGAAGACTAAATGAAGAGTTACTCTACGGAAACCTTCCTATCAGATATGCTCTGCAAGAAGATCCTCAACTTGCTCTTCCAATCAGTGCACCTCAAGAAAAATGGTTTTCCACAACAACTAAATCATACTGGGAACATCCACTGAATGTGGGATATCAACCACCAATATATTTGGATCCCATAATATCATATCGATATTTCCCTCCATTTGGTACATAACCAGAGATGGTTTAAGAACGTCTTTATAGGCCTGCCCCTATGGGTTACCCATGGAAGATACCAACAGTTCCAGCACCAGTGGCCCTATAGGCCACTACACCTATACAGGCTCTGACTTCTATACCCGTTCAGGCTTAATCTACCATACCTTCTCTGATTCTGAATTATCCATACATTCCTCAAACTCTTATGAATACTATTGAATCACAGACAAATCAATTGGAATCCATGGAAGAATAGTTCACACCAATACAACCAAAAAAATGATTTTCCTAAATGGGTGGATCCTACCCCTCCCCCACCGAAATTTTGGAATCCTACATTTCCAGTTTTTAATGGATCAAGAGACCTAGAGAAATATTTGATGCACTTTGTCTCTCACTAAAATCCCATGATTGGTACCCCTGAAAAGTAAGAGGTGGTGAAACTCATGTGTTTTGTGAAATATCTACAAGGGTCATCCTTGGTTTAGTACACAAGTTTTTAGTCTCGATCAATCACTAGATGGGAATATATCCATTAAAAATTTATTTTCTAGTTCATCTTGACGATATAGAATACAATAGTCTTCAACAACAAAAATTTAAAACAATGGGAGAATAAAAGGGTCTCTGATTTCATTGCTTGATTGAAAGGAATAACATACTCCTAAAACATACCACTTCCTCAAGAAGAATTGTTTAAAATTTGTGTAGTGAATCTTTTCAATGATTTGTGCACATCGCTGATCCCTATAAAATATATAGGAGGGTTTCAAGATCTTTCCACAATTTCGAGTAGGTAGAAGACTCAATTGCATAAACCAAGGAAAAATATTGAGTAATCCCATAAACTCAGGGAAGTAGGAAAGGAAAAGAAGAGGCCGCTTCAGTTACACTTAAGCTGACCCATGTTCTTTCTCCCACCTCAAAGTCTGAAACATATTGTATGACCCAACCTCGTGATAGCAAGAAACAACACTCACCTCACTAGGATTATCAAAGAGATCATAAGTGAAAATAGTTTGAGTAGATGAAAAACAAGGTCTATTCTTTTAGAAATGACTAAGTCCCCCACTACATCCTCTTAGAATTGGAAAACAACATAGCCAAGTTTCCAAATCCTAGGAATCCCAACAAAGAAAGTGAAGAAGATCTCGAAAACTATTACCCTTTCCATTAGATGTTGGGTCACCACATCCATGATTTTTTCAATTTTTAAATAACTCCTAAAAAAATGGTGGACTCTGGGCAATTAAAGATGAAGAAATTTCCTTCTCTGGTGGTGTATGTTTCTTCTACTAATCAAGAGGAGAAAGGTGAAGGGAAAGAGGTTAAGAGTAATAGTACATAGAAGTTCAGTGACTATATGGTTAGAAAAATGATCGACTGCACTCATGAGATGTAATACACTAGAATGATATAGGGTTAAATTACTAAATGGTATAACTCAAGTCAACAAGGTTCAACTTTCTTTTGGGGATCCTACCTGATGAGAACTCCATAGTTTAGCATGCTTATCTTGGAGTAGTGGTCAGGATGGGTGACCTTCTGTGAAGTTTCCCATGGTGTGTGTGAGTGAGGAAAAAGAACATTGAAAAGGACATGTGTTGGAAAATGGGGTATTCATTGGTCATATGACCCGTTCGAGCACGTGAGAGGGCCCTAGGGTGGGGACCACATGTCTATTGGGAAACTGGTGGTACTTGGTGGGCTGGGACCCAACGACCATGCCAAAGGCGGGGTGTATGTGCTATCAACGAGACCCAATTGTCACATTTGGTATTAAAGGAGGAACTTGACCTTAAGTGCAGTGCACTACTTGGGTTGAGATGTAGGTCCCACAATGAGGACGTTGTTCTCTAAAGGGGGTGAATGTAACACCCCAAAATGATACAAGGTTAAATTACTAAATGGTATGACTCGTGTCAACAAGGTGCACCTTTCTTTTTAGGATCCTACCTGATGAGAACTCCACAATTAAGCGTGCTTGGCCTAGAGTAGTGATCAGGATAGATGACCTTCTGAGAAGTTTCCCAGGGTTTGTGTGAGTGAGGAAAAATCACATTAGAAAAGAAACGTGTTGGCATGTGGGGAATTCATTAGTCAGATGACCCGTTTGGGCACGTGGGTGGGCCCTAGGGTGGGGACTACGTGTCTGTGGGGAGACTGGTGGTACCTGGTGGTCTAGGACCCGATGACCATGTTAAGGTAGGGTGTATGTGCTGTCATCGAGACCCATTTGTTACATGACATCCTCCAAGCATAGCTAAAACAACCAACTATACTTTCAACTGCTTCCACCATAGTACAAAAAACTTCATCAGTAGCTCAATCCATTTAATACCCATACTTAAAAAAGCAACATGGTTGGAAGGGAAATAAGTAAACATAAGAAGAAAATCTTGTTTTAAAGCCAAATTTGTCTTTAACTTTAGAAAACTTCATGCCTAAAGTCTTGAATACATGAGAACCACCCCTCCAAATGGTATAACAAGAGTTGACCCTTTGCCTTGAATATTCATCATATGAGGAGTTTATTTTTAGTTCCATTAATGTTATTCACCTAACGGATCCCTTCTCAAATGATGATCATTATTATAAACCAAATTTCCCTATAATTTATTGTGGAACTAGGGGAAGAGGTCATCAAGGTCGAGGATATAGGGGAAGAAGTGGCCATGCTAGAAGTCATCACTTTAACAAAACCCCTATACAACCCGTCTATACAGCCAAAAATCCTGGGAATGATCTTCAATGAGCTCAGTAGGAACAAGGGAGTTCTTCCTCTATACATGAAAAGTTCTACCCTGACATGATCATCTTGGAAGACCAGTTAGAGAATATTTCATCGCCTCCTCATCAAGTTGGAAAATTTAATCGGCCTAATAATCCAAGATCAGAATCACTTTCAACTCCTACCCCAAAGGATGGTCTCTCCATATTAAATGCTTTGGATACTAAATTATCTACAAAAGAGCATCCCTATATAGGGAATTGCAGACCTCTACATCTGAAGTATGATGTTTTAATGCATCTGGACCAATTTCTAGCCAAATTATCAATCCTAGATGCTTTGAGTTTATAAAAAGACCTCCAGGAATCACTTATAAAGGCCTTGTCAAGCCCTCAAGAGTTTAAAGTTGAGGTTTTTATTGATGAAGTGTATCATATAGATAATGATATTGTATAATTACATATGGTTATATATTTCAAAGATTAGGATGGGGATGTTGTCATACAAGGACACATCATACTCCTGTATATATCTTGCAGAATAAATTACATTGATATAAAAATAGCCTTTATTGACAATGGATCAAGAGTCAACCTTATTCTGGTCTAGAAACTTCATCAATTAAATCTCAATGAATCTCATTTTTCTCCCAACACTTTGATGTTACAAGGTTATGAAAAGAATGATAAAGAGCCTCTTGAAGAGATCATGCTTAGAACTTAGTTCGGAGATCTCGTGTTTGAATCAGAATTCATGATTATTCGACAGGATATAGCCTTCAATGTTCTACTAGGAAGGTCTTGGCTCCATCAGAATGTGTCCATCCCTTCTTCATACCACCAGTGTCAAATATTGTATCAATAGTCAAATTGGGACATTTCATGGTGACAAGTCCCCATTCAAATCCTCTATGTCATAGTAAATTTATGTAGGGTTCTACAAAAAGGGAGGAAAAAATTATATGGTGGGTTATGTTACTCAAATCCATTCCATGAATGGACTATAAATGATTCCAAGTAACCCTTTCAATCATCTCAATGCAGATTATGTGCTTCCTATTAATCAAATTGAAGGGGCGGGCTCCGATTCAAGCACTCATTCATTGAATTTGATTATGTACATCATGGAAATTGAATCTAATAGTGTAGTGGAATCAACCAACTCTCTAGAAACTGATAATATTTTGGATGAAAATTTATTCATTCAAACCCCTTGAGCTTTAACAAAACCCATCTCCATCAATTGGACTGGAAGATGTTATCACACTAATGGAAAAGAAGTAGGTATGCTCATTCTAAATCCCTTTCTATCACTTCATAGATCCACAAAGGCCCTTCATTATTGATTGATCTAGGAATTATTGATTCTTCTTCTAGATTTCCAAATGATGATATCCCCCTTAACTCAAAGATTCTTGATTCATCACCTACCTACTAGGTAGAAGAAAAAAAATTCAAGCATGGGGAAGAGCAAGAAGAGGAAAATCATAGGGATTTATCTCCATTATTTGAGGAAGGAGTCTCCACCACTATGGATAAACTCGTAGAAATAAATCTGGGTATAGAAAAGGATCCACAACTCAGTATGTTCATTTTTTCCATGACCTATAGATAATAAGAGGTATATACCTCCTTTTTGAAGCAACACCCGGATGTGTTTTACTGGAATACACAGAAATTATAGGCCATGATCTCAAGGTATCCACCCATCATTTGGGTTTTCTAGAAGATCATTGGGGATATGAGAAGGATTCCATATGGACACGCCAAAATCAGACCTCCAAAATCAAAGGTAAAGTGGATAATATCATAAAAGATGACTTTATCCTATAGGATCAATACCCTAAATGGATACCCAAAATTGTACCATTAATGAATAACAATGAGAAAATCAAAATTTTCATCGACTGTAGATATTTCAACCAGTATTTTCCTAAATATGATTTCCTAGTTCCAATCACATGACTTATAATTAATGAAATGATGGGATGTCAAGACCTCTCATTCATTGATGGTTATTCAAGATATAACCAAATATGGATGGACCTAAAATATTAAAAATCCAAAGCCTTAAAATCCCCTTAGGGTGTATTCTGCTGTCAAGTAATTCCCATTATATTGAAGAATGTTAGTGGAACTTACCAAAGTTCCATGCATCGCATCATTAAACATTTCCTAGGAAATTTTGTTGAATGCTACATTGAAAATATAATGGTTAAGTCCATAAAGTGTTATGGTCATATATCCCACTTACAAACCATCTTCGACGGGATTTTACAGTATATCATGAAGATGAACCCCATAAATTTTTCATTCATTGTAACCTCAGGAAAATTTCTCAGCTTCATTGTATGCCATCTCGGAATCAAAGTCGATCCTGATAAGACTAAATCTATCCTTTCTATGTCACCTTCTCAAAACTTGAAAGTATTGATAGTACATCAAGGAAACTTGGCCTACATCCTACACTTCATAGATAACATTGTAGGAAAGTTTTCACAGTTAACCAAATTGATGAAAAAAGGGTCACATATCAGTGGACCAATGACTCATAAGAAGCATTTGAAAACCTCAAGAAACACCTCTTTAGTCCATTATTATTAATTCCACCTATTGAAGGAAATCCACTCATTCTATATGTGACTACTTTAGAGATCTCACCGGTCACCTTTAGTGCCCAAAATAATGATGACATGAATGAAAGAAACCTTTATTATATTATTTTAACCATTCTTGATAATGGGACTCATTTTTCATATATTGAGAATATATTCTTGGCATTGATCTTTTCCATTTTGAAATTTATACATTACCTGCAGAACCAGAAGATCCAATTGGTATCTCACAATAACCCGCTCATATTTATCCCCATCCATCCCATGTTGATAGGATTTCTGGTATATTGGGTGGTTATTTTGCAGTAGTTTGATATATATTTTGGGTCTCAGAAAGTCGTGAAATTCCATGCTTTGGAAAATTTCCTTACAGAGCACCCGTCTACAAAATCAATAGCATTGAATTTTTAATTTCCATATGAAGAGATATTTTCTATTCAATATGAACCCTAAATTTGGAAAATTTATTTGTATGGTGCTTCTAGAATCCCAATAAGAAAGAGAATTGAAGACCCTACACTTAAAAAAAGTGATAATAAGGATTGTGCTCATCTCCCCGGAGAATGTAGTGCTACCATATTCATTCTTATTATCCGAGGGTTTTACCAAAAATGAGGTGGAGTATTAAGCTCTCATTACAGGACTATAATTGGAGATTTAGATATGGTTGAACCACCTAAAGGTGAATGTTGACTTGGATTTGGTAATCAATAAGATCAAATGGGATTACGCTATCAAAAAAGAGGATCGAATTCCCCTATTTGACTATGTATGAAGGTTAATGGCATAATTCCCCTTGGAACCAACATTAACTAAGGTTCCAAAATCATAGAATTACAATACCAATGCATTGTAAAATGGAGCTAAAACTTTGGATGATCCAAACCGGTACAAAACAGTCATTAGCATTGCCCACTGCTGAGTGGTCTCATCTTTTTTTCAAATCAGAACATAAGATGTTAATGAGGTCATTACCATCCCTGAGCCATATGGTCCTAAAACTGGGTGGATGATACCCATTATGGACTAACTTCAGTATGGATTAATCCTATCAGATATATATGGTAGGGAGTAGATCCGACAACAAGCAACCAATTTAACTCTTTATGATGTCTCGAATCACCATAAAGTCTAATACAAACAAGGCTTTGATGGTGTCATTCTCAGATGTGTTGATGCATAAGAGACTATGGATGTCATGGATGAAGTACATGTAGGATCTTATGGTGCTCACCAGTTAGGATATAGGATTTTTAATAAAATCTGAAGGCTTGGATACTTTTGGCCTTTGATGATATAGTATTTCACAGAATTCACCATGAAATGGCATTACTTCCAAGTACATACTAACTTCATCAACCAAACCCTAGATTGGATACATATAGCTAAATACTCCCGACCATTTTCTATATGGGGGATGGATGTTGTTGGACTATATCATCTAGCTACGACCTATTAGTTCACGTACATCCTTACTATTACAGATTTCTTCTCCAAATGGAATGAGGCAATACCCCCTCAAATAATTCTAAGCAAAAAGCATTGTTAGCTTCATTAAGGCTAACATCATTACCATATTTGGTGTCCCTCATACAATACTGATGGAAAATGTAACCAATTTATACTTCACTAAAGTGGAAAAGATGTATTAGGTGTACAATAACAAATCCAACCATTTGTCTCGCTATCATGCAGCAGCCAACAGACAGATAGAGGATTTCAACAAGACTCTGTTTAACATACTCTATAAGATGGTGGGTAAAGATAAAAAGTCTAGTCCTGACAAGCCCTTTTAAATATTTTGGTCCTATTGGACTACAACACATACTGCAACATAGGAAACCTTGTACTCATTAGTGTACAAAACATAAGCAGTCCTACCCATTGAGGTTCAATTGACATTGCTTCATAATTCCATCTATAACCAACTATATATGGATTAGAGATCCCATAAACATATAGATGAATTTGAGAAACTAGATGAGAGGAGATTTCATACCATGCATCACTTGTAAGTATATCAGAATTAGATAGTACGATCATCTAACAAGAAGGTATGTCTTCATTCATTCCTCCAAGGAGAATTGGTATTGGTCCTTAAGACTCCAATGATATCAAAAAATAAGCCTCCAAATCTTAAGCTGAAATGGGAGGGACATTAATCTATACACAAGGTCCACTCCAATGAAGCCTATTCATTGATCTCATTAGATGGAGAGCTCTTCGTGACTCTAACCAATGCAAGGTTCTTGAAGAAATACTTCATGTAATCACATGACTTAACCTCCTAGATGCAGGACATTAAACTACATAGCACCATACATTTCCCTATTTCAAGACATTAGATATCATAGTTAGTCCTAGTCATATGACCCAAAACTACAAGATATCAATCTTCCTCACCACATGACATTAAATTTAAGGGTTAATGTCTCTCTCATTTGAAATTAGGAAACCCCCAAGTACTACAAGCTAGTTTAACTTGTGGTTCCTTCAGTATGACCCCTTTATAGGTTTGAATGCCAACATTAATATGTCCTCACTGGATAAAGTCAAACTATACAATTTAAATAACTACATGTGTCTTGATTATTTCTTTGGAAAGATACATAGTGACACCCAGATCTCCAATATCGAGTCCAACTATAATAAAAAAGCCCCCACTCCCTATGTACGAATCAGACCTACATAGAGAACCTTTTCAAGAACTACATATGGTTTTATTCTTTCCCTATTAGGATACATAATGATGCACAAATTTCCATCATTGGGCCCAACCACAACATTTCCATCTTTTCAGGTTGATTCATTTATCCTTTCCATATGAAGTTAAACAGCATGGTATTCCAATAACTACATATAGCTTGATTCTCATCCTAATGAGAAACATATAGACTCTTGGGTCCTATATCTTAGCCCATACACCAACTAATTAAAATTCCACTATCCTTCACTTGTGTTACCCTTTTTCTATAGAAGAAACCTTTACCACACCTTGATTATCACACTGAGCAAAGATCAAGTGATATTAAGAGTTTGATAAAGAAATTATCCACAAAAATAAAGTGTATCAATTCCTCTATGGTCTATCATGGTCCAGGATGTAAGACCCTAAAAGACGCACCATATGTCCTCACCACATGATGATAAACTACATTCTTCAATAACTATGTATAGCTTGATTTTCATCCTTATGATATAGGTAGTGATGCCCAGATCTTCAATCCTAGGCCCAACCATAGCATAATATGGGAAATTCCACCCACTCTTCCATCTATAAGTCAGATCTACATGAGAGGATCTGATATGGGATCTCACCCTATGCATGAACCCATATTCAAAAAAAATCCCCCATGTCCTCCACACATGAAATAAATTAGTGTGAGGGACCTTTCATATTATAACTACATGTGGATTTATTCTCATCATATTGAGATATTTAGTGATTCTTAGGGATTAATCATAGTCCTAGCCACATGGTAAATAAAAATTCCCCCTCCTACATACAAGCAAATTTCCATACAAGAGCTTTGATTTTGGGTCCCCTCATTAGGAGACCCACAAAGAAAATAGGGATGTCCCCCTTCTACATATGAGTTGTATCTATGAAAGAAACTTCCAACTCATGGCCAATATTAATCAAAAAACTTCCTTTGTGATTAGACATACTCTTTATGCATGTTATAATACTAATATTGAACACTTTTAATCTTCACAATATTTCCAAAGCTTCTAGTGGCATAATGTATAATACCTGAGAGCTCTTTTTTATAACTATGAAGTATGTGACCCAGTTGGACTTTCATAAAACAGCCCTCATGATGGGTTCTTTAGCCAAAGGATTCCACTATTTTATTGTGTTTGTCAAATAGTGGTAATTTCTCCCTTGGGATAATCCTCTTTTGTCCTTACAATCTCTAATGAAAATAGAATATAACTTTGATTTAAATTCAGTATGTGGTCATCCATCCCATTTTTGTTCCATGTCATTTCTCTTAATATGAGAGTCTCTAGGACCATGGTTTAAAATTTCTTCCCTTATGTACAAAGTATACAAGAACAACCTTCGTCCGATAAGGCCACATATCCCATGTTGTTTCCATGATATTATAGTCCTAGTTATAAAACCTAAAACTATAAACACAATACTTCCTACATTTATGTCAGACCTATGTAGATGGCCCAATTTTCTATTTATTTGGAAAATTATTACTTGAAATGCTTCTTTACTATTTAGGTTCTTTTCTTTCACAAACTGAACTCTATGCCTGAGGAAATATGTATCTCCACAAACTTCCATAGGATTTTAGCAATATAATTTAGAAATTATTTCAGAATTATTTGTCTAACTATGTTGTAACATTCCCCATTTGGATTTGCATAAGTCTCCCCCATAATGATTTTGTCAACCAAAGGATGCCACAATTGACTATGCATTATGTGCCTTAACCAGCCTTTCATAAAATATCACAAAAGGGTTTTTCAACTGGTGGTAACTTTATAGTCATAAGACCCTTTTTCATACCACTATTCAGATTAATAAATCCCCAAATCATTTCTTACATATTCATCCTATCACACCGAAATATGGTAGTGTATTCCCAAAAAAAATACCAAGAATGGAAGAGTCGTCATCTTTCGATCAATGCTAAAAGACCTTAAATTATATCCCCCTAATGTCCTTGTGGTATGAATTTAAAATAAATAGTATAATTTCCTCTCCATAATACATTAAACTACTTTGTCAATATCTTATTCACATGACATTAAACTACATGATTCTTTAACCCTTGTCAAAAAAGAGGCCGCCCCCCTAACATTGGAAATTTACCAAAATTTTCCCTCCTCTACTTGATATAAATTCATGTAGAAGAAATTTCCCATTCATGGCCAATTCTATTAAAGATATTCCCTTCATTATCAAATTCTTACCTTTAGAAAAACTACCCGCGATGGTCTGGATACATCCAAATCTTAAACTTCTATTTTTCCATCAGTAATAGAATGTTAGAATTCCTGGGAACTCCTTTACCTGACTATATAGTGTGCATCCCCATTGGCATTGAATAAGTCACCCATATATCAGGCCTATCAGCCTAAGGATACCACTGATTTACTATGTAGTATGAACCCTATTTGGCCTTGCATAAAACATCCCTCATAACAAGTTCATCAACTAGCGATAAATTTTTCCTCCAAAGTGACCTCCTCTATTACCATATATCCTATTTTAGATTCTAAAATAATAAAATCATGAATCAAAATTTCCCTTGTGAGTATATGAAGAATATAGGGACATTCATGGACATTAAGACTTGTTGGGTTACTATTTTAAACTTTATTATCAATGTTGTTCGACCTAAAACAGAAGCCTCATTAGTCTGGAATGCATGAATTTAAACTTCTTTCAAAGAGAGACACATCACTAACCAGTTTGAAAACCCACAAAGTGAACTTCAGAAAAAATTCAAGTCTTAGCTCGCTAGACCAACACACCGTATTGTTTAGGAAAAATTGATCAATTAGAACAAATAGGCACAAAAGTTGTTAAGCTGAAAACCTGATAATGGATGTCTAAGAAAAATCCATGTCTCTCCTAATAATCCTCTTTCATATAGATCTTAATAAAAATTAAGGTGGAAAAATAAAAAGACATAAAGTTTTTAGGGTTTTCCATACAACCCTAGGAATATTCAAACTATGCTCACTAGGACCCTTGGCTTAGGTAAAAAATAGATTTCCCTCATCCCTATCATTGTGATTATGATTAGTTGGTATGAAGATGTCATGCTATGAAAACCAACTTCAACATTATGATTATAGGAAGAGGGTATGGATGAATACATATATGATTGGAAAAAAATTCATTTCATTTATGGAGAAAAATAATAGGAACATCCATAAGATGGAATATCTATGTCAAATATTACCAAAGGCCTTCAACATAACTCTCCATTTGTTGAACATCTTCCCAAGCCCCATATGAAGCTCATTGAAGATTTTTTAGTCAACCATATTCAGTCTCCTCAACTTAGTGAAGAACTTCAATTTTAGCTACAATGATAGTTGACACTTCTGATTAGGTTTCTCCCAATGAACGTTGGAGTTGTTAAAGTTACCCTTGAGAAGCATCAAATTCTTACTGAAGGCACGACACTCGAATGGTATTCTCCTTGATTTTCCATATAAATTCTTCCAACTTTGTGTTATGGATAGCCTCTTCTTGGGATAATGAATCTCAAAAGTCATCAATGTTGGAGATTAGTTTGCCCTTTATGAAGTATTGTCGAAGCTTATGCTCTTGATCCCACTAGAAAATGGTCTCCTTCACAGTATTTTTGATTGGATGTTAATCAAATTCACTAAATCCCAACATGCCAAATAGAATTGGAAGTCATCTAGACTGTGAAATAATGTCTTCCAGAGACATCTCAATAATTATCTTCTAGATTATCCTCCAAGTCCTGCCCTATATGACACTGAGAGTAGTCTACATCTATAAGTCTGACTTGGAGCCACTATTATGGTATGTGATGTAATATAGAACCAAATCACTTAAATAAGTGCCCTACTCTACTCCCTTAGAGAAAGTGGTTGCCTTACCTTCTGGTGTGGGTCAAGCTGATGTAGAAGCTTAACCCTAAGACTTATACACAGAAGTTGATAATCCTAAATGATGAATAAGAATCATTGTTATCATTAAAACAATAGAAATAATGGATCATGATCAAGTAATATGGTGACATTCACCCAGTAATAGATCAATAGCTTGATTATATTCCTCCACAACATCCCAAATTCAGTAGTTTGAGAGAGTACTTCCTGGTGAGGGACACTCTTCTAAGCTTGCTCCGCCGCCATGACCAGAGGTTCTGGAGCACCTCCCAATTCGAAATTCTCATCCAGTACCTCTCTGGAAGTGGGGGTATGATGGATTTGGATGCCCTGTTCTTGAAGGGACTTAATAATTTTCTCTATAGATAAGGTTTCATGGGTTGAAATTTGATGTGAAATATTATATAGAAGAAGAAAAACTATGTATTGAAAATGAAATAACGAGAAAACTGACGCCCATATAGTTCCTCACCAAAGACCCTAAACTCCTTGATGGAAGTTGGAATATCAATGTATAGATTAAAATCATCCATAATTTGAAAATATATGGCTTTGTAAATTGTGGTATCGTCACCATTTAGTGTATCCAAGACATGTTTCTCAAGACCTTCATTGGCTCCACTGACATTCTTCTCTATTGGATCTTCAGACAGTATGAAATTTCTAGTCCTTATAGAGTCAAGGTCAACACCAATACCCTGTTTGGACTTCCCAAGATCTTTTTCCCCCTTCTGAAGCAAAAATGGTATCAAAAATGACTAACATGGGGTCCTCTAGTGTGATAAAAAGATCCAAAATATCATGAGTAGAAGAAAGTCAAAAATAGTACGTGACACTTAAGGGAGAATGTCTAAAATTACCATGATCCTCTCCCTTATCTACAGAAGTGGGGGAATAAATAGTCATATATTTTTATTCCTTATCTATCTTTTTAATAGATTCACTATCATGAATCTATACCTCCCCTAGAGCATCCTCCTTGATACTTGAAGGACCATTCCCAAATCCTTTAAGAGAGGATAGCGATGCAGATTCTGCAAAATGTAACCACAATCAGAAAGGTATTCCAAGCAGGTTTTAATATTGGATGATGGAATAAAGGATTACTATCACATGTTCATTGGGAAAACATTAATTATCTCTTTCACTTCCTCCCATGAGATAGAAAATATCTTTTACCACCCTTCTTGGTAGCATAGGTAGCAGTTGAGGAGTTCCCACTGCCATCACCATCATCATGGTCTTATGACCTAGGGATAGTCCTAGAGACCTAATATATTTGTACAATACATTAATAGTGGTGCCCTTGGGCCTATATTTCAGTGACCCAGGTGCCTCTACTACTACTCATTCTCCTCCCTCTCTTGTTCAATGCTACAAAATAAAACTCCTTCAGGATTAATGATGGTGGGTGAAAGAGAAAAAAGGAAAGAATAAAATATAAATATGTTAGAAGGGCTAATGTAAATGTCCCATTCCCCCCCCCCCCTAATATGATTAGTTACCCATTCAATCACTCCTCAGTCAAACATATCATATAGTCTCTTTTAATTTGAGACTTGATCATCAGTTCCATATATCAAATATTCTAACTCCTTGAAGTATTCATTAATTCAGCCAAATTATTCTCAGGGTGGAGATCATAAGGTGATTTGATATATACCAACTTTGGGATTCATAGTCTAGCTTGGAGAAAATCCCATGCATCCCTGACATTGAGGTTCATACTCTCTCAAAAATGGATTGCTAAGGGTCACACATAATTTGGAACCGATATAACTGGATATGAATAAGACTCCCTTTGATCGGTAAGCCTATTCAGGCCTCCTTTCTCTTTTAAAATAATGAGGGGATGAGTAAATAGCTTCCTTCTAATGGTGGTGACTATACCACATTAGCATTGGAGGTGTTATCTTCTCAACCCTAGAATGTTGGGTGGTCTATGTCTAAGAATTTTTCAAAGGATATAGATCCTCTACATCATATTTGGATCAGGACTTCTTATTGTGCATGCCACTACCAGTAGTTGTCATGGCCTTCACCCGATAAGTTCCCTTTGTCAATTTACCCTAAGGTTATGAAGAAATACACACCTTGTCATATTTGGCCACCAGCCTGATTTATTCCTCTGACAGAGGTAATGAGATTGACATTTTGGATGTTCCTAGATCCATTAGGATTCATAACTTTCAAAATACAATTGGATGCTTATAATGTATAAAATACGTAGGAGGGAAGGTCCTTAATTGTTTAAAGAATTAAAATTGGAGATCAAACTGATAAGGAAAATAAGCCTCACATATGATATCACTGTTAATGTGGGATGCCAATACGCTGTCCCTGAATTATATCATGTGCAACCTAGGCTCATAATTCTTCTCCCTACCATCATCGATGGATGTTCCGATTGGAGGATTACCATGTGGAAAAAAATTGAAGTATCCAGATACATTAATATACCTCACCATATCATCATCCTTTGGGTTCAGAGGCTAAATCCTAGAGACTTTCTGAAAAAGTGGGTGGAATCAGCTTTTGGGGATTTTCACTGAACTCAGCACTGAATATGAGCTAAAATGTGCCACAATCCCTCCCCACAGCACCTAAAATGGACGTTCAATTCTAAACTAGGCCTTCCCATTGTATGAATGAAACAATAAGTTATAGATCCTTTATAAAACATAGGCAACCAACCCTTTGTACTTCCCATCGACTAATTTATCCATAATGACAAAATTCCATGGCCTCATGCGGTCACCGAACTCGTGGACTAGTATCAGATAAATGCTTATCCACATGGCAAGGAATCTATACAGGTGAATCTTTTCATTAATCTTGGTTCTAACCTTGTAACCCCAATTTTTATACCCAAACTTCTCTAATGTGGTCTAGAATGTTCCTGAAGCACCCTGATTCTCTACAGTGGGGAAAATAGTAGGGTGCCTGCAAGTAAGACCATCTCCTGTTGATTCTAATAAATCCCTCATCCGCATTTCTACGTGGATTTTATCCCTAGGATGAGGATATTGGTCTTTCTACAGCTTATTATCTATCTTAAAGATCTCTTGGGACAATGGTGGTGTCCTATCAACATCGTTCCATATTGTATTTGGTGGGAAAACACATCATGTATTTCCCCAAGAATTGGGACCCCAAAAATTTGGTAAACATCCCACATGATAATGCCAACATCACCATGATTCAAGTGAAATGAATTTTTATATAGACTCCATCATCTCAATAATTCAATAATGGTGTATGGGTTCTTATAAACATAATTCTGTCCTACCCAAAAAACCCCATAAATATGAACATTCAGTAACTCATTTTTGAATTCCACACAAGTTTGGTGCACTCAGAATGCCTGCATCCACTCAGTCCTGACTCCACCTCTAGAGTGGAAGTAAATGTCTTCCTTCCATCCTTGGGATTGATCTATCTTTTAATCGTGGAATTTCTAGTCTTAGCAATGAGGTCTCGACTCTTCGATATGTGATGTCATATCTAGAGTGCATCTATTGTGATGTAAAATGAATCCAATAGGGACTATTCATTCCTTGATGAGAACACCATTCATAGGGACGTTGGAAAAAGGATAGTTGGTGTGTTTCATGAACCAAAATTCTATGAATTATTTATTAAATGCTGGAATATGAACGTCCCTCTGAATCTCGTTCCCATACAGAGGTAAGTAGTCGCTTCACATGTACTCGCATTGATATGGTATCAAAAACTTCACCAAATAAAGAAGGTTAGATTCAATAAATTCATAATAATCAGTCCTAATATATTTGATCATTTAAGTTTGATGCACAGCAGATTTATTACATGCAGTCATTGAAGCATCCATTGAAAACCTATAAGAAGGAACCAAATAATCTCATTGATTTGAAATATTGACTTAAGAAAGTTCAAATTTTAACTCAGAATAATTCAAGAATTTGCTAAAGGAATGGACTCACACAGGTACCTCAACAAGGTGCCTCATGTAGGTCTCTCAACAATAGTCCCAGTAAAGGTCCCTTGATGAGGTAGTTCCACACAACCATTTCAACCAAATCCAAAGCATAGTTCCCTTGATGAGATGTTGAGACTAGGCTCCCTGCCAAGGTAACTTCGCAAAGCCCCATTACTCAGGTATTTGTACCTTTAGATAAATTTTAGGAGTCCTTCACAAAATAAAAGTGCAGTGTAGCTGGGTGGATGACCTATGCAGTGAAAGAGAAAATCAAAACTTTTAATGTGAGGAAAACAAAAAGTTTGGGGGTATTTATAAACACCACTAGTCTATTTCATGCACCTATGCCAACTGGTTGCACCCAACACATGTTATCAAGACCTTTTCTGCATACCTATGTGAAGGACCTACATGATGAACATAGTATAAGAACCTATGGGGAGACCTTTTATGACCCACTATTTTCCCTTCATAATATTTCTCTCATTTTACCTCAATACTAGATACTCCTTGGATAAAATACTGAGGGGGACTTTTGTAGAAACTCTTTTTTGTCAAAGAGGATTAAATATTATAAATATAATCTTAGTAATGTTAAAATGATAAAGTGATTTAAGGAAAACCAGAGGGCTTTACCAAATTTACCTATGCACACAAACCCCTATACATTACACAGACTGCATAACTACCCTATGCAGACCAAAGAAGCATGACATCCATACATAGAAAACCTACACTGTGGACCTTCACTGTGGACTTGTGTGGACAACCTTCTTCACCCAGGGTCCGCTTTTCACCTATAAATAGGACCCTAGGGATCCTCATTACACAAATGAAAAATATCGAAAGACCCCTGGAGATCTGATTGTGCATCACCTTCACCCAGGTCTGCCTAAATTTTACAGGCAACTCTCTAAATCCTGGGAGAATAAGTAATTAAGGGTATAAGTAGGATCAAAGTCCCTTTAGGGTCTAAAACATAAGACACTTTAATGAGGATGGTTCTCCCCTAAGTAGGAACCACATGTGTGAGGTCCCTCTTCATAATCAGGGACCTACACGAGACCCTTCTAGAGACACTAGAGGAGACCCAAGATGTCTGGGATAAATCCTTACCCAATTTATGTTTCCCTGGTGGCCTATTTTATGAGGCATATCCATCTTTCACAGGACTATACCCCTTGTTTGAAGCACTATTAGTTCCATACATGACCTACACGACACACCTATGTGGCATATCTGTAAAGCATACCTATGACCAGGACTTGCGTGAGTCAACTTTTAGGCCCTCTTCCAAGAAAACCATGGTAGGTCCCCCCTTCCATGATTCCCTTATCTGAATGGGACCTAGTTCAAACCTCCACCAATACATCTAAATTAAAAATCATGGGAAAAGGCACATCTGGGTGCATCCCATTTGGATTTGTATTTATATGGTCATAGGTTTCCCACACTTTTCCAAACAGAGGTTTAGGATCCTCTAGGTGTCTGTGGATTTGTATATCTATGATCATGAGGACCCTTTCCTTAGGGATAGTATCAGAGAGTTTCAGGTCTAAGATGTCTATTCTAGGACCATATCCACCCCTTCTCGTCTCTGAGACCCAGAGCCTCCACTTCCTAGAAAGGAGGGTAAGGATCATTCTTTAATTCCTTTTGACATGGAATTAGATCCTACTCCCACTACATAACCAATTATAGGGCATCCCTACTGGAGTAAGTCACTATAATTTCTTGTATGAGGTTTCAGTCTTTCTCCTCTCTACCTCTTAAACACCACTAAGGGTCTTGCATCCTTCACCTTCATTTCTTTCCTCTATCTCCATACCCTGGACCCATTCTTGGGTAAATTGAATATAGGGTAGTTTCATACCCTTGGCCTCTTCCACAACCACCACCTCATCTGCCATTGGTGGAGAAAGGTTAGAGGAAATGGGCCTGCTCAATTCCTCATCCCTCTCCCTTTGGGATTTTTTTCCATGGACACTACCGGATAAAGGTAGAGTGTGTGGTTTTCTGAATCATCCACTTCCACTTATTTCTCACTTCGATCATGACTCATGTGGTATTAGAGGTTAGTTGTCATCATAAAAACCACACAATGCATGCAATATATTGAACTAAGATAAATCTGATTCCTATTTTAACCAGTATATGTAGGATTCCTACCTAATGCCCAAGATCAATGGAAATCATTCTTAGGACTAATCCCCAACCAAAACTCCCCTCAATTCACCATGGCATCCTCTTTAAGAGTAAGACCCAAAATCCATCCTATGGGCCTCCTCCTTGGGTATAATCCCCAAACAGGACTCTGAATCATCTTGAGATAATATATCACTTATGGTCTGTCTATCTAGGAATCCTTCTCAAGAGTAAGCCCCAAATTAATCATCTTGAATGGCCATACTCACCTGTGAGGTAAACCATCATATTTCCTCCAAATGTTGGGTTCCAAATAATTGAACTATGTGGGATTTGATTCTCATTCAAATAGGATATGTAGGAAGCCTCCCTATGGTACAAACCCAACACTCAACAAAAACCCTATTCTCTTTGGGCCACATTACCAATAGGGTCTAATTCAACCTAGGAATCCATATTCCTTCCAGGTTCCCCGAGTCACCTCAGCATAAGTCCCAAATCAAACATTTATTAGGAACCTTCCTCTTAGACTTCCTTTCCACATGAAGTTAAACTATAGAGTTAGGTCCTAATCACGCTGCCTTAAATAGTATGATGTTCCCCTCTAAGAAACACTGAACTATATGGGTGATGATTCCTTTCAATAGGATACAAAGGAATCCCATCCATGGGCTCGATTCTGACAATCAAAACAATTACCATCTACCTGGATGATGATATACTTAAGATCAATTCCTGCCTCCCAAATGATGATATATTCCAAAGCAATTATTATCTTCTTGGATGATGATATAATCCATATTTCCCAACTTTGTGGCTAGAAAACCAGCATCTTCATAATAATGACCAAATAATCTCTAATTACTACAAGGTAGGATACCATCGATGGATAACCACAGATACATATAGATATATTCATTGATGAAGAACCTTAGATATATATAGGTGATTCAAAGTTCCATAGAGGTTGATAATTGATTTTTAATTCAATTTTGACCCACATAATACTTGGGAATTAATAAAGGATTCATGAACATATCTAAAAACTATATGAGAGTCATAGAGTAGGCAATAATTCCACCCAAAAGGGAGTAATGAGCCCAAAATCCCATCCTCTCTTCCAATGCAAGTTCTTAAGCATCGTTGGAAAAAATTATGAACAAGCACATGCCTTTGGAAAGATGGTCCTTTTAGATATAGAACCACTGGGTGCTTCCATTTCTATGAATAAACCCTTTAGAATCCGTTTAGAAATAGTGAACCTAGCATAGATGATTGCACAAAACTCAAACCCCTACAATCAACCATCAGGTGAATGAATCTTTGAGGGAAATAGTTATGTATGGATTATTGAGTGGAAAATTAATATTTGGGGCCTGAGGAGCCTTTTATGGATATTTTTAACTCTCAATATAAAGAAGAGGAGTAGGCCCTCATTCATGGAACTATTAATCCCACGAATTTGAGATCCACTCTCTTCTATTTCCTATATCCTAGATAGAGAATATCTTGATCCTAGTAACTGATCAGAGGTTTACTTCATGGCTTAGTGGATCGATGTAGAAATGATCATTACGATGTCAAAGGAATTTATTTATATCCATGATAGTACTCAGAAATTGATGATTGAAATTCTTGTAGACTTTATATGAGTGTTTGGACGATCTATATGGATCCAACTTCAGTTCCTTTGAGCAAAGGTCACTGATAATGAATGACTATTGAGCACTCCTTCAAATTGATCAAGGATTTTTTTTGATTTGTTTATCATGATTAAATTATTAATATCAGATCATTTACTTTGGTACTATACTACACATCACTGGATACAATGTAGTTACATCGATCGGTGATGAAAAAGTTTAATTCTCCAACCCATATGCTTCTACTACACACCTAAGTACCATAAATTGGAGTCGAAGGGACCATTTGAAAATTTTAAGTCAATAAAAATTAAGTATTCTTAAACTCAAGATAAGGGAATCATTATGGTACCATCTACATTTACAGTGATTCAATACTATATTGAATGGACAATATACATCCATCTAAATATTTAAAGACAAATTAAAACTGATTATAATATGGGTTTAAAACAAATAAAATGTATTTATATATATGTTATATTTTATTGAGAAGAGTTCATCATTGGTGTTTTCTTGTTAAACCCAAAACATTGGGTAGAATTATATTAGTCGAAATAATATTTTCTAGTTGGGTAAGATTCTATAAATTTGTCTAATTACCTGTTTTATTTTTTAAAATTTTTAAATAGCCTACTTATTCAGGCTTTGGAAAGTTTTTAAAATAAAAAAAACAATTAAAAGAGAGGGGGTGTCTACACCTAATAAGTAAATAGGAAAAATTAAAGATTAAAAAATTAAATATGGGTAAGATAGATAACACTATAGAGAAAAAATGAAGAAAAAAATATTATTCATTTTTGGGTGGTAGTGATGCCCCGCCTCTGCCGGATGCTCCCTCCATACAACCAACCCCATCAGCTACCTGCCAACAATCCTTTACCCTCATCCATCATGTCATCATCCTTTTTCACTATCTAGATTAAAATTACTCTTCCCTATATCGTTTGTATTCACCACTATACACCATCCCAACCTCATGTTGTCCCCACCAGAAAGTCCCTGCTGGCCACCCCTCTAGCCATAGTCAACCTCCTTCTATTTTGAGGCCTCTCACATTCAACCACCTCCTACTGGATTCCATGAAGCCTCTCATATCTAGATACCTCTGGTCTAATCGTAATACCTAGATGATCTTTCAACCAACCCATGACCAAGCTAGGTCAACTAGACCCGCACCGTCCTGGTTGGGCCATACCCTACCTACCCGACTACTTCTAGACCCAAAAAACCCTAGAACTACTTTTAAGGGGAGTTTGAGCCACATAATATCCTAGAAAGAATTTATAAATTTCAAAAATAAATTAATTTTTATTAATAAGATTTATTTTGAGGTTAAGTGACATATATTACTTGAATTGAAATTTAAATGATATATTTTAATTCAATTAATTTTCCTTTATATATATTTATCTCAAATTTAATTTTTATAATGCATTTTTTTCATACCAACTAATATAGGGAATAGACCAAAAAATGTATGTCTCAATTTTAATTTATTTAATTATTTATTAAAATTTCATGCAATTCATGTAATAATAAAATTTATTTTGATGGTCCATGTATCGTCGTACAACACTTTATATATATTAGGGTTTGTATGTCCACCAGTTTTTTTCATGTATTTTATTATTTCATAAGCCATTATGTATACATTTGAGGATGATTTAATACTTGTACCACTCTAAGAAGAGACAGGGATACATTGGACTGGGGTGTGTGTTGTAGTACAAGCCAAACAAAACTCTGGTATTTTACCCCTAGGTTCATGGTTGATCCATTGAGAGTAAATGGATCAACCAATATAAAATGATCAAGATCAGTAGTGTTGTTTATTTAATTTATGTATCTTTTATTATTGTTTTTAGAGTATACAAGTGAGCGTGATCACATAAATTAATAATAATAAATGCTTGGATTAAATAAATTAAGATGTGATAAATGTTTTCTATATACTACAAAGTAAATCTATGAGTGATATCACATAATGCATTCATATTAGATCAAAAATAATTTCATTCATCGAGAAATAATAAAAACCCTCAAAGAGATATTATGTCGTGATGCCTTCTATCATTTGAATTTGAACAAATATAGTTGTATGGGGTGCTCTTCTACCGTAGTTGAGGGTTCCCCTTACAAGTGGGGAGTTATGATGAGTATGATATTTCTACTTAACTAAATATGGAATAAAAAAGTATTCAAATATATCTTTTTGAATCTTTAAATGTAAATCATTGAGTAAATTAAGGATACAATTTCTAGAAGTTGATACTTCACTCAACAGTTCAAGTAGCAGCATGTAAATGTGGTTGTCCATTCTAAAACCTACCTTGGAACTCTATAACTAGTGGTGTAGCAATCTCATGGACAATGAGGTGAGGTTTCAGGGATCTTTTCCACTATAATTTTCAAGCGAATGGGTATTCCAAATCTAATAGTGAGGGATATTAGGATTTGATAAAATAGTGGGAGTCATATAATGATTTAATTAATCAGTATTGTCTAATAGATAATCAAGATAAAGTATTAATTTGATAAAATTTTATTTTTTATAAGAATGAATAGAAATAAAACATGTTCACTATGATTAATATTTTACAAATAAAATAACCTATCATGCTTCAATTTATAAGAGTAGAACTAGATCCTGTGAAAATTACTACGATATAGGAAATTATATGTGCTCAATTACCCACTACTTGTTATTCCTCCTCAGGAAGTTTGGGTGTGAAATATGCTTAAAAGAGACTCACATTTGACAAATTTTTTTACATCACAATTTAATAATCAATGTATGATAATTTTTTGAAACAGCATCCAGATATTTATAATTTCAAATGTTGTATCATCTCTGAGAAATAGGCAAAGAGAAAGTGAATCAAGATATGAATGGGGTGTTGATTACATTGAATACTTGTAAATTGAAATATGGTTCACAATCTTTCAATTCATCACATTCTTATATCATTTTTACCCAATTAATCAAATTTCATTTATGATTATTAAACAAACAATGAATGGATCAAATGCTTCATAACCTTATATGTATGGTTCTTCAAGAAAATAAGAACCTAAAGAATGATTAATCTTTATTTCTCATGGTGAACAGGTTGAAAGACAAGGAAAAAGGACAATAGAAAGAATGGTGCCAAAGGTACATTTTCAAATTCATTCAAAGAACTAAGATAGAAAATCATATAGAAGGTTATTTTCTTTTAATATCACTAGATAAGTCTATGGATTATTAAATGTAATGAATTGAAGTAGAATAAAGAAGAGTCTTCCACTTAGTGTATGTTTATAATTGTATGTCATGATTCTATAAAATTTATACGAAAACAAATATCATATGCCTATAAATTTTTTTTATTTAAATACAATAACCAAGTAAGAAAAGATACATTAGAATTAGTAAGGTTAATTCCCCAAATGGCTCAGAAAGGATGATTCATAAGTTAGGTGTGATAAGTACACGACTTTTAATTTCCAAAAATAACCTAAAAACCCCAAAAAACATAAAAAACCCAAAAAACCCTGAAAAAACACAAACCATATACCATAAATCCTAAACCCAAAACCCTACACCCTAAAATCTATACCTTACACAATTAAACCTAAACCCTCTGCCCAATACCCTAAACCCCAAACACTAAACCTTGCCTCCAAAACTCTATACCCCACACACTAAACCAAATACCCTAAACCCTAAACCGTAAACCCTAAATTAAATCCTAAACTGTAAACCCTATACCCTACACCCTAAAAACTAAACCATATACCCAAAACTCTATACCCTAAGCCATAAACCCTAAAATCTACACCCTAAACCCTATACCCTACACCCTAAACCCAATACCCTAAACGCTAAACAATGTATCCTATACCCAACACCCTATATCATACACCTTAAACCCTATACCCAACACTATAAACCCAATACACTACACCCAACACCTGAAACCCAAAACCCAAAACCCTACACCCTAAACCCTATACCCTACATCAAAAACCCAAAAGACTGCACCCTATCCCTATACCAACACCATTAACCCTAAAACCTAAATCCCACACACTAAAACCTATACCCACCACCCTAAACATTATACTATAAACCCTAAACCATAAACCCTACACCCTAAACATTATACCCAACACCATAAACACTAAACCCTAGACCTTGCACCCTAAACCCCAAACCCTACACCCTAAACCCTAAACCCTACACCATACACCCTACACCCAATTCACTAAACTCTAAAACCTAAACCCTTCATGCTAAAAACTATAAAATACACCCTAAATCATAAACCCGCCACCCTATACCCTATACCCTACAACATAAACCATAAACCCTACACCATAAACACTAAACCCAGCACCCAAAACCCTAAACAAAACACCCTAATCCCTATACCCTACACTATAGATCCTAAAACATACACCCCAAAACATATACCCTACACCCTAAACCCTAAACCATAAACCCTAAGCCTTACGCCATAAAACCTTAATCCTACACCCAAAACCATATACCATACACCGTAAACCAAGAACCCAACACAATAAACCCAATACCCTACACCATAAACACGTAACCCTACATCATAAACCCTATACCCTCCACCCTGAACCTTAAACCCTACACTCTAAACCCTATACCCTACTCCCAAAACCCTAAACCCTATAATCTACACCCCAAACTCTAAACCCTATACCCTAAACCATATACCTTCACCCTAAACCCTTTACCATACACCCCAAAACCCATGACCTACACCCTAAACCATATATTGTACACCTAAAACCCTATACCATACACCCTAAACCCTATATACTACACCATACACCATATAAACTACACATTAAATCATGATCCCTAAAAACCATAAAAATATCAAAAACCCCTATAAACCCTAAAACCCCTTAAAACCATAAAAACCCATTAAAACCAAAAAACCCTTAAAAACCATTAAACCCCTAAAACCCTTAAAACCCCTAGAAATCCCTTAAACCCATAAAAACCCCTAAAAACCCCAAAAATCATAAAATCCCTAAAAACCCTAAAAACCGAAAAAAACCCTACAAAACATAAAAACCCTAAAACCCCTAAAAATACTAAAACCCTAAAATCCCTAGAAAACCATAAAACCCACTAAAAACTTTAAAACACAAAAAACATAAAAGTCACTAAACCCCTAAATACAATAAAAACCCTTAAAATCTCTTAAAACACTAAAAAATCAATTAACCCTAAAACCCAAAAAACCCATAAAACCCCTAAAAACCATAAAATAAATAAAACCCCTAAAAATACTAAAACCCCTAAAAATCATATAAAATAGAGTAAATCCTTAAAATACCTATAAACCCCTAAAAACTTAAAAACCCCTAGAACCCCTTAGAAAACCATAAAAACACTAATAAACCCTAAAAATCCAAAAAACCCCTTAAAACCCCTAAAATTCTAAAAACCTAACCCCCCCCCAATTCCAAAACCTTAAAAACCCATAAAAATCTAAAACACTCTAAAAACAATAAAACCCACTAAAAGAACCTAAAAACCTAAAATCCAAAAAACCCTAAAAATACATAAAATACACTAACAACCCTAAATCCCAAAAGACCATAAATGACCCTATAAAACCACAAGAGTAACAAAAAATTCCTTAAACACCATATAACTCTAAACAATATAGAATCATTAAAACCTTAAAAACCTTGAAAACTATAAAAACCCTAAAACCCATAAAAATCATAAAACCCCATAAAACCCCTAAAACCTTAAAATACTATAAAACATCCCTAAAACCCCAAAGAACCCTAAAAACTCTAAAAACCATAAAACCATAAAAACCCTAAAAAGCCTTAAAAATCCATGAAAACCGCTAAAAACCCCCAAAAACCAAAAAACATCTAAAACATACAAAAAATCCCTAAATAACCCTAAAACCCATAAAATACCTAAAAATTTTAAAAACTCTAACATACTCTATAAAAATCAAAAAACATTACAATATATAAAAACCATAAGAACATCAAAACAATAAAAAACACTAAAACACAAAAAACACTTAAAACCCCTAACAACCCTAAAAACCCTAGAAACCCTTAAAAACCTAAATATCCATAAAAACCATTAAAAACACTAAAAACATTAAAAACCTAAAAACAAATAAAACACTAAAACCCCTTTAAAATCTTAAAAACCCTTAAAATACTATAAACCCTAAAACCCTTAAAACCCTCAAAACACTAAAAACCCAAAAAACCCTAAAAACCTAAAAACCCAAAGAAACCTAGAAAACTAAAAAAGCCCTTTAAACCCCTAAAAACCGATAGAAACCTTAAAACCCATAAAACCCCTAAGATGCCTTAAAACCTTCAAAACCATTAAACCCCTTAAAACCCCTAACAACCACTAACATGCCCATAAAATACCTTACAACTTTTAGAACCCCTAAAATAATATAAAAACATAAAACCCCTAAAAACCCTAAAAGACCTCAAAAATCCAAAAAATCATAAAATACCCCCCCTCCAAACCCTAAAAACTTTAAATGACTAAAACCCCTAAAAGACCAAAAAAAACTCTGAAATACTCTAAAAACCCTAAACCCCCTAAAGGGTCCTATAAACCATAGCATGCCCTAAAGGCCTGAAAACCCCCAAAATGGCATTAAATCCCCTAAAATCCTAAGGCACCCTAAAAACCCTAAATACCTTAAAGGAATCTAAAAACTCTTATGGTCCCTAAAAACCCCTAAAACCCTAAAGGACCCGGAAAATACTACCCCCACCCCCAACCCCCTAAAAGAACCTAAAACACACTAAAAAAACTAAAATACCTTAAAACCCCAAAGAACCCTAAAATAACCTAAAACCCTAAAAAAACTAAAAACCATATAAAACCATAAAAGTCCCTAAAAACATTAAAAGGCTCTGAAAATCATAAAAACACTGAAAATTAAAAAAAAATCAAAAAGTCAGTAAACACCCCTAGAACAATAAAATCCCTAAAACCTTAAAAACCTAAAATCCCTAAAAACACTAAAAACAAATAAAATCCCATTAAAACCCTATAAACCACTAGAAACCATAAAAACCCTCTAAAGTCCCAAAAACCACTAAAACCATTAATACCCTAAAAACACTTAAACCTCAAAAAGTTGAAAACCCCTAAAAAATAATAGAACCCTGAAAACACTAAAAAAATACTAAAAACCCAAAAATCCCTAAAGATAATAAAATACCCTAAAACCTATAAAAATCCATAAAACCCCAAAAATACCATAACACCTCCAAAATCCTAAACCCAATATGAAACCCTAAAATCCCAAAAAAACAAAAAAAAAACCCTAAAAACCTTGATTACCCTAAAAAACCCTAAACACCGTAAAAATCCAAAAAACCCTAAAGAAACTCTTAAAAAAACCTAAAACCCTAAAAACCCATAAAAATCCGTAGAAACACTAAAAATTGAAAAATAAACCCAAAAACTCAAAAATACCCTTTGAAACCATAAAATCCCTAAAACCCCTAAAAAACCCTAAAATCCTAAAAACCTAAAACGACCCTAAAACCATTTAATGAACCTAAATAACTCTATAAAAACCCTTAACACCCCTTAAACACAATAAAAATCATAAAAAACTTTAGAAGCACTAAAAACCCTAAAAACCATAAACCCTGCAAAACCCTAAAAACCGTAAAAATGTTAAAAACCCTAAATTCCCATAAAACCCTTTAAACCCCCATAAAACCTAAAACATCCTTAAAACACTAAAACTCATAAAAACCCCCAAAAACCCCCAATAAAACATTAAAAGACCATAAATACCCTTATACGCCCTAAAACTCTAAAAACCCCAAAACCCCTTAAAACCCTAAAACCCCTAAAACCCCCTAAAACTCTGAAAACCCCTAAAATCAATAAAATTAACTAAAACCTTTAAACCTAATAAAAACCCCAAACCCATTAAAATATCAAAAAAAACATTAAAACCCCTTAAAATCCTAATGAAACTTAAACCCCTAAAACCCTAAAACCCCTAAAATTCCCTTAAAAGCTTCAAAACCCATATCTAACCCTAAGAAAACCGAAAAAACCTAGAAAAATTTTGAAACCCTAAAAACCCTTTAAAACATAAAAAATTATTAAAACCCATAAAAACTCTAAAACCCTCAAAACCCCTAAAAACCTAAACACCCTAAAAACATAAAAAAACATTCTAAACCCCCTAAAAACTGAAAAACCCATAATAACTCTAAAATCCCCTAAAAACATTAAAATCCTAAATCCCTAAAAATCCCAAAAAACATTTAACACCCTTAAAAACCCTAAAACCCCATAAAAACCTTAAACACCTTACAGAGTCATAAAAACCTTAAAATAAACTAAAATAGTTAAACACCCTAAAGACCATAAGATACCCTAAAATCCCTAATAAACTTCAAAAAACTCTAAAAATTATAAAGAGAACTAAAACCCTAAAGAACCCAAAAAGACCTCAAAAATCATAAAAATCTAAAAAATAAACTAAAATTCCTAAAATCCCAAAAGGAATCTAAAAACCCCTAAAAACAAAAAAGGACTCCCAAAACCTTAAATAACCCTAAAACCCCCAAAAAATACTAAAATAACATTAAAAACCCAAAAACCACTAAAAGAACCTACAAACACTAAAAACCCAAAAAAACCCAAAACCCCCTATAAACCCCAAAAGAACCTAAAAGACCTCAACAATGATAAAAAAACACTAAAACCTAAGAAACCTAAAAACAACCTAAAAACCCTAAAACCCAAAAAACCTATAAAAATTCAAAAAAATCCCTAAAACCCAAATAATCACTAAAAACCCCTAGAAAACCCAAAAGAACCTATAAAACTAAACACCCCTAAAAATACAAAAAACCATAAAAACCAAAAAAACTCCTAAAACTCTATGAATCCCTAAAAAATCTAAATATCATAAAAACCCTAAAAACCCCTAAAAACACTAAAAAACTTAACCCCCCCCCCCCAAACCACAAAACCTGAAAACCATGAAAACTATAAAAACTCTAAAAACCCTAAAAAACCCCTAAAATACCCTAAAACCACTAAACAAACCTAAAAGACCTAAAAACCCTAAAAATGCTAAATGAACTTATAAAACATATAAAAACTATAAAAGACCCTTAAAACCCCTTAAAATCTTAAAAACACTAAAAACACTAAAAATCTAAAAACCCATAAAATTCATATAAACCACTAAAAACCATTAAAACCCTAAAAACATAAAACAACCCTAAAAATGTTAAAATCCCTAAAAACCCTAAAAATACTAAAAATTTTGAAAAAAAAACCCTAAAAACCATAGAAACACAAAAAAAAAACCCAAAAACCCTAAAAACCCTAAAAACATCTAAAGATCTTAAAACCCTCTAAAATCCCAAAAAAATAGAAAAGACTAAAAATTTTAAAAACACACTAAAAATCCGTTTAAATATTAAAACCCCCTGAAAACCATATAAAATACCACAACCATAAACCCCCCAAAAGAATACCCTAAAACCCCTAAAAACCCCCGTAGAAAACTCTAAAACATTAAAAATCCTGAATAAAACTCTTAAAAAATCCTAAAACCCCTAAAAACCTAAAAAAAGCACCAAAAAACTAACAAACTCTTCAAAAAACCCAAAAACCATTAAAACCCCTAAAAACACAAAACCTTAAAACAAATAAAACCCCTAAAAACCAAAAATAATCTAAAAACTCAAAATAAACCCTGAAAACCAAACAAAACCATGAAAACCCCTAAAAACCCTAAAATCCCTAAAACCCATGAAAACCCCTTAGAAACCTGAAAACCCCTAAAAACCATAAGAAAACCCTAAAACCCCTAAAAACCCTAAAAAACCCTAAATAACCTAAAAATAATAAAAACAATAAAAATCCAAAACCCCTAAAAACCATAAACACCATATAAACACTTAAAACCCCTAAAAATCCTAAAAACACAGAAACCCCTAATAACCATAAGAATCTCTAAAAGAACCTAAAAATCCTAAAATACCCAAAAAACCAAAAAACCATAGAAGACCCTAAAGACCCTATAAATACCAAAAAATTCCACAAAAACCATTAAACACCCTAAATACCCTAAATACCCTAAGAACACTTAATACCCCTAAGAAACCCTAAAGACCCATAAAACCCCCAAAACTATCATAAAATCTATTAAAACCCTTTAAAACCCCAAAAACCCTTAAAAATCTTAAAAAATATAAAAAAACACTAAAACCATTAAAATCCCTAAGAAATCCCTTAAACCATAAAAACCAATAAAAACTCAAAACCACTAAAAACCCAAAAAAACCCTTAAAAACTCTAAAATCCACAAAAAACCCTAAAAACTCTAAAAAACCTAAAAAAATATTAAAACCCCTAAAACCCCTTAAAACCCTATAAAACCATAAAAATCCCTAAAACACTAGATACTAAAAAAAACTAAAAACCCATTAAAACCCCAAAACCCCCCCAAAATCACTAAAAACCCTTTCAACACTAAAATACTGAAAAAACTATAATAACCCAAAAGATCCATAAATTTTTTTTAAAGACCATAAAAATATAAAAATATCCTAGAAGCCCTAACAGACTAAAAGACCAAAAAACCCAAAAAACCCCAAAAGACCTAAAAAAACTCTATAAAAACTATAGAAGACATTGAACAACCATAAACACCTAGAAAACTCACACTACTAGAAATTTGGGATTTTGATCCCCTTTACCTATAGCGACCGCCAATGGCGGTCTCTAGGTTTCCCTAAAAAAATCGGGCTTCGGTGCCCCCCCCCCCCCCCCCCCCGAACCCTCCTCCGCCCAGCCTCGCCGTGCGCCCTCCTCGTCGTCGCACTCCCTCCCCCACCGCCCTCCCCGATCGCCGCGTGCCCTCCCCCGCCGCCGCGCACCCTCCTTCATCGTCGTCCCCCGTCACCCTTATGCCCTCCGTCGGCCGCCCTCCGCCACCCCGCCCTCCACCGGCCACCCTCCGCCCTACCCTCTATCTCCTCTGGGATTCCTCCGCCTCTACCCTCTAGCTCCGGCCACCCTCTGGCCTCCCTTTGCCCTCGGGCCTCCTTCCACCCACCTATGGAAGCCCTCCGGTAGCCCTTCGGTAGCCCTTTGGCAGCCCTTCGTCCGCCCTCTGGCCTTCGGCCTTCGGCCTCCAGCCCCTCCGGCCTCCGACCTCCGCCCTCGGCCCTCCGCCCCCTCGGCCCTCCCACCCAGCACCCCGAACACCCCCCCCCCCACACACCCTGACAACCCCCGTCCCCTTCGTCTTCATCCCCTCCCTCTCCGCACCACCACCACCCATCCACTCCTTCACCGTCCTCTCCCTTGCCACACCGTCGTCGCCTGGTCCCATCCCTCCCCGCACAACCGCTACTCGTCACCACAGTGTTGCCGCTTGTTCACTCCGGATCCCCCTGTCCTCAGTCTCCTCCCTCATCATCCCACCCTTGTTGCACCATCGCCACCTCACCATCTCCTCTCTCCTCCAGCTCCCCGTCGCTGTCGCCGCCCTTCCCCTCCCTCGCCGCACCGGCTCCAACTCCGACTCCCCTCCGCTGCCTCTCCTCTCCCTCACAGCACCGCCTTCGGCTCCCCTCCCTTCCAGTTTTGTAGCACAATCAGGTATGACATGGGATTTCACTTACATTATTATTTTATAAATGGTTCACAAACAATTAATTAGTATTTATTTTAAATATATCTGATATGAAAAATGAAAATGTAATAAGTCTTGTGTAAATGTTTGTTATAGGGATCTTATTATGGATATGAGTTGGATTGATCTTCCAAATCGAACGTCTAGAGAATATTTCAATGGAATTATGCAGTTTATTGACTTCACCAGAGGATTTGAAAGTGACTGTATTAGTTTTCTATGTAGAAAATGTGCTAACAGATATCAATTCACACGAGATACTGTGAGGGAGCACCAATTCTTTAATGATTTATGAAACATTATAAGAGTTGGACTCGTCATGGAGAAGAATATGTTCGTTGTCAAAACACAGATGCAGTTCAGATGGATGTTGATGCATGGATGAATGATCCAATACATGAAATGCTTACTGAAATAGTACCTGGGTTGAATCCTAAAGGCATTGACATCCAGAATCTTGAGACCGGTGAGATAAATCTTCGCTCTGGTGCAGATCATGATTCGAGGAGGTTTTATGAAGCAATTGATGATGCAAAAATAGAATTATATCCTGGATGTACTTATTACAATAAATTTTCGTTTATCATGGAGTTTTTGCATTTTAATACTTTGAATCATTGGTCAGACACATCATTCAACATGCTGTTGGTGTTATTGAAAAAGGTTCTTCCTGTCGACGCTATGATTCCTGAGTCGTATTACCATGCTCGTAAGCTGACAGAGAACTTAGGTTTTACATATGAGAACATAGATGCATGTGCAAACAACTGTATGTTGTTTAGAAAGCAAACTACCCATTTGGATATTTGTACGGTTTGTGGTGCTTCCAGGTGGAAAGAGAACAGGGGAAATCAGACTCATCAAATTCAGATTGTGATACAGGGGAAACCGATTTCCGTAAAGCAAATGTGTTACTTTCCCCTTAAACCGATGTTGAAAATATTTTTTATGTCATCTAAAGTTTCTAATTTAATGAGATGGCATGCAGAAAGAGTTCATGAAAGTGATATGTTAACCCACCCGACAGACTCTCATGCATGGAAGGATTTTGATAAGATACATCCCGACTTTTCCAAAGATGTTCGTAATGTCCAATTGGGATTGGCAGTAGATGGTTTCAATCCATTCAATTCTATGGTTGGTGCAACTCATAGAACATGGCCCGTGGTGTTGGTTTCGTATAATCTTCCTCTGTGTCTTTGTATGAAGCAACAATTTATATTAATTTCCACTCTTATTGATGGACCTAAAAGTCCAGGGGATAAGATTGATGTTTACCTTCAGCCATTGATTGATGAGTTGAATGAATTTTGGGGCGATGGTGTGATGACTTATGACTGTGAAATGAATGAAATGTTCAAACTGTAGGCTGATTTATTGTGGACAATCAATGACTTCCCAGCTTATGAAAATTTATCAGGCTGGAGTACAAAAGGGGGATTTGCTTGCCCTTGTTGTAACAAAAGTAAAAAATCTGTATGCCTTAAGCATTCCAAAAAATGGGCATACATGGGTCACAGAAGTTTTCTCCCCCCTCAGAACAGGTTCAGAAAGGACAGAGTAGAATTTGATGGTTCTAGAGAGTTCATCCCAGCACCAAATATCATGATAGGAGTCGAAATATTATCGCAGATTGAGGAAGAAAACATCCGCACGGTATATGAAATTCAGGATTTGGTGGCTCCTCCGCTACGTAATATTCGAGCTGTGGGTAGGCAGCGCAGTCACAATTGGAAAAAGAAAAGTATTTTTTATAGTCTTCCGTATTGGAAAACTAACATGCTAAGGCATAATTTGGATGTCATGCACATTGAAAAAAATGTCTGTGATAACATATGGTGGACCATTTTAGGTGTCAGTGGAAAATCAAAGGACCATGTTAATGTACGCCGTGATTTGGAAGAAATTGGTTTAAGGAAACAGTTTCATTTACAGTTAGCTGAGGGAAACAAGTCATATATGCATGCTACACAGTATACAATGACTATAAAGGAGAAAGAGACATTTATTTCCATTTTTAAGATGCTCAAGGTGCCTTATGGTTACTCTTAAAATATTTTAAAGTGTGTGAATCTGACGAGCAAGACATTTCAAGGGTTGAAAAGTCATGACAATCACATACTACTTCAGCAGTTGATTCCAATCGCAATTTGTGATTGTTTATCCCCCAATGTTGTTCAGCTGTTGATTGAGATGAGTAATTTTTTTAGACATCTTTGTTTAATAAATCAACGAATGAGTGATTTAAAAAGTTTACAGGACCGAATTGTACTTACGCTTTGTCACTTTGAGAAACTATTTCCCCCATCATTTTTCGATGTTATGTTCCACTTGACAGTGCACCTAACTAATAAATTAATGGTTGCTAGTCCAGTGCAATTCAGGTGGATGTATCCTATTGAGCGGTATTTGAGTACATTGAAACGATTTGTACGCAACAGAGCTCATCCAGAAGCATCAATAGCCAATGGTTATTTGATGGATGAGTGTACTAATTTTTGTGTAGAATATCTTATGGATGTTGAAACCAAATTAGATAATCCCTCTCAGATTCATGATGGTCCAGTTGGAGAAGGAACCACACATGATATGGACAACATCAAGTGGATACAAGCACATAGATATATCTTGTTCAATACTCCATCAATTGCACCATTAATGCAGTAAGTATCTTATCACTTTTATTGTTTAACTTTTACATGTTTTGTTTGCATAAGTTGATCATTTAAACATCGCATTATCATTTGCAGGAAACACATTAATGAGATAAAAGAAGAGATGTATCGTGCGACTAATTTGCAAATTCAACAGTCTCATTATACATCATTTCATGATTGGTTCAAGGATTATGTACGTATAAATTGATTTTCATTATGAGTGAAGTATTATACTAATTTCTTTTTGCATATATCATTATTTAATTCTATGAATTATGTAGGTTCATAAGCTGAGGGAGTTAGGAGACCCCACGCTAACTGAAAAATTTATCCAACTGGTTGAGGGTCCATCTATAACGGCTCGTCGTTATAAATCTATAGATGCTAATGGTTTTCAATTTAGCATTAAAGATGTTGATGACAAACGATCAACACAAAACAGTGGCATAGGTTGTCCATTTGTCGATTATGGTTATTAATATGGTCAATTGATAGACATCATTGAAGTTTTATACACACACGGGTTGAAGTACATATTGTTAAAGTGTAATTGGGTTGATCTAGTGTGTGGATGTAAAGTCGATCAATATCAGTTTTCATTGGTGAATTTTAACTATATGTTATACAGAAATGAACGAGTTGATAATGAACCTTTCATTTTGACATCACAAGAAGAACAAGTATTCTTTGTTATTTTTCCTTCGAATCCATGTTGGCAAGTTGTTGTCAAAATGTCTCAGTGAGGAGTGTTTGTATTTGAACAAGATGAACCCGAGACTGTTCCTTTTGTTTCCCAACAGCTTGATCAACATACCGTAGTTCAACGTGAAGAAGATATTTATTCGTCCAGAGTGGCTGTTGAAGGAGAAATGGAAGATTTTCATGCTTAATTAAAGGTATAATTGTTTTCCCTCTATTCAGCCTAGGATATCATAAATTATCTAAACATTTTATAAATCCTTGTAAGTTTTAATCCTCACTTTCGGAAGTTTATTCAGTTATAAATATTTAGGGTGATTTAACTCATGTTATATTGATGTTATTGTCGGTGTATCTTCCCATTGAGGTATTCTTCATTTGGTTCATGTGCTGCTTGAATTTTTATTAATTCAATTTGAAATTTGGTTGTACATTGATTGGTTTTGTAAATAATTTGTATATCTGTTTTGTTAACTTTATGATTTTTTAAAATTATTTCACAACTAATTATTCAATCACTTTTTGTTTGATTAACAACTGTAAAAGTTTGATTTTTTTTATAAACAATCCAATTTATCATTTGGACACTTTGGATAGTCCCCGGATAGTCCCCTTACTAATGTTTTCCATGACTGCAGGCATTTCAGGGGAAGAGGCAGAAGATCCACATCATCCATATGAGGCATCTATGTCTCAGGGTTGAGGTATGTTGGAATGTCATTGTCTCTATTTTTTATGTAATTGATAAATATATATATATATATATAACATCTGTCAATTTATATATAAAATTGTTTTCAACAGGATCAGACTCGACTGCTTCTTCCTCTCGCAGGAGAGGCCCTGGTCGTGGAATATTATCATGGAATTCTGAAATGACTTTTGATGTTTCATTTGATGAGGTATTTCATCCTGTGGGATGGAATGCCCCTACATTTATTCGTCAGATGGGTCATATCATACGTGATCCACATCGATTTACATTGACCATGCGTGACTGGGCTTCTATCCCTCAGGACACATTAGATCGTCTTTGGAGGGAGGTTCAGGTAAGAAGACCATTTTACTTTATTCCCTATGTATAAACAATAATAACATATGTGATTTTTTTATTTAATAGAAAAATTTGAAAGTATGTACCGATGAGTTTCGGCCAGTGTGTATGAGAAAATGTTGTAAGATGTGGAAAGACTATAAAGGCAAAGTCAAGAGGGACCACTGGGTACCAAATGTGGGTGCCCCAGACATTCTGGAAAAAGTCCCGAGAGGTGTCCTCCCGGCTCAGTGGCATGATTTAGTTGCATATTGGTCTACTGAGGGTGTTTCGGTTTGTATATTTATTTTGGTATATATATTTTCAAGAATGTGTGATTTGTTTGAAATTTGAATGAATTGAATGTAAGAGGTGTCAACACGCCATTCTGAGAATCGAGCGTTGCAGGGACCACCTCACAGGCTCGGGACTCGTCGCGTGTCTCAGATCCGACATGAGGTATTTATTATTCATTTTTTAATTTTTTAATTAATACGGTTTTGTGTTTATATTCTATTCATATACAGTTATGGGAGCAAGGTGCACCGACTGATAAAATGTCGGTGTGAATGAGGACTCGTGATCGCAATGGTCCAGAGGCTGCAGCATTGATAGCAAGTTCTTGTACTCATTACCAATACTTACATAAAATCTATATATTAATATATGTATATATATTTAAATATTTCATAGGCTCAATTTGAAGCTGAATTAGAACATCTGCCAGAGGACCAGCGACAGCTTCCCATGCGAAGGGATGAGATCTTTCATCGCATTATTGGTCGGGACGGGCATGGATATAGTTTGACCTATGGAACAGGGATTCATTGTTCTGTAGTGTCATGCACTATGGTTTTCAGTCCTTCTATTGCTCAGATGACACAGTGGTTGTCAGATTTCGAGGCACAATTGCGCGCTTCCGTGGAGGTAAATGCGCAATTGATCACTAAGGTTAGAGCACTGCGGCAATATGTGCGTCCAGGTGATGGTGCTGGGGATCAGACGACGCAGGTTTATACTGTATTTATTTATCTAATTTATATTATTTTTGTTATGAAAATATTCATAATGTTTTTTTGTTGTAGGACCCTGACCCACCTGATGGAGGTAGTAGTCATGACCACGCATGATGCATCATATTCACGAGGTGTGTTTCTTCGTTTAATGGTGGGGTTGTTATTGATATTTATGTTGGTTTTCTAATGATATTTTTTGTGATTTGGGGGTATCATGTGTGTTTTGGCCAGATGCAATGTTTTTGTGCATGAATTGAGAAGTAACCATGAAACTGGTTAATGGTTTGGATATTTTTGTTCATTTAATTCTTCAATTTTTAGAATTGCATGTTCTGTAATATTTTTGAAAAAAACATGTGATTCCTAATATAAACCATTAAACTTGTTTTTGATGAATGAGCTGAGTTCACTATTTGTAGTCCCCGGCCCACCCCGGACAGCCCTCCCCGCACTCCGGACAGCCCTCCCTACACCACGGACACCCCCCCCCCCCCGCACCCCGGAAAGCCCTCCCCGCACCCCGTATAAGACCCCCACACCCCGGAAATCCCCCCCGCACCCCGGACAACCCTCCCCGCACCCCGGACAGCCCCCCCCCCCCCCCCCCCCGCACCCCGGACAGCCCCCCCCCCCCACACACCCCGGACAGCCCTCCCCGCACTCCGTACATCCCTCCCCGCACCTCGAACAGCCCTCCCGCACCCCGTACAGCCCTCCCCGCACCTCGAACATCCCTCCTGCACCCCGGACATCCCTCCCCGCACTTCGGACAGCCCTCCCCTAACGCCAGACATCCCCCCCCCTCGCACCCCGGAAAGCCCCTCCCCACACCCCGGACAGTCCTCCCCGCACTCCAGACAGCCCTCCCCGCACCCCGGACAATCGGAGGTGTCGTTTGACCGCGGTGACAGGAAACGCGTTTCCGGTGTCATAAAACACCATAAACGGCGTGAGACGGTCGAATTCGGAGCAAACGTGCTCCGAATGAACTGAAACCACACAAAAACATTAGGAATATTATTCGTGACGTGTAGGAGGAGACGACACGCCCATCGGACGTGCGGTGGGCGCGGTATGGCCGATTGTGTCGTTTTCAGCAGCTCGGTGCGCGCTAAAGTGGTGCGTTGGGGAGTCAAAACCACATGAACGACCTTGTAATGCCATGAAACTGTACAACAACAACCGTTGTGTAAATTTTGAAATGGTCGTGCAGACGACACGTCAATCGGAGGTTTCGTTTGACCGCGGTGACTGGAAATGCGTTTCTGGTGTGATAAAACACCATAAACGGTGTGAGACAGTCGAATTCGGAGCAAACGTGCTCTGAATGACCTGAAACCACACTAAAACATTAGGAATATTATTCGTGACATGTAGGAGGAGACGAAACACCCATCGGATGTGTGGTGCATGTGGTACGACCGATTGTGTCATTTTCAGCAGCTCGGCGCGCACTAAAATGGAAAGTAGGGGGGTCAAAACCACTCGAACGACCTCGGAATTCCATGAAACCGTACGAAAACAGCTGTTGTGTGAATTGTGAAATTTTCGGGTAGACGGCACATCAATCAGAGGTGTCGTTTAACCGTGGTGACCGGAAACGCATTTCCAGTGTCATAAAACACCATAAACGGCGTGAGACGGACGAATTCAGAGCAAATGTGCTCCAAATGACCAGAAACCACACGAAAACATTAGTAATATTATTCTTGATGTGTAGGAAGAGACGACACGCCCATCAAACGTACGGTGCGCGCGGTACGGCCGATTGTGTCGTTTTTAGCAGCTCGATGCGCGCTAAAATGGCGCGTCGGGGGGTCAAAACTACCCGAATGACCTCAGAATGCCATGAAACCGTACGACAGTATCCATTCTATGAATTGTAAAATGGTCGGGTAGACAGGACGTCAATCGGAGGTGTCATTTGACCACGGTGACCGGAAACGCATTTCCGGTGTCATAAAACACAATAAACGGTGTGAGACGGTCGAATTCGGAGTAAACATGCTCCGAATGACCCAAAACCACACGAAAACATTAGGAATATTATTCGTGACGTGTAGAAGGAGATAGAACGCCCATCGGACGTGTGGTGCGCACGGTACGGCCGATTGTGTTGTTTTTAGCAGCTCGGCGCGCGCTAAAATGGCGCGTTGGGGGGTCAAAACCACACGAACGACCTCGGAATTCCATAAAACCATACGACAACCGTCTTTGTGTGAATTTTGAAATGGTCAAAAAAAACGGCACGTCAATCGGAGGTGTTGTTTGACCGCGGTGACCAGAAACACGTTTTTGGTGTCACAAAACACCATAAACGGCGTCAGACGGTCGAATTCGGAGAAAACGTGCTCCGAATGACCTGAAACCACACGAAAACATTATGAATATTATTCGTGACGTTTAGGAAGAGACGACATACCCATCAGACATGCGGTGTGTGCAGTATGGCCGATTGTGTCGTTTTCAGCAGCTCGGTGTGCTCTAAAATGGTGCGTTGGGGGGTCAAAACCACCCGAACGACCTCAGAATGCCATGAAACCGTACGACAACATCCATTGTGTGAATTATAAAATTTTTGTGTAGACGAAATGTCAATCGGAGGTTTTGTTTGACCGTGGTGACTGGAAACGCGTTTCCGGTGTTATAAAACACCATAAACGGTGTGAGACAGTCGAATTCAGAGCAAACGTACTCCGAATGACCTGAAACCACACGAAAACATTAGGAATATTATTTGTGACATGTATGAGGTGATGACATGCCCATCGGACGTGCGGTGCACACGGTACGACCAATTATGTCGTTTTTAGCAGCTCGGCGCGCGCTAAAATGGCGCGTTGGGCGGTCAAAACCACCCGAAGGACCTCAGAATTCCATGAAATCGTACGACAATAGCTGATGTGTGAATTTTAAAATGTTCATGCATACATAACTTCAATCGGAGGTGTTTTTTGACCACGGGGACTGGAAACGCATTTCTGGAATCATAAAACACCAGAACGGCATGAGACAGTCGAATTCGGATCAAACATGCTCCGAATGACTTGGAACCACACGAAAACATTAGGAATATTATTTGTGATGTGTAGGAAGAAAAGTCACACCCATCGGACTTGTGGTGCGCGCGGTACGGCCGATTGTGTCGTTTTCAGCAGCTCGGCGCGCGCTAAAATGGCGCATTGGGGGGTCAAAACCACCCGAACGACCTCAGAATGCCATGAAACCGTACGACAATAGCCGCTGTGTGAATTATGAAATGGTTGGGCAGACGGAATGTCAATCGGAGGTTTCCTTTGACCGCGGTGACTGGAAACGCGTTTCTGGTCCCATAAAACACCATAAACGGTGTGAGACGGTCCAATTCAGAAAAAACGTGCTCCGAATGACCTGAAACCACACAAAAACATTAGGAATATTATTCTTGACGTGTAGGAGGAGACGACACGTCCATAAAATGTGCGGTGTACGCGGTACGCCCGATTGTGTCATTTGCAGCAGCTCGGCACGCGCTAAAATGGCGCGTTGGGGGGTCACCCGAAATACCTCAGAATTCCATGAAACCGTACCACAATAGCCGTTGTGTGAATTTTGAAATGGTCGTGTAGATGGCACGTCAATCGGAGGTGTCGTTTGACCGCGGTGACCGGAAACGCGTTTCTGATGTCATAAAACACCAGAACGGCGTGAGACGGTCGAATTCGGAGCAAACGTGCTCCGAATGACCTGAAACCACACGAAAAAGTTAGTAATATTATTCGTGATGTGTAGGAGGAGACGACACACCCATCAGACGTGCGGTGCATGCGGTATGGCCAATTGTGTCATTTTCAACAGCTCGGCGCGCGCTAAAATGGCGCGTTGGGGGGTCAAAACCACCCGAACAAGCTCGGAATGCCATGAAACCATACTACAACAGCCGTTGTGTAAATTTTGAAATTTTTGTGTAGACGGAACGTCAATAAGAGGTGTCGTTTGACCGCGGTGACTGGAAACGCGTTTCTGGTGTCATAAAACACCATAAACGGCGTGAGACAGTCGAATTCGAAGAAAATGTGCTCTGAATGACCTGAAACCACACTAAAACATTATGAATATTATTTGTGACATTTAGGAGGAGACAGAATGCCCATAGGACATGCGGTGCGCGCGGTACGTCCGATTTTGTCGTTTTTAGAAACTCGGCGCCCGCTAAAATGGCACGTTGGGGGATCAAAACCACCCGAACAACCTCAGAATGCCATGAAACCGTATGACAACAGCTGTTGTGTGAATTTTAAAATTTTCATGTAGACGGTATGTCAATCGGAGGTGTCGTTTGACCACGGTGACCGGAAACGCGTTTCCAGTGTCATAAAACACCAGAACGGCGTGAGATGGTCAAATTCAGAGAAACGTGCTTTGAATGACCTGTAACCACATGAGAACATTAGGAATATTATTCGTGATGTGTAAGAGGATAGGGCACGCCCATCGGACGTGCGGTATGCGCGGTATGGCCGATTGTGTCGTTTCCAGCAGCTCGGCGCGCGCTAAAATGGCGCGTTGGGGGGTCAAAACCACCCGAATGACCTCGGAATGCCATGAAACCGTATGAAAATAGCCTTTTTGTGAATTTTGAAATGTTTGGGTAGAAGTCACATCAATCGGAGGTGTCGTTTGACCGCGGTGACCAGAAACGCGTTTTCGGTGTCATAAAACACCATAAACAGCGTGAGACGGTCGAATTCGAAGCAAACTTGCTCCATATGACCTGAAACCAAATGAAAACATTAGTAATATAATTCTTGAGGAGTATGAGGAGACGGCATGCCCATCAGACGTGCGGTGCGCGCGGTACGACCGATTGTGTCGTTTTCAGCAAATCGGTGCGCGCTAAAATGGCACGTTGGGGGGTCAAAACCACTCGAAAAACCTCGTAATTCCATGAAACAGTACAACAATAGCCGTTATGTTAATTTTGAAATGTTCGTGTGGATTTCACATCAATCGGAGGTGTCGTTTGACCGTGGTGACTGGAAACGTGTTTCTGGTGTCATAAAACACCAGAACGGCGTGAGACGGTCGAATTCAGAGCAAACATGCTACAAATGACCTAAAACCACACGAAAACATTAGTAATATTATTCCTGACGTGTAGGAGGAGACGGAACACCCTTTGGACGTGCGGTGTGTGTGGTACGGCCGATTGTGTCGTTTTTAACAGCTCAGCGCGTGCTAAAATGGCGCGTTGGGGGGTCAAAACCACCCGAACGACCTCAGAATGCCATGAAACTGTACGAAAATAGATGTTGTGTGAATTTTGAAATGGTCGTGTAGACGTCACGTCAATCGGAGGTGTCGTTTGACCGCGGTGACCGGAAAAAATTTTTCGGTGTCATAAAACACTAGAACGATGTGAGACGGTCGAATTCGGAGAAAACGTGCTCTGAATGACCTAGAACCACATGAAAACATTAGGAATATTATTCTTGATGTGTAGGAGGAGATGGCACGCCCATCGGACGTGCGATGCGCGCGGTACGACCGATTGTGTCGTTTTCAGTAGCTCAGCGCGCGCTAAAATGGTGCGTTGGGGGGTCAAAACCACCCTAACAACCTCGAAAAGCCATGAAACCCTACGACAATAGTCGTTGTGTGAATTTTAAAATGGTCGGGTAGACAACATGTCAATCGGAGGTGTCGTTTGACTGCGGTGACCTAAAATGCGTTTTCAATGTCATAAAACACCATAAACGGCGTGAGATGGTCGAATTCGAAGCAAATGTGCTCTGAATGACCTGAAACCACACGAAAAAATTAGGAATATTATTCATGATGTTTAGGAGGAGACGACATTCCCATCGGACGTGCGGTGCATGCGATACAACCGATTGTGTCGTTTTCAGCAGCTCAGCGCGCGCTAAAATGGCGCGTTGGGGGGTTAAAACCACACGAAAGACCTTGGAATTCCATGAAACCGTACAAAAACAGCCGTTGTGTGAATTGTGAAATGGTCGCGTAGACAGCACGTCAATCAGAGGTATCGTTTGACCGCGGTGACCGAAAACACGTTTACGGTGTTAGAAAACACCAGAACGGCGTGAGACGGTCGAATTCATAGAAAACGTGTTCCGAATGACCTAAAACCACCTGAAAACCTTAGGAATATTATTCATGATGTGTAGGAGAAGACAACACACCCATCGGACGTGCGGTGCGCACGGTACGGCCGATTGTGTCGTTTTCAGCAGCTCGGCGCGAGCTAAAATGGCGCGTTGGGGGGTCAAAACCAGCCGAAATACCTCAGAATGCCATGAAACCGTACGACAACAGCCGTTGTGGGAATTGTGAAATGGTCGTGCAGACGGCACGTTAATCGGAGGTGTCGTTTGACCGCGGTGACCGGAAACGTGTTTCTGATGTCATAAAACACCAGAACGGCGTGAGACGGTCGAATTCGGAGCAAACATGCTCTGAATCACCTGAAACCACATGAAAAAGTTAGTAATATTATTCGTGACATGTATGAGGAGACGACACACCCATCGGATGTGTGGTGCATGCGGTACGGTCGATTGTGTCGTTTTCAGCTGCTCAGCGCGCGCTAAAATGGCGCGTTGGGGGGTCAAAACCACCCAAATGACCTCGGAATACCATGAAACCATACAACAACAGTCGTTGTGTAAATTGTAAAATGGTCATGCAGACGACACATCAATCGGAGGTGTCCTTTGACCGCGGTGACCAAAAACGCATTTCTGGTGTGATAAAACACCAAAACAGCGTGAGACGGTCGAATTCGGAGAAAATGTGCTCCGAATGACCTGAAACCACACGAAAACATTAGGAATATTATTTTTGACGTGTAGGAGGAGATGGAATGCCCATCGGACGTGCGGTGCGCGTGGTACGGCCGATTTTGTCGTTTTTAGCAGCCTGGCGCGCGCTAAAATGGCGCGTTGGGGGGTCAAAACCACCCAAACGACCTCGGAATGCCATGAAACCGTACATAAATAGTATTTGTGTGAATTGTGAAATGGTCAGGTAGACGGAATGTCAATTGGAGGTGTCATTTGACAGTAGTGACCAGAAACGCGTTTCTGGTGTCATAAAACACCAAAAACAGCATGACACGGTCGAATTCGGAGCAAACGTGCTCCAAATGACCTGAAACCACACGAAAACATTATAAATATTATTCTTGACATGTAGTAGGAGATGTAATGCCCATCGGATGTGCGGTGCGCATGGTACAACCGATTGTGTCATTTTCAGCAGCTCGGCGCGTTAAAATGGCACGTTGGGGGGTCAAAACCACCCGAACGACCTCGGAATGCCATGAAACCATACGACAACAGCCGTTTTGTGAATTGTGAAATGGTCGTGTTGAAAGCACATCAATCAGAGGTTTTGTTTGACCGCGGTGACTGGAAACGCATTTTCGGTGTCAGAAAACACCAGAACAGCGTGAGACGGTCGAATTCGGAGCAAACATGCTCTGAATGACCTGAAACCACACAAAAACATTAGGAATATTATTCGTGACGTGTAGGAGGATACGAAATGCCCATCGGACGTGCGGTCCGCGTGGTACGGATGATTGTGTTGTTTTCAGCAGCTCGGTGCACGCTAAAATGGCGCGTTGGGGTGTCAAAACCCCCCCGAACGACCTTAGAATGCCATGAAACTGTACGACAATAGTTGTTGTGTGAATTGTAAAATGTTCGGCTAGACGGCACATCAATCGGAGGTTTCATTTGACTGCGGTGACTAGAAATGCGTTTCTGGTTTCATAAAACACTATAAACGGCGTGAGACGGTCGAATTCGGAGCAAACATGCTCTGAATGACCTGAAATGATAGCATTTCTTAAATTGGGGGTTTAAAATTGTTATAGAACCATGATTTGATGTCAGATTTAATTTTATTATGTGTATATAATAACTGAATAATTATGTCTAATTTACGTTTGTTTTGTTTTTTTGTTTTTTTGTCTTATTATAGGTTTATTGAAGCAGAAGATTGAAATGGATGGATCTGCTCGGATCGTTGAAGCACGTTTATCATTTATTGTTTATGATGATCTTGATTTTTATGTTGTTTGAAATTGTTTTCCATTTTTTATGATTTTTACCTTGTTTTATCTCTGATTTTTGACAGTGAAGAAAAAAAACACAATTCGTACATTTCATTAAAAAATGAAAATCCACAAAAAATACCACAAATTAACCCTAACACATTTTTATGTTAAGTTTTCCAAAAGATAAGTTTATATTGAAATAAAAAATTTATAAATGTGCTAGAATTTATATTTAAAATAAGCTCTCCATTAAGAGGTAGTAAAATTACCTTTTTAGATAAATACAAATTTTAAGCATAACATTTGATTTATTATTACCATATTCTTAACAAACCTATTGGATGAATAAGATAAATATTTTATTTAATATTATATATATATATATATTTATTTATTTAACATATATATATATATATATATATTTAATATTATATATATTAAAATATTCAAAACATATTATATATATATATTTAAAATATTTTATTTAATATTATAAATATAAATATTTTCTTTAATATATATATATATATATATATATATATGTTATTTAATATATATATATATATATATATATATATATTTCTTTCCCTGGGAATTTTTTTTTAAAAAAAAATTCCCAGGCTAGCGACCACCTCTGTCGGTCACTATATGCTGCCTGCCGGGCGACATTAGCGACCGCCAAAGGCAGTCGCTATAGGCCGGAATTTCGGTCACCTACAGCGACCACCATTGGCGGTCGCTCATGGTGACCAGGCAGGCCACCTTTAGCGACCGTTAAGCGGTCGCTTAAGGCAGGAATTTCGGCCACCTATAGCGACCGCCATTGGCGGTCGCTATTGGCCTACTGCGACGTAGCTAAAGCGACCGCCAATGGCGGTCATTGGGCGGTCTCTAGAGGCCTATAGCGACTGCCAATGGCGGTTGCTATTGCCCGATTTTTTAGTAGTGTCAAAAAACCTAAAAACCTAAAAACCCTAAACCCCTAAAACCCAAAAAAACCCTAAAAATCATAAAACCCCCAAAAAATACTAAAAACACTAAAAACCCTAAATTCCCTAAAAACTTTAAAATCCTAGAACCCCTAAAACAATCCTAAAACACTACAAATCACTAAAACCCCTAAAACCCACAAAACCCTTAAAACCCTACAAACCTAAGAAACCACTAAAATACCCTAAAAATCCATTAAAACCCCTAACAAACTCTAAAAACCCCCAGAACCCCTAAAAATGATTAAAAATCCATAAAATCTTTAAATCCCTTAAAATCCCTAAAAACCCTTGTACCATTAAAAACCAAAAAAACTAAAAACTCTAAAAATCCTAATAAACATTAAAAATCATAATAGCCCTAAAAATCTAAAAACCCCTTATAACCCTAAAAACACCAAAACCCCCTAAAAACTAAGAAACCCTAAATACCCTAAAAACCCATAATAATCCAAAAAAATATAGAAAACCATAAAAACACTAAAAAATCCCTAAAAACCTAAAAACACCTAAACCCAAAAAACCCTTGAAAACCAAAAAACCCAAAAAAAACATAAAAGCCCTAAAACCCTAAAAAAACTAAAAACCATAAAGGACATTAATTTTTTTTAAACCCCCTAAAGGTTCCTAAAACAGTTATATTCCCAAAAAACCCAAAACCCATTAAAAACTCTAAAACCTTAAGAACCCAAAAAACCAAAAAACCAAAAAACCCCCTGAATGACCCTAAAAACCCTTAAAAGTATATAAAAATCCCCAAAGCACTAAAATATTGTAAAAATACTAAAAAGACACTAAAATACCATAAAAACCTAAAAACCATAAAAGAACCAAAAACCCAAAAAAAACCCTAAAAGATCCTAAAAACCATAAAATACCCTAAAATAATAAAAGAGTCTAAAAACCCTAAAAACTATAAAGGGAACCAAAAACCCCTAAAATTCACTAATGCACCATAAAAACCCAAATGGGACCTAAAATCCCTAAGGGACCCTAAAAACCCCTAAATGACCCTAAAATAACTAAAACCCCTAAAGAACCCTAAAAGAACCACAAAACTCTAAAACCCTAAAGGAACTTGAAATGCCATAAAACCCAAAAAAGACACTAAAAACCCTAAAAACCCATAAAATACCCTAAGATACCTAAACTGCCATAAAAACCCTAAAAACACTAAAACATTTAAACCCCTAAAAGAACCTAAAAATCCAAAAATACTTAAAAGACCATAAAATCCATAAAAGCCCCTAAAAACCTAAAAATTCTCTATAAGATGCCAATAAACACTAAAAACCATAAAAACTCAAAAAACCATTAAAAACTTAAAACACCCTAAAAACTTCAATAACTCTTAAATCCCTTTAATCCCCCAAAAATAGTAAAAACTCAAAATTAACCCTTAATACATTAAAACCCCCAAAAAACCTTCAAAAACTTTAAAAAACTCTAAAACCCCTTAAAGGGCCCTAAAATCCCTGAAGGACCCTAAAAACCATAAATACCCTAAAATGACACTAAAAATCATAAAATGCCTAAAAGTCCCTAAAAAACCTAAAAGTCCCTAAAAACCCTAAAAACCATAAATCCACAAAAAAACATAAAAACACTAAAACACCCTAAAAACCATAAAAACCCTCAAAACCCTAAATGACCCTAAAACCCTCAAAAGCACCAAAAACCCTAAAACCCCAAGAAAATCCTAAAAACCCCTAAAACCACTAAAAACCATAAAAAATCCCTAAAGCACCCTTAAAACCCTTAAATTATCTAAACCCTTAAAACCCCTAAAATGACTAAAAACCCTAAACCCCCCTAAAAACCCTAAAAAAATAAAACACCCTAAACACCCTAAAAACCATAAAAACTTAAAAAAACATTTAAACACAAAAAACTCTAAAACCCCCTAAAAATATGAAAACCCCCCCAAACACTAAACACATTGCAATCCCTAAACACCTAAAATTAATAAAAACACTAAAAACCTAAAATTTATAAAAAAAGACTTACACTATAATATTTAAAATTTTCAAACATGGACATATTTATTGATAATGGTACATTTTCTATTATTAAAGTGTTTTACCGACATATATGTCCCTTTCACTAAATTTCTAGTAAAAACTTTGTCACTAAATGTTATTATGATTGATAAAATATTTTTGTTGAAATTATAATAGTACTAACAGATAACATATATGTTGATCCAAATTTTTAGTAACAAACTCAAAAATTAATCTATTGATAGTTTTATTATCCACATTTTATCTTTCCATCTGTAATATTATTGAAAATATTATTTTATTTATTATTATAATCAATGCTAACAATAAATATATGTATTTAATTTATTTTTTAAATAAAAAATTATATGTAGATATTCAAATATTTGTTACTAATTTTTTTATAAGTTTTGATCTAATTGTAGATAATATATTTATTATATTTATTATATTTATTATATAATAGGTTTAAAATTATTTTATACCAAAATCCAATAAATTGAGGATTTATTTGAAAATACATGTTCAAACATAATTTAAAAACAGGTTCAAACTCCAATAAAAGACTTATAACTCCAACACACAAGTTCCAACTCCAAGAGACTTTACATGAAACTCTATCAAACTTCATCTGTAATTTTTTTTCTCTCACACACCAGCTGTCACGGTCATGGTTCACAGTGGTAGTGAGGTCCATGCATGTAGTTTCCTGAAATCCTGAATTCCATTATATTTTTATTAATTTTGGATAATCCTCTTTTTAATTAAGTTGAAGGGGAATCTTTCATTCAGTTCACCCACTAAATCATGACATGCCCACAATATAAGTGATCATCTATAGTAGGATAACATTTTTAGCATGAAGAAGGTCATCCCCAATTTTAGAAATAGGCTACAAAAATTTGCTTATTGTGATGGGCCAGACCCTCGTGGTCCATCCCTTTGCAAAAATCCAGATCCTAATGGTGGCATCTCGGTGAGGGGAGGGATAGAAGGTTGCTAGTCCATTCCTTCTTCAAGTTGAAGGAGAGATAGTGACCCCCGAGACCTGCCTTTGATAGGACCGGAGTGGCGATTAGCACCAAGGGTATGTAATTACACACAAGATGGAAGGAATTACCCTTTTTCTTTATTAAGATCGGGAGATAAGATATTAAAACCCGAAAACACCAAAATTGGGGGGTAAAAGTAAATCCAAAAGAAAAACCATTCCCATATGCATGTTATAAAAGTAAATACCACAAAGTACAAGGAGACTACAAAGGTAAAATACCAAGGAAAAGAAAAATAGCAACTGCAACCGTCCCAACTTCTAAGCTAGTACGACCCCACACAATCCCTAAGGTCCTCCTGGAAACCTGAAAGCAGTTTTATATACGTAGGGTGATCATACAAGTATACTCAGTAGGGAAAACCAAAGACTCTCGTGCACAAGTGAGGAGGCATTCTAATGCCCTGTGAGAAGAAGACAACCAAAGCACCCATCAAGGAAAACTATCCACCTGAGCCTCACCAATGCACACTCCCCAAATAATGCAAGTCAAGAAATTTATTGTAATAGAACATCAACATTTCCCCACGCCACTTTCCCACTGGTTATTGAAGACATCCTACCCATCGAACCAATCCTGCCATTATCGCCACAGTCCCACTGCCACATCACGCCCGCACACACCTGGGCCACAACCACACATCCCGCCCTCAAAAACCTGGGCCACAATAACCATCCCGACCACAAACACTTGGTCCAGAACAACTACTGCCACGCCCAAAGACACCTGGGCCACATCCTGAAGATTCTTGGGAAACAACCCTCCCGCACACACTTGGGACAACCACCACAACTACCCTTTCTGAAGAATCTTGGGCTATAATGGACCTCAGGCCATCACAGCAAGCCCGAAGAGTCTTGGGTTATTCGAGAAAGGGAGAATAAAAGGAGTTAATAACCAGCCACTCATAGAAGTGTTGGAAAAAACACGCTCCCCCATGGAATGGGGGTGTTCGTCACTAAGTGCTCAACTTGGGTGGGGCGCGAATAAGAAAAATAAGAAGTAAACTTATAAGTATAGGAAGTAGGCACTCATCCCCACCTAGGGTCTCCAAATCCTACCTAATCACAAACACCCTTGTTACTATTCATTCTTAAAAGAAAGGCACAACACTCACGGCCGAGTCACAACTCATTCCCAAAACCAACTCCACATTTAAACAATTCTTAGTTCATGTTCAAGTGATCCCATTTAATTAAATTATGCACTACTGGGAAACTAACAGGCATAACCACAAGATATAGAAAGATAAATAGCCAAACAACAATTTAATTATTCACACTCGGTTCTCTTGTGAAGTCACAACAACAAAGGGATCAGTGAGATCCCTCAAAGTACTGGAACCAAAACAAGCCTTGAGATAAAGCCCTGCACCGCTTCAGATTCATAACCAACAACCGTGCCACAACAGAGGATCCCATCCTCACCCAAATCACCCCATAAGCATCAAACAGTACAACACACCTACTACCAAAACACAGTAAGGAAACTTCCAGGCTCAATCACATCATTCACTATGTTTTATTCTTTTTGTTTAGTTAACCAGGGTGATCACACAAGGTTTTTTTTTCACTGAACATTCGTTTAATCGGCCGGCGTAATTAACCAAATTACCATGTTGGATTCATTCAATTATTACAGAAGACAAGGGTTCATTAGTGCGCAAGGAAAGACCACCAACGACCATGATTTTCAGGGAGCATAAGCTCATACATTTCACAATGTAAATAATCAAGGGTAAGGAAAAGCATTTGAACATCGATCACACCCCCCCCCCTTAATTCTTTAAAAGTCCATTTATTATCTTCATTGACATTTTGGTTCCATCCATCCCGTAGAATCAGTAGCCTATCCACCCTGCATGATACACAGTAAAGAGAGACGAAGGAGAAGCCCTACTTGGATGATCAAGGATCATAGTTCTTCTCCATGTGCCAAGAACAGGGAATGGGAGACTTGCAGGGGAGGAACGTCGGGGACTCCAAGGGTGAGCATAAAATCTTCGGCACAGGTGCACCACTTTCCTTGGGAAGTGGGAACTCAAGAGACCCCATAAAGGAGAGGAAAAGAGGAAAAAAGAATAAGAGATTCTCGTGCGACTAGCACCAAGGGTATGGAATTACACACAATATGTAAGGCATTACCATTTTTCTTTATTAGGATCAGGAGATAAGATAATAAAACCTGAAAACACCAAAATAGGGGTTAAAATTAAAGCCAAAAGAAAAACCATTCTCATATTCATGTTACAAAAGTAAATACCACAAAGTACAAGGTGACTAAAAAGGTAAAATACCAAGGAAAAGAAAAAAAGCAACTAAAACTGTCCCAACATCTAAGCTAGTATGACCCCACATGATCCCTAAGGTCCTCCTAGAAACCTTAAAGCAGTTTTATATATGTAGGGTGAGCATACAAGTATACTTCGTAGGGAAAACCAAAGACTCTCATGCACAGGTGAGGTGGCATTCTAATCCCTTGTGAGAAGGAGACAACCAAAGAACCTAGCAAGGAAAACTATCAACCCAAGTCTCACCAATGCACACTCCCCAAATAACGCAAGTCAAGTAATGTATAGTAATAGCACATCGACATTTGGGTACCCCATGCTACTTTCCCACTGGTTATTGAAGACATCCTACGCATCGAACCAATCCCGCCATTCTCACCACAGTCCCACTACCACATCTCGCCCGTACACACCTGGGCCACAACCACACATCCCGCCTACAAACACCTAGGCCACAATCACCATCTCGCTCGCAAACACCTGGGCCACAATCAACATACGTAACCATGCCCGCAAACACCTGGGCCAGAACAAATACTACCACGCCCAAAGACACCTGGTCCTCATCCCGAAGATTCTTGGGAAACAACCCGCCCTCACACACCTGGGCCAACCACCAAAACTACCTTGATTGAAGAATCTTGTCCTATAATGTACCTTAGGCCATCACAGCCTGCCCAAAGAGTCTTGGTCTATTCGGAAAAGGGAGAAAAAAATGAGCTAATAACCATACAATCATAGGAGTGTTGGGAAAAACACCCTCCCCCATGGAATGGGGGTGTTCGGCACTAAGTGATCAACTTGGGTGGGGCGCGAATAAGAAACATAAGAACTACAATTTGAAGTATAGGAAATAGGCACTCATCCCCACCTAGGGTCTCCAAATCCAACCAAAGCACAAACACCCTTGTTACTATTCATTCGTAAAAGAAAGGTACGACACTCACGGCCAAGTCACAACTCATTCCCAAAACCAACTCCCCATTTAACCAATTATTGTTTTTATGTTCAAGTGATCCCATTTAAGTAAATTCTACACTAATGGGAAACTAACAGGAATAACCACAAGCTAGAGAAAGAGAAACATCCAAAAATAAATTTAAGCATTCACACCTAGTTCTCTTGTAAAGTCACAACAATAAAGGGATCAGTGAGATCCCTCAAAGTAATGGAACCAAACCAATCCTAGAGATACCGCCCCACACCACTTCATATTCACAACCAACAATCATGCCACAACAGAGGAACTCCTCCTTTCCTTGTTAGCTGAACTATCAGGGGAGTCGGTGGATGCAGAGATGGTGGAAGTCCCAGGGATCGTTAGTGAGTTTATGGACGTCTTCCCTGAGGATGTGGAGACTCTACCCCCTCGACGTGATATTGAGTTTAGGATAGACTTGAAACCTGGTGCCCATCCGATTTTGATGGCTCCCTACTGAATGGAACCTTCCGAGTTGTCGGAGTTGCGGATTCAGATTGATGACCTGATGAAGAAGGGTTTTGTTCGACCAAGTGTGTCACCCTGTGGTGCTCTAGTCTTATTTTCAAAGAATGCAGATGGTGGTATCAGGCTATTCATAGACTACTGGAGGCTGAATTAGGTAACATTCAAGAACTGTTACCCTCTCCCGAGGATAGACGACCTTTTCGACCAGTTAAAAGGGGAAGGGTGGTTCTCCAAAATTGACCTACGATCGGGATATCACCAGCTGAGGGTGAAGAAGGGTGACATCTTGAAGACTGCCTTCAGATACAGATATGGGCACTTTGAGTTTGTGTTCATGTCGTTCGACATTACAAAAGCTCCAGCTATGTTCATGGGGCTCATGAATTCTGTCTTACGGGAATACCATGATCGGTTCGTAGTCGTGTTTATTGATGACATCCTGATCTACTCAAGGTCAAAGGAGGATCGTGCTGAGCACCTGAGAACTATTTTAGAAGTCCTCTGACAGCACCAACTCTATGCGAAGTTGTCCAAGTGCAGGTTCTGGACATGAGAAGTGCACTTCCTTGGGCACGTGGTGTCTGAGAAGTGAATAGTGGTGGACCCATCAAAGGTCGAGGTAGTTTTTTCTTGGGAAATGCCCAAGAACATGGTAGAGGTTCGTAGTTTCCTTGGACTGGCAGGTTACTATCAGATATTTGTGCCCAACTTCTCTCGAGTTGCGACAGCTTTGACCAAGAAGGACTGAGCTTTTGTGTGGAATAGGTAGTGCCAGGTAGCCTTTAGCTATCTGAAGGAGAAGTTGGTAAGTTCCCCAGTGCTGAGTTTTCCAGAAGAAGGGGCAGTGTATGAGGTGTTATGTGATGCTTCAGGACAAGGCATCGGGTGTGTGCTGATGCAACGACAAAGGGTGATCTCTTATGGGTCCAGGAAGTTACATACTCATGAGTGTAATTATTTCACCCACGATCTGGAGCTTGCGGTGGTCGTGTTTGCACTGAAGTTTTGGCGGCACTACCTCATCGGTGAGCGCTTCGTGGTTTTCACGGATCACAAAATCTTGAAGTATATCTTCTCCCAGTAGGACCTGAACTTACAACAGCAAAGGTGGATGGAGTTCCTTCGGGACTACGACTTCGATATTTCTTACACCTCAGGAAAAGGGAATGCGGTGGATGATTCCTTGAGTAGTAAGTCGCAGTAGGATGCGGTTCGAGAGTCGGCAGATGCTTGGAAGGTGATGGAGGAGTTGGCTGCCCTGCACCTGGATTCAAGGGAGGTTGGTGGTAGAGGTTTTATGTTTCATATGATAGTGAAATCCACTCTACTGCGGCAGATGGATGATTCTCAGTGGGGAGACATAAAGAGTGAAGTGATACGTGACCGATTTAACCAATTCGATGCTCCAAAAGGGTGGACAGAGGATGGTCAGAATCAGATTCTTTTCTGAGGAAAGATTTTTGTCCCAGAGGAGATGCACAGAAGGGTTCTTAGTGAGTTCCACAACTCACCCCTAGCAGTGCACCCGGGAGTTTCAAAATGTATTGGGGCCCGAGGGGTCAGTTCTGGTGGCCCGGGGTAAAACGGGTGGTGGCGGAGTTCGTGGCCAGGTGCCTAGTGTGTCAGCAGGTTAAGGCTGAACATCATGTTCCAGGCAGCCTGTTGTAGCCTTTAAACTTCCATGAGTGGAAGTGGGATGAAATCTTGATGGATTTCATCACAAGGCTACCAATGGTTTAAGGAGGCTACAATGCTATCTGGGTGGTGGTGGAACGGTAGGTGAAATTGGCTCACTTTCTGGCAATCAAGGAGTCGGGAGAAGTGGATGCCTTATCATGGAGGTACGTGTATGAGGTGGTGTGGTTATATGGAGTTTTGAGGTCCATAGTCTCGGATAGGGATGCACGGTTTACCTCACGAATCTGGAGAGGACTGCAGCATGCTTTTGGCACCCAGCTACATCTTAGCACTGCTTTCCATCCATAGACAGATGGATAGATAGAGTGCACTATCCAGACATTGGAGGATATGCTACGAGCATGTATTCTGTATTTTTTGGGATCTTGGGTGCGACACTTTCCCCTGGTAGAGTTTTCCTATAATAATATCTATCACTCTACCATTGGCATGGATTCGTTCTAAGCCTTGTACGGAAGGTCATGTTATTCACCCGTGTGCTGGACCGAGGTTGGGGAAACAAGTGTTCTTGGCCCGGAGGTGGTTCAGAGCATGATAGAGAATATTCATCTTATATGGGAGAGGATGAAGGCGGATTAGGACCGGCAGAAGTCATATGCTGATAATAGGAGGAGACCCTTAGAGTTCGGGGTCGGGGACCTCGTATTCTTGAAGGTCTCTCCTCGGCGTGGGCAACGGAAGTTCGGTAGGGGGAGTAAACTCTCTCCAAGGTTCATCGGACCATTCTAAGTGATGTGGAAGGTGGTAGAAGTGGATTATCAGCTAGTGTTACCAATTCTTCTACTAAGAATACATGACGTCTTCCATGTGTCACAACTCCGACGATATCTGCATGACGATTCATACGTCCTCGACAGAGGAAATCTAGACATTGAGGCCGACATGACTTTTGAGTAAAGGCCAGTAAGGATCGAGAAACATGAGGAGAAGGTGCTCTGTGGATGAACCATTCCTTTAGTTCGTGTGTTATGGAGACATGGTGGGATGGAAGAGAGTACCTGGAAATGGGAGGCACAGATGCGCACCCAATACCCAGAGCTATTTTGAGTTTTGTTCTGCTATACTTGTTTGTGATGGAACACTTTACCTTTTTAACTATGGAATGTATGGTTTTACTTATTCTCTAGATTCATTGGAAAATTCCTGAATGTGGGGAGGGGAGGACATGATCCCTAATCGAGACACATTAAGGTGGATGCGATTAAACTCGTGCGGGCGAGTCAGCGCCGCCCAAAGTGGATAGTATCTTGACATGGAGGAAGAAACTCCCTAACTCATATGACTGGAAAACTTGACCATTTAATGTTGCATGGTTTCTTGAGGGAGGGGTGTTTCTAGATGTTAATGAGGTTCACTCCTGAGAGGTATCTTTTGAGGTGGTTGTTCGGACCCCTCTTATAGTTTGGTTTTAATTCTCGAGGGCGAGAATAGTTTGAGAGGTATCTAATGTGATGGCACAGACCCTCATGGTCTATCCCTTTTCCAATATCCAGATCCAAAGGGTTGCGTCTCGGTGGTCAGATGCTCTATCAGTGTGCGACTGGTGTACGACTGATCAGCATGCGACCGATCAGCGTGCGACCGATCAGCGTGTGACTGATCGGCGTCCGACGGATCGGTGTGTGACAGATCTGCGCGTGATTGATCGGTGTCCACTGATCGATGAGTCACCGATCATTGTGTGGCACGATCGGTGCCTCACCGATTGGTGTGTGGCACGATCGGTGTGATGTGATCGGTGTCACCCAGCCTTGTCAGGTTTTTCTTCTACATTTCTCTCGTAACACCACTTTTAGTTTTTTTAACCTTTTGAAGTGGTTCAAGGACATTTTCTTTTGAGACCATAATCAATGTTCAAATTAATAATAGTGGGGTGACCCTCAATGGACCCAGTTGTATGTCTGCGTAACGTGTCCCTCTGTTTTTATAAAAAAAACCTTTAAATGTCGCAATGGTTACCACCTTTTCTGATGGAAATCATTAAATAAAAATTAATTCAGTCGTGTGTAACCACCCAACTGCATGGTGAAACCACGATCTGACCTTATAGCCGTTAAAAATTCAATATCTCGTGACAACTGGATCTCACCCTTATATCGTACGGGAATCTCTTCTTTTTATTTCCTCTTTTCCTATCCTTTCTGGTGTGTTTTGAGATCCCCCTTTCCCAAGGCAAGTGGTGTGATTGTTCTGAAGATTTTCTACTCGCCCTTGGAGTCCTCGATGTTCCTCCCCTGCAAGTCGCGCATTCCCCATTCTTGGCGCGTGGATAAGAACTTTGATCCTTGATCATTCAAGTAGGGTTTCTCCTTTGTCTCTCTTTACTGTGTATCATGCAGGGTGGGTAGGCTACTGATTCTGCGGGATGGATGGAACCAAAACGTCAATGAAGATAATAAAAAGACTTTTAAAGAATAAATGTGGGTGTGATCGATGTTCTGCTGCTTTTCCTTACCCTTGATTATTTACGTTGTGAACTGTATGGGCTTATGCTCACTGAAAATCATGGTCGTTGGTGGTCTCTCCTTGCGCACTAATGAACCCTTGTCTTTTGTAATAATTAAATGACTCCAACATGGGAATTTGGTTAATTATGTAAACTCGGCCGATTAAATTAATGTTCAGTGAACAATAAACCTTGTGTGATCACCCCGGTTAACAATACAGAAAGAATAAAACTTAGTGAATGATGTGCTTGAGCCTGGAAGTTTCCCTACTATGTTTTGGTAGTAGGTGTGTTGTATTATTTGATGCTTATGGGGTGATGTGGGTGAGGATGGGATCCTCTATTGTGGAATGATTTTTGGTTGAAAATCTAAAGCAGTGTGGGGTTGTATCTCGAGGCTTGGTTTGGTACCAGTACTTTGAGGGATCTCACTGATCCCTTTTTTGTTGTGACTTTACAAGAGAACCGGGTGTGAATGCTTAAATTGTTGTTTGGCTGTTTCTCTTTCTCTAGATTGTGGTTATGACTGTTAGTTTCCCAATAGTGCGGAATTTACTAAAATGGGATCACTTGAACATGAAACCAAGAATGGGTTAAATGGGGAGTTGGTTTTGGGAATGAGTTGTGACTTGGCCGTGAGTGTCGTGCCTTTCTTTTATGAATGAATAGTAACAAGGGTGTTTGTTCTTAGGTTGGATTTGGAGACCCTAGGTGGGGATGAGTTCCTGTTTCCTATAATTATAATTGTAGTTCGTATTTTTCTTATTCGCACCCCACCCAAGTTGAGCACTTAGTGCCAAACACCCCCATTCCATGGGGGAGGGTGTTTTTCCCAACACTCCTATGATTGGATGGTTATTGGATCCTTTTCTGCTCCCTTTACCAAATAGCCCAAGACTCTTTGGGCAGGCTGTGATGGAATGAGGTCCATTATAGCCCAAGATTCTTCAGGCATGGTAGTTGTGGTGGTTGGCCCAGGTGTGTGCGGGTGGGTTGTTTCCCAAGAATCTTCAAGATGATGCCCAGGTGTCTTTGGACATAGTAGTAGTTATTCTGGGCCAGGTGTTTTCGGGCATGGTTACGTGTGGTGATTATGGCCCAGGTGTTTGGGAGAGGGATGGTGATTGTGGTCCATGTGTTTTTAGGAGGGATGTGTGGTTGTGGCCTAGGTGTGTGCGGGTGGGATGTGGAAGTGGGACTGCGGTGAGAATGGCGGGATTGGTTCGATGTGTAAGATGTATTAAATAACTAGTGGTAAAGTGGCGTGGGGTACCCAAATGTCGATGTTCTATTACTATACATTACTTGACTTGCGTTATTTGGGTAGTGTGCATTGGTGAGGCTCGGGTGGATAGTTTTCCTTGCTAGGTGCTTTGGTTGTCTCCTTCTCATGGGGCATTAGAATTTCTCCTCCCTTGTGTATGAGAGTATTTGGTTTTCCCTACTGAGTATACTTGTATGCTCACCCTATGTATATAAAACAGCTTTCATGTTTCCAGGAGAACCTCAGGGATCATTCAGGGTCGTACAAGCTCAGACATTGGGATAGTTTCAGTTGATGTTTTTCTTTTCCTTGGTATTTTACCTTTGTAGTCTCCTTGTACTTTGTGGTATTTACTTTTGTAATATGCATATGGGAATGTTTTTTCTTTTGGATTTACTTTTACCCCCAGTTTTGGTGTTGTCAGTTTTTACTATCTTATCTCCCAATTCTAATAAAGAAAAAGGGTAATGCCATCTATCTTGTGTGTAATTCCATACCCTTGGTTCTAGTCGCCACTCTGGGGCCTATCTAAGGTGGGTCTCGGGGGTCACTATCTCTCCTTCAACTTGAAGAAGGAAGGTTCAAGCAACCTGTTATCCCTCCCCTCATCTAGGTGAAGGCAGGTCGTGATAGAATGGTATCAGAGGGAGGTTGAGAGATAGGATGGAGTCTGCAGTTAGGCATAGTGAGTATTTCATGGGATGGTAAGGAAATAGTTTTGGGTGATCTTGGTGCGTGAAATAGGTCAGGGAAGACCGGCTAGGACATGAGATTTTAGGGTCCCCCATGATCCGATGCAAGGACTCTGGGCCTACCAAACGACCAAGTGAGGCTACGCTGATTGAAGGGTGGAGACCCTAGGGAAGGTAAGTGCATCATAATGATTTGTGTTCTTGTGTTTTATGGGTATTTTTGGGGATTTAAAAGGAATGAGAAGTCTAAGAAAAATTTAAGAACAATATTCTACACTACTCGGGCTTAGGAATTCCTTGTTTACCTTACAGCTATGGCATTTGGGAGACGGCCATGAGTAGTGCGGGTGATCGAGACCCATGAGGTTGACTTGGCTGATCAACAGAGGGCTGACTGAGAAGAGGAAGACGATTAGTGGCAGAGGACGCTTCCTACCTTTCAGTGGCAGACCCTCAGGAAGTACGAGGGCAGAATCTCAGACATGGAGATAGAGAGCTGGATAGAGGAGTTGGTGATAGATTTCTGCTTGATCCGGGCTCCAACGGAGTACTGGGTTGTTATGGCTATAATCCAGATGCGTGTAGTGGCACGTTAGTGGTGGACGCTTTATCTTGGGAGAAGAGGGAGACTGAGGTTACATGGGCTGACTTCGAGAAGGAGTTTTGGGTGGAATTCCTCTCTTCCAAGATGAAGGTTGAGAAGAGTCAGGAGCTAATCTCCCTCCAGCAGGGGATCATGTCAGTGAGATAATTGGGGATCAAGTTTAAGGATCTCCTCCGCTTTTCTCTGGAACTCTTTCCAGATGAGGAGTCTCAGGCGAGACGTTTGGAGGAGGAACTTCGACCTTCTCTTCAGTATGTTGTTACTCCCTTCACCCTACCGACGTACTTAGAGGTCCAGAAGAAAGATGAAGTGCTGGAGAGGATGTAGACACTGGGAGGTATATCGCTGGAGGGAATCCAGTTGGGCTCATCGAAGGGGAAATCCGTCGGCAGCAGCCTCCAGCGTCAGGGCCCTCCAGGTTTCGACCAGCGAGGAGCAGGCCTCAACAGTTCCAGTTCGATCCCCTAGCCCTCGACCTTTCTTTTCAGGCCCAGGACCGAGATTCTTTATATGTGGAAGCCATGGGCACCTTCAGAATCAGTGCCCGGACAGAGTACAGTACAGAGAGGGTGGACAGGTTCATCACCCACCCCAACAGCAGCAGTTTCCATCTAGACCCTTTCTATAGCAGCAGCAGGGGCAGCAAGATCCCGATCCTCCGAGGGCAGGCGTTGCAGGAGGAGGCCGACCTCAGGACGCCCCTCAGGGAACTCTACCAGGGTGCAGTTGGGGAAGCGGTCGGCAGCCGAGAGGCAGGGGAGCTGGGTGTGGGCAGTTGCACGCCGCAAAGGCAGCAGTTCTAGTAGGGCCAGAATTTGTTCATGGTACGATCATCTTGTTTAGTACTCTTGAATATGCCTTGTTAAATATAAGAGCTCCGCACTCCTTTGTTTCACCTGGTCTATCCCATGCCCTGGGTTTCGACACTAAGAGACTTCCAGTGCCCCTAGTGTTAAGCACACCAGTAGGAGGTCAGACCGACTTGTCTTATGTTTGCTGAGGGTGTAGACTGATGATAGGGTCACATCAGTCTATCAGGGATCTTCTGCTATTGCAGATACATCCATACGATGTCATCCTAGGCATTGACTAGTTGTTCTCTATATATGACATCATTGACTGCTTCTGAGGAAGGGTTTTGTTTTCAGACATGGCCGGCCGACGTGTAACTTTCATCGGCGAGTGGGGTTGCTAGAAAAGCAGTAAGCAAGAGGAGCCCCTCCTTTCCATGTTAGCTGAACTATCAATGGAGTCGGTGGATGCAGAGATGGTGGAAGTCCTAGGGATCGTTAGTGAGTTTATGTACGTCTTCCCTAAGGAGGTGGTGACTCTACCCCCTTGACGTGATGTTGATTTTGGGATAGACATGCAACCTGGTGCCCGTCTGATTTCGATGGCTCCCTACTGGATGACACCTTCCGAGTTGTGGGAGTTGCAGATTCAGATTGAAGACCTGATTAAGAAGGGTTTTTTTTGACCAAGTTTGTCTCCCGGTGGTGCTCCAGTCTTATTCGCAAAGAAGGAAGACGGTGGTCTTAGGCTATGCATAGACTACCGGAGGCTGAATCAGGTAACTGTCAAGAACCGTTACCCTCTCTCGAGGATAGAATAACTTTTCGACCAGTTAAAAGGGGCAGTGTGGTTCTCCAAAATTGACCTGTGATCGGGATATCACCATCTAAGGGTGAAGAAGGGTGACATCTCAAAGAATTCCTTCAGATGTAGATATTGGAACTTTGAGTTTATGGTCATGTCATTCGGTGTTACAAACACTCCAGTTGTATTCATGGGGATCATGAACTCCGTCTTCCGAGAATACCAGGATCGGTTCGTAGTCGTGTTTATTGACGACATCCTGATCTACTGAAGGTCAGAGGAGGGTCATGCTGAGCACCTGATAATGGTTTTAGAAGTCCTCCGACAGCACCAACTCTATGGGAAGTTGTCCAAGTGCAAGTTCTGGACACGAGAAGTTCACTTCCTTGGGCATGTGGTGTCCAATCAGGGAATAGCAGTGGACCCATCGAAGGTCAAAGTGATTTTTTCTTGTGAAACACCCAAGAACGTGCAATAGGTTCGTAGTTTCCTTGGACTGGTAGGTTACTATCGGAGATTCGTGCCCAAATTCTATCGAGTTGAGTCACCTTTGACAGCTTTGACCAAGAAGGACCAGGCTTTTGTGTGGAATGGGCAGTGTCAGGAAGCCTTTAGCTATCTGAAAAAGAAGTTGGTAAGTGCCCCAGTGCTGAGGTTTCCAGAAGAAGGGGCGGCGTATGAGGTGTTCTGTGATGCTTCAGGATAAGGCCTCGGGTGTGTGATGATGAAATGACAAGGGGTGATCCATTATGGGTTTAGGCAGTTACATCCTCATGAGCATAATTATGCCACCCATGATCTGGAGCTTTTGGTGGTCGTGTTTGCGCTGAAGTTGTAGTGGCACTACCTCATCGGGGAGCGCTTCGTGGTTTTCACGGATCACAAAAGATTGAAGTATATCTTTTCCCAGTGGGACCTCAACTTACAGCAGCTAAGGTGGATGGATTTCCTTCAGGAATACGACTTCGAGATTTCTTACACCTCAGGAAATGGGAATGTGGTGGCCGATGCCTTGAGCAGGAAGTCATAGAAAGATGCAGTTCGAGAGTCGACAGATGCTTGGAAGGGGATGGAGGAGTTGGATGCCTTGCACCTGGATGGAAGGGAGGTTGGTGGTAGAGGTTATCTATTTTAGATGACGGTGCAATCCTCTCTACTGTGGTAGGTGGATGAGTCTCAGTGGGGAGACATAGAGAGTGAAGTGATACATGACCGGGTTAACCAAGGTGATGCTATGGAAGGGTGGATAGAGGATGGTCAGAATCAGATTCTTTTCTGAGGAAATATGTTTGTCCCAGAGGCGATGCACGGAAGGGTTCTTGATGAGTTCCACAAATCACCCCTAGCAGTGCACCCAGGAGTTTCCAAAATGTATCGGGCCTTGAGGGGTCGGTTCTGGTGGCCCGGGGTAAAATGGGTGGTGGCGGAGTTCGTGGACAGGTGCCTAGTGTGTCAGTAGGTGAAGGATGGACACCATGTTCTAGGCGGCTTGTTGCATCCTTTGGACATCCCCGAGTAGAAGTGGGATGACATCTCGATGGATTTAATCATAGGGCTACCCAAGGTTCAAGGACGCTGCGATGCTATCTGGGTGGTGGTGGACTGGTTAACGAAATCAGCTCACTTTATGGCGATCAAGGAGTCAGGAGCAGTGGATGCCTTAGCACAGAGTTACGTGGATGAGGTGGTGTGGTTACATGAAGTTATGAGGTCCATAGTATCGGATAGGGATGCACGGTTTACCTCACAATTTTGTAGAGGATTACAGCATGCTTTTGGAACCCAGCTACATCTTAGCACTGCTTTCCATCCCCAGACAGATGGACAGACAGAGCGCACTATCCAGACATTGGAGGATATGCTATGAGCATGTATTCTGGATTTTGGGGGATCTTGGGTGCGACACTTACCCATGGTAGAGTTTTCCTACAATAATATCTATCACTATACCATTGGCATGGATCCGTTCGAATCCTTGTACGGAAGGCCATGTCGTTCACCTGTGTACTAGACCGAGGTTGGGGAAACAAGTGTTCTTGGCCTGGAGGTGTGCAAAGAACGAAAGAGAAGATTCAGCTTTTACGGGAGAGGATGAAGGCGGCTCAGAACTGGCAGAATTCATATGCTGATAATAGGTGGAGACCCTTGGATTTCGGGGTTGAGGACCATGTATTCTTGAAGGTCTCCCCTCAGCGTGGGCAACGGAGGTTCGGCAGGGGGAGTAAACTCTCTCCAAGGTTCATCGGACCATTCGAAGTGTTGTGGAGGGTGGGAGAAGTGGCTTATCAGCTAGCGTTACCACCGCCGCTACTAAGAATACATGACTTATTCCATGTTTCATAACTCCGACAGTATCTGCACGATGATTTGCACGTCCTAGACTGGGGAAATCTGGACATCGAGGCCGATGTGACTTTTGAGGAAAGGCCAGTAAGGGTCGAGGAATGTGAGGAAAAGGTGCTCTATGGACGGACCATTCCTTTAGTTCGTGTGTTGTGGAGACATGGTGGGCTAGAAGATAGTACCTGGGAACGGGAGGCAGAGATGCGTTCCCAATACCCAGAGCTGTTTTGAGGTTTTTTCTTCTATACCTATTTGTGATGGAACACTTTACCTTGTTAACTATGTAATGTATGGTTTTCCTTATTATCTAGATGCATGTGAAAAGTCCTGACTGTGGGGAGGGGAGGACCCGATCCCTAATCAAGACGCATTAAGGTGGATGCGATTAAACTCGTGTGGGTGAGTCAGTGACGCCCAAAGTGGATAGTATCTTGACATGGAGGAAGAAACTCCCTAACTCATATGACTGGACAGCTTGACCCTTTAATGTTACATGGTTTCTTGATGGAGGGGTGTTTCTAGATATCAATGAGGTTCACTCTTGAGAGGTATCTTTTGAGATGGTTGTTCAGACCCCTCTTCTAGTTTGGTTTTAATTCTCGAGTGTGAGAATAGTTTGAGAGGTATCTGATGTAATGGCCCAGACCCTCATGGTCCATCCCTTTTCCACAATCCGGATCCTAAGGGTGGCGTCTCAGTGGTCGGACGCTCTATCGGTGTGCGACCGATCAGCGTGTGACCGATCGGCGTGCGACTGATCGGCGTGCGATCGATCGGCATGCGAATGATCGGTGTGAGACCGATTGGCATGCGACAAATCGGCGTCTGACGACTGGTGCAACCAATCAATGTGTGGCATGATCGGTGCAACGCGATCAGTGTCACCTAGCCTTATCGGGTTTTTCTTCAACAATTCTCTCATAACATAACTTTTAGATTTTTTAACCTTTCTAAGTGGTTTAAGGCTGTTTTCTTTTGAGGCCATAATCAATGTTCAAATTACTAAGAGTGGGGAGACCCTCAATGGACCCAGTTATATGTTCACGAAACATAACCCTCTATTTTTATAAAAAAAACCTTTAAATATCGTAGCTGTTACCGCATTTTCTAATGGAAATCATTAAATAACAATTAAGTCAGTCATGTGTAACCACCCAACCGTGTGGTTAAACCACAATCCAACCTTATATCCATTCAAAATTCCATATCTCGTGACAACTGGATCTCACCCTTATATCGCAAATGAATCTCTTCTTCTTCTTTCCTCTTTTCCTCTCTTTTCTAGTGTGTTTTGAGTTCCCCCCTTCCCAAGGCAAGTGGTGCGCCTATGTCGAAGCTTTTCTAATCACCCTTAGAGTCCTCGACATTCCTCCCCTACAAGTCATGCATTCCCCATTCTTGGCACGTGGAGAAGAACTTCGATCCTTGATCATCCAAGTAGGGTTTCTCCTTCGTCTCTCTTTACTGTGTATCATGCGGGGTGGGTAGGCTACTGATTCTGCAGAATGGATGGAACCAAAACATCAATGAAGATAATAAAAAGACTTTTAAATAATGAAGGAGGGGTGTGATCGATGTTCTGCTGCTTTTCCTTACCCTTGATTATTTACGTTGTGAACTGTATGGGCTTATGCTCACTGAAAATTATGGGTTGTTGGTGGTCTTTCCTTGCGAACTAATGAACCCTTGCCTTCTGTAATAATTGAATGACTCCAACATGGGAATTTGGTTAATTACGTAAAATCGGTCGATTAAATGAATGTTCAGTGAACAAAAAACCTTGTGTGATTACCCCGGTTAACTAAACAAAAAGAAGAAAACTTAGTGAATGATGTGCTTTAGCCTGGAAGTTTCCCTACTGTGTTTTGGTAGTAGGTGTGTTGTACTGTTTGATTCTTATGGGGTGATGTGGGTGAGGATGGGATCCAATATTGCGGCACGGTTATTGGTTGTGAATCTGAAGCGTTCGGGGGCTGTATCTTGAGGCTTGGTTTGGTTCCAGTACTTTGAGGGATCTCACTGATCCCTTTGTTATTGTGACTTTACAAGAGAACCGGGTGTGAATGATTAAATTGTTGTTTGGTTGTTTCTCTTTCTCTAGCTTGTGTTTATGCCTGTTAGTTGCCCATTAGTGCAGAATTTACTTAAATGGGATCACTGGAACATGAAACCAAGAATGGGTTAAATGGGGAGTTGGTTTTGGGAATGAGTTGTGACTTGGTCGTGAGTGTCATGCCTTTCTTTTATGAATGAATAGTAATAAGGGTGTTTGTGCTTAAGTTGGATTTGGAGACCCAAGGTGGGGATGAGTGTCTGTTTCCTACACTTATAATTGTAGTCCTTATGTTTCTTATTCATGCCCCACCTAAGTTGAGAACTTAGTGCCGTACACCCCCATTCCATGGGGGAGGGTGTTTTTCCCAACACTTCTATGAGTGGATGGTTATTAGCTCCTTTTCTGCTCCCTTTCCCAAATAGCCCAAGACTCTTCGGGTAGTTTGTGATGGCCTGAGGTCCATTATAGCCCTATATTCTTCGGGCAGGGTAGTTGTGGTGGTTGGCCCAGGTGTGTGCGGGCAGGTTGTTTCCCAAGAATCTTCGGGATGAGGCCCAGGTGTCTTCGGGTGTGGAAGTAGATGTTCTAGCCTAGGTGTTTGCGGGTGTGGTTACGTATGGTGATTGTTGCCCAAGTGTTTGCGGGTGGGATGTGTGGTTGTGGCCTAGGTGTGTGCAGGCGGGATGTGGCAGTGGGACTGCGGTGAGAATGGTGGGATTGGTTCGATGCGTTGGATGTCTTCAATAACCAGTGGGAAAGTGGTGCGGGGTACCAAAATGTCGATGTGCTATTACTATACATTACTTGACTTGCGTTATTTGGGGAGTGTGCATTGGTGAGGCTTGGGGGATAGTTTTCCTTGCTAGGTGCTTTGGTTGTCTCCTTCTCACAGGGCATTAGAATGCCTCCTCACTTGTGCACGAGAGTCTTTGTTTTTCCCTACTGAGTATACTTGTATGCTCACCCTACGTATATAAATCTGCTTTTAGGTTTCCAGGAGGACCTCAGGGATCGTGCGAGGCCGTACTAGCTCAGACATTGGGACGATTGCAGTTGTTGTTTTTATTTTCCTTGTTTTTTTACCTTTTTAGTCTCCTTGTACTTTGTGGTATTTACTTTTGTAACATGCATATAGGAATGGTTTTTCTTTTGGCTTTACTTTTACCCCCAGTTTTGGTGTTGTCGGGTTTTACTATCTTATCTCCTGATCCATCTTGTGTGTAATTCCATACCCTTGGTGCTAGTCGCCACTCTGGGGCCTATCGAAGGTGGGTCTCAGGGGTCACTATCTCTCCTTCAACTTGAAGAAGGAAGGGTCTGGCAACCTGCTGTCCCCCCCCCCTCATCTAGGTGAAGGTGGGTCATGACACTTATCATCACCACTCATGTAATCAGGTCTCCTTCCTTAGACTTGTGGATGGAATTATTTCATCTCCAATATCACACTACAAGTAAGAAGTTGTGTATAAAATAGAATAACAACATAGAAGATGAATATAAACAAAATAAAACATCAACTGAAAAAATTGAATATTCAAGTCAAACATGTTTAAGAATATCAATTCTTTTTTACTTTCATAAAACTTCCAACATACCAAACAGATTTCTGTTTAACTATTTTGAAAGAAAGGGGTATTTTTTAAGCATATTTAATTGATCAGTCTATTACACAAAATAATCTCTTTAGACTGACTACCATAAAATCAAATCATCAACTAGTCATACTCTAGTTCATTTCAATGGATTTGTATTGAAATTTTAAATAGGTTTTGTAAAATTTTAGCAAGGTTGGTTATGAATCCCTAAGATCTTGATAAGACTTCATATTGAGATATTCTAATATTTTATTTTTAAAATTTCATTAGACTCTCAAAAAAATAGTGATTATTTCAATCTATTTTAATGGCATTAATCGATGTAAAATCATCTTAAAAGAAATAAAAACTTTAGAAAGGTAAACAAGTGACTAATTTTTTCATTTTGGAAAATCTAAAAATAAATATGAAAGCTCGGAATTAAAAAATTATGATAAAAATAGAGTAGTCTTATCATTGTCACATATAACAGATTATTTTAAGGGCCTTTAATAGGGAATTCATAAAGAAATTAAGCTTTGATAATAAATTTTGTTCAAGGATATAGAAAAAAAAACACTACGGTAAAAATGGTCTTCTGCGACGGGTTATTTGCGATGGGAATTGATCCCGTCACAAATCATCTGTCGAAACGATTATTTACGATGGGGACATCAACCCGTCCCAAAAAAATTAGTTGTTTGCGACGGGATAAGGGGTCTCGTTGCAAAAGGTTTGGCATGGTTTGCGCGCCAAACTGCGGGAATGGTATTTGCAATGGGGGGTGCACCCCATCTCAAATACCCAGCAGCGGTAAATACTATTTGTGACGGGGAGGCACCCCTCGTCACAAATATTCGGCGATGGTAAATACTATTTACAACGGGATATGTTCATATCGCAAATAGTGTGTCGGCAGGTCACTATATGTGACGGTACCCGTCACAAATACCCTTTTAACATCCAACAGTAACTAATGTGGTTGAAGGTATTTGCAAAGGATCCCGTCACAAATAGTCCTATCGCAAATAATCTAACCTATATATACCCTCAATCCGTTATTTTCTTCCTCTCTATTCCTACTTTCTCTCTCTCTATACTCTAATTTTAAAGTTAAAATTTCTCTGAGTTGAATTTTTTTACGAACAGGTTTTGAAGTCGTCTACACCTATAAGAGATCAAGTTTAAAGGTATTAATGTTTTATTTAATTTTGTATTTATTTCATTTTTTTATTTTTATTTTAATTATTGTTAATTAGTTGTAATTAAATTAGATTTAGATTGTTTTGTTATCAGTATTTATTTGGAGTAATAAATTGAAATTATTAGTGCTAATTATTAATAATTAGTGTTAATTAGAAATTATTAATGATAATTAGTAATGAATACAAATAATTAGCTGTAATTAGTAATTAGTAGCGGTAATTTGCAGAAATTAATAGTAATTAATGCTAATTAGTAATAATTAGCAGTAATTAGTAATAATTAAGAATAAATAGTAATAATTAGTAATAAATACTAATAAATGCTAATAATTGGTAATAAATACTGATAAATACTAATAATTAGTAATAATTATTAATAATTATTAATAATTGCTAATAAATAGTAATAATTACTACTAAATATTAAAAATTACAAATAAAGAGTAAAAAATAGTAAAAAATCGTAAAAAATAGTAACAAATACTAATAATTGGTAACAAATAATAATAATTAGTAACAAATACTAATAATTAGTAACAAATACTAATAATTAGTAACAAATACTAATAATTAATAACAAATACTAATAATTAGTAACAAATATTAATAATTATTAAAAAACATAATAAATAATAATAATTAGAAATAAATAGAAATAATTAGCAATAAATAGTAACAATTAGCAATAATTAGTCATAAATAGCATTAATTAGTAATAATTGGTAATATTTAGTAATAATTAGCTATAATTAGTAATAATTAGCAATAAATAGTAATAATTAGCAATAAATAGTAATAATTAGCAGTAAACAATATTAATTAGCAATAAATAATATTAATTAGCAATAAATACTAATAATTAGGAATAAATAGTAATAATTAGTAAAAAATGGTAATAAATACTAATAATTAGTAATAAATAGTAATAATTAGTAATAATTGGTATTAATTAGTAATAAATAGTAATAAATAGTAATAAATAGTAATAAATAGTATTAATTATTAAAAATTAGTGATAAACAGTATTAATTAGTAATAAACAATATTAATTAGTAATAAATACTAATAATTAGTAAATAATAGTAATAATTACAAATAATTAGCAATAAATGGTGATAATTACTAATAAATGCTAATAATTAGTAATAAATACTAATAATTAGTAATAATTAGTAATAAATACTAATAATTTGCAATAATTAGTAATAAATAGTAATAATTACTAATAATTAGAACTAATTAGTAATAATTACCAATAATTAGTAATAATTAGCAATAATTACTAATAATTAGAAATAATTATTAATAATTATCAATAAATAGTAATAATTAGCAATAAATAGTAATAATTAGCAATAAATAGTAATAATTAGCAATAAATAGTAATAATTAGAAATAATTAAGAATAATTAGGAATAATTAATAATAATTAATAATAACTTGTAATAATTAGTAATAATTAGTTAAAAATAGTAATAATTAGAAAAAATAGTAAAAAATATTAAAAAAATAGTAATAATTATTAATAATTAGTAATAATTAGTAATAATTAGTAATAATTAGTAATAATTAGTAATAATTAATAATAATTACTATTAATTAGCAATAATTTCTATTAATTCGCAATAATTACTATTAATTAGCAATAATTACTAATAAATAGATATAATTACTAATAGTTAGCGATAATTACTAATAATTAAAAATAATTTCTAATAATTAGCAATAATTAGAAATAATTAGGAATAATTAGTAATAATTAAAGATAATTAGCAATAATTAGTAATAATTAGAAATAATTAGCAATAATTAGAGATAATTAGTAGTAAACAATAATATTTAGAAATAAATAGTAACAATTAACAATAATTTGTAATAATTAGCTTTAATTAGTAAGAATTAGAAATAATTAGTAATAAATAGTAATAACTCATAATAAATAGTAATAATTAGTAATAACTAGTAATAATTAGTAATAAATTAAATGAATTAGTAATAAATTGAAAGAATTAGTAATAAATAAGGATAATTGTAAGAAATTTTATGAAATTAGCACAACTTCTAGTGGATTGGCAGCACTCATTTTTCTCAATGACTCTTATCCTTTTTCATAATTTAATTTTTTTAATTTTTTAATTTTTTTTAATATTTTATTATTTTATTATTTATTATTAGTATTATTTTTGTAATGATTTTTATTTTACTAATAATAATAATAATAATTTTTTATTTTTTATTTTTTTTGTGAATATTGAGATTTTTAATATTTTTTATTTTTTTTATTATTTTAATAATATTAATAATATTTTTTCATAAATATTAATAATAATAATAACATTATTATATTATTAGTATTATTTTATTGTTAATATTATAATAATATAATTTTTTTATATTATTAATATTAGTATTACTATTATATAATATTATATTATTTATATTAATAATAGTAATATTATTATTATTTTCTAATATTAATTTATCATAATTTTATTGAATATATTTTTTTATTAAGTATTTTTGATGGGACCTTTTGTGAAGTGTTCCCATCGCAAATAGTTTATATATTTTTTAAATAACTATTTGCGACGGGAAAACTAGCCCGTCGCAAATACTTTTTTGCATTGGGCCCATCACAATAGGTTTTTTAAATATAAATGGAGAACTATTTGTGACAGGAAATCATCCTGTCTCAAATAGTATTTTTTACAAGGGGCATGTCCCAAAAAATACTATTTTTGACGCCGTTTTCTACAACATGATTTTTGCGACGGGACCCCGTCACAAAATCTCATTTTCAACGAGATCATGTTGCAAATACCTCAAATTCCTATAGTGAAGGAAAACCAACCAATGAATAATTTGAACATTGCTATCAAAATTCATTGAAGTGAAACCCTGGAAATATTAGAATTTTTTGACCAGTTGATCTTAGTGTCTAATATTTAAATAATTTTTCTTTGATTCTAATAGAATATAAAGTACACATAAATATAATTAAAAGCTATTAATCTTTTACGCCACAAAAGTTTACTAATGAAATCATAAGTATAGTCAAACCAAACATGCATAAGAGAAAGAAAGATGACTCACTCCTTCCAACCTAATTAGCTTGAGTGCTTGATGAAATCAAGGTTCCACTTCATCTTGAAAATGGAAAACATCAAAAGGAGGGGGTATAAATGTGGGAGCTAATGGTAGGGATACTTTACTAGTCCAATGACTGCATCCGACCTAGATGAACGTGAGAACAGGAAAAACCCAACATAAGTAAAACCATCGAATGTGACCAAGAATCCAACTAGGGCTAGATGCCATGACAATGATCAATTATGCATCTTCTAGGATGAGATCTAAGCTAGATGATAACAACAAGAGAAAATTTGTAGGATTAAAAAAAGCTAATGAATTTTAATAAATGATACACATATTACTTAATAGATAATAATTTGTTGTAGATATTCCATAGATGACACATAAAGATTTCAAAGATAACATATATTAAAAATATTGATATATCACTCACACATTGAAATATACATATATTGATATGTTATACACATATTATTTTTCCATTAGGTTTGATCATTATTAATTCCAATATAAAAATACATAGGAATTCACAGTGAGAGTAATTGAACAAATTCTTATCCAAAGGACCCCGCTAAATCACTATCACGATATATAATATTAATATGTGTTCCCCATAATAAATTAAATATGAAAAGAAAACAATTCATGTGCATTATAGAGTGCATGATTAAGAAAAATTACCCTCATGCAACTTGTGTGACTACCCTAACTTCCCTTCACCATATGATCCACGAAAAGCTAATGAGCATAAGGATTTAAATTATTCTACTGAATGCATGGGAATATTTTCCTAAGATTATTTGTGCAAGATAAAGACCTTGAGCATGTATTGTTATCCAGTTATATAGTTGTGAGACTCCCATTGTAACCAGTGGCTACTGCAATAATCCCCTCAAGAAATGAAATCTGGTTATCATTGAGTAATAAATTTTTGAGTCTGGTTAGACTTAGATTGTCACTCAATAATTATAGCTTATTTGAAGACATGTCCAATACCAAATATTTACTTAAGTTGTTAGAACTTCCATTTTACAATGCCATTATGGCTAAATTAAATCTCTTACATATTATACACAGTAAATTGATTAAACACAAATTTTTATATTACACATAGCACATATTGATATATTACACACATTGATATATCAAAAGTACATCAATTGTAATGAATGATACAAAAAATTGATATATTAGACACAAAATACGTAATAGATAATAATATGTTATAGATATTACATAGATTATACATAAATATTTTAGATTATTCATGTTTTATATTTTATATTAATTTTAGATTGTAAAGACAATACATAGATTTCAAACAAAAATTTTTAAACATATTACGCAGTGATTCCAAATTAAAGAGTTTAAAAAATCACATATATGATCTATAATTTATAATGGTTTCATATTACAAAAATATTATGTCCACGGATTCTAGATTTCACTATATATTATAAACATATAATCCAGATCATGTAATATTTAATCTATCTGGGTATTACAATTTATATATTATAGATTATAGATATATTATACATTGATTTCATAGAAATGGAATTATATCACACATATAGAGATTCAGATTTCATATTATATAGTATAATAAAAATTATTTCATGTCATTGATAAAAATAAAAAACATCAATGAAAAGGATGGATGCTTCCCTAACAACATTATTTAGGTCATTTAACAACTACAAAATTTGATATCCTAAGGATTTATATAGATTCAAAACCCCCACAAAAGAAATTTTAGAACTATTGCATAAGGAATTATGAAAATAGACTAATTAGAAAAAGAATATTAGCAAGTAAATGGACAATTGAGAACATAAACATGAAATTAATAAATTAAGCTAATTAATATAAAAAATCATAAAAAACTAATCGATAATATATATAAAGCAATAAATTGATTCAATTCCATAAATATTACAACATACCTATACTATGAAATGATGGTGGAAAAGGGAAAATCATGGTGTGGGATTTGGGGGAGATTTTAAAATAGATTGACATATGATTCAGAACAAGAATTGAATAAAAAAATAAAACAATATTTTCCAACATTAAGGATAAATAGAATTAAGTAGGAAAAGAAAATGGATGGAAATTAGTTGAAGATTTAGGCCTTATTCTCAATAATTTGGCTCAATCCTCTTTCAAGACACTTCTCCAGATATTTTTATTTGAAATTATGATGCATAAAGCCCCCCCACCCTCATTTTCCTATTAAATATGATTATTGGGAATAGGAAAATTTGTTTAGACCAAAGTTAGATTTATAGATATAAAAATGGTTTAGAGATATGATTTCCACAATACCTATTGAATAAATTATTAATTTGGATTAGAGATATAACTCTAAAAGAAATGAAGGAGTATAATTACCTTATTACCTAAAAATAATGTAATGGATGTTCTAGTTAGTCCATGCCACTCAATTGAAAATAATTCCTTTCAAGTATATCTCTCATACTTCATAGAACCCAAAATAAAAAAACAAGACAAAAATATAGAAAATTAAGAGTCACATATCACCATAAGTTATTTTCCAACTCAAATTAAATATAAATTAGCATATTTCTAAAAAAATATATAAAAAATAATAAATTTCTTCAAAAAATCAATAATATAAAATATCATATATAGAAGTAAAATAGATAGGGATAAATTTCATCACAAAACTTTATAATAAATGAAATTAAGTAGACACTAGATTAAAAAAAATGAATCAAAATATGATCACAGCCCTATCTCAATGGGTTTAAAAAAAGAATAAATGAAATATCTGACCATAAATATCCTTCTAAAAGAAATAAATCAAGGGAATGAAAAAAAATAATTCATACCAATAAAAACATTTAGCATGATTCAACCACAACTTCAAGAAGACCTCCAATCCTTTAGCCTAAATATTTACTTGTTGTTGATATTGCACCTCTATAAAATAAAATTCTATAATTTAATATAAAAAATAAATATAAACAAAAATAAGAAAACTTGTCCACAAAAAAACATGGAAGAGGGTGAGAAAAAATGTATGAAAAATGCCTAGAACTGGGGATTAAAATTGATTTCATGATATCATAAGTTACATTATACTAATGAAAATATTTATACATTTTATTGAACACATCGAATACACAAAACACTTCCCCCATTACACATCATCTATTTTATAAAAAAAATATATAAACAATTGGGGTATTTTAACAAAAAAATGGATGAACTTCATAAAAATAAGATTTCATACCATCAAAACCATTCCATTTGAAAATTAGTACATCTAAAGACATCAATATATTTCGAATTATAATTTCAAAGGCTCTTGGATAGTAAATTTTTTAAGCTAATATTGATTATTGATTTTAACATGAGAAAATAAGGATTCATTGATGAGGAGAACAACAAGTGGTGGTGGTGGTGGGTGGCGTTGGCAAGGGGAGGTATCTAGAAGTAATGAAAGTAATGGGTCGACATTGAGGGATATTTTATCAAAAATTTACATCCTACAAAAAATAAAAAAGATACCATATTTTTTAAATTGAGTTAATATTAATAGTTAAAAGCACCAAATATTTCTTATCAAGAAAAAATATCATATTTTTAGTATTGGTATTAACCATGGATTCACAGCATAATCTCCCTTTAGCTCAGCAAAGTGTATGAAAGAAACCCAATGATTTTATATAAGGAATTATAATTGGTAACTACACAAGTGTGGTGATGATTAATTTACCCTCCTTGAAATCAGAATTCAAATACTACCTTATAAACCATTTCATATTCCAATTTTTAAAAGATGCATTTTCATATATAAGAAGATACACTTTCTTTATATAAAATCAATAGAACCATCTTTCACTTGAATTCTTAACTTCTTGAACTAATGCCTTTATCATAGTATAATATCATATTCACTTTAAAAAATCCATAGATTTAATTTATAGAAGTAGAAAACCTAATGATATGTTACTCCCCAACTAGGTTAATCTCATCATTTAATAAAAAGGATAGCTTCATAAATCTAATGGATAAATTAAAGATAATTATAAATATAAGAAAATCACATGGAAATCCTATTTTCACTACTGGAAAACTAACCAATACCAACGGTTTGGAACCGTTGGTATAGGCCTCCAAACCGTTGGTATAGCCTATACCAACGATTTGGAGAATCGTTGCCAAGTAAGCCGTTGGGATGGGTCTATACCAACGTTTTTGGAAACCATTGGTATAAGTAATATGGAAATAGATACCAACGGTATTGAACCATTGGTATATGTATTTCAAAAAAAACATCTGATGGGATTTGATCCCAGGACCCCTAGTTTATCAGTGAACGACTTAACCACTAACTTAACATGAATTTTGTGAACATAATTACATAAATATATATATGTATTCTCATAATTATTTTAAATTTTGATTTATATAATGTTTTCGGTAAGAAGAACTGATAAAAAATAAAAGGATCTATACCAACGGTTTTGACAACTGTTGGTATAGATTTTGAGTTTGGAATTTCATTCTGGGTGAAGGTTGATTGTTGGGGGACCCTTTCCCAATGGTTTGGCCAAACCATTGGGAAAGGGTATGGATTTCCCAACGGTTTGGCCAAACTGTTGGGAAAAGTGTCCACAAAGGGGACTTTTCCCAACGGTTTGGCCAAACCGTTGGGAAAGGTGGTCACAAAGGGTACTTTTCCCAATGGTTTGTCAAAATAATTGGGAAATCCATACCCTTTCCCAATGGTTTGGCCAAACCGTTGGGAAAAGTGGCCTCAAAGTGGGCTTTCCCAACGGTTTGGCCAAACCGTTGGGAAAGGGAACCTATACCAACAGTTTTTGCAAACTATTGGTATATAAGCGTTGGGAAAAGTCATATTTCCAGTAGTGTTTGAAAATAAGAATGTTAGTATGCCCATATTACTAAATCTCCTCAACTCAACACCAAATGCAGATAAAAGTATTTACATAGAAGAAGTAATTTCCACAATTGAAGCCTTTTTATAGTTGGGATTGGTTATATTAGAAACAATATCAACATAGGATTTCAGTTTTACACAATTATAAATACTTATTAAATCTACCATGAATAATTTTCCCTTAAATTTTCAAAAATATAGTGGTAATACCCACAATAGGATATTTAGAAAAGCATCAATGTTAAACTAATAAAATTCAACTAGGTACCTTTAAAGATATTTTTGTTTTGAGGGAAAAACATAGGATTGGCATTATAACCTATCATATAAATTTTTGTTTCAATATCTATTATAACTAATTTTATTTACATTCACTTAATAGCAAGGTTATAAAATATTTATTAATATAAATGAAAATCATCAAAAGAACTAAAAAATTCGATGCAGGGACCATTAACTACTAAAGCTGGTAAATTAGATCACCTATGGTCCTTTTACTTTTTTTTCACAAAAAAATTATAGAATAGATGATTTTTTCAACACCCATTTAATGTTATTAAATAAAACAATCAATAAAATTATAACAAGACATAACAATATTAAGGGTGTCTCTCTATGTGGGGAGGGGAGGATTGAAAATATAGAAAAATGGGAGGGAGGAGGAGGCAAAAAATAAAGATATTTGAGGCATTAGGGTTTTAGGTGAGGAAGTTGATTAGGTCTAGGGTTTTTGGGATATAGGAGAGGTGGCTCTGGTGAGGCTGGATGTGGGGCTACAAAGGTGGGTTAAGGGAGGCAGGCCCATGGAGGTGACGTGGGAAGTAGGGCACAGAGGCTAAGCAAGGAATGTATGGTGAGAAAGGTTTGGGACAATATGGGGTCTGGGATAGGATATTTCATGGGTTTGATAATGTATTAAAGGTGGAGGGGATTGATTGGAGCTGTATTGATTGGGGACAGGTGACATGTGAGGGTCTCTCAGTCCAATGGTGGATCCGGTAAATTTTTAAAAATAAATTAAACATAATAAAATATCAAATATCATTAGATATTTTAAATTTAAAATACAAAAATATAAAAATGAATGGTATACTGTTTTATAAAAATTATTAAATTTATTTTATAATATAAAATAAAATTTCAATATTTTAAAATCAATGATTAATAAAATAATATTAATTGATTTATTGTTATATTTTTATTTACTAAAAATAAATAGTTAATCTTTTGAATTTATTTTGGTTATATTTAATTATATTTTTTAAATTAAAATATAAAAAATAATTATCAAATATATAGGGAGTATCAAACCTAAATTTAAATATATCAATCTTCTCCATGATTTAAATTATTTTTTATAAAGTATTTAAATATTTAATAGGTGAACAAAATTGAAAAATATTAACACTTTATACATTTATAGAAAATTAAAAATTAAAATAAATTAATGACATATTTTTAATATTACCCAAAAAATGGACATTTCCTTTGTTCATAAAAATAATAATATATATACAAAATCTGGTTTCTCTTAATTGGTTAATGATAAAATATTTTTTTCAATTGAATGATTTATTGTAAAAAAAATTATTTATAGTGAAATATTTCTTGTAAATATTTATTATTAATAATAGATTCATGTGTTAGTAAACAAATGTTGGTATTAGTATGATGAAACAATATATTTTTATGTTGCTAAAGGTTTTGTTGGTATTGAACAAACAATATTGATAGATATATCTGTTGGAAAAAACAAGTGTTGGTACTTAAAATTTATACTAATAAAACTCAATATCTGTTAGAAATGATCATTTTTACCACAATATTTATTATATTCCAATATATCTATGTTGGTATAAATAATTTTTTTATCGTGATAAAAACCCATAAAGACCCTAAAAAACATAAGAAAATCTTAAAAACCCTAAGAAAACTCTAAAACCCCTAAAAACCCCTAAGACCCCTAAAAATCATAAAAATCCTTAAAAAACCCTAAAAACCATTAAAACCCATAAAAACACTAAAAACCCTAAAAACACTATAAAACACTAAAAACCCAAAATAACCCTAAACCCCCTACAAAAAACACTTAAAACTCTTTAAAACCCTAAAGGCCTACCCCCCCCCCCCCAGAACCCTAAAACCCCCTAAAATATCCTAAAACAACCTAAAAACCCAAAAACCCACTAAAACCTAAAAACACAAAAAACCTAAAAAAACCCTTAAAACTCAAAAACACTAAAAACCCTAAAAAGATCAAAAAAAACCCCCAAACCCCCCTAAAACTTATAAAAACCATAAAACCCCTAAAATAGTGAAAATACCTTGAAAACACATAAAACCCAAAAAAACCCTAAAAACCATAAAACCACCTAAACCCCATAACAAATCTAACAATTATAAAAAACCTAAAGACACCTAAAACCCCAAAAAACCCAAAAAAAATCTAAATAACCCTAAATAACCAAAAAATCCCCAAAAAACTCATAAAATAATAAAGACCCTAAAACCACTAAAAACCCATAAAACCCCTCAAATAAACTAAAACCCTAAGAACCTTAAAAACCATAAAACCCCATAAACCCCATAAAATATCCTCAAACCCCCAAAACCCCTAAAATAACCTAAATAACCCTATAAACCCCCTAAAAGACAGTAAAAATCTCTTAAACACCTTAAAAACCCTAGGCCCCTAAAAATCCTGACCCCCCCCCCCAAATGCTAAATAACCTTAACGCTCCCAAAAAAACTCTAAAAATCCTAAAAAATATAAAAAAACATTAAAACACTAAAAAAACATTAAAACCCATAAATCCTAAAAAACACTAAAAATCATAAATACCCTAAAAACTCTAAAACCCCTAATAAACCCTAAAAACAATAAGAACCCTAAAATCCCTGAAAAATCCATGAAAACCCTAAAACCCCTAAAACTCCTAAAAATACTCAAATCCCCTAAAGACCCATTATAGACCCAAAAAACCCTAAAACCACAAAAAAACCTAAAAACACTAAAATCCATAAAAACACTAAAACCCTGAAAAAATATAATAACCATAATAGACCTAAAAACCCTAAAAACCTAAAAACCCTAAAAACCCTTAAAATCCCAAAAAACAGAACCCATTAAAACTAATAAAGACCCATAAAACCCATAAACCCCCTAAAAACCATAAAAACCTAAAAAATATAAAACCCCTAAAACCCTAGAAACCCTAAAAATCCTAATGAATCTTAAAGCCCATAAAACCCTGAAAACCCAAAAACTCTAAAACTCTAAAAACTTCTAAAAATACTATAATCCCCTAAAACATCCTAAAACCCCTAAAATACCCCTAACCCTCTAAAAACTTATAAAAGACCCCCAAAACCCTAAAAAACCCATAAAATACCCTAAAAAATAAAAGAGCTTTAAAAACATGAAAACATAAAAACCTTAAATTAACCTGAAAACACTAAAAGACTATAAGACCCCTAAAACCCTAAAAGACAAAAAACACCTTAAAACTCAAGACTCTAAAAAACCTAAAAACATTAAAGGACCCAAGTAAACACTAAAAACTCTAAAAGAACCTAAAACCTCGAAAAACTCTAAAGTAAACTAAAAACCCTAAATGATCCTAAGAATCAGAAAAACCCAAAAGGACCCTAAAACCCTAAAACTCTAAAACCCTAAAAAACCTAATGAACCCTAGATACCCTAAAATCCATAAATGAACAAATAAACCCTAAAGGACCCTAAAACACCCTTAAAACCATAAAAATACTCTAAAACCCCTAAATAGAACCAAAAACTCTAATAAAACACAAAACCCCATAAAACCCTAAAAAACACAAAAAATATATATAAAAGGCCCTAAAACCCTAAAAACACCTAGAATACCCTAAAAATTCCAAGACACCCAAAAACAAATAAAAATATTAAAAGTCCCCAAAAACCGGTAAAAACCCGAAAACCCGCCTTAAAACACAAAAATAACCTAAAAATAATAAAAACCCTAAAACCCATTAAAATGATAAAACCCCATAAAACCCTAAAAACACTTAAGAACCCTAAAAACTAATGTAAAATACCCCAATATGAAACTCTCTCATGTGGCTGAAATGAGTTGGTTACGAGACCTCAAGAGTTCCACCCATATTCTAGAGGCAGAAGACTAGCATTAGAGGTGTGATATGGATAGTGGGGAGACTATACCTCTTGATTACAGAGTTACAACATTGTGGAATAATCATATAATGATAATAAATAAATATTAAGGTAGCAGAAATATTTGAAAGAATACAAAACATCATAAGAACCAGATGATAAAGTCCAATCAAATAATCTAATAAATAATAAAGAAATAATGTAATTTCATACTAGAATATAACTAAATGTCATTCTATAAGTGATAAAAATAAAATAATAGAAGACTCAACAAACTCAAAGACTTAGATCCTGATCCCCATGTCAATCTCATCTCCAAACTCCAGCCCATCCAGTAAGAAATAATCAACAACAAGGTTTGTTTCCCTTGTCCAATCCTATATCTATGTAATATTATCTGGTAATAAACAGTTTCTCGAGTAGTGTGTGAGTATAACTTAGTAGGTTAACACCACCATGTATAATCATAACCAGTTTGATGATAAGTGCATGAAATAATGCAATAAACATGTGTATTAATTAATTGAAAAATTAAATTAATACCATATCAATCTTCTTTAGCACCATGTTGGAACATCTTTGTGCATGTATCACAACCATGATAACCAAAACCATACAACCATGGTAAAACATAACCTACCTCAACACCATTCTAGAATACCTCTAAGTATGTATTACAATGATGCCAACCATAACCATATATCCATGGTATGAATCACTAAAATATGGGTCAAAACCAATATATTAGAATTTCATCATGTAAATCAGGGTTGAGATCGATGTATAATAATTTAAGCATGTCTCATGACCAGTATCGGTATATAATCATTTCATAATGTGTCACGGCCAAGCCTGATATATAAGCATTACAACATGTATCAGTGGGAATATACCATTATATAATCATTTAAGCATTAAACTAGGCTAATGCCTTATATAGGATTTATAGTGCAGAAAACACAACACATGTCATAGAAACAATGTTATCACAACAGCACATTATAAAGCTCAATGGTTAATTATGAAAATTACTATTTATCATTCAATTTCACATTTCTCTTAACATTTTTTATTAAAATAATAACATTTCAGTGACTTAAAAAATCAGACCAATCCAAGGTGAATCTATATCAATTAATCACCCAATCCCATATCTTTCTAAACATAAATTAATATATTATCAATTCATTTATATTCAAGGGTTCGCTCACCCAAACAGTATCCATAATCCCAGTCCATGACTAATTGGATCCAAAGGGACTCTAGGTAATAATCCAATTCATCATTTAATTTATCTGTGTGCATGTAATGTTGGTGAAATTGTGATATTGCACATAATTTTCAATTAAACAGACCATAGAGTTAAGATTTAGACCCCCTACCTTTAACTGACATTTAACCAGTGCTTCCAGTAGGAATCACCAACAATAAAGAAGGCTTTGATAATCAAAAAGATGATCCTATATTATAACCAATCAAGATGAAACCAACAACAACCATGGTTAAGATATTACACTAAAATGGTCATAAAACAAAGGGAGATGAGGGAAAACCTAACCCAAACATTAACACATTATATATTCCTTTTAAAATAGATAGGTCAAAAAACGCATTGCCTTGATTGATTTCTAACATTTCCCAAACATTAAAAGAGGTGTAATGTATGCATGACATGTATTTATCTCATGCCATGAACCAAGCTCATGGATTGTGCTTGGAAACAGTTATATGTCATGTAACTTCAATACATGATGTATAATTTCTTTACAGACATCCTTCATCTGGTTTCCTACGGAAAGAACCCGAACCACCTCTGAAGCCATCCAAAGCATGGAAAACACCTGTAAACCCATATGACACATTTATACCTAGAATCCATTAATTCAAATAAACATACATCCCCATATTTTAATTCATTTTCCCCAATAAATTCTCTCTGTCTCTGAACAAGACTCATCCACCAAGGCTCAAATGAAAGATAAAATAAAAAAGGGATGAACTTGGAAAAATAAGGGATCTTACAATCTCCCCACCATATAATATTTTGTCTATAAATTTCTCTAAGTATCACTATGGGATCTCAATGAACAGTTCAATCAACTATGCTAACATATCAGACTCCCTCCCCTCAGTCTCCTCTTGAAATTTCCCATGCTACCATTTCACTTGAACCATAGGTACCTCCCTACCCCATAGATACTTCTCACTATGCTTCACAATCTATATCAAATTCTCCTTAAAATATGTTTCAGCACTAATCTCAACATCTAATATTTCTATCATAGGATAAGGGTTTGGATAATATTTTTGAAGCTAAAACGCATGAAACATGTAGTGTGTGTAACTGTAGTGATGTGGAAGGTATAATCAGTATGCCACTGGACCAACCCTATTCACTATCTCAAATGGCCCAAAAAACCTGGGCCTTATATTTCCCTATTTCCAAACATAGTATTTCCCCAAATTAGGTGAAACTTGAAAGAATGCACAATAAACAACCATGAAATATATAGGTCATCTCTGATGGTTAGTATTTGATTTTTCCTTCTCTATGTGGCCACCAACCACTACCTGATCAACTGAACATACTTAGAAATTTCATGCATGAGAATAGGCCCAACAAGCACTTAATCACATGCCTCCAACCAATAAAGAGGATAATGGAATAAAATTCCATATAGGGCCTTAAATGGTTCAATCTGGATAGATTTCTAGAAGATGTTATTATATGAAAAATCCATGAGTTCGATATGATTCTCCCATGAACCACCAAAATCCAAAACGTATGCTCACAACATATCCTCCATAACCTAAATAGTCTACTTAGATGACCATTAGTCTAAGGATGATAGGTCATACTCAAAAGAAACTATGATCCTATATCCTTATGAAGACCCTATCATAAATGTGATGTTAATCATGGATCTATATTTGAAATGATACTCCTTAGAATATCATTCAGTCGGAATACCTTGTGTATGTAAATACATCCCATATCATCAACTGTGAAGGTCTCCTTGATAGGAAAAAAGTGTGATGACTTCATTAGTCAATCCAAAATTACCCATACAACATAATTCTTATGAATTTTACTGGGTAATACTATATCAAAATCCATAGTGATTTCATCCCATTTCCACTCAGGAATGGGAAAAGGCTGTAAAAACCCATTTGGCCTCTAATAATCAGCTTTCACCTACTAAAAAGTGAAGCATCTCACCAAAAAACCTATTACCTTCTTCTTTATCACTAACCAATCATAATATCTATGTAGATCAAGATACATATTTTTTAAAACAGGATGTACCTCCCATCTAAAAGCATGAAACTCTCTCATCATCTCCTCATGCAATCTCATAGGAACCCATACTCATCCATGGAAAATAAGATAATTTACACTATCAAGATACCATCCTGATGGTGTCTCCCCAGCATATAATTTTTCTCTTGAAACTAATCCCTCTGGATCTGATTACTGCTTTATCTTAATCTGGTTCAAAATAAAGGGTATAATATATGTCGAAGTTAGATATAATCATCAATGAGACTCTAGAACATCTAGATGCATTATGAAATACTCATCACAAGACTACCAAACTACCTCTATATATGTATTCTACCTCAACACATCAATAAAAATGTTTCCCTTTCTTGGTGTATAATCCATCTCAAAGTTTAAAGACTACAGATACTCAACTCACCTCCTCTTCTAAATGTTAAGGTATCACTAAGAAAAGATTTACCTAAGGCACTTGTGTTTCATGTATACCAAAATCCTCTCACCCATGAGATAATGTCTCGAGCATCTCAGGGCATGTACCAATACTTCTAACTCCAAATCCTGACTAGGGAAATTCCTATCATGTCATCTAAGCTATATGAATCCATAATCAACCACTAGAACCTCCTACATCATAACTACTATGAGTAAAACTCTAGATGCATTAATATACATGGAATATGATTTACTCGACACAATTTAAGTAAGGATTGGTGTTGAGGTCATCCAACCTTTTAGATCCTGAAAAGATCTCTTGCAAGTATCTGACCAAAAAAATGTCACCCATTTCTTGGTCAACCAAGACATCAGTGCTTCCAAATGGGATAAGTACAAGATAAAGTGTTGATAATAACCTATTAAACCCATAAATATATAAATATCAAAGAAATTATTGGGATTCTCCCAAGATACCATAACTACAACTTTCTCTAGGTCTACTGACACTCCTTCCTCTAAGATGACATGGCCCAAGAAGTTCACTTTATCAAACTAGAAACTTTATTTGGCTAGATTTACATAAAGATGATTCTCTCTCAATATACTCAATATAATTTCAAGATGTTGAGCTTTATTGCATGCTGATTGGGGGTACACTAAGATATCATCAAAAAAACAATCACAAACTCGTCCAAAAAAAGGATTAAAGATCCTACTCATTAAGGCCATGAATACCACCGATGCATTAGTCCAACCAAATGAAATCACTATGAACTCATAAAATACATACCTACCCCTAAATGAATTTTGAGGTATGTGTGATTGTCTCACCATCAACTGATGGCATCTTGATCTCAAATCGATCTTAGAGAAGATATTATATCCTCTCAGTTGATCGAAGATATCATTGATGTGCAAAATGGGATACTGGTTCTTGAATGCCATCTAGTTCAATATATGATAATCCACACACAAGAGAAAAGTCTCATCAGCCTTCTTGGAGAAGAGAACTGGAGAACCCCAAGGAGATAGTCCATATGAAACCTTTATCCTACAAATCTCCCAACTGAACTTTAAACTCTTGAATCCTTGCGGGTTCCATTATATAATGTGGGATAGAAATTGTCTCTACACCTAGAACCAACTCGATCTTAAACTAGATATCTTACTCATGCAGTAATTCATATAAATCTTTAGTAAATACATAATAAAAATAGACTACTAATGGGTGGAAAATTCTTTCTATATTCCACCATAATCTAGAGAAAAACTTGTTATTTGAGCCATGAGACAATCCAATATGCACTGAATTGGTTCTCCATGACCATTCATAAGATCCCACTCACCTTGGTGAGAATAGCTACCTACTTCTAGAGATAAAAAGGTAAATATCATGTAGTACCAGTCTTTATGATCCTGGTATAGAACAAACTAATCTATAGAGAACACACCTTGAAGCATTCGATATTCTCTTACCACACTCCCATAGGTGTGTTGATGGTCAAATCACCATCCAAGATTTACACATCCAATCCCAAACCATTTAAAAATAGAAGATAAAAAATGAATGTTATTATAATATTTCAAAAAAAACACAAGCAAGGGTAAATGATACAAGAATTGTACCTCTGATAGTTGACGGACTTACATCCACACTAGTTGTAGTAGTAAACATAATATTAAGCTAACAAGGTCCTCTACCATGGTCTATTTTCCAACTCATTTAAGATATACCCTTTTATGGTACCTCCATTCATGCACTAGGGTACCACATCCCCTACTTCAACCACAAATTCCTATGGAACTCCAACTACCTATCTACTTAGGAGTAGCTAAGTCCTTCCCAGACTTCGGTACCTATCATGTTCCCCTTCTAGTACTCTGCTGTTACATTCCCCTAAAAAACCTATATAGGATTCCAAAACATCCACAAGCACGACACTCCAAAGTGGGTTATGGACACTGAGTTCATTTGTGTCTCATCATTCCACACTAATAGAACTACAATGAAATACTATACTAAGATGGATCCCCACTACCCAAACTGATCTAATCAATATTTCCTTGGAGAAAACCATCATAAGGATTCTTCTTTCCACTAGAAAAAGAGTTCTCAGTTTTCCCTACCAAAATAGCCCGGTCACTATGTGGGTCCCCTCTCAGATTCACTTCTGTGATGAGTTCTTGGTTCATCGCATCCAAAAAACATCTTACACGGAACATGTTCACCTACAACATGATCTCGTATCTAATACCATTTTGAAAATGTATTTCCCTAGAGATCTCATTGGCTTCCAAAGATGGAACAAATTGTTTCAAGTTAGTGAAATTCTTAGCGTAGTCCAACACTAACATGACCTCCTGTGTCATGTGTATGAGCTCATGCACCTTCTCATCCCTTAAAATACCCAAATAGAAATGGCTCAGGAACTTTATCTCAAAGTTCTTCCACAATAACTCATCTTTCCCTGCCAGATCCATAATATCCAACCAAAGTTTGGTAGGTCTAAGAACCATATATGTAGCATGATTCACCCTCCTATCTACAGGTGTCCCAAGTTGCTTAAATATCATTTGGAAGGAATCGATCTAGAACTAGGATTTCTAGGGTCCTCCCCCCTCAGTGAACATAAGAGGATACTGTAACTAAAACTCTCTCTTAATCTTATAAATCAAAGCTACGGTGTGAAAAAACACCCTTTCCATGGATCACATTACCCCTAGGAAGTTGTTGTGAAGTTGAACATCCATCTGATCCTTGGGAGTTATATTAAGCTTTAGCTCAGCTACATTAGGAGTGATCTGATTTCCACTCTCCTGATGCTCAACCCAAATATGACGAGGATACATTTTCTATATAAGAAAAAAAAACTCTCCTTAAAACATTGGTTATAACAAAGTAAACCTCAAAAAGTGACAAAAATAGAGAACCACAAGAATATTAGTCGCTCTAAACATGGATTATAAGTGTTTTATCATGACATAACGATTAATTTATTTCATTTATCAAATATAAAATGTATCTTATATCATATTTCAAATAGGAAAGTATATATCACATGCAAAAAATATGTCCCTATCATTAATAATTCATGTCAATATATATTCCCATGTGTCTACCAAGAGTCATTCATACTCATCTCATGACATACTGGTCCATGATTATAAATCTCAAGAACCAATAACATCATGAAATAATAACCTCACACAACATGTGAATCACTTAGGATGAGATAACATCAACTGTAACAATAAAATAGTATATACATCAATCCACCCCTGGTCACTCAGATTTCCCCCATACAGGGGTTGGGTACTCCCTTGCCCAAGATCATTACCAAGTTCCAACACATCCTAGTCTCCTTTTTAACAATCCCAAATAGTAAATAAAAAAATAAGAAAAACTTGTGCCTAGGATACAACTTTGTAACATCCCCTGGTCCAGAACTCTCCCATGTGGTCAAAATGGGTTGGTTACGATACCTTATGTGCACCTCCTTGTACGCCATAGGATGCCGACTAGAATCAAGGTTTTGATACTGATAGTGGGGAGACTATACCCCTGGTTATAGAGTTATTACACAACAAAATAAACTTATAATGATAATAAATAAATAATAGAGTGTTGGAAATAATGGAAACAATAAAAAATAGTGTAAGAACCTGAAAATAACAGACAAATGAATAATCTAATAAATTTAAAAGGAATAATGTAATTTCATTATAGAATATAACTAAATTTAATGCAATAAGTGATATAAATAGAAGACTAGAATACTCAAAAAAAATTCAAAGACCCTAGTTTTGATCCCCATGTCGGTCCTGTCTCCATTCTCCAGTCCATCCATCAAGCAATAATCAAAATCAAGGTCCATTTCCATTGTCCAATCCTATATCCATGTGATCTGCTTGGATACCAAATGATGGCCAGAGTAAGGTGTGAGTTTAACATAGTAGGTTGACACTATTGTGTTTAAACATAGACAGTCTGATAATAAGTGAATTCAATAAGGAAATAAATAGGTGTATTAATTACATAATTAATTAAATTAATACCACATAAACCTACTTAGACACCATTCTGAAATTTCTATGAGCATTTCTCATAGCATGCTAACCAAAACCATATAACCATGGTAGAACGTAACCTACCTCGGCTCCATGTCAGAATTTATCTGAACATGTCTCACAACCATTCCAACAATAATCATATATCCATGGTCTGAATCACACAAATATGGGTCAAACATGATATATAATCATTTCATCATGTAAATCATGTAGGATCCTAGTGTATAATAATTTCAACATGTCTCAGGGCCAAGCTCAGTATCAAAGCATTTCAGCATGTGTCGGGGACAAGCCCGATATATAAGAATTTCAAAATGTATCACTAGGAATAGACGTTTGTATAATCATTTCAGCATCAAATTAGGACAATTCCTCTTATAATAATTATAGTGTGGAAAACACAACACATGTCATAACAACAAGGTTATCTCAATAGCATGTAATAAACCTCAATGGTTAAAAATGAAAATTGCCATTTATCTTTCAATTTCACATTTATCTCAACATTTGGTCTCAAACCAATAATATATCGGTTACTTAAAAAATCATCACAATCCAAGTTGAATCTATATCAAGATATCACCCAATTTTATATCATGATAAACACAGATTAAACCATTAGTCAATTAATTTATATTAAAGGGTTTGCGCACCCTAACGGTAGCCATAATCCAGGTCAATAACCAATTGGATCCAAAGAGACCCCAAGTAATAATCCAATTCATCATTTAATATATTTAGGTGCATGTTTTGTTAGTGAAATTGTGATATTTCACATACTTTTAAATTAAAAATCATAGGGTTAAGGTTTAGACCCCCTGGCTTTAAATGAAATTCAACCAATGCTTCAAGTATGAGTCACCAACAATAATGAAGGTGAAGATGATCTCAAGGAGGATCCTAGATCATTACAGATCAAGATCAAAACAAAAAATGACCATGTTCAAGTGATTACACTCCAATGGTGTTAAAATAAAGGGAGAGGAGGGGATACCTTACCAAAACCAGTCACTAGGGATCATATGCATGATCATGATGTTTGGAATCAAGATAGGCACTCCAAAATCTCCTAGAAACCACCCCAGGGTCAAGAGGGAAAAGCTCCACATTATAATGAGAAAATATCAAATTCATGATATGATTAAAACTAACGCTCTCAATAAATACAAGGTGTGTAATAAATTTACACATCGTGTATTCCTTTTAAAATGGATACTATGAGAAATGTGTAGCTCTTATTTATTTTTAATGTTCCCCAAATATTACATGATGTGTAATGTCTACACGGCATGTATTCATCTCACATCATGGACTAGTCTCACGACATGGCCATGAAATAGTTACACATCATGTAACATAATTACATGGAATGTAACTTCTCTATTGATATCCTTCAACTTGATTCTTATGGAAAGAACTTGAACCACCTTTGAATCCATCTAGAGCATGAAAAACCCATGTAAAACTATTTAACACCTTTATACTCAGACTCTATTAATTCAAACAATCATACATCCCTAGACATTAAGTCATCTTCCCCTAAAAAGGATCTCGATCTCCAAAAAAGACTCGACCACCAAGGCTCAAATGAAAAAAAAAACTCAAAGAGGGACACACCTAGAAAAACATAGGATCTTACCCATAAAAACCCAAAAAACCATTAAAAACCATAAAACCCCAAAAACCCAAAAAAAACCCCACTAAATCCCCTAAAACCCCAAAAATACATAAATCCCCCTAAAAACTTAAAAACCCAATAAAACCATAAAACCCTTAACCGTCACCCAGACCCTAAAAACTCTAAAAATCCCTAAATAACCTTAAAAACCCTAAAACCCCATAAAAACACTAAAAACTCTAAATATCCCTAAAACCATAGAAAAACCAAAAAACACATAAAACCCTAAAACCATGAAAAACCCTAAAAACCTAAAACCCCCTAAAACACCTTGAAAACCCTAAAAATTGGAAAAACCATAAAAACCCTTAAAAACACTAAATTACATTAAACCATTAAAACCCTTAAAAGACCCAAAAGCCTTAAAAAACCTAAAACCGCCCCCCAAAGACCCCTAAAACCCTGAAAATCCTAAAAGACCATAAAAACCCTATAAAACCCATAAAAGTACCATTAAAACTATTAAAACCCCCAAAATAAACTAAAAACCATAAGATCCTAAAAACCCAAAAACTCCTAAAAACCTAAAAATCGTAAAAACCAAAACACCACATAAAACCCTTAAAACACCCTAAAACCCAAAAACCCCTAAAAACTCTAAAAACCCTTGAAACCCTAACACTACCCCCAAAACCCTAAAACACATAAAACCTCTAAAAATTCAAAAAAGATGAGGAAACCATAAAAACCCATAAAACTATAATGAACCCAAAAACCCCTAAAAATCATAAAAAACCTATAGAACCGTAAAAACCATAAAATCATAAAACCCCCCTAAAAACAAAAACACCCCTAAAATTTCTAAAATCACTAAACCCCTCCCCTCCCTTGTCTGATGTGTCTCTTTTTTCTTTCAAATAAATTTGGGGGGGTCGGGAATAGCCCGACCCTCACATCTTCCTTGCCCTAAAAACATAAATACAACTAAAAATCTGTAAAAACCCTCAAACCTCAAAAAACCCTAAATCATAAATCCTACACCCAATACCCAAAACCCTATACCCTAAACCATAAACCCTACACCCTAAACCCTATATCGTACACCCTAAACCCCATACCCAAAACCAAACACCCTAAACCGAAAACCTTAAACCCTAAACCCTAAACCCTAAACCCTACAACCTAAACCCTAAACCCTAAACCCTACACCCTATAACCTAAAACCTATGCCCTAAACCCTAAACCCTACACCCTAAACCCTATACCCTAAACCCTATACAATAAAACCTAAAGCCTATACCATACACCCCAAACCCTATACCTTATACACAAAACCCTATACCCTAGACCCTAAACCCTATACCCCACACTATAAACCATAAAAACTAAACCCTATACCCTACACCATAAAACCAAACCATACACCCTAAACCCTATGACCTACACCCTTTTCCATAAACCCTACACCCTAACCCAATCCCAACACCCTAAACCCTATACCATGCACCCTAAACCCTATACCCTATTCCCTAAAACCAAAACCCTCAATCATACACCCTAAACCCAAAACCATACACCCTAAACCCAAAACCTACACCCTAAACCCTAAACCATATACCCCAGAACCTAAACCCTACAACCTTTACTATCAGCCCCAAATCCTAAACCCTACACCCTACATGCTATACCCTACAACCTAAACTCTAAAACCTACACCCAAAACCTTATACCCTACACCATAAACCCAACACCCTACACCCAAAACCTTATACCCTACACCCTAAACTCCAATACCTAAACCCTAAACCCTAAATCATATACCCTACACCCTAAACTCGAAACCATACACCCTAAACCCTAAACCAAAAAACCTAAACCCCAAACCCTATACCCTACACACTAAACCATAAACCCAACATCCTAAACCCATACCCTACACCCTAAACCCTTAACCCAACACCCAAAATTCAATACCTTCCACCATAAAACCTAAACCCTACACCCTAAACCCTATACCCTACACCTTAAACCCTTAAACCTACACCTAAAACACTATACCATACACCCTAAACCCTAAACCCTACACCCTACACTGTATGCCCTAAACCCTACAACCTATACCATAAACCCTAAACTTTAAGCCCTATACCTTATTCCCTATAACCTAAACCCTATCCTTTTCACCCTAAACACTAAACCCTAAACCCTAAATCCCTAACCAAACCCCAAGAAACCCTAAAAGACACTATCAAAATCCAAAAAAACCCTAAAAACCCCTAAATAACCTTAAAACCCTAAAAACCCCTAAAAACTCAAAACACCTAAAAACATTTAAACCCCTTACAACCCATAAGTAACCTTTAATACACTTAAGACCCTAAAAAATAGAAAATCCCTAAAATTGTTAATAAAACCCTATAAACCATAAAAATGCTAAAAATACTAAGAAGCCCCTAAAACCCTAAAAACACTATAAAAACTCTCAAAACCCCCTAAAACCCCTAAAAACACTAAAACTGCTAACGTCCCTAGAAAAATATAAACCCTACAAACCCCTAATAAAAATAAAACCCTAAAACCTGAAAAACCCTAAAAATTCTAAAGACACTAAAACACACTCAAAAACCCTAAAAACCCCCCAATAACCCCTAAACACCCCTCAAAATCCTAAAACCCAAAAAACACTAAAAGGCATAAAAATCATAAAAAACCCTAAAAAACCCTAAAACCCCCTCTAAAACTCTGAAACCCCATTAAAACCCTAAAATATCCTAAAACCATAAAACACTAAAATACCTAAAAACCCTATGAAACCCTAAACACCCTAAAAATTCATAAAACCCTAAAAACCTAAAAAATACTAAAAACCCTAAAAACCCTTAAAACCCCTAAAAAACCTTAAACACCATAAACCCCCTTAAACCCCTTAAAACAAAAAAACCCTACAACTCTCTAAAAGACGATAAAACACTAAAACCCCTAAAAATTCTAAATAACCTTATAAACCCTAAAAGACCCTAAAAACTCAAAAACACCATAAAACCCTTAGAACCTACAAAACCCATAAAACCTATAAAAATCCCTAAAAACGAAAAAATAAACCAAAAACCCCTAAAACCCTAAAACCCTAAAAACCCTAAATGCCCAAAAATAATCTAAATAAACCAAAAAACACTAAAAACATTAGAAAACATTAAAAACCCCATAAAATCCGTAAAAAGAAATTATACCGACTATAAACCCAAACCCCCCCCCCCCCTTAAAACCCTAAAAATCCTAAATAACCTTAAAATCCATAAAACCCCTAAAAACCCAAAAAAACCTAAAAAATAAAAAAAAAACCTCTAAAAACACTAAAAACCTAAATTTCACAAAAAACCCATAAAACCTATAAAAACCATTAAAAACCCTAAAAATCATTAAAAAAATAAATAATAGTAAAAACATGAAAAACACTAAAAACCCCTTAAAACCCCTAATACCACTAAAACCCCTAAAAACAAGAAGATAGACCCTAAGAGAAGAGATGGTGGCTGAGTCTCCCAGATCCTCTCATGCTCACCTGGGATAACGCCTCCTCCTACGATGTTCCTTCTATGGCCCAAAAATGCCTTCCTTATTTTGGATTTTTTGGTGCCGACTTTCTCAGCATCACAGCTCCCTCCTCTCGCGGTTCATTTATTTTGGAAATGTGATGCCCTTGTAGATTTCTTTTCTTTGGCATCAGCCCTAGTCGAAGAAGTCAACCATGGAGGATTGGGTCAGATCCAGCCTCTCCGACATATGGATATGTAGTTTCATGGAGAAGTGGTCTAGTTTTGGCCTTCGGCATTGCATATCCATGATGGAGTTGCCTAGATCTGGGTTTCTCGGAGTGTGGCTTTCCATGAAGGAGTGGGTCAGATCTGCTTTGGCGGTTCTGAAAGCCGTGCAGAGAGACGTGGATTTGTGGTGGAGGGGGATTCAATGACGGCGTGGGTTATGGATTCTGCTTCAAATCTGTGGTTTTTGTAGATGGTTTGGCGCGATGATCTGGCGGGCGGCGTCGCAGCTTCTTGCGCTGCTCGGCTTCAGGTGGCTTAGGATATGTCATGGTGAGGCAACGTCTTGCAGAAGCGACCTGGGGATGGATTAATCTTATTGGTTTCCCCAGATTTGTGTTGGATTTGGGGAAATGGCGTTCCATGCTGTGATGCGGGATTTCAGATCTGCTCAGGAGGCACATATAAGATTAGATTTGAACCGATATGTGCAGGTAATGAAGGTATGTTTTTCTAGCTTCTCACTTTTGGATCTCTCTCATGCTAATGCTGAAGGGATCATTAAGTTTTGTTTCATTTTGGCTGCTCTGTTGGATGGTTTTTCTCTGTGTGGTGGCTATTTTGGTTTTGATTTGTTGTGGATGCAGGTTTTCGGTTCTGCTGAGTGGTGTTGGACGCTGCTTTGGGTGTTGCGGTTGGGTTCTGGGCATGGTTGTTGGTTTCCCCCCATGTTTTTGATGAAGTTATAGTTAAGATGTGCTATGTTATGGTTTTTATATTAAACTGTGGTCCGTTGTGGTGTCGCAGGTTTAGTTATGAATCAGTGTGGATGTCAGACTTTGGTTCTGTTGCGAGGTTCTAGTTTTTTTCTTGCCTTTGGATGCGGAGGATGTGTTCTCGAATGTGCTTCTAGGTGTGAATTTATGGAAGCTGACTAGAAGTTGCGGTTTCCCGGTGAGGGGGCGAAGGTGAGACTTATGACTTTGATGCTGGTTCTTCTGTGATGCAGGTGGTGGATATGCTTGGCAAGGAGGTGATGGTTGATGATAATGGTGTTGCGGGATGTTGGTTGTTGTCTAGCTGGGCGATGATGTTGGAGATATTTTTTATCTTCTGCCTTTTCTGGTTTTGTTTTGTGTGAATTTTGGGTTTTTTGGGGACTCTTGGGTTTTGTGGGGCTATCCAAGGTTTTTGGGAGTGGTTTGACTGACCCCGCCCCTCCCTTGTATGTTGTTTCTTTTCTATTGCATCTTTTTTTTCTAATAAATTTGGGGGGCTCGGGAATAGCCTAACCTCTGCATCTTCCTTGCCCTAATACCCCTAAAACCCTAAAAATCAAAAAAAAAACCCTAACAACCATAAAAACCCCTAAGAACCCTAAAACCCTAAAAAAATCTATGAAAACCCAAAAATCATTAATAACCCCTAAAAACTATAAAAATCCTTAAAAACTAAAAAAACCCTAAAACCTAAAAAATCGTACAAAAACCATGAAACCATAAAAACCCCTAATAACCTATAACATTTCTAAAAACCTTAATAACCCTAAAACCCCAAAACCCCTAAAAACCTAAAAAACATAAAAAACCCTAAAACACTTAAAACCCCTAAAAACCCTAATAAACCTTAAAAACCCTAAAAGACCCTAAAACCCCTAAAAGAACCAAAAAAACCCTAAAACCCCCAAAAAGACTTGAAAACCCCTAAATAATCCCAAAACACCTAAAACACCTAAAGGAATCTAAAACACTAAAGGATTCTAAAAAAACCCAAAACCCTAAAAGGCTATAAATACAGAAAACCCCTAAAGGACTCTAAAAAACCCCAAAACCCCCTAATGGATCCTAGAAAACACTAAAAGTCCCTAAAAGGTTTAAGGGACTTAAAAATCTTAACAATACTTAAAGGACCATAAGAAATCCTAATAAAAAACCTAAAGGCACATAAAAACCATAAAGCACCCAAAAAACCCCTACAAACCCCCATAGAGGACCCTAAAAACCCTAAAACCCTAAAAGACCCCAAACCCCTTAAAAAACCTAAAAGAACCTAAAAACATTAAAGGCCTTAAAAAATAATAAAAACCCTATAACTACCTAAAAACCCTAAAAGGACTTAAAACACCCTAAAACCCCTAAAAGACCCTAAACCCCTAAAAACACCAAAGACCCTAAAAGCAATAAAAAACCTAAGAAAACCATAAAACCCCTTAAAAATACTAAAACCCTAAAAAAACATAAAAAGACCTTAAAACCCCATAAAAAAAAGAAACCCCTAAAAATCCTAAAGGACATGAAAAACCCTAAAAAACATAAAAACCTATAAAAACACCCTTAAAACCATAATAAAACCAAAAAAACCCCAAAAAACCCTAAAACCCCTAAACACTCTATAAGACATTAAAAACCCCAAAAGCCAAAAAAACCCTAAAAATCTTAAAAGACTCTAGACACCCTAACAACCCTTAAAAACCTTGAAAACACTAAAACATCTCAAAACCCTAAAAAAATAAAAACACCAAAACCCCCAAAAATCCTAAAAAATATTTAAAATCCTAAATCCCTAAAGAACCCAAAAAATCCTAAAAACACTAGAAACTCAAAATAATACTTAACATCCCTAAGAACCTGTAAAACACCTAAAAATCCAAAAGTCCCTAAAACCATAAAAGACTCTTAAACTGCTAAAATTACTAAAACAACACTAAAACCACTAAGATCCATATAAATTTCTAAATATAAAAAAAAAATCATAAAAAATGGAAAACCCCTAAAATACCCAAAAAACAAAAAACTCTAAAAAAATTAAAAATCCCAAAATACCTAAAAACTCTAAAAACCCTAAAATCCCTAACAACCCTAAAAATCTTAAGAAAACACTAAAAATACTAAAACCCCAAAAAACATTTAAAAACCCTAAATCCCTAAAGCCCAAAAAACACTAAAAAGACATTAAATTGCCTAAAAACCCTAAAATAAAAATAAATCCCCAAAACTATCAAATGTCATAAAAACCATAAAAATACCTTAAAACCTAGAAAAACTAAAAAACCCCAATCCCTCAAAAACCCCAAAACTCTAAAAAATCCTAAAAACCCTAAAACCACTAAAATAACCTAAACCCACCCTAAAAACCCTATAAACACTAAAAGTTATAAAAGAACATAAAACCAAAAAAAAATAAAACACCTAAAACCCCTAAAACCCCTAAAACCCAAAATAAACCTTAAAACCCTGAAACCCATAAAAACCCCTTAAAAACCAAAAAAAATCCTAAAAACACTAAAATACTCTAAAACCCTAAAACTCCTAAAAGAAAATAAAACACCAAAAGTCCTAAAAGTCACTAAAACCCCTAAAACACAAAAAGAACAAAAAATAACCTAAAATCCAAATGATACTATAAAGACCCTACAAACACCCTAATGAACCCTAAAAACCCTAAATACGCTAAATGACCCAAAACACTCCAAAAAAACCCAAAATACCCCAAAAACCCTAAAGGATCCTAAAATCCCTAAAAACCCAATAGGACCCTAAACCCCTAAAGGACCCTGAAAGCACAGAAAAACCCCCAGAAAAACTAAATGACCAAAAAACCCAAAAAACCCCCAAAACCCCCTAAAATTGAAAAAAAAACCCTGAAACCCCCCTAAAAGTCGTAAAACACCCTAAAAACCTAAAAGACACAGAAAAACCCTAAAACCCATAAATACATTAAAAATAGTAAAACTCAAAAAAAAAACCCCTTAAAAGATGCTAAAAACATAAAAACATTAAAAGACCATAAAATTTGTAAAAATCCAAAAAATCCTAAAAATCCCTACAAACCCTAAAAACCAAAAAAAATCCCTAAAACCCTAAAAACCATAAAATATATTAAAAACCTTAAAAAACCTAAATCCTTAAAAAACTATAAACCCTCCAAAAACCTAAAAACCTCTAAAATATTTTAAATCCCCCCAAAACCCTAAATCATATACCCAACACCCTAAACTCTAAACCTCACACCCTAAACCCTATACCATAAACCCTATACCCTACACCCTAAACGCTAAACCAAAAAAACAAAACTCTATACCGTACACCCTAAAACCTAAACCCTACACCCAAAACCCTATACCCTACACCCAAAACCCAAAACCCTAGACCATAAACCATATACCATAAACCCTAAACCCAGATTTAGACACCCAAAACCCTAGACCCTAAACCATATACCCTACACCCAAAACACTAAATCCTACACCCTAAACCATGTACCTTATACCCTTAAACTGAAACCCTAAACAATAAACCCTATACCCTAAACCCTAAACCATAAACCATACACCCTAAACCCAATACATTATACCTTAAACCCTTAACCCTACACCTTAAACCCTATACCCTCAACCCTAAACCCTAATCTCTACACCATATACCCTAAACCCTAAACCCTACACCAAAAATCCTAAACCCTACACCCAAAACCCTATACCCTACACCTTATAACCTTCACTCGACACCCTAAACACTATACTAGAACCATTAAACGCTATATCCTAATCATTAAACCAATACCCAACACCATAGACACTATATCATACACCCTAAACCCTAAACCTTACATCCTAAACCCTATAACCTACACCATACACCCTAAAACCTACACCATAAACCCTATACCATGAACCATAATCCCTATACCATATACCCAAAACCCTAAATTCTAAATACCCTAAAAACCTAATCGTGAGGCGTTGGAGGAGCGGGCTAGCCTTTTCAGGTTATTCATCATTGCAAGGGTTATCGTGTCTAAGGGGGAGAAGATTTGGACATCTGGGGGTTTTCAGATTGGAAGATGACGACGATGGGGAGAGGCTTCTATCATATCGTCTTTGTCTCTGATGAGTGTAAAAGGCAGGCCTGAAGCTTTGGGTCCCTTATCCTCAAACTAGGTATTCTTAGAATTTAAGACTGGGATCAAAGCCTTGACCCATTCAGTGTTAAGAACACATTTGCGCAAGTGTGGATTCGTATCTGTATGTTGAATTGGTTTTAATGGCATCTGCGGATCTTGTGGGACATCGCCTCGGCGATTGGCTTCCCAATCCGCATTGACAAAGAGATGGACAACCCCAGATATGGCCACTACATGAGAGTTCTTGTGGAGGTGGACATCGCGAGCACCCTCGTTGAGGAAGTTGTATTCAACGCCCTCAGGGATAGCTTGACATTGTAGATTCAGCATGGGAGGCGCCCGAAGTTTTTCTCTTCTTGCAACAATTTTGGGCATTTGGTTTCAGAGTGTAGACAATTATTGACCTACTCAGTCTACAAATTACAGGGGCATGATGCACACCAATGTAGGAGGAATCGCGTGGTTTCCCATCCACCCACTACATCTCCCCTTGAAGATAAGGGGAATATCGTTGCAGGTAATGACAGCTCTGATATCCAAATTACAGGTGCTGATTCTGACCTTCCAAAAATGGATGTGGGAGGTTATTCTGAGTGAGTGGATGACCCAGCGGCCCCGGACGCCCCTCTTGTGGTTCCCAAGGACTCCCTGGTTAATAAACATGATGTTTCCACTGCCGTATCCGAGAAGGTTGATCGAACTCCTGTTCTGGTGGCCACGGAGGGGGCCTTTGGAGGCCCCCCACTTGAACACGATCAAGCTGACCCAGTGCCTGATCACCGCTCACAGCAGCCTGCTTCGAGTGTGGCGATTGCCACTGAAGGTGCTGTTTCGGCAAACCCGGAAGAAGCCTACAGTGATGAGGCTTCTATGGGGTTGTCTGACCAATAGACCCCGGGTAGTGGCCATGTCGCTATCTTGGAAACTCCGGCTGACTTGGAGATGGTTGACGATTCTGTAGCTGATACTACGGCTGGACCTGGTTTCACTATGGTTGACTTAGATAAGGCAGTGAAAAATCACAGAGGGTTCCCCTGGAGGAGTCCATATGCGGTTTGAACAAATTCAGTCCCCTTAGTGGGGCATTTTGTAGTGACATGGCAGAGAAGGAACTAGGTGATACAGAGCCTGATCAACCCATCAAGCAGATAGATGTGGCGCAAAACCTTGTGGAAAAGTATCTACTTTTCTAATTCTGAGAAGCAGACTTCTGATACTCCCAAGAAGAGGGGAAGGAAAGTAAAGGTAAAGGGAAATGGAGTTACCACTCTTCCTTTTATTGTCAACTCCCAATGAATATAATTTTTTGGAACTTCCAAGGGCTGGGAAACTCTCGCACAGCTACTTCCCTTAGGCACTTTCTTTCTCACAAGCCTATGTTAATTGGGTTAGCTGAGCCCATGATAAAATTCAATAATTGGAAGGGTTTCAACTGGAACTCTCTTGGCTACTCTCTTCTCTCATCCAATGGTGGAGCAGATGGAATGGACACCTGTTGGGTCCTGGTGCATAATAGTGTCCAAATTATCTTGATTAATTCAAGCCCACAAATTACTTCCATCATTATTCACTTGAGTGATGACACCCTCACTCTTTCTTGTATTCCTATTTCTCCTACAATACTCAGAGAATTCTATGCAGGAAATTGGAGCAGATTGGTGAGGAAATGGATCACAGCTGGGTGGTGATTGGTGACTTTAACATGGTCCTGAGGCCCGAGGAAAAGCTGGGCCCGCACTCCTCCCGTTCTTCTGTAGAATACTTTGCCTCTTTCCTTGACCATTGTGATTTATCTGAGGTCTCCATCTTTGGAGCTGCCTTCAATTGGGGATGATACACCATTAATGGTAGACAATCCAGTAAGCTAGATAGATGCTTTGCGCACATGGGTGATAGAGGATCCCCGATGGATATATCTGGCTTTACTCTCCTGAAATTTAATTCGGATCACAATCCGCTTATTGTTGACCTTTGGGAATGAATCCCTAGACCCTCCCCTCTACCATTTAAATTTAACAATGCCTGGATCACAATTTCTGGGTGTAGGGAGAAGTTTTTAAAGGCGTGGAACACCACCCTCACTGGCAGTCCTCATTGTATTGTCATCTCAAAGCTCCATGAAGTTAAGCTCCATCTGAGAGAATGGAGTAAGCGGTCCTTTTCTGGGCTGGATAATGAAATTAAAGTGGTGGAGTCACAGCTGGTTGTGTATCAACTCATGGCTCAGCAGCATAATTCACCGTCGGGGGAGGACCTGCGTCTACATTCAAAGCTTGATGAGTTTCTAGCCCTCAAGGAAAAGCTTGTGAAAGACCATTTCAATGTTATGTGGCTGCAGGATGGGGACCAGAACTCTATGTTATTCCATGGCTTATATAAGGAAAGGCAGTTCAAGAATACGCTGAGTGTTGTCCGGGTTGTGGAAACTACTTTCACCTCAGTGGAAGACATTGCCAAAGCTTCGGTGGATTACTTCCAGGGGATGTATGTAGATAATGGTCAAGTATTTACCATGTTCGCAGACTCGATTTCGTCTTGTGTTACAACCATGCAGAATGAGACCCTCACGGCAGCCCCACTAGAGGAGGAAGTTAGGACAACACTCTTCTCTTTGAATATGGATAGCATTACGGGACCTGATGTATTTGGTAACAAGTTTTTTCTGTTTTAATTGGGACTTCCTCCATGTGGACATCACTAATGAGGTGAGAGAATTTTTCCTCTCGGGATCTATCCTGCATGGTGCAAATTCCAATTTTATTTCTCTGATTCTGAAGAAGGACAATGCCATTGCGATTGGAGACATCCGCCCGGTTGCTGTTGGTAACACCATCGTGAAGATAATTAGAAAAATTATTGTCCTTAGGCTGGGGTGGATTTTACGTGACATCATTACTCCAAATCAATTTGGATTCATTCCTAGAAGGAGCATTCAAACTTGTATCTTCACCGCCTTGGAGGGGGTCAATATTATGCAGAGGAGGGAAAAACAGGGTAGTTTTTCCTTGAAGCTAGATATTTTGAAGTCTTTTGATACTATTAAGTGGATCTTCATCTTCAAGATTCTTAGTAGATATGGCTTTTCCGATAGCTTCATAAAGCTGATTTACTCAATTCTCCACAGTGCCAGAGTTTCAGCTATGGTTAATGGCTCCCCACATGGATTCTTTGCATGCTCTCGTGGAGTTTGACAGGGGGATCCTCTTTCTGGTTTTTTCTTTGCTATGGTTGAATATGAAATGAGTTGCTGCATCCTGGATCTTGTGTAGGTGGGGCTGTACTCTCCAATCAAAGCTGGCCAGGACCTTTTTGTTCCCTCACATCTCATGTATGCGGATCACATCCTTTTGTTTAGGCAAGCTGACAAGCAAACCCTGGTCACGGTCAAGCGCATCTTTCATAACTATGAGTGTGTGGCTGGGCATGCCATCATCTAGATTAAATCTTCGATTATATTTGTCAATGGTGTCTCTCCTACAAGACAGACCTGCATCGCCAACATGCTGGGAGTGAAGAGAGGCTCCCTTCCCTTCACCTACTTGGGTGTGCCTCTCTTTTCGGGGAAGGCAAGGAGCTGTTATTTTCAAGACATAGCTTCTATAATCACTCAAAAAATGTCGAAATGGAAGGGAAAATATCTTTCATAGGCTAGAAGGGTCTGCCTGATTAATTCTGTCATCACCTCAATGTTTTCCCATGCGTTTTCCATCTATAGATGGCCGGTGAGTCTCATCAAAAACTTGAATACAAAAATAAGAAATTTTTCCTGGACAGGATCTATCAATGAGTGGAAATTGGTCTCTGTAGCTTGGAAACACTACACAAAGCTACTTGATATGGGTGGGCTTGGTATCAAAGACTTGCGTCATTTCAACAATGCCATGATTGGGAAATTTACCTAGGGTCTGCTCAACCCTCAGAATGATGGCCTGACTTCCTCAAGGAGAGATTTATATGTAGATTGTGTGATGGATTTACGGGGTACCTCGCCTCCTCGGACTAGCCGACCCTACGATCCTCATACAAAGATATTATGTCTAAATCAAAATGGATTGTGTCCAGGCACTCTAATCTGAATTGCTGGTCTACACCTTGGCTGGAGCAACTCATTTTGGAGGTCCTGACACCTCCTCAAGATCAGCGGAATTTAACCATTGCTGGTCTTATACAACAATGTGATGACTTAAATTCCCCCCTCCTGAAAAATATTGCTATGCAAGTTCAACAGTATGCTTTTGCTAACATTGATACTCTCATTCGGATGCCCAGCATGGTTAGTAAATTCAATACCCGTGATTTCTACCAGTTGAAGTGCCCGCCAGGTTTAGTCTCACCATCATGGCTGCTTAAATTCAGGACTCCCTTCATTGCTCCGTCACATTTTACTTTAATCTGGAAAATTTGGAGAAATAGGCTTCCGACCCATGAGCAACTCAAAATTGTTGGATGGCAACTTGCTTCTGCCTGTTTCTTATGCAGGAAAGCGGAGGAGAGATGCAGCCGTATTTTTTTCATTGTTCCTTTACTACGGAGCTCTGGTGTTATCTATCAGGACCGGCCCGGAAAGCCCCTAAAAATTTTGTTGCCCAAGACCAGGGGCATAAATGTTGCCCCTTCCAAAGTGCTACAGTGCCTGTACAGTACATGTACAGTAAAAAACCTGTCGGTTGCCCTAGCCCAGGGGCTTGCTGGGCTTGCCCCAGGGCCGGCCTTGTTATCTATCACAGTGTTTTGGACTGGCCTACTTCTTGCAAGAGAAAATATGCGACTTCCTATGCGGACTGGCTATGCTGAACCGGAGTGACCTGGTTCGGAACCCGCTGCTGGCCGAGGCGGATACGATGATCCATTACGTTTGGGCTGCCCAGAATGCAGCTGCTTTCAACCGGCAGCCCCTTTCACTGCATGGGGGTGTGGTGATAATTCATAAGGTGATCCACAGCACCTCACAGATACAAACAGGTGAGATGTTTAATGATTTTGATGACTTGACAGTTCTGTGTTTGCTTGGAGTGGCTGGCAGGAGCAGAAAACCAATGGTCCTGAAGTACATTAGATGGATTCATCCACTTCCATCATGGATCAAGGTTAACGTTGATGGTGCGACTCTTAGAGCTCCTAGCCCATCGGGATGTGGTGGTGTCTTCTGCACCTCTCGGGGATTTATGAAGGGCTGCTTCTTCCAGTTTCTTGGGGATGGTTGTGCTTATGAAGCAGAGTTGTGGGCTATCATAAAGGCGATGAAGTTCACGATTTCGCTCAATTGGACAAGGCTTTGGATTGAATCAAATTCGATGCTTGTGGTTGCTGCCTTAAAGGGAATTTCCAGAGATGTTCCTTGGAGACTTCTACCGTAATGGATTGAGGGCCTTAACCTCTCTCGGACCCTGGATCTCAATGTTTCACACGTTTATATGGAAACTAACTCAGTCGCGGATTCCCTCTCCAAACAGGCGATTGAAGAGAGATGCTCGATGTGGTCCTTTGTTACCCCACACTTTTGTATTCCGCTTTTGGATCTGGATCAGAAGGGCGACATTCACACTCGCCCTTATAGGCCCATCTTGTAGCCGTCTTGTTTATGTTTTTATTATATTTTGGGGGACTAGGATAGCCTAGCCCCGAGCCTCTTCTTCCCTAAACCCATAAAAACTCTAAAAACTGTAAAAACCATTTAAAACCCTAAAAACCATTAAAAGAATAAAACACTAAAAAACACTAAAAACCCTTAAAAACCCTTAAAAACCCTAAAACCCTAAAAACCATTAAAACCCCTAAAAACAATAAAACCCCTAAAAATTCCTAAAAAGTTTTAAAACCCCTCAAAACCCCAAAAAAACCTTGAATACCCATAAAACCCCCCAAATCCATAAAATCCCAAAAATCCCATAAAAAATTAAAAACCTAAAAAACCCTTAAAAAGCACTAAAACCCCTAAAATCCTAAAAACACCTATAATTACCAAATACCCTAAAAAATCATAAAAACACAAAGAAACACTAAAAACTCATTAAAAATTAATAAACATCAAAAATACCTACAAACCTAGAAAAAAACTAAAAACCATAAAAACCAATAAACCCTTAAAACCCTAAAAACATAAAAACCCCTAAACCCATAAAAACACTAAAAATACATAAATCCCTAAAAATCATTAAACCCCTATAAGCCCTAGACATCAAAAAATATCTTAAAACCACTAAACCCTAAAAACCCATAAAACCATTGAAATATCTTAAGACACTAAAAACCATAAAAACCCAAATACCATAAAAACCTAAAAGACCCTAAAAATCCTAAAACCCATTAAAGATCCAAAATAACCCTATAAAGCCCCTAAAATATACATAAAACCCATTAAACTCCTTAAAAACTTGATAAAACCCCAATATCCATATAAACACTAAAACCCCCGAAAAACCATAAAAACCCACTTAAAGTCTAAAACCCCTAAAAATATCCTAAATCCCCTAAAACTATAAAAACACGAAAACACTCCTAAAAATCAATAAAACCCCTAAGAGACCCTAAAAACCAATAAAAACACTAAAATCTAGTAAAATCATGAAAACCCCTAAAAACCCATAAAAACCAAAAAATACCAAAAAACCAAAAAACACTAAGAAACCAAAAAATCATAAAAATCATAAAACCCATAAAAAAATTAAAACCCCTAAAACCCATAAAAAATATAAAAGCCCTAAAATACCCTAAAAACATTTAAAACCCTAAAAACCCTAAATTCCTAAAATACACTAAAACCCCAAAAATAATAAAAACCCTTCAAAACCCTAAAAACCCTAATGACCCAAAAAACCCCAAAAGCATTTAAAAACTAAACCCCCAGAAATACCTAAAAAATCTAAAACCCCTTAACACCCCTTAAAGCCCCAAATACCCCTTAAAACACCTAAAAACCCTAAAAACCCTGAAAAACATAAAAAAAATCCTACAAACCCTAAAACCCCTAAAAACCCTAAAACACTAAAAACCATAAAAACCATAAAATCCTCTAAAACAAAAAAACTATTTAAAGCCATAAAAAACCTAAAAACATTAAAACCCCTAAAACCCAAAAAATCCTTAAAAACCCTAAAACCCTAAAAGTCCCTAAAACCCCCAAAAGAGAAAAAATCCCTAAAAGGCCCTAAAAACTCATAAAAGCCCTAAAAAGACCCTAAATCCCCTAAAAGATAATAAAAATCCCACAAAAACCCATAAAAGATGAAAAATTGACCAAAAATCCCCAAAAGTATCTAACAACCCTAAAAATCTAAAGCACCCTAAAACCCTTTGTAACAGCCCGAGATTTTATGAAAAATATTTTTTTTTAATTTTATTAATGTCTTGTGTTGTACGCTACACCAAAAGGAGCTTTCACAACACACATCCTTGACTTGCCCTGCATTACACGCAATCGCGACCTTCCTCGATAGCGTGTGTAGTACGCAATACCGAGTTTCACTAAACAACGATATGCTATTAAAATATTATTATAACTAGCCGTTATGAATAGTAATAACCACATTTTAAAATTTTAGAAATTTTAGCTCTCAAAATGGACTTCATTTTTGGATTCGGAGTATCGAATTTAGCCTAAGGTGAAATTTTGGTACTTTTCGGATAAATTTCATATTCTGATGAATAGTGAAAATTACTAAATTATAATTAAAAACAACTTTTTTAATCGAAATAATTAATAGTGATAAATTATTAATTTGAGTGGTTTTAAAGTATATTTAGAATATATTTTTACAATTTAATATAATGTTGGTCATTGGATGTAATTTCATATTTAAACCAGACATAATCAAGTGTCAATCTTTTGATAGATATTGTTTCTTAAAAACACGCTATTTGTTTTAACAGCGGGATTTAATTATAAAATTAATTAATGCAACTTCTATGTTATGAATTTGGTAAAATAGACTTCATTTTGGAATTCGGAATATGAAATATAGCTTAGGATGAAATTTTGGCATTATTCTGAAAAACATCAATTTTTGATGAATAGTGAAACTACTAAGTGGTAGGTTAAAAACTGAATTTTGCATAAAACATAATTTTACCGCTTCTGTGAATAGAATTTCGAAAATCCGACAGACACGGTTGATATCAGTAACTAAAATGTGGTTCAATGAGATAAAAATAATTTTTTGGTGAATAGTAACTTTTTACTTTTTTTACCGCGGTTAATAGTAAATAGGGTAACTAAGGGTAAATATGATATTACTATTACCCAAACACATGTCCTAATTCTATTGGATAAGTGTAATTCGACCAAAAACAACCTTATGAATATAATATGACCATTTAGGTCCACTTGGATTAGATTATGACATTTAATATTATTTTATTTAATGAATAGTTAAAATAGTTAAAATCAAAGTTTAATAAGTAAATCATTTTTAATATGGGGTTATACATAAGATAAATTCGACTATAAATATTCATTAGAAAGATAAAAAGATTTCCTATATAATGGTATTTTATTTGTAATTTTTAGACATTAAATAATTTAATTTATTTGTGACACAATGATGATGCAGTAATTATCTTATTAATGAAATATTGACATAATTGATGTTATAAACACCAAAATAAATGTAATTTGAGACTTTTTATGAATTCCACTAATTTTCTAGGTTACTATGATATATTAGTATTGATTTAATCAACTTGGTTCGAACATATAATTCTGTTATGACTTTCACAAAAATCATATATCAAATAGTGTCAAAATTGACACAAAATAGTTTTTAAATCAAATATTATATTATTAATTGTTATTTTATTTCTAAAAATCTAAGGTTAGGACAAATGACTTAGATAAGGATATATATATTAATAATAAACAATTTTGGGTTCGTTTGGCATGTTATAGTAAGTGTATTAACCATATAGTGTAAGAAAACAAAAAGACACGGTAAAAGTTAAATTATTTAACTTAGAGTTAAATCTAATTGATAAGGTTAAAATAATAACCTAAACTTGTGTAAATACTATTGGTTGATAGGATTTCGACTCATCCCCACTTTAGCTTCGAAATAAGACCCTTTGGAACCATTATAAACCGATTTTGACTTTAATATAAAATAATATTTTGAGATATTCCTAAGGTGCCCCTCTCCTCCCTTATAAAAGGACACCTCCTCCCTCTCTTCCACACACAACTTTGAGCCTTCAAGCTCAGCCAACCACTGCCAAAATCCCTTCTCCACTTCCCTAGTATCATCCTAGAGGTCCTGGTCTTCTTCAAAGACCATCCTTAGTTCTTTAAGTGGAGGTGAAGTGAAGGCGCGTCAAAAAGAGGTAATATCCATTACCGATCTTTTTCAATTTCTTTCTTCTTCAACTTCTTCTTCTTTAGTTGTTCCATGATAAAGTAATAACATCAGTATTTCTTATATACTGATATGTTATTATAAATATGAAACAACTCTAATTAACCTTCTATCCATCCTACGGAAAAAGGAAATCACCGCGCGTGCTTACGTACGAAATACCGTCTCCACGCCGTGGTGTAATCTATTTTCCGCCACCACCTTAATTGGATGGGTATAAAGGTGTAATGAGTAACTATATATGATTATTATAAAGTTATATTGATACTAAAATAGTATACATACACTTCAACACAATTCCACGACCATGGGAACGATATCATCGCTCGTGCGTACGTACGGAATACCGTCTCCACTACGCGATGAGATTCATTCTCAATGATTAAACATTCATGAATGATTATAAAGTTTATATAATAAGTACTAATGAAATATATGACCTAATAATGATACTGGAATTATTTATATTTATATGTATGTCATCTACTTAATTCCATTCAATTCAATAAGGAAACGAAAACAACGTTCATGCGTACGTACGGACTACCGTCTCCATGAACGGTGTATTTCTTTCCATTTACTGATTTATTATATATGTATATTCTGAATATATATATATAAATCATGTTTTATATTCTGGAATTAAGTAATCATGATCTAAGTAATCATATGAATAATTACAAGTTAAACACACGAACGACAAATGAGACGATTTTACCCAAAACACTACTTTAACATGAATTTACAAAAGAACGGGTAATATAAAGTCATAAGTGGACCATATATGATATAATGAAAATGAATATGATTCTGGAATAAGTCAATAACATGATTTAAATCATTATACAGGAGGTTCAGACACTTACAAAGCAAGTCGGACCTAAGGTAAGGGAAAATATCACAATCTCATTTTTATCCGAGATTGTTTTTACTTTGGCATTTACTGGGGTGTATTTTATCATCCACATCCATGTTCCCTCAATATGTAATATTGTTTCCATCCAATTATAATAGTTTAAATCCAATTTTACCCTTCGATGAGTTTTTATTAAAGAATATGAAAGGAATCTTTTGTCGTTTTTTTTTGTACGAGGTACTTTTTGACTTTTCCGACAAAAGTACGAGAAGAATGTTTTTTTAAACTTAAACGGCACGAACGGATTTTTACGGTTTTATAAAGCCTTATTTTCATGAAGATTACTCCAAAATATTTCATGACTATTTTCAATAAAATCTCTTTCTTTTAAAATTGCATGATGTTTTGTGAAAAGAAATTGATTTTGAAGAAGAAAGGATATTTTCCTCAAGAATTCATTTCAAGTGTTTTATCAAAATTATTTTCCATCTAAGATAATAAAGGGTTCTGTTTCTATCCATATTTTTACATTGATTTGACTATGTTGTGATGGAATTATGTTTATGAATTCCTTTATCTTATATGAATGGTTTTATGATGTCATGTTGTTTAAGAATCCCATTTTTATTACATGGGTTATGAAATGATGTATGATTTATGATTTTGTGGCACACATAAGAATGGTATCATTATGAGATGGGTGGGACCTATATCTACCTCCAATGCATTGGGTAAAGATTTCATATCTCATGAGATAGACATGGCTGGAATGGTAGGTTATACCGGTTCAGTGAAACAGGACTGAAACGAGGGTGACTCGATTCAGAAAGGTACTTTGTCCACTAAGATAGTCTTGGCAATGAGTCACGACTAACAAGAAATGATTCTCTATGATTATGTGTGTATGCCACAAAGTTTCATGTTTTAAGTTATGCTTATTGGGATTTCATTTCACTACTATGATTTATCCCATGTTATGAAATTATGCTCTCTTTTGCAGGTTAAGATTTCCAAAAGTTATGTTCTTATGAATATGATGTGATTGATTTTTCTTTTGTTTACCCTTACTGAGCATTTGAGCTCACCCTTTTATGTTTTCTTTTCCCTAGGATATAAAGAAAGGTTTTAGGTAAAAAAAAGGAAGATCTTTATGGGAGATATTGAAGATCTTTCACCACGATTAGAAGATTGTGTTCCGAGTTTCCAAAGACACTAAACTATTACGATCCGTGTGTGTGTGTTTTTGTTATGTACTAAGTATTCCACAAAAGTAATGTAATGTCCATGTACGTCAAGTTTCGGGTCTCTACAGTTGGTATCAGAGGAAAGGTTTAGTCAACCTTTGGAAACTAGGATGTGAAAACGTTAGTGAGATCCCTAGAGATATTTCTAAGGTATGTCTAGGGATGTCCCTAAGGTTAAGTATACGTATAGGTTATAGTACTAGAATTACGCTAACGATCATAGAATTAAACCTAAGATGTTAGATATTGAAGGTACTCCCCCTTTATTATGTTGGTTTCCCTAGCATGATTTTTTCCTCTCACACTATTCTTTTTGGGTTTTAGACGATGGCTGGAACCCGAAGGAACCGTGTTGATCAATGCAATGGACAATGCAATGATTGCCCTCCTGAACAAACAAATGTTATGGGAGATGGAGTGCAAAATCTTATTGCTATACTTACACAAGCTATGAATCATTCTGGACTTCCAAATGAGCAGAGAAGGGAACAATATTCTATTGAGTCCTTCATGAGGCAACATCCACCTTCTTTCAGTGGGCCTTCTGATCCAATTGTTGCTGAACAATGGATTAGTACCACTGAAAAGATATTTTCAGTTCTTCAATGTTCTGAGCATGATAAAGTCATCTTAGCAGTATATCGTTTGGAAGGTGAAGCTGATCAATGGTGGAATCTTATCAAGAATACGAGGCCAAGAGATGAAATTGAGTCCATGGAATGGGACGAGTTCAAGAACTTGTTTTTCAGTAAGTACTTCCCTTGTATTCTTCGAACAAAGATGGAGAAGGAGTTTCTTGAACTAAAGCAAAAGGATGATGAATCTGTTGGTATATACGAAGCGAATTTTACAAGACTTGCAAGGTATGCATCAGGCATTATCATCCAACAAGAAAGTAAAGTTGATCAATTTTTCAGTGGCTTAAAACCAAGTCTTCGAAGGGCATTAGCTATAAGAGACTTTAGTAGCTATGAAGAAATTGTGCGTTGTGCTATCAAGGTAGAAATTGAAGTTGGTGTTACATATCCATCTCATGGTTTTGACAAGAAACGAAAGATGGAGTTCAAGGAGAAATCTCAGAATAATGGTGAAAAGAAAATGAATGTTTCCTTATGCACAAAGTGTGGAAAGAAGCATGGTGGAGATTGTCTTAAAGGGACTAGAAAATGTTTTAAGTGTGGAAAAGAAGGTCATCGAGTAGCTGAGTGTCGAAGTAATGGAAAAAGGGTTTCTAATGATGTGAATAAAGCAAACACTGGAGAGAACGCACCACCAACACTTCAATGCTTCAAGTGCAAGGAAATGGGGCATTATGCTAATAAATGCCCTAATCCAAGGGTTAGTGATGATCAACATGAGCAACCACTGAAGGCAAAGGACAAAGGGAAGTCACATTCGATCACTATTGGCGATGTTGAATATGACAACGATGTGGTGGAATGATTAAGTGTTTATGTAATGGGATTCCAAAATAATGTTGTATCATGGAGTATTGGAATATTTATGTATTGGTCTAATGTGGTATTCAAAGTAATTGATATATTTTTGGAAATAAGATGATATGCGCATAATGAAGGGAAAATGAGAAAACAAAATGTTTAACAGTATTCATGAGCTCATGATTGATATAAGGACTAAGTGATATCATGGTTTGAGTATATAGAATTTTGAGGATTTTGGTATGTGGAAAGTGTTAACTTTTAACTACATTCATGTTTTCACTAAGGTATTAAAGAGAATACATGATTAAGGACTTTGAATGTTTGGAATGTGACCAACAAAACATATCTTATGATATATGGGGATCGACGATGGTGTTAAATCTCTGGTAATCGTTTTCACTATGTTATGAGAGTGGACTGCAGTATTATGGATAAGCCTAAAGATTGGAATGGATTATGTTGGACATAAGTTAGTATTGTTTAAGGATAAAAGTTTTTTCGATATTATTGATGGGATGTTATAGTAATATAGCTTTAGAAAAAGGACAACCTGCAGGACGGGCGACAGCCCATCGCGTCAGACAAGGCTGTGGGAATCGAACCCACAACCGAAGTGCGACTGGCCTTTATCGCCTACCACTGGCCTACAGGAAGTCCCTGTTTAGTAGAAACTAGTTTTATTATATTAAGCAGTATGATATATGAAGTATAAGTCCATTTTAGGAACCATATATGATTAATCTCACTATAGATCGACTTATGTATATAATTTTTGCTAACCTTTTGTTTGAGACAGATGGAATAACCCGTCATTCTATCACATGATCTGCTAACACTTCACGAATAACAAATTCAACTTCATTTATTTAAGAGATGAAGTGGAAATTGTTCAAGGCACGAACAACAGTGAGATTGTACCAAAATAAAGTAAGTATTTATTCTAATTCAAATTCTTCAACTTTAGGGAAACGATCTTGAAAACCAAAAATGTTGTCCTAGTGATCTTATATCTGATGAATCAGATGGTACCTTAGATCGTCACAAATTTATGGCTTTGTGATTACTGGCTTTTCCATAGCCATGTTCTCTACCACTCTCCATCAGAACATGATGGTTAGATTTCTCTTCCATATCCATATTTTCACCTATGTGGAAACCCAGTGATTAGTTTATTTGGGTAATCGTTACATTTCATACTTTAGTTTTTAAAGCCAAGTTTTGGTATTCTTTTTTACGATGTGGGTTTCTATTAAAGAAACTTTCGAATAGTAAACCATTTATAACCCCGACGAATTTCGAGGGTGAAATTCATTTTAAGGGGGGTAGAATGTAACAGCCCGAGATTTTATGAAAAATATTTTTTTTAATTTTATTAATGTCTTGTGTTGTACGCTACACCAAAAGGAGCTTTCACAACACACATCCTTGACTTTCCTTGCATTACACGCAATCGCGACCTTCCTCGATAGCGTGTGTAGTACGCAATACCGAGTTTCACTAAACAACGATATGCTATTAAAATATTATTATAACTAGCCGTTATGAATAGTAATAACCACCTTTTAAAATTTTAGAAATTTTAGCTCTCAAAATGGACTTCATTTTTGGATTCGGAGTATCGAATTTAGCCTAAGGTGAAATTTTGGTACTTTTCGGATAACTTTCATATACTGATGAATAGTGAAAATTACTAAATTATAATTAAAAACAACTTTTTTAATCGAAATAATTAATAGTGATAAATTATTAATTTGAGTGGTTTTAAAGTATATTTAGAATATATTTTTACAATTTAATACAATTTTGGTCATTGGATGTAATTTCATATTTAAACCAGACATAATCAAGTGTCAATCTTTTGATAGATATTGTTTCTTAAAAACACGCTATTTGTTTCAACAGCGGGATTTAATTATAAAATTAATTAATGCAACTTCTATGTTATGAATTTGGTAAAATAGACTTCATTTTTGAATTCAGAATATGAAATATAGCTTAGGATGAAATTTTGGCATTATTCTGAAAAACATCAATTTTTGATGAATAGTGAAACTACTAAGTGGTAGGTTAAAAACTGAATTTTGCATAAAACTTAATTTTACTGCTTCTGTGAATGGAATTTCGAAAATCCGACAGACACGGTTGATATCCGTAAGTAAAATGTGGTTCAATGAGATAAAAATAATTTTTTGATGAATAGTAACTTTTTACTTTTTTTACCGCGGTTAATAGTAAATAGGGTAACTAAGGGTAAATATGATATTACTATTACCCAAACACATGTCCTAATTCTATTGGATAAGTGTAATTCGACCAAAAACAACCTTATGAATATAATATGACCATTTAGGTCCACTTGGATTAGATTATGACATTTAATATTATTTTATTTAATGAATAGTTAAAATAGTTAAAATCAAAGTTTAATAAGTAAATCATTTTTAATATGGGGTTATAAATAAGATAAATTCGACTATAAATATTCATTAGAAAGATAAAAAGATTTCCTATATAATGGTATTTTATTTGTAATTTTTAGACATTAAATAATTTAATTTATTTATGACACAATGATGATGCAGTAATTATCTTATTAATGAAATATTGACATAATTGATGTTATAAACACAAAAATAAATGTAATTTGAGACTTTTTATGAATTCCACTAATTTTATAGGTTACTATGATATATTAGTATTGATTTAATCAACTTGGTTCGAACATATATTTCTATTATGACTTTCACAAAAATCATATATCAAATAGTGTCAAAATTGACACAAAATAGTTTTTAAATCAAATATTATATTATTAATTGTTATTTTATTCCTAAAAATCTAAGGTTAGGCCAAATGACTTAGATAAGGATATATATATTAATAATAAACAATTTTGGGTTCGTTTGGCATGTTATAGTAAGTGTATTAACCATATAGTGTAAGAAAACAAAAAGACACGGTAAAAGTTAAATTATTTAACTTAGAGTTAAATCTAATTGATAAGGTTAAAATAATAACCTAAACTTGTCTAAATACTATTGGTTGATAGGATTTCGACCCATACCCACTTTAGCTTCGAAATAAGACCCTTTGGAACCATTATAAACCGATTTTGACTTTAATATAAAATAATATTTTGAGATATTCCTAAGGTGCCCCTCTCCTCCCTTATAAAAGGACACCTCCTCCCTCTCTTCCACACACAACTTTGAGCCTTCAAGCTCGGCCAAACCCTGACAAAATCCCTTCTCCACTTCCCTAGTATCATCCTAGAGGTCCTGGTCTTCTTCAAAGACCATCCTTAGTTCTTTAAGTGGAGGTTAAGTGAAGGCGCGTCAAAAAGAGGTAATATCCATTACCGATCTTTTTCAATTTATTTCTTCTTCAACTTCTTCTTCTTTAGTTGTTTCATGATAAAGTAATAACATCAGTATTTCTTATATACTGATATGTTATTATAAATATGAAACAACTCTAATTAACCTTCTATCCATCCTACGGAAAAAGGAAATCACCGCGCGTGCGTACGTACGGAATACCGTCTCCACGCCGTGGTGTAATCTATTTTCCGCCACCACCTTAATTGGATGGGTATAAAGGTGTAATGAGTAAATATATATGATTATTATAAAGTGATATTGATACTGAAATAGTATACATACACTTCAACACAATTCCACGACCATGGGAACGATATCATCACTCGTGCGTACGTACGGAATACCGTCTCCACGACGCGATGAGATTCATTCTCAATGATTAACCATTAATGAATGATTATAAAGTATATATAATAAGTACTAATGAAATATATGACCTAATAATGATACTGGAATTATTTATATTTATATGTATGTCATCTACTTAATTCCATTCAATTCAATAAGGAAACGAAAACAGCGTTCATGCGTACGTACGGACTACCGTCTCCATGAACGGTGTATTTCTTTCCATTTACTGATTTATTATATATGTATATTCTGAATATATATATATAAATCATGTTTTATATTCTGGAATTAAGTAATCATGATCTAAGTAATCATATGAATAATTACAAGTTAAAAACACGAACGACAAATGAGACAATTTTACCCAAAACGCAACTTTAACATGAATTTACAAAAGAACGGGTAATATAAAGTCATAAGTGGACCATATATGATATAATAACAATGAATATGATTCTGGAATAAGTTAATAACATGATTTAAATCATTATACAGGAGGTTCGGACACTTACAAAGCAAGTCGGACCTAAGGTAAGGGAAAATATCACAATCTCATTTTTATCCGAGATTGTTTTTACTTTGGCATTTACTGGGGTGTATTTTATCATCCACATCCATGTTCCCTCAATATGTAATATTGTTTCCATCCACTTAAAATAGTTTAAATCCAATTTTACCCTTCGATGAGTTTTTATTAAAGAATATGAAAGGAATCTTTTGTCGTTTTTTTGTACGAGGTACTTTTTGACTTTTCCGAAAAAAGTACGAGAAGAATGTTTTTTTAAACTTAAACGGCACGAACGGATTTTTACGGTTTTATAAAGCCTTATTTTCATGAAGCTTACTCCAAAATATTTCATGACTACTTTCAATAAAATCTCTTTCTTTTAAAATTGCATGATGTTTTGTGAAAAGAAATTGATTTTGAAGAAGAAAGGATATTTTCCTCAAGAATTCATTTCAAGTGTTTTATCAAAATTATTTTCCATCTAAGATAATAAAGGGTTCTGTTTCTATCCATATTTTTACATTGATTTGACTATGTTGTGATGGAATTATGTTTATGAATTCCTTTATCTTATATGAATGGTTTTATGATGTCATGTTGTTTAAGAATCCCATTTTTATTACATGGGTTATGAAATGATGTATGATTTATGATTTTGTGGAATACATAAGAATGGTATCATTATGAGATGGGTGGGACCTATATCTCCCTCCAATGCATTGGGTAAAGATTTCATATCTCATGAGATAGACATGGCTGGAATGGTAGGTTATACCGGTTGAGTGAAACAGGACTGAAACGAGGGTGACTCGATTCAGAAAGGGACTTTGTCCACTAAGATAGTCTTGGAAATGAGTCATGACTAACAAGAAATTATTCTCTATGATTATTTGTGTATGCCACAAAGTTTCATGTTTTAAGTTATGCTTATTGGGATTTCATTTCACTACTATGATTTATCCCATGTTATGAAATTATGCTCTCTTTTGCAGGTTAAGATTTCCAAAAGTTATGTTCTTATGAATATGATGTGATTGATTTTTCTTTTGTTTAGCCTTACTGAGCATTTGAGCTCACCCTTTTATGTTTTCTTTTCCCCAGGATATAAAGAAAGGTTTTAGGTAAAAAAAAAAGGAAGATCTTTATGGGATATATTGAAGATCTTTCACCACGATTAGAAGATTACGTTCCGAGTTTCCAAAGACACTAAACTATTACGATCCTTGTGTGTGTGTTTTTGTTATGTACTATGTATTCCACAAAAGTAATGTAATGTCCATGTACGTCAAGTTTCGGGTCTCTACAGTTGGTATCAGAGGAAAGGTTTAGTCAACCTTTGGAAACTAGGATGCGAAAACGTTAGTGAGATCCCTAGAGATATTTCTAAGGTATGTCTAGGGATGTCCCTAAGGTTAAGTATACGTATAGGTTATAGTACTATAATTACGCTAACGATCATAGAATTAAACCTAAGATGTTAGATATTGAAGGTACTCCCCCTTTATTATGTTGGTTTCCCTAGCATGATTTTTGCCTCTCACACTATTCTTTTTGGGTTTTAGACGATGGCTGGAACCCGAAGGAACCTTGTTGATCAATGAAATGGACAATGCAATGATTGCCCTCCTGAACAAACAAATGTTATGGGAGATGGTGTGAAAAATCTTATTGCTATACTTACACAAGCTATGAATCATTCTGGACTTACAAATGAGCAGAGAAGGGAACAATATTCTATTGAGTCCTTCATGAGGCAACGCCCACCTTCTTTCAGTGGGTCTTCTGATCCACTTGTTGCTGAACAATGGATTAGTACCACTGAAAAGATATTTTCAGTTCTTCAATGTTCTGAGCATGATAAAGTCATCTTAGCAGTATATCGTTTGGAAGGTGAAGCTGATCAATGGTGGAATCTTATCAAGAATACGAGGCCAAGAGATGAAATCGAGTCCATGGAATGGGACGAGTTCAAGAACTTGTTTTTCAGTAAGTACTTCCCTCGTATTGTTCGAACAAAGATGGAGAAGGAGTTTCTTGAACTAAAGCAAAAGGATTATGAATCTGTTGGTATATACGAAGCGAAGTTTACAAGACTTGCAAGGTATGCATCTGGCATTATCATCCAACCTGAAAGTAAAGTTGATCGATTTTTCAGTGGCTTAAAACCAAGTCTTCGAAGGGCATTAGCTATAAGAGACTTTAGTAGCTATGAAGAAATTGTGCGTTGTGCTATCAAGGTAGAAATGGAAGTTGGTGTTACATATCCATCTCATGGTTTTGACAAGGAACGAAAGATGGAGTTCAAGGAGAAATCTCAGAATAATGGTGAAAAGAAGATGAATGTTTCCTTATGCACAAAGTGTGGAAAGAAGCATGGTGGAGATTGTCTTAAAGGGACTAGAAAATGTTTTAAGTGTGGAAAAGAAGGTCATCGAGCAGCTGAGTGTCGAAGTAATGGAAAAAGGGTTTCTAATGATGTGAATAAAGCAAACACTGCAGAGAACGCACCACCAACACTTCAATGCTTCAAGTGCAAGGAAATGGGGCATTATGCTAATAAATTCCCTAATCCAAGGGTTAGTGATGATCAACATGAGCAACCACTGAAGGCAAAGGACAAAGGGAAGTCACATGCGATCACTATTGGTGATGTTGAATATGACAACGATGTGGTGGAATGATTAAGTGTTTATGTAATGGGATTCCAAAATAATGTTGTATCATGGAGTATTGGAATATTTATGTATTGGTCTACTGTGGTATTCAAAGTAATTGAGATATTTTTGGAAATAAGATGATCTGCGCATAATGAAGGGAAAATGAGAAAACGAAATGTTTAACAGTATTCATGAGCTCATGATTGATATAAGGACTAAGTGATATCATGGTTTGAGTATATAGAATTTTGAGGATTTTGGTATGTGGAAAGTGTTAAATTTTAACCGCATTCATGTTTTCACTAAGGTATTAATGAGAATACATGATTAAGGACTTTGAATGTTTGGAATGTGACCAACAAAACATATCTTATGATATATGGGGATCGACGATGGTGTTAAATCTCTGGTAATCGTTTTCACTATGTTATGAGAGTGGACTGTAGTATTATGGATAAGCCTAAAGATTGGAATGGATTATGTTAGACATAAGTTAGTATTGTTTAAGGATAAAAGTTTTTTCGATATTATTGATGGGATGTTATAGTCATATAGTTTTAGAAAAAGGACAACCTGTAGGACGGGCGACAGCCCATCGCGTCGGACAAGGCTGTGGGAATCGAACCCACAACCGAAGTGCGACTGGCCTTTATCGCCTACCACTGGCCTACAGGAAGTCCCTGTTTAGTAGAAACTAGTTTTATTATATTAAGCAGTATGATATATGAAGTATAAGTCCATTTTAGGAACCATATATGATTAATCTCACTATAGATCGACTTATGTATATAATTTTTGCTAACCTTTTGCTTGAGACAGATGGAATAACCCGTCATTCTATCACATGATCTGCTAACACTTCACGAATAACAAATTCAACTTCATTTATTTAAGAGATGAAGTGGAAATTGTTCAAGGCATGAAAAACAGTGAGATTGTACCAAAATAAAGTAAGTATTTATTCTAATTCAAATTCTTCAACTTTAGGGAAACGATCTTGAAAACCAAAAATGTTGTCCTAGTGATCTTATATCTGATGAATCAGATGGTACCTTAGATCGTCACAAATTTATGGCTTTGTGATTACTGGCTTTTCCATAGACATGTTCTCTACCACTCTCCATCAGAACATGATGGTTAGATTTCTCTTCCATATCCATATTTTCACCTATGTGGAAACCCAGTGATTAGTTTATTTGGGTAATCGTTACATTTCATACTTTAGTTTTTAAAGCCAAGTTTTGGTATTCTTTTTTACGATGTGGGTTTCTATTAAAGAAACTTTCGAATAGTAAACCATTTATAACCCCGACGAATTTTGAGGGCGAAATTCATTTTAAGGGGGGTAGAATGTAACAGCCCGAGATTTTATGAAAAATATTTTTTTTAATTTTATTAATGTCTTGTGTTGTACGCTACACCAAAAGGAGCTTTCACAACACACATCCTTGACTTTCCTTGCATTACACGCAATCGCGACCTTCCTCGATAGCGTCTGTAGTACGCAATACCGAGTTTCACTAAACAACGATATGCTATTAAAATATTATTATAACTAGCCGTTATGAATAGTAATAACCACCTTTTAAAATTTTAGAAATTTTAGCTCTCAAAATGGACTTCATTTTTGGATTCAGAGTATCGAATTTAGCCTAAGGTGAAATTTTGGTACTTTTCGGATAACTTTCATATACTGATGAATAGTGAAAATTACTAAATTATAATTAAAAACAACTTTTTTAATAGAAATAATTAATAGTGATAAATTATTAATTTGAGTGGTTTTAAAGTATATTTAGAATATATTTTTACAATTTAATACAATTTTGTTCATTGGATGTAATTTCATATTTAAACCAGACATAATCAAGTGTCAATCTTTTGATAGATATTGTTTCTTAAAAACACGCTATTTGTTTTAACAGCGGGATTTAATTATAAAATTAATTAATGCAACTTCTATGTTATGAATTTGGTAAAATAGACTTCATTTTTGAATTCGGAATATGAAATATAGCTTAGGATGAAATTTTGGCATTATTCTGAAAAACATCAATTTTTGATGAATAGTGAAACTACTAAGTGGTAGGTTAAAAACTGAATTTTGCATAAAACATAATTTTACCGCTTCTGTGAATGGAATTTTGAAAATCCGACAGACACGGTTGATATCAGTAACTAAAATGTGGTTCAATGAGATAAAAATAATTTTTTAGTGAATAGTAACTTTTTACTTTTTTTACCACGGTTAATAGTAAATAGGGTAACTAAGGGTAAATATGATATTACTATTATCCTAACACATGTCCTAATTTTATTGGATAAGTTTAATTCGACCAAAAACAACCTTATGAATATAATATGACCATTTAGGTCCACTTGGATTAGATTATGACATTTAATATTATTTTATTTAATGAATAGTTAAAATAGTTAAAATCAAAGTTTAATAAGTAAATCATTTTTAATATGGGGTTATACATAAGATAAATTCGACTATAAATATTAATTAGAAAGGTAAAAAGATTTCATATATAATGGTATTTTATTTGTAATTTTTAGACATTAAATAATTTAATTTATTTGTGACACAATGATGATGCAGTAATTATCTTATTAATGAAATATTGACATAATTGATGTTATAAACACCAAAATAAATGTAATTTGAGACTTTTTATGAATTCCACTAATTTTCTAGGTTACTATGATATATTAGTATTGATTTAATCAACTTGGTTCGAACATATAATTCTGTTATGACTTTCACAAAAATCATATATCAAATAGTGTCAAAATTGACACAAAATAGTTTTTAAATCAAATATTATATTATTAATTGTTATTTTATTTCTAAAAATCTAAGGTTAGGACAAATGACTTAGATAAGGATATATATATTAATAATAAACAATTTTGGGTTCGTTTGGCATGTTATAGTAAGTGTATTAACCATATAGTGTAAGAAAACAAAAAGACACGGTAAAAGTTAAATTATTTAACTTAGAGTTAAATCTAATTGATAAGGTTAAAATAATAACCTAAACTTGTGTAAATACTATTGGTTGATAGGATTTCGACTCATCCCCACTTTAGCTTCGAAATAAGACCCTTTGGAACCATTATAAACCGATTTTGACTTTAATATAAAATAATATTTTGAGATATTCCTAAGGTGCCCCTCTCCTCCCTTATAAAAGGACACCTCCTCCCTCTCTTCCACACACAACTTTGAGCCTTCAAGCTCAGCCAACCACTGCCAAAATCCCTTCTCCACTTCCCTAGTATCGTCCTAGAGGTCCTGGTCTTCTTCAAAGACCATCCTTAGTTCTTTAAGTGGAGGTGAAGTGAAGGCGCGTCAAAAAGAGGTAATATCCATTACCGATCTTTTTCAATTTCTTTCTTCTTCAACTTCTTCTTCTTTAGTTGTTCCATGATAAAGTAATAACATCAGTATTTCTTATATACTGATATGTTATTATAAATATGAAACAACTCTAATTAACCTTCTATCCATCCTACGGAAAAAGGAAATCACCGCGCGTGCTTACGTACGGAATACCGTCTCCACGCCGTGGTGTAATCTATTTTCCGCCACCACCTTAATTGGATGGGTATAAAGGTGTAATGAGTAACTATATATGATTATTATAAAGTTATATTGATACTAAAATAGTATACATACACTTCAACACAATTCCACGACCATGGGAACGATATCATCGCTCGTGCGTACGTACGGAATACCGTCTCCACTACGCGATGAGATTCATTCTCAATGATTAACCATTCATGAATGATTATAAAGTTTATATAATAAGTACTAATGAAATATATGACCTAATAATGATACTGGAATTATTTATATTTATATGTATGTCATCTACTTAATTCCATTCAATTCAATAAGGAAACGAAAACAACGTTCATGCGTACATACGGACTACCGTCTCCATGAACGGTGTATTTCTTTCCATTTACTGATTTATTATATATGTATATTCTGAATATATATATATAAATCATGTTTTATATTCTGGAATTAAGTAATCATGATCTAAGTAATCATATGAATAATTACAAGTTAAACACACGAACAACAAATGAGACGATTTTACCCAAAACACTACTTTAACATGAATTTACAAAAGAACGGGTAATATAAAGTCATAAGTGGACCATATATGATATAATGAAAATGAATATGATTCTGGAATAAGTCAATAACATGATTTAAATCATTATACAGGAGGTTCGGACACTTACAAAGCAAGTCGGACCTAAGGTAAGGGAAAATATCACAATCTCATTTTTATCCGAGATTGTTTTTACTTTGGCATTTACTGGGGTGTATTTTATCATCCACATCCATGTTCCCTCAATATGTAATATTGTTTCCATCCAATTATAATAGTTTAAATCCAATTTTACCCTTCGATGAGTTTTTATTAAAGAATATGAAAGGAATCTTTTGTCGTTTTTTTTTGTACGAGGTACTTTTTGACTTTTCCGACAAAAGTACGAGAAGAATGTTTTTTTAAACTTAAACGGCACGAACGGATTTTTACGGTTTTATAAAGCCTTATTTTCATGAAGCTTACTCCAAAATATTTCATGACTATTTTCAATAAAATCTCTTTCTTTTAAAATTGCATGATGTTTTGTGAAAAGAAATTGATTTTGAAGAAGAAAGGATATTTTCCTCAAGAATTCATTTCAAGTGTTTTATCAAAATTATTTTCCATCTAAGATAATAAAGGGTTCTGTTTCTATCCATATTTTTACATTGATTTGACTATGTTGTGATGGAATTATGTTTATGAATTCCTTTATATTATATGAATGGTTTTATGATGTCATGTTGTTTAAGAATCCCATTTTTATTACATGGGTTATGAAATGATGTATGATTTATGATTTTGTGGCACACATAAGAATGGTATCATTATGAGATGGGTGGGACCTATATCTCCCTCCAATGCATTGGGTAAAGATTTCATATCTCATGAGATAGACATGGCTGGAATGGTAGGTTATACCGGTTCAGTGAAACAGGACTGAAACGAGGGTGACTCGATTCAGAAAGGGACTTTGTCCACTAAGATAGTCTTGGCAATGAGTCATGACTAACAAGAAATGATTCTCTATGATTATGTGTGTATGACACAAAGTTTCATGTTTTAAGTTATGCTTATTGGGATTTCATTTCACTACTATGATTTATCCCATGTTATGAAATTATGCTCTCTTTTGCAGGTTAAGATTTCCAAAAGTTATGTTCTTATGAATATGATGTGATTGATTTTTCTTTTGTTTACCCTTAATGAGAATTTGAGCTCACCCTTTTATGTTTTCTTTTCCCCAGGATATAAAGAAAGGTTTTAGGTAAAAAAAAAGGAAGATCTTTATGGGAGATATTGAAGATCTTTCACCACGATTAGAAGATTACGTTCCGAGTTTCCAAAGACACTAAACTATTACGATCCTTGTGTGTGTGTTTTTGTTATGTACTAAGTATTCCGCAAAAGTAATGTAATGTCCATGTACGTCAAGTTTCGGGTCTCTACACCCTTAAACCCATAAAAATTAATAAAACCTCCTAAAGGGTCTTAAACATAGTAGGGGGTCTTAAACATAGTAGGGTGTCTTTAAGACCCTTAAAATTCTAAAAAAATACCTAAAAGACCCTAAAAAACCTAAAACCACATAAAGGACCCTAAAAACCCTAAATACCCCTGGAGGACGCTAAAATCCCTAAAAACCCTAAAATACCCAAAAAACATAAAAATCAAAAAAAAAACCAACACCCCCTAAAAAACCTAAAACACTCAAAAAGGCACTAAAATCCCTAACATTGAAAAAAAAACTAAAAAGATAAAAACCCTAAAAAATACTAAAAACCATAAAAGACACTAAAATTCCTACAAAAATTTACAAATCCTAAAAAACAATAAAAAAATCCAAAACCCTAAAAGACTCTTAAAACCTTAAATCCAAAACCCCCCCAAAAACACTAAAAACATTTAAAAACCTTAAAAACATAAAAAAACCCTAAAAACTACTAAAAACCCCTCAAAACCTCTAAAACCCCTTAAACCCCTAAAACCCTAAAAACCTGAGAAAATCCTGAAAAACATAACAATCCCCAAAATCCATAAAACCTTAAAAACCCCCAAAACTCAAAACACCAAAAACCCTAAAAATATTAGTAACTAAAAAATCTGTAAAAACTCCTAAAATTCCTAAAAACCTTAAAACCTTAACAATGATTAAAACCCTATAACACCCTAAAACCTTTAAAACCCTAAAACCCCTAAAAACCCCAAACCCCTAAAACCCATAAAAACCATAAAAACCATAAAAAACCTAAAACATTAAAACACTGAAAACCCTAAAACAACCCTAAAACCCATAAACCCCATAAAAAACTAAAAAATCTGAAAAACCTGTAAAATCCATTATAATCCAAAAATCCCTAAAAACCGTACAAAATTCTGAAAACTACCAAAAACCAAAAAATGTTAAGAAAATTATAAAAACCCATAAAATACTAATAAAACCATAAAAATTCTAAAAACCCTAAAACCATGGAAAAAACCTAAACCCTATATAACACAAAAAATCCTAAAAACACTAAAAACCCCTAAAACCCTGAAAAAACCTTAAGAGCATAAAAACCCAAAAATACCTAAAAAAACTATAAAACCCCAAAAAACCTAAAAATCCTAAAAATTATTCAAAAACCCTAAAAACATGAAAAATACAAATGAACCCTTAAAGGCCCTAATACCCTTAAAACCCCCCAATACCTTAAAAACCCTAAAAACCCTAAAAACCCCTAAAAATATTAAAAACCAAAAGAACCTCGAATATCCCTAAAAAAATCAAAAAATACTTACAACCCATAAAAACACTAAAAAAAATTAAAACCACGAAAACCCTAAAAATCCCAAAAAATACTAAAACTGCCAATAAATATTATAAAATACAAAAAATCCCCAAAACACCCAAATACCCAAAAAACTCTAAAAACCAAAAAAACCCTAAAATATCTTGAAATGCTAAAAAAGTTAAAAACCTTAAAAAAACCCTAAAACCCACAAAAACTTTAAAAGGCCCTAAATACACTAAAATACCCTAAAACCTTAAAAATATGGAAAACCCTAAAACCAAAAAAACCTAAAACCTTAAAAAACCAAAAAAACCTAAAAACGCTAAAAACCCTAAAAAAATATTAAAACCCTAAAACCCCCTAAAAACATAAAAACCCTAAAAACCTCATAAAACATCTAAAAACCCCCAAAACCCTTGAAAATCCTAAAATCATAAAACACCACCCCCCCAACCCAAAAAAACGTAACCACCTAAAAACCCATAAAACCACAAAAAATCCATAAAAATCCTAATAACCAAAAAAACAATAAATAACCCTAAAACCACTAAAAACCTAAGGAAGAAACCCTAAGAGGATAACAACACCAGCATCTCTCTCGATCCCACATAATGACTGCTCCCCTTCCCTTACAGGTTGAATATGACAGTGGTCTCAGCATCTCTCCCCCCTGTGGGGGAGGGGCCTCCACTGGTTCTCAATGAAGCTCGTGCTTTCTTCCTGTTCTCAGCTCCTAACTTGCTTCCTTCTTTTCTGTGGATGGAGCTTTTCCTGAAGGTTTCAGAACTATTTGAATGTCTCCCGCAGCTCCTTATTTCAATCCATGAGTTCAATGAAGCCTCGACACTGCATCTTATGACTCTGGTTGTGAGGTTTCTAAAGTGGTGCCCCCGGTGGACATTTTCTACAGGTTTGTTTTCAAGCATTGAGATATTTAGGACCAAGAAATGGTGGGTCTCGTTGACAGTGACCACATCATGATTCACTTCTCATTTTAAAAGGATGTTATCCTTTACTGTTTTGTGCCACCTAGAAGCTGAAATGGTGCTCTCTTCTATCTCTTTTAGTGGAATTTTGACCTTGATCTGAAGCACGACTCTCCGATTTTTGCAACTTGGGGTAGATTTTCTGATCTCCCCCTCCCTTTTCAAAATATTTCCTTAATTACAATGTTAGGGAATCTGGTGGGAAGGTTTCTATGTGTGGATATCCGGACGTGGTCCCTCTGTCACCCTGTTGCTCTGAGGGCTTTTGTCGAAGTGGATGCTTCTAAGGATATAGTGGATTTTGTGTGGATTGTTGTGGGTGAGGAGCTTCGTTTGAAGTAGCCAGTGGTTTTTGAATCATGGGATAACTTTTTCTCTTTGTGTTGGAAATTTGGTCATAGTAATCAGGCTTGCAGTTGTGGTTCCATTGATAGGAGTGGCGTGAGTTTGGCACATGCTGGGTCTGGTGAGAGTAGCTAGAAAGTGGTGAAGGTTAATGTAGCCACAGGGATGTTCACGCTACGACCTACCCAAATAGTGGTTGCTGTAGTTTTTGAGCGGCTAAAAATAGATTTGAATGTTGGGTGTGATATGGAGGTAGCAGTGGTGGCTTTAGGTGGAATGAGTCTGGAATTGGCTGAGAATTGTTGTGGAACATAAGGTTATGGCATTGAGGTGATGTGCATGGATGAAGGGGTGGATCTGCATTGCAGCAGTTAGCAAGATGGAAGTGGTGAGTTGAGAGGTGGTAAAGGCGCGGGGGAAGGTGGTCGAGCAGGGATTCCTGGCTAGGCCTGGGCATAAGGAGAGTCCTCTAATGCAGTCCTCAAGAGGAGTTATAGTGTCTTGGAAGAAGGGAAGTGGGCAGGCCAATAGCATCCAGTTTCCAACTATGGATGATGTTGCTCTGAATAATATGATTGAGGGTTTTTCTTTAGTTGAATCAGATGGTGATGCTGCTAGGAAGGGGGTGTCCATGCAGGGGGAGGTGTCCGAGCAGGAGGAGATAGATGGGACTGGGAAAGAGGTGATTATGGTTGGGCAGGAGATGATTTTGGTGGGGAAGCAGACCCTAGGTTTTGATAAGGGACCCCCTAGTCGGAGCATGGATGACACCTTGGTTCTGTCCCCTCAGAGTGGTAAAATCAAGAGGGCTCTACTGAGATCTTTTCCATTACTCCATAGTGAAGAGGTCGGAGTAGATTGTGTGGAGGACTTGGTTAGACTTTCACAACCAGAGTTTGAGGGAAGAATTGGTGAAGGAGGTTTGGCCCCAGATATGTAGAATGCCATGGTGGTTCTGTAACACCCCAAGCTTCCACGGTACGTTTCCCTTCGAATAATGCGATAGCGTGTGTTGTACGCAACCTCGAGTTCTAACACACACCACAACTAATTAAACTAGCCGTTGTGAATAGTAATAACTACTTTTTGAAATCATATATATTTTATATTTCAAAATGGATTTCATTTTTGGATTCGGAATATCGAAATTAGCCTAGGGTGAAATTTTGGTACTTTTCGGATAACTTTTATATTTTGATGAATAGTGAAAATTACTAAATTTTAATTAAAAACAACTTTTTTAATCAAAATAATTAATAGTGATAAATTGTGAATTTGAGTGGTTTTAAAGTATATTTAGAATATATTTTTACCATTTAATATAATGTTGGTCATTGGACATAATTTTACAATTAAACCGAACATAAACAAGTGTCAATCTTTTGATAGTTATTACCTCTTAAAAACACGCTTTTTGTTTTGACAGCGGGAATTAATTTTAAATTAATTTCTGCCACTTCTGTGTTTTGAATTTAGAAAAATGGATTCCATATTTAGAATCAGGATGTCCAAATTGTGTAAATAGGTAACTTTTATTTTTAGACATTTTGAATAATTACTGTGGTAAATATTTTATTTACCATGGTTAAGGGTAAATCCGGTAAATAAGGGTTAAAAAATAATATTATAATAATACAAAATTACCCTAAAACGTGTCCTAACCTTATTGGTGGACACATACCCGACCATGATCATCCTTGGGTCAATTTGGGGACCCCTTGGAGCCACTTGTATGTGGTAGGGACACTTTATATTAATAAAGTTAAAATAAAAATAAAAATGGCATAAGCTTACATCTTTTAGAAGAACAATTTTTACATAGGGTTATACATGTTGGATTTTCGATTATAAATATTCATTAGAAAGATAAAAAGATTTCCTACATAATGATATTTTATTTATAATTTTTAGACATCAAATAATTTAAATTATTAATGACACAATAATGATGCAATGTTTACCTCATTAATAAATCATTTAAATAAATAAGATTATAATGATTAAAATATTATCTAAAACCTGTCCAATTCTTATTGGTTGATGTTATTTAGAAAATGAGTCATCTTATCTTCGACCTCAATGATTTTTGGACCATTATAAACCGAATATAAATATATTATAAAGTAATACTTTCACTCTTTCCTAAAGAGCCCCTCCTCTCCCTTATAAAAGGAGACCACTTCTACTCATTCCTCACACCTCTCAAGCCACTTGGATCGTCCAAACCCTGACCAAATAATCTCCCCACATCCCTCTCCTCCTCCTTGAAGCTTCCCCTTAGGCAGAAAGCATTTCAAGAAGTCCTTTGGTTCCAACCAAAGTGAGTTACCTAAATTAAAGGTAACGATTTCTCTTAAATTATTTTCATTTATTTTGCTTCTCCAACCCCCAAAATCTTTTTATTTCCTTTCTTTTGTAACAACACCAGTATCCACAATATACTAGGATGTTGTTATAAGAAGGATTCAAACTACACATACACACAACTCCATCTAATGGATGATGAACATAATGTTTCTGTGGATGGCAAACTAACGCCTCACGAAACGATGATTGTTCAAATACATCTTACCGCCTCTCATGGTGGCCATTATGATGGCACTGTAATTAAATATGATATTAATGATATATATTTGATATATAAGTTTCTGTAATTCCATTTTATTTCATATCATTATTCGTTTCATGTTGTATATACATAGGATAATTTCATTTGAGGAAGTGCGGACTACCGCCCCCTTAAAATGATATGACTCGTTCATACCACACATGGAACGTATAAAGGATGGTGTTAATGAACTTAAGTAACATATATAAAATATTATATTATACTGGAATAATAATAATACCTATGTATAATTTGGATTCAATACTTTTAAAATGAAAAATTAAATGGAAGTAGCGTTCGTGCGTACGTACGGACTACCGTCTCCACGAACGCGATGAGATTCATTGTCCATCATATCCATTCAAGTATAATTATAATTTGATGATTTAAAAATAGTATCTAAGGACTTTATATCATTCTGGATATGAATAATATACATCCCATTAATAACAAATATGGCTCACATAACAAAGAATATAAAGTAAAATGAACCCGTTAACACCCGAAATGACGATAATTCTAAGATATTATTAACAAATCAATGTTAAAAGATCATATATGATATCATATTAAAGTAAATGATTCTTGTATTATTCAATAACAATTATTTCACCATTATACAGGAGGTAAACCTACCATCGACCAAGGAAAAATTACAAGGTAAGGGATTCTCTTATCTCACTTTCAATTTCGTGAGATTTCCATTATTCACCACTAAATTATTGAAAGTGGTGTATTGTGTATGGCCATTTGATATATATTATCATGATTCTCTTTATATTCATGTTATTCTGTAAATCATTTGGTGGTTATTAACTTTTGGCCATACGACTCAGTCGATTAACATGGTAAGGGATTTTCTAATCTCACTTTTAATTTCGTGAGAATTCCATTGTTCACCACTTAATTATTGCATGTGGTGTATGTGTACTGCCCATGATTGAATTCATTGTGTAATATACTTTAATTTATGGGTATTTACATCATCATGGTATGATACTTCTTTCATGGGTGTATGTTTCGAAAGTTACCTAATCAATAAGGGAATTTGAAATTTCAATTTCCACTCATTTGGCTTTACGCATATTTCATTGATTATATTACCCCAAGATTATGTGTGAAATCACTATTCATTTGATTATGTCATAATTTCCACTCCCCTTCCTGTGGATATAAGTTTGATACACATAATCACTCCATTGATAATTCTCAAGTCATTGATATGAATTTGATAAGAGTAATTTTAACTCATTCACCATTTGTTGAGTTAAACATCCAATTCGTTGGTGTTGTTTTTACAAGAATATGTGTGAATATCCTTTGATTGTTTTACACTGAATATCCAATCATATTTAGTGTATTTATATTTGTCACACATAATTATGTCGTTGATTTATCCTTAACCTAAGGATACGGCCTTTATAAGAGATTTCATCTCAATTTACATTCCATTGAGACTTCTTTGTTGATATACACCAAATCACTTTTATGTGGTGTATATAATGTACTTTGACATAGTATATCATGAATCCCTTTATTCTCATGATATTACAAAGTTTTTATTACCTCAATTATTTGTATTCAAGTGTCTCTTTTGGTTAGAATCTCTAACTAAAATACCATTTTTAAATGTTTTAAAGACTTATTCTTCTAAATCTTGCTCATTAATGTCCATGTTTTAAAAATGGTTTTAAGGATTTATTTATATGGACATTAAAGTTTTAGAAATTAAAACTCCTTTTAAAAAGTTTCAAAGTGGTATGGGACACTTTGATTCAAAAATCTACTTTTAAATGGCTTCTTTACAAATAGTGTGACTTTTAAATGTTTTCAAGAAAAGGGGGATATTTCTCTCAAATAGTTTTGATGATTATTTTCATCTATGTCAACATCCTTCATTATTCTTGATTGAGGTTAATGTGATACAATACAATCTTCCATATTGTATCGAATGAGTTATGTTTGACTGTGGATGTGATATTTTTATACCATTCATGGTTTGTGGTAAAAGTATTGACATTTCGTATGCTATTTTTAATACGAATGTTTATGTTATGTTTAAACATGTTCATATGAGGAATGAATTGGACTTAATAAGTGACGGGTGGAGCCCGCTATAGCTCCTCGATGCATCGGTAGGTCTCATGAGACAAACTAGTGTCTTGGCACAAGGCCTTGGCAAAATCTTATTTGTAGTCTTGGCACGAGGCCTTGGCTATGTGGTTATGATAGTCTGGCATTATGCATTCCATCATTATGAAAGTGGTTATTGATATTGCATGTGATCATTCGACTAGTAGAATATCCATGTGAGTAAGTAAATGGCATTATTTCATTCTACCTTTGCCATTTTATGCTGAAGTTCAAATTTAAAAGGCTTTTGTTTTAGTTATAGATTGCCTTAAGTGTTTATGCTTATTTATGAAAGCTTCTGCTATAATGTTATCCTTACTGAGCATCCGAGCTCACCCCTTTCAATGTTTTATTTTTCCCAGGATTATGAAGAAGTAATTTATGAATGACCTGCAGGGATAGTATGAGGGGATATGAAGACAAGATGTTTTTTTTATGATGTAATGTAAAAATTTATGGATGTATCTAGTTATTCCAAGGCTACTAAACCAATCGGTCTTTCGAGACTTGATCTTTCTTGTGATCATGCCAATGTTATGTAATTAATGCACCGACTCTGGGTAACTGGGGTCGGGGCGTTACAGTTGGTATCAGAGGAAGTTTAGTACAAACCTTGGTAGCTAGATTTAGATAAACTCTGATTAGAGCACGTAGACCTAAGATGAACTTTGAGGATTAGTATAAAAGAACTTCCTAGAATTTTGGTATTGTAGAGATTTTGTGAGTTTTCTGAGCAATACATCCCTGTCTGGATACGAGCAGGTAGAGGCGGCTCTGGCACAGATGTACCTAGGGGTAAAACCTGAAAACACCGCTTTGAGCTAGACTCGAACGGGAACTGGTGCACGACAACGGGCCTTGCTGCACTCTTGGTTACGACACTCCCGGGGGATATGCTTAGGATAATTTACATTTTCTTTACAAACCAATTTAAGTAATATATACATAAGATGAGAGTAAATGACCTTGGTTAATCCTAATATGTTTCAAATTGAGAATATGGTGACATTTTAATCTCTAAATGATTTTACGACTACTATTACTCACACAATGCTTTCTGGTTTTAGTCAATGGCTGGATTCCAAGGAAGTCATAGTGACTTTGAGAATGATGTACAAGGTGGGAACGGTGGTGGCAATGAGCAACAAAATGGAATGTTGATAGGCATAAAAGATATCGTCTTTATGCCAAATCAGTTTTCCAAAAATATGATCAACAACATATATATTAACCAACTCCCAGACTCAACAAGGAAGAGAAAGGTGATAAATGATAAGAGCTCCAGCAATGGAGACCATGGAGAAAAGAACCCTCAATTTTCATCATGCAGGAAATGTGGAAAGAGACACCCAGGAAAGTGTCTCAATGGGACAACGAAATGTTTTACGTGCGGGAAGGAAGGACATAAAGTGAAGAATTGCCGAAGAAAAATGAAGAGTACTATGGAAGAAGATAAAAATGGTCCCAAGAGTCCATTTACAGTCATTTGCCGTAAATGTAGGGGACCTGGCCATTACCCGAGTGAATGTCCTATTCTATAGGATATTTTCTTGGTCAAAGAAGAAGCTATGTGGAAATAAATGGTTGGAGAAAAATTAGCACTACTTTTTGATGGGTTTACATTGGAATAATTTTCTCTTGTATTTGTAACCCCGCAGTTTGCCATGTGAGAATGATATTTGAAGAAGAATTGTCTCTTCTCTTGTGGATATAGGTATAAATAACCATTTGGTTTTATATGATCATTGGGGTTTGAGAAAATGATAAGTTATTATAATTTGGGATGAAAATGCAAAGTATGATATAACATTTGTGGTTAAATTATGTTATTTTGAGGAATTTATCTCATTTTGGTTATATAATAAAATATAGTTTTTGAAAAAGGACAACACGTAGACCGTGTGACAACCCGTCGCGTCGGACAAAGCTGTGAGAATCAAACCCACAACCAAAGTGCGATTGGGATTTATCGCCTACCACTGGACTACGTGAAGTCCCTGGTTAGTGTGACTATTTTTTTTTGTTAAATGATTTTAGTGATCAATAATAAGATAATTTGGGATCTTATGTCTTATCAAATGAATACCCTTGGTATAGGAAAATGATTTGGTGATTAAGTGATAAATGTTATTTTGGAAGATGTTCGCTTTGTTGGGAACACTATATGCCCAAGGAAAATAGAATACAATGGGGTTTCATTTGTAGAGTAATGGTGGATTTTTATCTACGTTTTTATTGTTGATTTATAGTGATTTGGGTTATTTATGGAAATGATTAACCTATAATAGAGAATATGTGATAATGTTAATTACTTTTAAGTATGTGACTTTAAGAGTATTTGATGTCATTTGGAGATACAATGTAACATGGGAGACTACATAATCAAATTCTTCTATGTTTTGGGTTTCAATATTAGTTTGGATTATATTAAAGGATTTTAAGGACAATTGGTTATTGAATGGTATCTATTTAACTTTGGGGTATTGTTGGTTTAATTTTAGAAATTAAGATTAGTGCATATTTATCTCAATGAATATCCTTTTGGGGTATCATTATATCATTCACTAACTATTTTGGTTTTGATTAATCTTCAAAGACAATGTAAATATATAGTTTATCCTGCATGGATCATGTGATTCTATAGAAGTTTATTCTAGCTCTTCCAGTGTGACCAAGTCTTCTTGAATACTCATCGTTTAAAAAAAAATTGAGTTAGTGGTGGAAATTTATTAAAAAATGAAAATCTACTTAAAATGTAAGTATATCTCATAGTCAATATCATAAATGAATTCCTCTTCCTTATGTAATGTAACTTAAAAAAATGTTGTCCGTTTACTTTCCTACTAGGAGACTAATGGTCGTTTGTCCCAACACAAGTTTGTGGTTTTCTCATTGTTAACTTTCTCCTGATCATGATTTCTATCCCTCTCCATCAGAACTTGACACTTAGTTTATCATCCATATCCATGTTTTCTTACATGGAATCCTAGTATGGGTTATCTTGGATGACCCTTATACCTCTCTTTCTTTCTTTTAAAGTGATAGTTTTATTGACTATTTTTCCGATGTGGGACTTTCCATTATATTCCCAAGAAAAATTTTAAAAATTGCGAGGACGCAATTTATTGAAGGAGGGGAGAATGTAACACCCCAAGCTTCCACGGTACGTTTCCCTTCGAATAATGCGATAGCGTGTGTTGTACGCAACCTCGAGTTCTAACACACACCACAACTAATTAAACTAGCCGTTGTGAATAGTAATACCTACTTTTTGAAATCATATATATTTTATATTTCAAAATGGATTTCATTTTTGGATTCGGAATATCGAAATTAGCCTAGGGTGAAATTTTGGTACTTTTCGGATAACTTTTATATTTTGATGAATAGTGAAAATTACTAAATTTTAATTAAAAACAACTTTTTTAATCAAAATAATTAATAGTGATAAATTGTGAATTTGAGTGGTTTTAAAGTATATTTATAATATATTTTTACCATTTAATATAATGTTGGTTATTGGACATAATTTTACAATTAAACCGAACATAAACAAGTGTCAATCTTTTGATAGTTATTACCTCTTAAAAACACGCTTTTTGTTTTGACAGCGAGAATTAATTTTAAATTAATTTCTGCCACTTCTGTGTTTTGAATTTAGAAAAATGGATTCCATATTTAGAATCAGGATGTCCAAATTGTGTAAATAGGTAACTTTTATTTTTAGACATTTTGAATAATTACTGTGGTAAATATTTTATTTACCATGGTTAAGGGTAAATCCGGTAAATAAGGGTTAAAAAATAATATTATAATAATACAAAATTACCCTAAAACGTGTCCTAACCTTATTTGTGGACACATACCCGACCATGAGCATCCTTGGGTCAATTTGGGGACCCCTTGGAGCCACTTGTATGTGGTAGGGACACTTTATATTAATAAAGTTAAAATAAAAATAAAAATGGCATAAGCTTACATCTTTTAGAAGAACAATTTTTACATAGGGTTATACATGTTGGATTTTCGATTATAAATATTCATTAGAAAGATAAAAAGATTTCCTACATAATGATATTTTATTTATAATTTTTAGACATCAAATAATTTAAATTATTAATGACACAATAATGATGCAATGTTTACCTCATTAATAAATCATTTAAATAAATAAGATTATAATGATTAAAATATTATCTAAAACCTGTCCAATTCTTATTGGTTGATGTTATTTAGAAAATTAGTCATCTTATCTTCGACCTCAATGATTTTTGGACCATTATAAACCGAATATAAATATATTATAAAGTAATACTTTCACTCTTTCCTAAAGAGCCCCTCCTCTCCCTTATAAAAGGAGACCACTTCTACTCATTCCTCACACCTCTCAAGCCACTTGAATCGTCCAAAACCTGCCCAAATAATCTCCCCACATCCCTCTCCTCCTCCTTGAAGCTTCCCCTTAGGCAGAAAGCATTTCAAGAAGTCCTTTGGTTCCAACCAAAGTGAGTTACCTAAATTAAAGGTAACGATTTCTCTTAAATTATTTTCATTTATTTTGCTTCTCCAACCCCCAAACTCTTTTTATTTCCTTTATTTTGTAACAACACCAGTATCCAAAATATACTAGGATGTTGTTATAAGAAGGATTCAAACTACACATACACACAACTCCATCTAATGGATGATGAACATAATGTTTCTGTGGATGGCAAACTAACGCCTCACGAAACGATGATTGTTCAAATACATCTTACCGCCTCTCATGGTGGCCATTATGATGGAACTGTAATTAAATATGATATTAATGATATATATTTTATATATAAGTTTCTGTAATTCCATTTTATTTCATATCATTATTCGTTTCATGTTGTATATACATACGATAATTTCATTTGAGGAAGTGCAGACTACCGCCCCCTTAAAATGATATGACTCGTTCATACCACACATGGAACGTATAAATGATGGTGTTAATGAACTTAAGTAACATATATAAAATATTATATTATACTGGAATAATAATAATACCTATGTATAATTTGGATTCAATACTTTTAAAATGAAAAATTAAATGGAAGTAGCGTTCGTGCGTACGTACGGACTACCGTCTCCACGAACGCGATGAGATTCATTGTCCATCATATCCATTCAAGTATAATTATAATTTTATGATTTAAAAATAGTATCTAAGGACTTTATATCATTCTGGATATGAATAATATACATCCCATTAATAACAAATATGGCTCACATAACAAAGAATATAAAGTAAAATGAACCCGTTAACACCCGAAATGACGATAATTCTAAGATATTATTAACAAATCAATGTTAAAAGATCATATATGATATCATATTAAAGTAAATGATTCTTGTATTATTCAATAACAATTATTTCACCATTATATAGGAGGTAAACCTACCATCGACCAAGGAAAAATTACAAGGTAAGGGATTCTCTTATCTCACTTTCAATTTCGTGAGATTTCCATTATTCACCACTAAATTATTGAAAGTGGTGTATTGTGTATGGCCATTTGATATATATTATCATGATTCTCTTTATATTCATGTTATTCTGTAAATCATTTGGTGGTTATTAACTTTTGGCCATACGACTCAGTCGATTAACATGGTAAGGGATTTTCTAATCTCACTTTTAATTTCGTGAGAATTCCATTGTTCACCACTTAATTATTGCATGTGGTGTATGTGTACTGCCCATGATTGAATTCATTGTGTAATATACTTTAATTTATGGGTATTTACATCATCATGGTATGATACTTCTTTCATGGGTGTATGTTTCGAAAGTTACCTAATCAATAAGGGAATTTGAAATTTCAATTTCCACTCATTTGGCTTTACGCATATTTCATTGATTATATACCCCAAGATTATGTGTGAAATCACTATTCATTTGATTATGTCATAATTTCCACTCCCCTTCCTGTGGATATAAGTTTGATACACATAATCACTCCATTGATAATTCTCAAGTCATTGATATGAATTTGATAAGAGTAATTTTAACTCATTCACCATTTGTTGAGTTAAACATCCAATTCGTTGGTGTTGTTTTTACAAGAATATGTGTGAATATCCTTTGATTGTTTTACACTGAATATCCAATCATATTTAGTGTATTTATATTTGTCACACATAATTATGTCGTTGATTTATCCTTAACCTAAGGATACGGCCTTTATGAGAGATTTCATCTCAATTTACATTCCATTGAGACTTCTTTGTTGATATACACCAAATCACTTTTATGTGGTGTATATAATGTACTTTGACATAGTATATCATGCATCCCTTTATTCTCATGATATTACAAAGTTTTGATTACCTCAATTATTTGTATTCAAGTGTCTCTTTTGGTTAGAATCTCTAACTAAAATACCATTTTTAAATGTTTTAAAGACTTATTCTTCTAAATCTTGCTCATTAATGTCCATGTTTTAAAAATGGTTTTAAGGATTTATTTATATGGACATTAAAGTTTTAGAAATTAAAACTCCTTTTAAAAAGTTTCAAAGTGGTATGGGACACTTTGATTCAAAAATCTACTTTTAAATGGCTTCTTTACAAATAGTGTGACTTTTAAATGTTTTCAAGAAAAGGGGGATATTTATCTCAAATAGTTTTGATGATTATTTTCATCTATGTCAACATCCTTCATTATTCTTGATTGAGGTTAATGTGATACAATACAATCTTCCATATTGTATCGAATGAGTTATGTTTGACTGTGGATGTGCTATTTTTATACCATTCATGGTTTGTGGTAAAAGTATTGACATTTCGTATGCTATTTTTAATACGAATGTTTATGTTATGTTTAAACATGTTCATATGAGGAATGCATTGGACTTAATAAGTGACGGGTGGAGCCCGCTATAGCTCCTCGATGCATCGGTAGGTCTCATGAGACAAACTAGTGTCTTGGCACAAGGCCTTGGAAAAATCTTATTTGTAGTCTTGGCACGAGGCCTTGGCTATGTGGTTATGATAGTCTGGCATTATGCATTCCATCATTATGAAAGTGGTTATTGATATTGCATGTGATCATTCGACTAGTAGAATATCCATGTGAGTAAGTAAATGGCATTATTTCATTCTACCTTTTCCATTTTATGCTGAAGTTCAAATTTAAAAGGCTTTTGTTTTAGTTATAGATTGCCTTAAGTGTTTATGCTTATTTATGAAAGCTTCTGCTATAATGTTATCCTTACTGAGCATCCGAGCTCACCCCTTTCAATGTTTTATTTTTCCCAGGATTATGAAGAAGTAATTTATGAATGACCTGCAGGGATAGTATGAGGGGATATGAAGACAAGATGTTTTTTTTATGATGTAATGTAAAAATTTATGGATGTATCTAGTTATTCCAAGGCTACTAAACCAATCGGTCTTTCGAGACTTGATCTTTCTTGTGATCATGCCAATGTTATGTAATTAATGCACCGACTCTGGGTAACTGGGGTCAGGGCGTTACAGGTTCAGGGATCCTCATCTACTGAAGATCATTGTGTGGTCCTGCATGACATGGTGGTGGTGGAATGGCCATGGTTCCCCATTAAGGATGAGGCTAGGCTATTAGGGGAGATTTTTTCTGAGGAGGACCACAAGATAAATAACAATATGGCCTAGTTCATGAGGGAAAGAGCTAAGCATGGAGATGCCTCTCAAAAAGTGGATGGAACGTCCTCTGGACAAGTGGGCAGGGATGGTGACAAAGGGGCCTCAAGTGTGGCCAGCGACGACATCCTATACAAGAAGGCAGTGCGGGTGGATAGATTCACCTCTGCCCCCCCCAAAGGAGGATGAAGAGGGACTATTCTTCTCTCCCTAGGCCCATGGAGACCCAAACCACCGCAAGGGTAAAGAACCTAAAAAGTAAAGCCTACAAGCAGGAGGGGTCTTTGTGTACTGCTGAGTAGGAGAGGCTCGAGGAGAATTACATTGTACTGCTAAGACTGCAGGAGGAAATTGAATCGAGATGAGAATCTATGGACATGGGGATGGACTCAGACTTCTGCTTTGCTGATGTGGATGCTGGATTTGGTGTGGATGATGACCATTATGGTGTGGGCCTGGTTTATGACATTGGTGGCGACATTGACTGAGTTGTTCCTTTTTTGTGTATTCGGTGTTTTGAGGCTTTTGGTTTGTAGGGGGTGTGATGAGGATTTTGGGTGAGGGTCATTTGATCCTACCCCTCCCTCTGGTTGTGTTGTCTATTTTATTTTTATACATTGTGAGGGTACCAGTGATAGACTATTATTGTATCTTCCTTTCCCTAAAAACCTAAAAACCCCCAATGACACTAAACACCATGAAAATCTTAAAATAATCTTAAAAACCCTAAAATCACAAAAACCCCTAAAAGGCCCAAAATTCCGTCAAAACCCCTAAAACCATAAAACCCCAAAACCCCTTAAGGAAATCCTAAAAACTCTAAGAAAAACATAAAGACCCTAAAAACCATGTAAAACCTCTAAAACCCCTAACACCACAAAAACCGCTAAAAATCCAAAAAAACAATAAAAACCCCTAAAAACTCTATAAATGTGAAAAACCCTTAGAACCCCTAAAACCCCAAAAAAACCCAAAACAGTAAAAACCCAAAAACACCCCAAAAAATACCCTAACCCCCCCCAACCCTAAAATACCTTTAAACCAACAAAATGATCCTTTAAACCATAAAACACCTAAAAACCCAGAAACCCAAAAAAACTCTAAAACCCCCCTTTAAACTATAAAAAACCCCAAAAACCTGTAAACCCCAAAAAAACACTTAAAATCCCTTAAAACCCATAAAAACCAAAAAAACTCTAAACCCCCCTAAAAACAAGTGCAAGCCCTAAAACAACTACAAAACCCTAAAAAAGATAAAACCCCCTCAAAAAACTAAAAAACTAAAAAATCTAAAAAGACATTTAAAAATAAAAAAAAAAGTTTTAAAATTCCATAAAATCCATGAACATCGAAGAGCCTCTAGAAAACCACGAAAACCCCTAAAAACTATAAGTAAACCCTAAAAATCTAAAAAACCTAAAAACCATTAAAAACCTAAGAATCCTAAAATCCCAAAAACCCAAAACCCCCCCAAAATACAAAAAACCCCAAAAAATATAAAAAATCCTAAAAAATACAAATGTAAAAAACTAAAAAACCAAAAAAACACTTAAAACCATTAAAACTCCCAAAACAACCTAAAAACACTAAACCCCCTAAAAGACCCTAAATCCCCTAAAGCCCCTAAAAACCAAAAAAAACATAAAACCCATAAAAGACCAAAAGCCTCTAAAAGATCCTAAATAATGCTTCAAAACCCCTAAAAGACCCAAAAAACCCATAAAAACCATAAAACCCCTAAAACCCCTTAAAATCCCTAATATCTCAAAAAACCTAAAAAACCCTCTAAAAACCCTAAAAAAAGAAAGAACTATTGAAACCCCTTAAAGACCACAAAAACCCTAAAACCCCCTAAAAACCCTATAAGGACCAAAAACACTAAAAAATATTAAAATACACTAAATAATCCTCTAAAAACACTAAAATTGCTTTAAAAACCTTGAACAACCTGAAAACCCTAAAAACAAAAAATACATAAAAACCCTAAAAATATTAAAAAAATAAAACCCCCAAAAATCCAAAAAATTCCTTAAAACAATAAAATCCCAAAAACAATCCTAAAACCCCCAAAACCTCTAATAAAATCAAAAACCATAAAAAATATAAAACCCTAATAATAATATAAACCCCTAAAAAATCTATGGAACCCCCCTAAACCCTAAAAATCCCTAAAAACCCAAAAAACCTCTAAAACCCTAAAAATTCCTAAAAACACTAAAAACACCTAAAACATGTTAAACACCTAAAAATACATAAAACCCCTAATAAACTATAAAAACAATAAAAACCATAAAACCCCTAAAAACCTTAAAAACACCTAAAACTCTAAAAAACCCTAAACACCCTAAAACCCCTTAAATAAACCTCAAATGCCCGAAAAGCACTTAAAACTGCAAAAACCATAAAAACCCATAAAAAGCCATTAAAATCTAATAAAACACTAAAAATCCTACAAACCCTTAAAAATCATAAAAACACTAAAAACCCTAAAACTCTAAAAACCCTTTTAAAACCCTAAAAACCCTAAAACAATAAAAACCCTTAAAAGCATAAAAAACCATAAATCCCTAAAAACCATACGAACCAAAATGTTCCTAAAAATACCTAAAAATATAAAAACCCCAAAAAACCATTAATCCCCCCAAAACCCTAAAAATATTAAAAAAACTAAAAGACCCTAAAACCCTAAAAATATCCTAAAAAACCTAAACCCTGAAAATACCAACAAAACCCTAAAAACCGCAAAAAAACTAAAAACTATAAAACCCCTAAAAAACTAAAACCAATAAAACCCCCAAAGTACCCAAAAACCCACAAAATATCTAAAAAACAAAGAAAATATCTAAAAGAGCCTAGAAACTCTAGAACCTCATAAAAGACCCTAAAAATCCTAAAAACCCTAAAAGGCACAAAACCCCCTAAACACCCTAAAAGACTCTAAAAACCCTCAAACCCCCTAAAATACCATAAAATTCCTAAAAACCCCTAAAAACACTAAAGTCCCCTAAGAACCCTAAAAACCTCTAAAATACCAAAAAAATATAATAGAGTCCTAAAACCCCTAAATAACCCTAAAACTCTAAAGAACCCAAAAGGGCCCTAAAACCACAAAAGGATCTTAAACCCCCTAAAAACTCGAAGGACCATAAAAACCCTAAAAACCATAAAATACCACAAAAACCATAAAAACATAAACAACCCTAAAAACCCAAAGAACCCAAAAAAATACTAAAACACCCCAAAACCATAAGAGACCCAAAATACCCTAAAGAAATTAAAATACCCTAAAAACAATTAAAACATTAAGAACCCAAAAAAACATAATATACACTAAAGCTCCAAAAAATATTAAATAACGCTATAAACCATAGAAATAATAAAAACCATAAAGACACTAAAAGCCCTAAAATCCCTAAAAACCCCTTACAAAACACTAAAAAACCTAATAAACCCTAATAAAACCCTAAAAAACTCTAAACACTAAAAAATACTTAAAACCCCAAAAACCTCAAACACCCCTAAAAACCCTAAAAACCTTTAAAACCCCAAAAACTTGAAAAAACTCCTAAACCCCTAATAAAACATAAAAACCAAAAAAAAAACACAAAAACCATAAAACCCAAAAACCCCTAAAAATCCCTAAACCCCATAAAACTCCCCAGAAACCTAAAATTCAAAAACCCCTAGAAAACCATAAAAACCCATTAAAACAAAAAAAACCCTAAATACCCAAATAACACCTCAAACCCCAAAAACCCTAAAAACTCTAAAGCATCCTAAAACCCCTAAAATAACCTTAAAGACCAAAAAACTTCTAAATGACCTTAAAAACCCAATAAAACCATAAAAAAACTTAAAACCCTTAGATTATCTAAAACCTCTAAAACCCCTAAAAAATCAAAAAAAAATTATAAATCCCAAAAGAAACATGAAACCCACTAAAATCTATATAAAAATATAAAAAACACCTAAAACAACATAAAAACCCTAAAAACCTTAAAAACACTAAAAACCATAAAATACATGAAATTACTAAAAACTATTAAAGTCATAAAAAACTTAATAACCCCAAAAATCCAAAATAACCCAAAAAACCATAAAAACCATTTAAAACCCTAAACTTATAAAAACATGAAACCGCCAAAAAACCTAAAAAACGTAATAAAAACCTACCCCCCCAAAAAAAAACCTAAAAAAACAAAAAACCACAATCATCCTAAAAAAATATAAAACCCCCAAAAACCATAAATATCTTAAAATCACTCTCATAATACCCTAAAACCCCTAAATCCCCTAAAAATTTAAAAAACACTAAAATCCCTAACAAAACTCTAAACCCCCAAAAACCCTTAAGAAAACCCTTTAAAACATTAAAAATGCTTAAATCCCCTAAAATTTGTAAAAACTTTAAAAACCCTAAAATTCTGAAACAAACCCAATAAAACTCTAAAAAACCCCAGAGCCCTAAAAAATTTGAAAACCATAAAAATCCCTAAACCATAAAACTCATAAAAGCCTAGAAACCGATAAAAACACTAAAAATAATAAAACCCTAAAAACACTCCAAATCCCTAAAAAAGCCTCAAATCCCCTAAAACCACAAAAACCCATGGACCTAAACCCATGAAAACCCTAAAACCCCATAAAAACCCTTTAAACCCTTTGAAAACCTTAAAACCCCTAAAAACCATAAAAAGCATAAAAATCCCTAAAACCATAAAAATACTAAAATACCTTAAAACCCCTAAAAACTTGAAAACCCTTAAAACCATAAAAACACAAAAAACCAACAAGACCCTAAAACCCTTAAAATCACCTAAAATATCCTGAAAAACCTAAATATTGTAAAACCCTTAAAAACCCTAAAAGTCCATAAAACCCCTAAACCCTCATAAATTTACTTAAAACCCCTATGATAAACCTATAAACTCTTAAACACCCAAAAAATCCTAAAATCCCAAAAACCCCAAAAACCCTAAAAACCGAAAAAACACTAAAACCCTAAAAAACCTAAAACCCTTAAAAATATTAAAAACCACAAAACCCTTTGAAACTATAAAGAAATTATAAAAATCCTAAAATACTAAAACAATATTAAAAACCCAAAATCCCTTAGAAACCTAAAAAAATCGCAAAAAACACTAAAAACCCTAAATATATAAAAACCTAAAAAAACTCTCAAACATTTAAGAAAACCAAAAACCCCCTAAAAATAATGAAAACCCCTAAAACCCAAAAAGAACCCAAAAACCCTATAAACCCTACAAACCCTAGAAACCCTAAAAATACCAAAAAAAACTCTTAAATCTCTGAAAATTACTAAAATGCACTAAAACCCCTAAAAACCTAAAAGCACTAAAAAATTAAAAAACCACTAAAACCCCTAAAAACATTGAAACCACTAAAAATCTCTAAACACCTAAAAACCATAAAAAGCCCAAAAAAGTTAAAATACCCTAAAAACACAAATCCCCTTTTAATAAAATAAAAAATTGTATAAAATCAAAATAAACAAAATCCTAAAATAGTAAAAACCCATTAAACCCCTTAAAACCCCTAAAAACATGAAAAAGTCTAATAACCCTAAACCCCTAAAAACCATACAAATATTTAAAAACCCTAAAACCCTAAAACCACTAAAAGACCCTAAAAACACCAAAATCCCCAAAATCCCCAAAAAGATACTAAAACCCATAAAAGCTCTAACATTCCCTTAAAACCCTAGAAACCATAAAAGACTCAAAAACACTATAAAATCCATAGAGGGACCTAAAACCCCTTGAATGCCATAAAAACCCTAAAAACACTGAAACCCCCCTAAAAACCTAACAACCCTATAAAAAATAAAAACCCTTAAAACCCCTAAAAACCTTAAAAACACTAAAAACCAAAAAATCCCTTAAGAACCCTAAAAACCCAAAAAACCCCTCAAAAAAACAAAAAAAAATCCCAAAAACCGTTAAAATACCCCCAATAAATCCCTAAAAACCCAAAAAAACCTATGAAAAACCTAAAACTATAGAATCCCTTAAAAAATACGTGAAAACTCTAAAAACCCTAAAACCCTTTAAAAACCCTAAAAACCTCTAAAAACCCTAAAAAATAAAAATAAAAAAAAACTCTAAAAAACATAACATCCCTAAAAATCTTAAAAAACCTAAAAATCATAAAAAGAAGAAAAAACCAAAAACTATAAAAACACTAAAAACCCTATAAACCCTTAATAACACTAAAAACACCAAAAAAACCCAAAAACAGGAAAACCCATAAAAACTGTAAAAAAACCCTAATAACACGAAAAAACCTCTAAAACATTAAAACCAATTAAAACCCTAAAAACCTAAAAAAAACATAATAACCCTAAAAATTCATTAAAACCATAAAACACCTAAAATATCCTAAAACCCCAAAAGATCCTAAAACCCTTCAAAAAAATAAAAGATCCAAAAGACCATAAAACCCCTAAAATAACATAAAAACCGGTATAAAATTCCTATATGACCCTAAAACACCTTAAACACCCTAAAAATCATAAAATAACCCTAAAAATCCTAAAACCCCTAAAAACCCTAAAACCCCTAAAAACCCTAAAGACTCTAAAAACCTGAAAACTCGAACACCACTAAAAACCCCTAAAACCCTAAAATAATATAAACCCAAAAAATCCCTAAAACTCAAAAAAACTAAAACAATTCTAAAAACCCTAAAAACCTAAACAAACATAAAAACCCTAAAAACACATAAAATCCTAAAAACCCAAGAATCCCCTAAAAACACTAAAACTCTAAGACCCCCTAAAAACAATCAAATCCCCTAGAACAATAAAAACCCCTAAAAACCCTAAAAACCATGAAAAACCTAAAAACCATTAAAAACTATAAAAACTCAAAAATACCTTTAAAACCCTAAAAACATAAAAATCCTAATAACCATAAAAATGATTAAAAACCCTTTAAACCCCTAATACCCATAATTATTGGTGTTTTCAACCCCATATGAAGGCCGGATGAGAATATTGGCTCCAATTACTCCCGAGCGGATGTTGAAGACTTCTCTTAATGCCTTGACTCTTGTAATATTACTGAAGTTCCCATTTCTATAGCCTCATTCACATAGGAAGGATTCAAAATTAATGGATGATATGAAAGTATGTTAGACATGTTTTTATACCAGATCAGTGAAAGAAGTTTTCTCTCCGATATCTTTGGGTTTGTCCTCCCTAAGTTCAATTCGGACCACAATACCCTTATTGTGGACCTCTCTGGTTTCTCTTCAAGGTCATCTCCCTTGCCCTTTAAGTTTAACAATGCTTGGATCACGATCTCGGGATGGAGGGAAATCGTTCTTGATGGGTGAAATGGCCCTTTTCAAGGGAGTCGGTATTTCATTCTGGTCTCGAAACTGAAGAAAATCAAATATCTGCATAAGGAGTGGAGTAAGAAGTCTTTCTCAAGGATGGATGAGGATATCAATGATGTTGAACTTTTTCTTTCCTCCCTTTATCATTCTAATCAGCATCTACCTATTCCCTCTTGGGAGGAGTTGCAGGCTCATGCGAAACTGGATGACCTTTTGGTTCTCTAGGAGAAATTGGCCAAGAGCCAGTTCAATGTTAGATGGCTCAAGGATGAGGACAGAAACTCCAAGTTTTTTCACCGGTTACACAAGGAAAAGAAGTATAATAATTGCATGAATTCCATCTAAATTAATGGGTCTACCTTCACCTCAAAGGCTGATATCTCCACTTTTGTGGTCTATTACTTTCATGGGATTTTCTCTGATACTTGGGGAGAGTACTCCCTCCCCTTAACAGACTCCATCTTTCCTTGTGTTGATGATCAGTAGAATAAGGACCTAATGAGTGCTCCCCTTGAGGAGAAAGTTAGATATGATTTGTTTTCCCTTAATATGGAAAGTGCATCAGGACCAGATGGATTTAGCAAGAAGTTATTTATGTTCTACTGGAACCTCATGCATGTGGAAATCACCAATTCTATCAGGGAAGTTTTTGGCTCCTTCTCTTTACCACATGGAAATAATTCCAATTTCATTTCCTTATTTCAAAATAAAGAAATTTCTCTTGATATTGGATATTTTCAGCCTATCACCATTGGTAATACTATCCCCAGAATTATCATCAAAATTATGGTTAAGAGGATGTGGATCTTTATGGGAGAGATTATTACCCCGAACCAATATGGTTTTGGTCTAGGGAGGAATATTCAGAAATGCTTATTCATGGATTTAGAGGGTATCAATATCATGATAAAGAAATCAAATCTTGGGAACTTTGCCTTAAAGCTGGATATTTCTAAGGCCTTTAATACCATCAAGTGGTGCTTCATCTTCTATGTGCTCTCTAAGTATGGATTCTCGGACAGATTCATCATGACGGTGGAATCCATCTTGAAAAGTGCTAGTGCTTAGGTGATCATCAATGGACCCCCAAAGGGGTTTTACCATGATCCTGTAGAGTTATGAAGGGGGATCCAATCTCTAGTATTATCTGTGCGATTGTCGATGACTAATTGAGAAGATGCCTCATTGACCTCATGCAAGTTGGTCTCTTCAAACCAATCATGGCAGGGAAAAACCTTCATGTGCTATCCCACCTTTTCTACACTCATGATATCCTCCTCTTTTTATAGGCTGATAAGCAGAACCTTTCCTCAATCCAAATGATCTTTCGTCATTATGAATGTGTGGCAAGGCAATCCATCAGCTAGAAAAAATCTTCTATTGTCTTTGGGGAGTGGGTATCCCCCTATAGGAAGCATCGCATAGCCCTCTCCCTTGGGGTTAAGAGGGGATCCCTTCCCTTTATCTACTTGAGAGCTCCCATCTTCTGGGGGTGGGTCAAGAGTATTTACCTTGATAACATGAAGAGAAAAATCACCTAAAAACATTCTAAGTGGAAAGGGAAGTGCCTCTCACAAGCTGGGAGGTTCTGTCTTATAAATTCTGTTATTACCTCTCCGTTCACTTATGCCTTCTCCATCTACAGATGGCCAGTAAATCTCATAAAAAATCTGCAGGAAAATATTAGAAACTTTTCCTAGACAGGTTGCATTAATGAAATAAAACTGGTTACTGTAGCTTGGAAGGACTGCACAAATCCCATTGAATTTGGAGGTCTTGGGATCAAAGACCTAAGGAAATTCAATGATTCCATCCTCACAAAGTTCACTCGGGTTTTTTTTGATGTTAATGATGATGTCATGGGATTATTCTGGGAGAGGTTCACACTAAAACTTTGTGATGGATTTACTAGTTATTGTCCTTCCTTAGTTGGCCAACTATCTGGGGATCCTACATGTGAATTATGGATCACTCAAAGTGGACCATTCCGAAGAATTCAGACCTGACTTCTTGGTACACCATTTGGATCGATAGGCCTTTTCTAGATAATGTGGTGCCTCCTACTGATTCAAGGCACCTGTCGATTGTTGGTTTCATAAATCGAGTGGAATAGTTTAAAGCTCTCCTTCCAGATGGAACTTATCTGTAGATTCATTATCACATCTTTGCTGATAAGGATACCTGGATATGGAAGCCTAATATTGTTGTACAACTCAATGTGAAGGATTTTTGTTGTTCTAAATGTGCATAGGGCCCTGCTCCTCTAGCCAGGATCTCAAGCTTTAAGAGGCCTTTTATCCCTCAGGCTAATCATCTGCTCTGAAAGCTGTGGAAAAATCGATTGCCACTTCAAGGGCAACTGTAGCGGGCCAGACATAGCTTGGCCCTGGTTTTTTTCTTCTGTCTTAGTGTCGAGGAATCCACACAGCATTCATTTCTTCAATTCAGGCTTGTAGTGGCACTTTGGGACTACCTACAGAAGCTATTTGGGTTCCCTTCCTGCTGGAGAAGGCTACTATTTGAGCTGCTGGATAGCCTGGTGAATTGGCCTTACAGCAAACAAGTGTCTAACCTCCTGCTCATTGTTGTTTTCGCTATTATTTATTACATCTGGGTTTCCTTAAATGCAATTGCTTTTAACAAGAAGTGACTCTCCTTTCATGGTGGAGTCATCACCCTACACTCGACAGTCCATGCGGCGTCTCACATCTAGAAGGGTCTAATGGAAAATGATGTTAATGATCTTATTCTCTTAAGTATGCTTGGAGTTTCTGGTAGGATAAAAAAACCGCAGGTTCTCATGTTCATCCACTGGATTCCCCCGATCTCTTCCTGGATCAATGTCAACATGGATGGCATGGAACTGGGAGCACCAGGCCCCTCTAGGTGTGGTGGGGTCTTCTGTACCCACTGAGTTTTTGTCAAAAGATGCTTTCAACACTATATTGGCAGCGGGTGCTCCCTTGAAGTAGAATTTTGGACCATGATGAAGGCGATTGAGTTTTATGTTCAATTTGGATGGAGTCCTCTCTAGCTTGAATCGGACTCGATGCTCACCGTGGAGGTTCTTAAAAACAAATCTCGAAGAATCCCTTGGAGGATTCTTCCCCAATGGACGAAATTCCCCACATGTTTTCAAGGCCTCAATATTCATGTCACACATGCCTATCAAGAGGCAAACTTGGTTGCGGATGCCCTTTCCAAGCAAGTGATCATAGAAAAGGGTTTAATGTGGTCTTTTGTTACACCATCCTCCTACCTCTGATTTGTGGAGTCCGACATGAGGGTTGATCTACACACCCAGGTTTTCAACTCCTCCTTGTAACATTTTGTTGGTTCCCGCTCTTTTTTAATAAATTTTGGGGGACCAGGTTCACCTGGTCTTGAGCCTTATTTACCCTAATACCCCGAAAAGTACCTTAAAACTGGTAAAACCAATAAAAGACCCTAAAACCCCCAAAATATTGAAAGGATCTAAAAACCTAAAACCACAAAAGTCCAAAAATCCCTAAAACCCTAAAAGACCATAAATCCCACAAAAACCCTAAAAGACCATAAAATACCCTAAAACCCTAGAAGAATATAAAACCACCTAAAAAGACCTAATAGACCCTAAAACTCTAAAAAACACTGAATTCCCATAAAACACTAAATTCCCTAAAAATCCTAAAACCCATAAAGGACCCTAAAATCCCAAAACCCCCTAAATGACCATAAAAATCCTAAAAATCCTAAATGACCCTAGAACCCTTAGAGAAACCTAAAAATCCCTAAAAACCCCTAAATTACCATAAAAACCTTAAATCCCCCAAAAGATACTAAAACACTAAAATAACACTAAAACATACTAACCCCAACCCCCAAAAAACACCCAAAAAATCCCTAAAACCCTAAAGACCCTAAAACAACCTAAAACCCTGAAATACCCTAAATGTCATAAAAAACCCCAAAATGCTAAAAACCCTAAAATTCCATAAAAACCTTAATATATATTAAAAATAGTAAAAACTATAAAAGATCCAAAAAAACCATAAACCACATAAAATTCCATAAAATTCCTAAAAGACCCTAATAAACCCTAAAAAATTCTAAAACCCATAAAAACCTTAAAATCCCTAAAAATCCCAAAAACATTAAAAAACAAAAAAAAAACTTAAAAACCCTAAAAACACAAAAAAAAAATCTCTAAAATCTGCCAAACCCTTTAAAAAATATAAAAAACATAAAAACCCATAAAACCCCAAATAACCAAAAAAACCCAAAATCCCATAAAACCCATAAAGACCCTAAAAACCCTAAAAACCCCTATAAGACCCTAAAGAAGTCTATAAAAACCTAAAAACACCTTAAAACCCCACAAAAACCCTAAAAACATTAAAAGCACTAAAACCCATAAAAACTGTAAAAACCTAAAAGACTAAAAACATAAAAACCCAAAAAACCATAAAACGCCTAAAACCCTTAAAATCCATAAAACCCCAAAAAACTTTAAAAACACAAAAAATGATTAAAAACCCCCAAAACCCAAAAAAATCCAAAAACTCTTAAAATCCTTAAAATAATGCTAAAAAAAATAAAATGATTAAAAGACAAAAAAAATTAAAAAACATAAAAATTTAAAAGCCCCTAAAAACCCTAAAAACCACTAAGAATACCTTAAAACCACCAAAAACTCCAAAAAAATTATAAGAACCCTAAAAACCCTTAACATACCCTAAAAACCCAAAATACCCATAAATAGTTATAAGAACCCTAAAAAACTCTAAACCCCCTAAAACCCCTAAGAAAAACTTTAAAGGTTTAAGAAGATGGCGACTGTGGCGATTCTGGCGATTCTGGTGATCTGGTTCCCTCGCGATGGCGGCTTCCTTCCAGGTTGAAGACGATGGAAAATGAAGCACCTCCTCCCCTCTCTACGAGGGAGGATCCTCTCTCGGAGGACATCTCGTCGCTCTTCACTGTTGAATTGTTACCCTCTTTCCCGAGATCAGTGCTCTTCTTGAAGGTTCCAGAGTTTTTTGAAGGTTGTCTGCAGCTTCCCCTCTCGATTCGGGAGTTCACTGAGGCTTCGGACCTGCACCTCCTAACTCTGGTTGCAAGCTTCCTGATGCGGCGACCCCCAGTTGTCACTTTTGACAGGTTTGTTTTGGATTTCTGGAACCTTAGGGCTCGGGTGACTGTAGGCATGTTCGACAGATCCCACATCATGATTCGCTTTACCATGAAAGAAGACCTGGTCCTTGCCTGGTCAGCAGCTCCCCGGTCATGCAATGGCACTCACTTCTCTCTCTTTTGGTGGATCTTTGATTTTCATCTGAAACAAAGTTCCCCGATTGTTGCTACCTGGGTGAGATTTCCTGAGCTTCCCCTTCCCTTTCAAAATATCTCTATTATTTTGATTCTTGGGAATTTGGTGGGGAGGTTTCTTTGTGTGGATAGTAGGACTAGGGCTCTTTGTCATTCAGTTGCACCAAGGGATTTTGTTCAAATCGATGCTTTGAAGTCTCCTGTGGACGTTGTCTGGATTGTTGTGGGGGAAGAGATCAGGTGGAGACAGCCTGTTATCTTTGAGCAATGGCCGGTTTTCTACTCTTCTTGTTGGATTTTTGGTCACAACAACTCTGGAGGCTACTCTGGATTTGTCAGGGGTGATGGTTCTCTGGCTCACATGTCCTCTGGTAAGACTATCCTCCCTCTGGTGGAGGTGAAGGGGACAACGGGGGTGGCTTCCTCCCAACCTCTGAATGCTGATGTCCCCTGCTTGCCTTCTTTGCAGGCTGGAGGTGATTTAGAGGTGGCCCTGATGGATTCGGGTGGTTTCATGGTGAGTCTGGATGGAGGTGCTGGTGGTTCCGAAAATGCTGATGAGGAGGAAGTGCTGCTGGCTGAGAGGGATAATCGGGTTTCTGATAAAGATTCTCACGGGTGTGGTGACTCCCCTAGGAGGCAGACAGATGAAGGGAAGGCTGTTGTGATGGGTTTCTGGAAATAAAATGTGGAGGATCCCTGTGCTCTGGATCTGGAACGAGATGATATAGCTGGCTTGAAGGTTAATGAGATCACTGATGGATCCTCTCCAGCAATTTAGGGTGCTATGATTGCTCCAAACTGCTCTTAGGTTGCAGCCTTGGATGAGCTTGCTGTGGTGGATGTGCTGGTGGCAGATGTCGTGAAGGAGGCAGTGGTTGCTCAGGGCCTGAAGACTGGGGATGAGTGGAGCTTGTCTTTAGCTGAGGGAAGGTCTATGGTGGATGACATGAATTGGAGTGATGCCCCTCTGGTTATGTCTGGATGTCCAGGTATGGGGGGACCTGGCATGAGGCCTAGATCACCTCCTCCCTTCGACAGTACAAGTGGTGCTGAGGAACCTTCCAGTGGCCAGTTCTTTAGCCCGCTGCCAGAAATTACTGACAACACTGGTGGTCCATCCATGGATCTGCATAGGTCTATGGTCCTTCATGGTGCCCCCTCTGCTGAATATTGTTGTGTGCAGTTGCATGATATGGTGTGGTTCAAACGGTAAAGGTTCTCGCTTGAGGATGAAGCTGAAAGGCTTGGGGAGAGGTTTTCTGAGGCTGATTGTCGGATTAACGTTGTTATTGCCAGGACAAAGGAGAAAATAACGGGAAGTGCTAAAACTCCCGGACTTGAATGTAATAAAGGGAAGGAACCATCGGCTCTCAGTGATGGTGTCACTTGCGTGAAGGTGGGTGCTGCAGCTGGATCCACTCCCCCCCCCAAGACGAAGATGGAGGAGGGATTACTCTGCCCTTCCACGTCCCATGGAAACTAGGGCCTCTTCATGAGCTGTCAGACTTAATCTAAAGGTGAATAAGCGAAAGAGGATTTCAATTTCTACAGAGCAAGAGAAGGCTAGGATGAAGCTGCTATCCAGGCTTGGCATGTAAGAGGATTTTGAGTCTAGATGGGACTCAACGGACATGGGTGCTGAATCAGACTTCAGCTTTGCTGATGTGGGCGACGGCTTTGGTGTGGGCATGGGGTTTCGAGGTGCGAAGCTGGAGGACTTTGGTGGTGATGTTGACTGATCCTCCCCTTGTTTGCTTTTTCCTTTTGGACTCTTTGACCTGTTTGCTTTTGTTTTTTCTTTTCTTCCTTTCTTTTTGTGGCCTTCGGGCTGAGGTCGTAAGGGGTTTTGGGTGTGGATCGGTGGATCCCTCCCCTCCCTTGTCTGCAGTGTCTGTGTCTACTCTTTTAATAAATTTTGGGGGGTGCCAGGAATATCCTGGACCCGAGCCTTCCTTTTCCCTAAAACCCCTAAAATCCCTAAAAACACTAAAACCCCTTAAACATCCTAAAACCCCCCAAAACTATAAAGATCCCTAAAATTTTAAAACCCAAAACCCCTAAAAATTCTAAAAACCCTAAACACACTAAAAACCCATAAAAACTATAGAAACCTAACACCCCCCCGCCCATTATATCCCTAAATACATAAAAACCTTAAAATACCCAAAAACCTTTAAAAAGCCCTAGAAAACCCTAAAACCCAAAAAATCTACAAACACTAAAAACTCAAAAGACCCCAAAAGACCCTAAAACCCCTAAAAACCAAAAAGACCCTAAACCCCCTTTAAATTCCCTAAAAGACTCTAAAAACCCTAAAAATCATAAAAACACCTCAAATACTAAAAAAACCCACCTAAAACCCAGAAAAATTCCCAAAAGCACCTAAAATCGCTAAAACCCATAAAACTCTCAAACCCACAAAAAATCCTAAAACCCCTAAAAACCATGAAATCCTTAAAAGACACTAAAGAGTATATAAACATATGAACACCCTAAAAAATAATTAAACACTCTAAAACCCTAAAAAACTCTAAAACTCCCTAAAAACCAAAAAAACCCTTAAAAACATAAAAAACTAAAAAAACCCAAAAAAATCCTAAAAACCTAAAAACCCTAAAAGATTGTTAAAATACCAAAAAAGACATAAAAAATCCAAAATTTTATTAAAACCCCTAATAAAAACTAAAATATTCTAAAAACCAAAAAATCTTTAAACAACCCTAAAACTAGGAAAAACCCTATAGACCTAAAAATCATAAAACAATAGAATACCCTAAAAACCCCTAAAAGACTCTAAAAACCCAAAAAACATTAAAAGACCCTAAATACTATAAAATACCTAAAATTTTTAAGACCCCTAAAAGACCCTAAAAACCATAAAAACAAAAAAAAACCCTTGAAAACCCTAAAACCCCTAAAAAACCTAAAAACCAAAAAAATATATAAAAATAATAAAAACTATAAAAAACCTTTAAAACACCCTAAAACCCTAAAAACCCTAAAACACATAAAAACCTCTAAACCCCACTAAAAAACCTAAAACCCATAAAAACCCAAAAACCCTATAAAACCCACAAAAACCCTCAAGGAACCTAAAAATAAAAATACACTTAAGGACCCTAAAAACCATAAAGGTCACTAAAAACCATAAAACCCCTAAAACACATAAAAACCCTAAAAACAAAAAACCCCTAAAAATTATAAAAGAAACTAAAACACTAAAAAATCCTAAAAGACTCTAAAAACATAAAAACCCATAAAAGACCTAAAAGAACTAAAAAACCATAAAAACCATAAAAAAACCTAAAAACTTTAAAAAATCTAGAAAAGGATAAAAAACCCTAAAATCCCTAAAAGAACAAAAAACCTTAAAACCACTGAAAACCATTAAAACCCTAAAAACAAAAAATATATTTTAAAATCCCTCATAAACCCTAAAAACCATAGAAACACCTATAAACCCCTAAATCCTTAAAAACCTTATAAACCCCCAAAAAACCCTAAAATCCCTAAAAACACTGAAAACACCTAAATACCTAAAAACCCTAAAAGACCTAAAAACCTTAGGAAACCATAAAAACCCAAAAAAACCTAAAACCTGTTGAGCTAGGAGGGCTTGACTTCAAATACCTAAGACAATATAATGAATCTATCCTTTCTAAATTTACTTGGGGGATGCTTAACCATAGGATTGGGGGCTTGGCCTTTACTCGAGAAAGGTTCATGCTTAAAATTTGTGATGAATATGCAGGTTACTTCCCCTCCTCTGTTTGGCCACCAGTTCGTGATTCGTACAAGGGTATTATTTCTCACTTGAAATGGATCATTTTAAAGCACTTGGAACTAAATGATTGGTCCATACCATGGCTTTATGGGCCTCTTCAGGAATGCATGATTCCTCCTGTCGAACTTAGGAGCTTGTCCATCGCGGTGTTCCTTCCTCGGCTGGATGAGTTTGAGGTGCTCCTCCCAACTGAAGCCTCTATTCAAATCCAGCGTTATGCCTTTGTTGAATCTGAAATTTTGATTTGGAAACCTATCCTTGTTGGGCGACTTAATGCTAAGGATTATTATCAGTAAAATTGCGCTCGGGGATCCCCTCTCTCAGTTTGGCTCTCCAAATTTAAGAGGAGTTTCATCCCTCCATCTAGTCATCTCCTTCTTTGGAAAATCTGAAAGAATCGGCTGCCAATGCAGAACCAGTTTCAGAAAGATGGTCACAGCCTTGCCCTTGTATATTTCCTTTTCCTATGAACTGAAGAGAGTCTTCAGCACACCTTTCTCCAATGCAGATTTTTTGCAGTGCTTTGGGGTTACTTAAAGTAGATTTTTTGGAACCCAGCTTTCTTGGACAGGCCTCTCTTCGAGCTCCTAGGCGACTTGACTAGTTGGGATTGCAGTGCACAGGTACACAACCTTCTGATGGTCGCTATTGTAGACATCATATTTTATATTTGGACCGCTTAGAATTTGGTTTCCTTCAACAAGAAGCAGCTCTCCATCCATGGTGGTGCGGTGATGATTCACAAGGTTGTCTATGCAGCGTCCCGCATCCAGAAAGGCTCAATGGTGAATGATGTTAGTGAACTCATTATTCTTCGGTTGCTTGGAATCTTTGGCAGGGCCAAAAATCCAATGGTCCCCAAGTTCATCTGCTGGATCCCCCCAATCCCCTCTTGGATTAAAGTTAACGTGGACGGTGCAGCCTTGGGTGCTCTAGGCCCTGCTGGGTGTGGTGGAGTATTTTGCACCTGTTGGGGCTTCATTAAATGGTGTTTCTATCACTTCATTGGTGATGGGTGTGCCCTTGAAGCTAAAATCTGGGCCATGATAAAGGTGATTAAGTATGCTGTCAGCTTTGTATGGAGATTTATATGGCTTGAATCTAATTCCATGCTTGCCGTGAATGCCCTGAAAAATAGATCTACGTATTTTCCCTAGAGGATCCTCCCTCAATGGATGGAAATCATCACCCTATGTCAAAGGCTGAATCTAACTGTGACACACACCTATTGAGAGGTGAATTTGGTTGCAGATGCTCTCTCCAAACAGGCCATTATGGAGAGGAGTTCGTTGTGGTCCTTTGTTGCCACGCCCTCTTTCTCTTTACTTGTGGATTCTGACTTGAAGGGAGAGTTGCACACCCGGTTATGTAACCCCTCCTTGTAGAACTCTGTTTTCTCTCTCTTCTTGTTATAAAATTTGGGGGGCCAATCTAGCCTGGTCTCGAGCCTACCCTGCCATAAAACCACAAAAAATCCAAAAAAAACCCAAAAAACCCTTTAAAATCTCCAAAAAACCTGAAAACTCAAACAAGATCCTAAGCACAGTAAAAACCTAAAACCATAAAAAATACTAAAAATCCATAAAGAACTCTGAAAACCCCCAAAAAAACACAAAAAAAAACCCAAAACCCATAAAAACGATAAAAACCATAAAAATATAAAAACCATAATAATCACTAAAATACTTAAAACCCTTAAAACCCTAAAACCCCTTAAAATCACTAGAAATGGTAAAAAACACTAAAAAACATAAAAAAACTAAAACCATAAAATCCATAAAACCCCTAAAATTATCTTGAAACCCTAAAAACCCTTTAATACCCAAAAAACACTAAAAGGACCTGAAACCCTAAAAACCCTTAACCACCTTAAAAATCTAAAAATCCCTGAAAGGCCTTAAAACCCCTAAAAATTTTAAAATTCCCTAAAACCCATGAAAACCTAAAAACCCCTTACAACACTAAAAACCCTAAAATAAGCCTAAAACCCTAAAACCCTAAAACCCCTAAAAAATATGAAAAAAACCCTAAAAAAACTAAAAACCAAAAAAATACCAAAACACTAAAAACCCTACAACACCAAATCCATAAAAACCCGAAAAACCCTAAAACCATTAAAAACCATAAAAACACTAAGAAAACCGTAAAAACCAAAGAACCCATAAAAACACTAAGGAAACCCAAAAACACTAAGAAACTCCTAAAAACTATATAAAACCTTAAAAAATCGTAAAACCCAAAAAAATTAATAAACCCTTCAAAACCCCATTCTATACACCCTAAACCTAAAATAACTCAAAAAAACTAACAACCCTAAAACTATAAAAAACACTAAAAACCAGAAAAAACCATAATAACCCTAAAAATCCCACCACCCCTCCCCAACCCATAAATTCCATAAAACCCCTAAAACCCCAAACAAAAACTCCTAAAAACCTAAAACCACAAAAAAAAACACTAATATACACTAAAAATTATAAAAAAACCAAAAAACAATAAAAACCCAATAACCTTAAAACCCCCTAAAACCCCAAAACCCTTAAAACTCTATAACCCTATATTCCTTGACAAATAGAAAACACATAAAACCCTAAAAGCATTAGGAAACCCAAAAAACACTCAAAACCCCTAAAAAACAAAAAAAAACCCAAAAAACCCCCTCAAAAACCATGAAACCCCCTAAAACCCATAAAATCCTAAAAAACCCTAAAAACGTGAAAAAAACCTAAAACCATAAAACCCCAAAAAACCCTGAAAGCCCCTAAAACACTAGGAAAACCCTAAAATCTAAGAAGAACCCTAAAAACTCAAAAACCCCTTAAAACATTAAAATATATAAATAACCCAAAACTTAAAAAAATCCTAAAATCCCATATGATACCAACAAACCCTGAAAATCTCTAAAAACCCTAAAAATAGTAACAGTTCCTAAGTAACCCTATAAAAACATAAAAACCTTTAAAAACCTTAAACAAACTAAAACCCCCTAAAACCCCATAAAACCTTAAAAAACTCTAAACCCTAAAAAACCATAAAACCCATAAAATTCTAGAAACTGTAAAAAACATAAAACCCTAAAATCCCTTAAATACCCTAAAACCCAAAAAACCATAAAAAACCCCTGAAAAACATTGAAACCCCTAAAACCAGTAAAAATTTTAAACCCATAGAATCCCTAAATCCCAAAAACCCATAAAAACTCACAAAAACCATAAAACCCAAAAAAGACCCTAAAATACCACTTAAACCCAAAAAAAAACCTAAAAACCCTTAGAAACCTAAAAACCCTAAAGGACCCTAAAAATCATAAAAAACTAAAAAATCTTAAAAACATAAAAATCCATAAAAACCCTAAAATCCCCTAAAAACCCCTTCAAAACAACTAAAAATCCCTAAAAATCCCTACAAACCCAAAAAAAGCTAAAAACCACCTTAAAACCCTAAAACCCCTTGAAAACACAAATAAAATATTAAAATCCCAAAAAAAACTAAGAAAATAATATAAATCCCAAGAAACCCCTAAAAAACCAAAAAACCCCTAAAAACTATAAAATACCCTTTGACATGTAAAAAACCCTAAAACCAAAAAAACAATAAAAACCAAAAAACACTTAAAAACCCTAAAACCCCTAAAATAACTAAAACCCATAAAAGACTTAAAAAATGTAAAAAACCTAAAAATCCTAAAATCCCTAAAACCCATACAATAATCCAAAAAATAAAAAAACCCTAAAAAACCTTAAAAACACAAAAAAAAAAACATTAAAACCCAAAATAATTTTAGACCCTAAAAATATTAAAACACCCAAAAAAACTAAAATCCCTAAAACCCCTAAAATATCCTTAAAAACTCAAAAGAAAACCAAAAGACCCCTAAAAACCCATAAAACCCCATAAAACCCTAAAAACCCTAAAACTAAAAAAAAACCTTAAATCCTAAAAAACTATAAAATCCCATAAAACCATAAAACCCGAAAAAACCAAAAGCCTACAGGGCACGGGTGAGTTGGTTAAAGGCGGTGGAGTCCTGACCCTGAGGTTCTAGGTTTGAGTCCTTGCAAGGAAACACACACTATATGCTAACAAACCTCATGTGGACCCCTCTACCCCATTGGGAACTGGCCTAAGCCCAAGGGCTGGCCACCTTTGGCCTTGCTGGGGATGTGCGACGTGCATGTGGGGAGGCCACCCCAATACCTCGTTACCCCATAACACATTTATATGCCTTCGGGGCACAGGTGAGTTGGTTAAAGGCAGTGGCATCCTAACCCCGAGGTTCCAGGTTCGATTCCTTGCAAGGAAATGCACACTATATGCTAAAAAACCTCTCGTGGGATCCTCTACCCTGTTGGGAACTAGACTAAGCCCAAGGGTTGTCCACCTTGGGCCTCGCTGGGGACATATGGCGCGCAGGTGGGAAGGACACTCTGATACCTCATTACCCAACAACACGTTTGCACATAGGGCACAGGTAAGTTTGTTAAAGGCAGTGATGTCCTGACCCCGAGGTTTCAAGTTCGAGTCCTCACAAGGCAATGCGCACTATATGCTAAAAAACCTCTCGTGGGACCCTCTACCCCATTGGGAACTGGCCTAAGCCCAAGGGTTGGCTACCTTGGTCCTTGCTGGGGATATGTGACATGTAGGTGGGGAGGCCACCCCAATACCTCATTACCCAACAACATGTTTGAAAAGAAAAAATGTCACCGCTATCTCTGGGTCTCTCCCTCCTGACGCGGAGATCTACTAGGTTTCCTCTTGGAACCCTCTTCATTGGATTTGTTCATCTCTTCCAGTTTGTGACTTTTGATGCAGATGGAGTTCTGTTTGAGCGGTCTTCTTCCCTGGTTCTCTTGTGGGAGATGAGGTAGGTGCTTGATGGAGAAGGGATCTGGTGGTTCTATTCGGGAATGGGTGATGACAGCTTGGCCTTGATCTAGTGGCGATTTGGTTCGGCTTTGGAAGATCTGGATTATTCTCTTCCTCAGACATCATCTCTCTTGTTGTGGAACCTCCTTCATCATGGAAGCATCCTAGGTCAACTCCCTAGGTGGTGGGGCTTCTCATCAGAAGGGCTCATCCTTGATTGCACTTTTGATGGAGAGGTCAGATCTGTTCATCAGGTGGTGTCGCACATTCTTGCGCTATTTGGATCCAGGCGGTTTTGGAGGAGTCACGATGAGTTGAGGTTTTGCGACAGTGATATGGGGCTATTTTTTTCTTGGTGTACTTTCTAGTTTTATGATGGTATAAGGATAACGGTTCTTGACACTACCATGGGGGCTTCCAGTTTTGTTCAGAGGTTACAGGAGTCACAGATGAGATCGGTTTGGCATTGATTTGTGCAGAATTTGTAGGTTCATATTTTTGGTTTTTCATATCTTCTTTGTATTATTGATGAAGGGATCACTAAGTTGTGTTACGCTATGGATTTTATTTTGGATTTTGCCCTTCTGTTTTGTGGCTAGTTTGGTTTTGAATCGCCAAGGGTGCTGGATTTTGGTAACGTTGAGTGGCGCTGGGAGTTTCCTTGCCTTTGGGTGTTGTGGATGGGTTCTAGGAATGGGTGCTAGTTTACCTGTGCTCTGGTTTGTTTGATTTTTTTGTTGCTATAGTGGCAGTTGGTGTGTGTCTATGTGAGATATTTTTTGTGTGTTGCTACTTGTTTATGAGGCGTGAATGGATTTGGTGTTTGTCGAAAAATATGGTGTTTGATATTGCTTGCTCCTAAGATGGGATATGATGAAGCTGTTGATTTTGGGCATGAGCGTTGGTGGTCCTAGGCTGTTGGTTGTACTTATAGGTGTGGTATGGTGGAAGCTATCAGGATAAGAGGTTCCGGATGCTGGAAACTAAGCTGTTGGTTGATGGATGATGCTTGGATGGGTACGGTGGAACATGGTGCTAGGAATTGGAACCTGTGGTGCTTGATTTTGGATGATGCTTGGCTGGAAAATGGTGAAGTTGACGTTGATGATTTTTCTGTTGACGGTTCTTTGTTGCTGGAAGTTTCTATGGACAATGAAAAATGTGTTGTAGGATTATAGTTACTGGTTTTATGGGAGATGCAGATGGAGATGATTTTGTCTTTCTGCTTAGTCAGGTCTTGTGAGTCTTTTGTGTTTTTGGTGACTTTTGGGTTTTGTGGGAGTGTCCAGGGTTTTTGGTTGTGGATTGATTGACCCCTCCCCTCCCTTGTCTACTATGTATTTTTTCAAATAAATTTCGGGGGGCCAGGAATAACCTAGCCTCACACCTTCCTTGCCTAAACCCAAAAAACCCCTTAAAACCATATAACAATAAAACCTCAAAAAACCATGAAAATACCTAAAAACCATAAAAATCCATAAAATCCCTAAAACCGTCTAAAAACACTAAAAATCCCTTAAACCCCTTAAAACCCAAAAAAACACTAAAAACCGAAAAAACCCTTCAAAATCAAAAAACCCAAAATCCCAAAAAACCCAAAATCCCTAAAAAACCTAAAAACTCATAAAACCCACAAAATACCCCTAAATAACCTCTAAAAACCAAAAAAACCCTAAAAGAACCCTAAAAATAATAAAAACCCTAAAAACAATAAAAACCATTAAAACCCAAAAAAACGTTAAAAACACTAATGACCCTAAAAACCCTAAAGGTATTAAAACCCATAAAAATCATAAAACCCCTGAAAATTCCTAAAAAATATAAAAATCACTATAGTCCCTAAAAACACAAAAAAAACCCTAAACCTCTTAAAACAAGTAAAAACCCATAGAAACCCTAAAAAATACCTTTAAACCACCTAAAACCCCTAAAACCCCTAAAACCACATAAAGACCATGAACCCCATAATAACCCCTAAAAACAAAAAAAAAACTAAAAACCATAAAAAACATAAAAACCCTAACACCCCCTAAAACCCCTAAAAGATTCTAAAAGTACAAAAACACCAAAAAACCCCTGAAAACCATAAACACAACACCCTAAACCATATACACTCCACCCAAACCCTAAACCCTACACCTAAAACCCTATACCCTAAACCTGAATTTGAACCCTACATTATAAACCCTATACCCTATATCCTAAACCCTAAAACCTAGACCCTAAAACCTATACCCTACACTTTAAACACAAAACACTACGCCCAAAAATTAGACATTCCAACTTAAACCCAACACCCTAAACCATATATACTACACCCTAAACCCTATACCCTACACCATAAACCTTACAAAATACACCTTATACCCAATACCCTACACCCTAAACCCTATACCCTACACCATAAACCCTAACTGCTACACCCTATACCCTATACCCTACACCATAAACACTAAACCCTACACTCTAAACCCTATACCCCACACACCAAAACCTTTACCAAAAACCCTAAACCCTATTCCCTACACTATAAAATCTATACCATAAACCCTAAACCCTAAACCCTAAAACCTACACCCTAAACCCTAAATACTACACACAAAACCTATTACTATACATCGTAAACCCTAATCCTTACATGGTAAACCCTATACCCTACACTTTAGACCCTATATCCTATACACTAAACCTTAAACTCGACACCATAATCTTTATAAACTACACCTTAAACCCTAAACCCTACAACCTAAATCAAATAATCTACACTCTAAACTTTATATTCTATACCCTAAACCATATACCATACACCCTAAACCCAAAACCATACACCTTTAATATTTAACCCTACACACTAAACCCTAAACCACACACACTAAACCATATACCCTATGCCCTAAACTCTAAACCCTACACCATAAACCCTACACCCTACACCCTAAATCCTAAAACCTATACCCAAAACCCTATACACTACACCCTAAACCCTAAAACCTATTCCCCAAACCCTATACCCTATGAACTAAAGCCTAAACCCTAAACCTTATACCTTGTAGCCTAAATCCAAAACCCTACACCCTAATCCGTACACCCCACACACTAAACCCTATACCATCCACCCTAAACCCTAAACCCTACACCCTAATCTCTATACCGTACACCCTAAACCCTATAGCCCAAACACTATACCCTATAATATAAACCTTAAACCTTACACTTTTTAGGACCATTGTGATAATGAATACTATCATATTCTGGTATTATCTTTTATTGTTAAGGAAATATCAGAGGAGGAGAAATCACCTCACTCTATTTTTAGTGAAAATAAAACTCACAAATCATATTCATATCATCAAACTCACAATGCTTAAGTTGGTCCATCACATTGAGAAGAAGAATTTGTATGGAAGAAAAGGCTCATCAGACCAACCTTGGGTCCGGAATGAGGTTTTAGTCGTAATGAGGATAAGAATTAGATTCGTCATGGATCATTTATCAATATGATGATGATTTGATAATTTTTATTTCAAAAATATCATAAGTTTTTTGGAGAACTTATGATGCAAGCCTTATGAAGGAAAGGGGGAGAAAATGTGTTGCCAATTGTATTTAGTTTTTATTGCAAAGAAATATTCTATTGGAAGAATGGGAAGTTAAAATACTTTCCATTATAAATCAAATGATTCTAAAGTTGATCTTTAATGTAATAAATGTCCTAAGGGAAGGAATTCTTACAATAAAAATCTTTTTTAAGAATGAAGTCGCTAAAGTAAAATCATTCCAGTATCAAATCATTGGATTCATATTTTTTTGAATTCTAAAAAGGCTTGATTGATCCTAATGAGAGAAACAGAAGGTTCTGGTTTTCATTTAGACCAAAATCCAAAATATTTAAAGTCTTTAGAGAAATAATTTTTTGATTATCATAATCATAAAAGATAAATAAGATGAGTATGGAAAAATCATTTTTATTGTATTCAGAAAATAAGATGTAGAAGTAGTCGAATAAGTTTGAAAGAATTTATTGTCTCCATCATAATTAAGAAATCAGAATGAGAGTTCATTCTAAGAATTGTAATGAGATGACATATGTTTTACTTATTAAATTTGGTGTAGAGAAATGTAAGGAATAAAATATGGTGGAACATATTCTTCCATCATAATGAGGAAATCAAAATAGGAAGACAATCTTTCAGGTGGTGTAGAGAAACACAATGAAATGTCTCTAGTTATGGTTTGTTTTCAAGTGGGTCAAGAAAATCTGACTGAACAAATACATCTATCATAATGAAGAAATCGTATTCGGAAATAGGAATTAGAATCAGAATGGTGTTTTTTAAGAAGTATTTGGTTCCAAATTTACAAGTTGGTCAAGAAATTAGAATGACCATTCTAATGGATAATTTTATTGGGAAAATCAGAATAAAAAAACAAAATTGTATTGAAGATTTGTTAAAAAATACTAAAGGAGTATAAAGTCAAGAGAAGATATGATATTCTCTTAAGGTTGAATACTTCAATGAAAGATTCAAATTTCAAGGGGAATTGAATGAGTCAAATAAATATCTGGATTTTAAGAGGAATTGAATGAGTTAAAAGAAAATATTAGATTAAAGGAAGATTAAAGATTCAGTAAATTTGGTGAAGTGGGAAAACCTCTTCATAACCTTTTTTAAACCATTCTTGAGAGCCTATAAATATGTGTAGAATACTTTTTTCATTCTAAGACTTTCATTTTCATGAAATAGGAGAGAGAATCTCCTCAATTTAAGTAATAAGAAGTTTCTGATTCTGTTTTTCTTAAAGAGGATTTCTAGATAGAAGAAGAGGAGGAGGAGGAATATCATATTCAGTTGGTTACCATATTGGGTTGGATAATTGTACTGGGAAATTTTATTGATATTTGCAGATTGAAGAAGAAGTAAGTTTAGATTGTTTCAGTAGAATTATAATAGAGTATTATTTCTCTATTGAATAATCAGACTTGGGAATCATAATGGTAAATCATAAAGAGTATCATTACTAAGTCCAAGAATTTCTTACCATCTTCTAGGTAAGAAAGTGAAGAATTTTTTTTGAAAGATCATATTTGAGAGAGTTGATCAAGAATCACTATAACATGTTTGTTATAAAATTTATATTACATCATTTTGTGATAATTGAAGCACATGCACTATTGTATTGAACATAGTGCTACAAGAGTGTAAGGATGTATTCTACTCATTGTATTCCACACAAAAGGATTGTTTTCTAGTGGATTGTATGGTATTGGATTATTTATGAACCATACCAAGGACTATATACTCTTTTTGAGTATTGAAACTTGTAAATTATTGTGTTCATGTGGTTGTGTGTTTGATTTGTTTTCAATAGAGAAATTAATCTTTAATAGGAGGCGAAGTTTGTATCTAAAGTAAGGAAACTTAAAAGAAAAAGATATCACTGATTCACCCCTCCCTTATCAGTTATACTTAAATCCATGATGGGAAAATTCAATTGGTATCAGAGGTGAGGGATCCCTTAATTTATTCTTTGTTTAAGTTTTTAAGAGAATTTGTGATGGAGAATCTGAATTATGTTAATAGTAAGGGGGTTTTGATCTTTAATGGAAATAAATATCATATATGGAAGTATAGAATGATGAATTATCTTATTTTTCATGGGTATGATGTTCTTGAAGCTATGATAGATGGATTTAATCCTATTGATAAAAAGATTCCTGAGAATGATGGAAGAACTAAAAATGATTTACTCTCATCACTTTCTAAAAGTGAGTTTTTAAGAGTGAAAGGTATTTCCATTGAAAAAAGGTATCTAGGATAAGTTGAAAAACATTTATGAAGTAAATACAAAATTAAAGAAGGAGAAGTTGAAAATATTTAGATTGAAGTATAAATATATCAAGATGGGTGAATATGAATATGTTGGTGACTTCTTTACCAGGGTAAATGACATATTAATCACTATTAGATGTTATGGTTAAAAGTTTTAATATTATACAATTTTTGAAAATATAATAAGAATCCTTTATGAAAATTTTGATTCCAAACTTTCCTCATTAGAAGATAGTGATCCTGAAACTTTTTCTCAGGATGATCTTCATTTTACTCTCTTTACTTATGAAATGATAAGGTAACAAGTTTCTAAGGGAAAAGAAAAAGCTGGTCGATAAATTTCATTCAAAGATTCCAAGAAATAAAATTCTAATAAGTTTCTTGAGGAAGATGATGTTTCTAACTATGACTTCAAAAATTAGGTGTATAAAAATCATGATTAATTATTATCCTTGTTTTCTAAAAATCTTAGAAAAGGAATAGGTAAATACAAAGGGAAACATACCTTGAAGTGTTTTGAGTGTGGTGAAATTGGAAACTTTGTAGATAATTATCCTCAAAAAAATAAAGAAGAGGATAGTGATAAAGAATAAAGAAGGACAAGAAGGTCATGGAAAAAACAAGGTGATAAAGATAAATATTTTTACAGAGGAAAATATAAAACATTATTCAAATACAAAAAATAAGTTTATTATATAAATATGAGGAAGAATAATAAAGTGAAGTTGAATACAACAAATATTTTGAAAAAATTAGAGAGAATTATTTTATTGAAATAGTAAATAATGAAGAGTTTGGAAGCAGTGGTTATCAAGAAGAATAAGAAAATCAATTATAATTTCATCCTAAAGAATAATTAAAGGAGTTTTTGAGAAAGATTATAAGGTAAGATAAATAAATCAGGAAAATAAAGAATGATAACTCTTTAAAAAATAATCCATAAGGTTTACTTATTGAGAAATTCAATATAATGAAAGAGATTAATAATTTGAAAAAATATATTGAGAAATAAAAAATCATAATGATCATATGGAAGTAAAATTGAAGGAAAAAAGAATAAGAGTTGGAACTTTTCCAACAAAAACATTCTAAATCTAAACAGAGAGGCACAAGTTTTAAAAAATCTATTTCTGAAGTTAGTAAAAGTTATCATAAGGATCAACCATAGAAGGATCAACAAAAGTAACCTTTAAAGTATGGAAATATATTTTAAATTTTTCATAAGAAGAAGAAATATGGGAATGTTATGTATGTGGCCAAATTTAACATAGTTGAAAAATTATATGTTTCTAAAAACCCTAAGTCTGAAAACGATTCTAAAAATTTTTAATATGGAAAAGTTATTATAAATTATAGTTTTGATAAGGATGAAAAGAGAACTGAGCTTAGAAATAATATTATGGTTGAAAAAAAAAAATTGGTGGTCAATAAAGTTCTAAAAAGAAGGTTGCTAAGAAACATACTCACAAAACCAGTCTATTTGAATGTTTTAGAGTTAGATATGATTTATATGGATACTACTAGTATTTTGGTGGATTTTTACATGTGGAAAAAATATATTGGTTCAACCAACAACATTACTTCTATTCCATGGGTTATAAAAGGAATGTTTTGAGGGGGAGTCATTCCTCTCAAAATAAGAAGTCTGATAAGGGAGTTCAGAAGAAACCTGAAAAGGGTGGTATGAAAGTTGAGAATAGGTTACAACCCCTAAAAACAATTTTTGGAAGATTTTAACCACCTGGACATATTTTTTAAGTGTTTTCTTTTTTTTACCGATACAAAAAAAATTATTAACAATTCTCAAAAGCCAAAGGTGAAGAAAAAAAGGGAAAAGTAAAATATCTTGTTGTTGAAACCGATTTGGAATCTATAAAAGGAGAAAAACCTTGGATTCTTGATAGTTGGTGTTCTTATCATATGTTAGTTGACTTAAAGTTGTTAAATAATGTGAAAGACTTAAAAGAAGGAAAGGTTACATTTGGAAATGATGAATCTCTAAGAATCAATGGTGTTGGATCAGCCGTCATTGGGAAAGAAAAGATGAAATCTAAGAAATATTTATATATTGATGGGAGGAATAAAAACCTATTGAGTATTTCAAAAACATTTGATGAGGGAAACAATGTTATCTTCAGAAAAGTTGGGTTTTTTTTGAAAAGTTAGGAAGATATAAATATAGTTACAAGAGGCCAACGTACAAAAGGAAACTTATTCCAAGTTGGCGAAATACAAAACTCTTGTTACTTAGGTATGGTGGAATAAAATAAATTGTGGAATAAAATTCTAGGACACGTGTGTCAATGAAACATAAGAAATCTATCAAAGAAATATGTTTCCATAAAATTCCTTGTATGTCAAGAATAATATATTATTGTTTCTCTATTTTTCAAAAAGGGAAAATTACAAACTTAGTGTAGAAGAAAATTGAGATTTGTTCAAAACATCCCCTAAAACTTATTCATTATGTTATATGTGGTTTAATGAGAAAAAAATCAACAAATAGTGATAAGTACTTAATCACTTTAATTGATGACTTTACTCACATTACTTGTTTTATGTATATGAAATTGAAGTCAGATGCTATGAAAATTTTGAAAAGTTTCAAGAGGAAAGATGGGAAGAAATTTTAGTATTTAGTGAAGAAGTTGAGAACTTAAAATGGTGGTGAGTATAAGAATGAAGAATTTAAAAATTATCTTGAGAAGCATGGATTTAGTCATGAGTTCAATTCACCATACACACCTCACCAAAATGGGTTTACTAAAATAAATAATAGAAGTCTGGTGCAAATGGGTAGAACTATGTTGCTTAAACATGGTATTTCTCATTACTATTGGAGAGTACTATTGTATATATACAAAACTGATGTTTCTATAGACCAATTAATGATATGACTCTATTAAATATTTTATGACAAAAATAAAATTTTAAAACACTTAAGATTTTTTGGGAGTCCAAACATCATAAAAAATAAAGGTGTAAACCTTGGAAATTTTGAACAAAGAGGTGAAGATGGAATTTTTCTTAGTTATGCTTCAGAATGAAGAATATATTCATGTCTTAATAAAAAATAGGAATAATTTTTTATTATATTGATGTGAAGGTGATTAAAAAGTTTCAGTAAAATATACAGACTCTGGATGATATGGAAGATGAAAAGGATAACAAATTTTTTTAAAAAATATAATAAAGATACTGATAATAGTAATCCTATTCAAGAAGAAGAATCAGACTCAACTATTTCAAGTGAAGAGGATGAAACTCAAATAACTCATTTGAGATTTAGGAGGCTAGTGGAGGATCATAACATTATTTTTTATCAACATCATAAGTTCAAAATAAAAACAAATTCAAAAATTGTCACACATATTTCTTTGTATTCAGAAGTTGAGCCGAAAGATGTGAATGAAGATTTTGAGCATTCAGAATTGGTTCAGGATATGAATGAAGAGCTTGATCAAATAGAAATGAATGATACTTGGGAACTCATACCCAAGTGGGATAACAAAAATTTTATTGGTACAAAGTGGTTTTTCTGAAACAAGATAAATTAAGAAGGTGAATTCATAAGGAAAAAAAATCAATATTAGTATGAAAATGTTACTCAAAAATTGAAGGTGTTGATTTTTATGAGAATTTTTCTCTAGTGGAAAGGTTAGAAAAAATAAGAATATTTCTTTCTATTTTTGAATCATAAAGTTACAAAAATTTTCAAATGGATGTGAATTCCACATTTTTGAATGGGGATTGTGATTATGATGTTTACATTGAACATACATGTGGATTTATTGTTGGGAAAGATGAAAGTTATGTGTGTAAGATAAACAAATACTTATATGGATAAAAAAATCTCCAAGATCATGGTATTAAAAATTGGATATTTTCTTGAGGAATATGAGTTTTAAGAAAGGAATATTTGGTAGAAATATTTACATTAAATAAAGTCAGTATTTTTCCCTCATTATAATTGTTTATGTTGATGATATTATCTTTACTGGGAATTATAAAAGAACTTGTGAAAGATTTTATTAAGAGATGAATTTTTTTTGAGATTTCCATACTGGGATAAATGAAGTAATTTCTTAGGTTACAAATTTTACAAAAGAATAAACATATTTTTCTTTCTCAAGAAAATTATGCTAAGGAAATTCTTAATAAGTTCGGCATGGAAAATTTGAAACCAGTTTCCAAACCAATTTCAATGAGAAAAACGTTTCCCAAAGATGAAGAAGGAAAGGATATGATCAGAAAGAGTTTTATAAGTTTATTGGAAGTTTGTTATTTATGACTACCTCAAGACTTGAAATTTTTTATGTTGTTACCTTATGTGTAAGATTTCAGAGTACTCCTAAAAAATCCCATTTACTTGGTAGAAAAAAATAATTCATTGATATATCAAAGGAATAAAAAATATTCTGAATTAAGTATGATAGCTCAAAAATAATTGAATTGTTTGGGTATTTAGATGTTGATTAGGAAAGAAATATTTATGATAGAAGATCCAAATATTTTGAAGTTTTATTTATGAGGAAGATTTGTGTTATTTGGCATACAAAAAATCAAAAATCAGTAACTCTTACCATGGATAAAGCTGAGTATGTTTCTTCCACTCAAGATGCTACACAACTTATGTGGATAAAAACTCAATTGGAAGGCATACTTGTTGAAGTAAAGTTACCCCTGCTTTTAGGATGTGATAATCAAAGTGAAATCAACCTTATAAGGAATCTGGTACAACATTCTCATTCAAAAAATATTGACATAAATTACTACTTCATCAAAGATAATTTAGAGAATAATGAATTGAAGTTAGAGTATGTTCTTACATTGGAACAAGTTATGGACATATTAACAAAACCTTTAACAAATGAATTTTTTTCTAAATTGAGGTTGAACATGGGAATCCAACCTCTTTACCATCAAGGTTTAGGTATGTGTTTTTATCCTCTATCTCATATTTTCTTTGGATAGTGTTTTCAAGGGGGATAATTGTTTCATAAATCTATCTATTGAATATATGATAAACCTTTTAAGCTATCATGTATAAAGGGGGGGTTTGGGTGAGCTGTGAAACTCAACATATTAGTGTTTGAACTATTCTAACTATTTTTTTGATTGGTTGTAGGAAACAAATTTTTTATATTTTAAGGAATTTGAGTAATTTGAGACAATATGAGGAAGAAATGGCGAGGAACAAATCTAAATAAGAATTATGAGTAAAAAATATGATCAAGAAAGATGAGGAAGAAAGGATGAGGAAGAAAGATAAGGAAGAATGTTGAGAAAAAAGGCTGAGTTAGAAAGCTGAGGAAAAATATTCGGAAGAAAGATAATGAAAAAATTTGAGGAAGAAATTTGAGGAAGAAATCTAAGTATGAAAGGTGTGTAGTAAATATAATTAATAAACATAAGAAAGAAATATGAGCAAGAAATATGAGAAAATATCAAAGAATGAGAAATCATCTTACTTTATTTTTTGTGAAAATCAGACTCACAAATAATATTCATATCATCATAATAATAATGGTTAATAAATTACATCTTATTAATAAGAATATTTTTTATGGAAGAAAAGTTTCATCAAACTCACCTTGGGTAGAGAATGAGGTTGTGATTGTAATGAGGATAAGAATCGGATTTAGCATGGATCTATTATGAATCTGATGGATATTTTCTTATTTTTATTTCAAAAATATCATAATTTGTTTAGAGAACTTGTGATGTAAGCCTTATAAAGGAAAGGGGGAGAAAAGGTGCTGCCAATTGTATATAGGTTTGATTGGAAAGAAAGATGTTTCTTGAATAATGGGAAGTTACAATACTTTCCATTATAGGTCAGATGATGCTAAGGCTGATATTCAACATAATCAAATTCATTAAAGAATTCATTATTACAATCAAAAGTTTTTGAAATAAGGAATTTGTTTAAGTAAAAGCTTTCTGGTCTCAGATCATTGAATTCAAATTCATTTGAAGGTTGTAAAAGTTTTCTTAATCGTGATGATAGAAATTGAAGGTGGTGGTTTTTAGTCACACTAAAAGCCAAAATATTTGAAGACTTCAGAGAAATAATTTTATGGGTATCATAATCAGAAAAGATAAATAAGTTTACTGATGAAATATATTTGGTATCGTATTCAAAAAATAATAAGTAGAAGAAATTAAAGAAGTTTGAAAGAATATGATGTCTCCATCATAATGAAGAAATCAGAATGAGAGTTGGTTATGATAATTATAATCGGAAGACATGTGTTTCCCTTCTTTCATTTGGTGTATATAAAAAGAATGAGGAAACTGTTGTTGAACATATGATTCCATCCTAATGAGTAAATCATAATGGGCATATAGTCTTTTAGGTGGTGCAGAGCAACATAATTAAATATCTTCAGTTCGTATTTTTTTGCAAGTGGGTCAAGAAAATTAGGCTGACCAAATCCCTTTATTGTAATGAAGAAATCATATTTAAAAATCAAAATCGGAATTGGACTGATGTTTGTTAAGAAGTATTCAATTCCATATTTATAATAGGGTCAAGAAATTAGGATGACCATCCCAATGGAGATTTTTTTTTGGGAAAATAGGAATGAAAAATAGGAATTGGATTGATGATTTTTTAGAAATACTAAAGGGAGCTAAAGTCAAGAGAAGATACAAAATTATAAGAAGTTTGAAGAAGTTAGAGAAATATTTGTATTTGAAGGGTAATTGAATGAGTTAAATAAAGATCCAGATTTCATGTGGAATTTAATGAGTCAAATAAATATCTAATATTGAAGGAAGATTAAATATTTGAGAAATTTTGTGAAGTGGAAAAACCTTTTCAAAATCCCACTTAAACCATTCTTGCAAGACTATAAATATGGGGAGAATAATTTTTGTATTTTAAGAATTTCATTTTCATGAAATAGGAGAGATAAGCTTTGAAATTTAAGTAAGAAGAATTTTTTGGTTTTTTCCTTAAATAGGATTTCCAAACAGAAGAAGAAGAAGAATAGGAAGAGGAAGATCACATTTAGTTGGTTACCATATTGGGTAGGATAATCATATCAAAAAAAATGGATTGGGATTTACATATTGAAGAAGAAGTATGTTCATATTTTTTCAGTATTATTCTTACATAGTATTATTTTTGTACTAAACAATCGGATCTGGGAATCATACTGGGAAATTAGACTGGGTATCATTACTAAGTATAGGAATTTCTTACCAGATTTTGGGTAAGAAAGTGAAGAATTATTTTGAAAGATCATATTTATGAAAGTTGATCAAGAAGAAACATAAATTTTTTTACAAAGATTGTATTACATCATTTCATGCTACTTGAAGCAATGCACTATTGTATTCAACATAGTGCTACAAGAGTGTAATGGAATATCCTTCTCATTTTCTTCCACACAAAAGGATTGTTTTCTAGTGGATTGTATGGTATTTGATTATTTCTTAACCATACCAAGGACTAGCTACTCTTGTTGAGTGGTGATTCTTGAAAATTATTGTGTTCTTGTGGTTGTTTGTTTGATTTGTTTTTAGAGGAGAAAGGAATCATTAATAGGAGGTAAAGGTTTCTTCTAAAGGAATCTTAACAGAAAAATATATCACTAATTCACCCTCTCCCTCTCTCAGTGATACTTGAATCTAGGATAGGTAACTTAAAAACCCTAAAAACTATACCACACACGTTAAACCCTAAACCATAAACCATATACCCTACTCCTTAAACCCCAAAACCCTAAAACAACCCTAAAAACCTAAAAAATTATAAAAAACCTAAAAAAAACCTAAAATATATAAAAAACCATAAAAACCCTAAAACCCTTAAAAACCTCAAAACACTAAAAACCCTAAAAACCAAAATAGAAACATTAAAATCCTAAAACCCATAATAAAATCCTCAAAACCCAAAAAAACCTAAAACCCTAAAACCCTTAAATAAATCTAAAAACCCTTAAATATAGTAAAACCCCTAAAATCCCTAAAAACCCATAAAACCCCACAAAAAAACTTGTTCGATCCTAAAAAAAATTCATGGAATAAGAAAAGTATTTCAGAATTTTTTTAAGGGTAAAATAAACTCGAAACATGGTGTGAAATGGTTTAAGGACCCAAATTCATGAAGGAGAGATCTATTCCACATAGAAATATTTCTTTGTGGACCAAATCTCTACATGGAGTCCCACCGCTCTACATGGATCCCCACAAATGAAAATTCATTTGCGGGTGCGGATGGTGTTTTTCATCCCCCGTAAATGAAAATCCATTTACGAGTGTGGACGGTGTTTTTCATCACCCAAAAATGAAATCCCCACCATAGAAACCCAACTATCTTGGTAGGTGGTGACCTTTATGCATATATAAAAAATAGAGAGAGTGATCCTAAAGTGGATGGAAGAAAGATCATAGAAAAGTACTAGAACCATTGATTTTTGGTAGGTAAACCTCTCACATAACATTATAGGAGAAAGAAAAATCACCTAACCATATGCATAACCAAGACACTTTCTGAACACCATACCATGAACTATCTACAGATGATCTCCTTGTTGGTCATCAACCCCTGTAGAAAAAGTCTAAGTAGAAGGATCACTGCCCCATGTTGAAAAATGCTATGTGGAAGGAGTTCATACCAGCATAGATTTTGCTAAGCGGATGGAACTCAAACCCAAGTAGCATAATGCTATGTGGAGGGAACCCCATACCATATGGAAAAGTTCTATATGGAATGGGGAATCCTGGGGTGTTTCCTTGCCTCACTCTCATTTTGTTCCTCCAGGGTAATTTTTCCCCACTTTGGCCCCTCCGTAAACCATCCTAATGGACTTCTCCACCAACCTATGAGACTTAAACGGGCCTCCTCACTAGGTATCAGGATAGTGCCTACCTCAAATCCACCAAATATGTATGATAAAATCATTGTACACACCAAAATGTCCTATCAAGTGTACATACCCATGAGAAATGGGGTCCCATTGGTAACCTAATTAACAAGGCGGATCTTAGAAATTATCTTAAGCGTACATTCCCATGGTAAAGAGGGTCTTGACCTTAGGTATAGTTCTATATGGCTCTCTAAGCCGAGCAGCCACATCGGTGTCCCATAGGCCCACCCTCTTCCTCTCTTCCACCATTTAAAATGGGATGAAAAGAGGACCCTCATCAGGGAATCCCCCCTATAGTAAGCCCCTATCATTTCTTATAGGAGGTCACACTACTTCTCTTAATCTATATGGCTATATCTAGATATGTAGTATGACATGACTATCCTGATTACCAAAAAAATAAAGACATGGTCACATAAACACCCTTTATCTCTCCCTTTGGGCCTAGGATATGAAGACAATAGAGGATATGGGAACTTGAGATATCTCATTTTCTCTTTTCCTTTGGGACCTATCTGTGTCCACCAGCAGACAAGTGAGATTGAGTGGTTTCCAAATCTATTAATTCCTCTATTTTTTCACACTAATCATGACTCATGTGGGCTTAGAGGTTGGTGGTGATCATTACATCTGCTCAATCCTAACAAAATGAGCCTTATATTCAGTATAAGCTCCAACCTTCCAAACTACGTGGGATATAATTCATGTCTAGTAGGGATACATAAGAATCCTCCAGAAGGCCCAAACCCAACACCCCAAATTCACCCTAATATTATTAGGGTTATATTCCTCATGATCCCCTTTAATAACCATCCTTATTAGGCTATATTCCTAGTAAGATCATTCCCCACTAGGGAGACTACATCTCTTTCAGGTTCTCTGGGTTGCTTTGGCATAAGTCCCACACCATCCTTATCTAGGCATCTTATGCATATACATTCTTGTCTTATGATGTTAAAATACATGGTATAGTCCCTATCACATGACCATAAAAGGTATGATGTGTCCCATTAAGTGTCACCTAACTATGTGGGTTCTGATTCCTTTTAGAAGGATACATAGAAATCCCATCTTATGGGTCCAATCCCGATATCAAAACAATACTTGTCTCCCTAGATGATAGTAAATTCTATATTTCCCCAATATGTGGCTTAAAACTATCATTGTGTTGAGAAATGAAATCATAATATCTAATATACATATAAGAAGGCACCATTGATGGAGAAACTCAGATACATACCGATATCTCCTTCAGTGTAGAACCTCATATACATACATATGATTCTAACTCCATGAATGATAGTAATTGATTGTTAATTAAAGGGTGACCCACATCATATATGGTAATAAATAAAGTATTCATGAACATTTCATAAATCAAAACTATAAGACAGTCCCAGAATAAGCAATAATTCCCCCCAAAATGGTGTGATGAGACCAACCTCCCATCCTATTGACTAGTGTGAGTCCTTAAGTTTCATTGTCCAAGTTCCCCAATGAACGCCTAACTTTATAATGCATTTCCATGAGTCATCATGGATATGAGAGCCATTGGGTGTTTCAAGTTCCATGAAAAACTCCCATTGGAAATTGACCCATCATAAATGGGCGTGAAACAAAAATGGTGAACCTAATGTGAATCCTTAACCAAGGTGATAGTGTCACCCACACGCTAGGCCCCTTTTACTCTCAAAATGAAAGAGGGACAAACAAAATGATTGATGATTCATGTTTTCATTTGTGGAGATTCTACTTTGAAGGCATCTTCCTATCTGTGTTTGTCACATATATTACTGGAAATTTTCACTAGAACTATCTTCAATCAAAATGGTGTGTCACCAGTTTTTTTAGACATGTTCATTATCCACTGCACAAGCTAGTTCCTCAGCTAATCAAAGGATGCCATCTCCCACCCAGTGTTTTTAATGTTGGGTCTCAAACACATTGGTCTAGAAGTACCAAAAAAAAGTTACTCCCCCAAACCTATAGGTAGATCAACAAGACCTTCAAGTTATAAATCCCCCTAGTCATCCACTCAATAATGGTTGGCAGTCCAAAAATATATGGAACCAATAGTTGTCTCAAACAATTTTGGGATCCTATCCCTAAAACATGATAACATGTTCCTCCCTTACCTTAGGGAGTCTAATCAAGAGGTTTCCAATGACTTCATTCTAATGAAACAAGGGTTCCACTAAAGGGACCCTACAAGTATTTACCACTTCAAATTCCGCATATCCCAAAATCCTATTCATGAAGAGAACACTTCCCCGTAGGATTCAGCCTAGGACATTCGAACCTAGGATCCTAGGGTGTCCTATAGAGGGAAACAAACAAACAAACAGGTGAAAAACAACATTCTCATTCCTACTCATCAATCCTTTCAGTTGAAAATTCCCTCAAAAAATGAGTATATGCAAATAACTTCTCTCATATATCAAGCTAGGAAGTCAAATACAGTGATAAATAATAATAAAATGAAAATATATGCACACGCATATCAATCCTTCCCTTAGAATATGGCATAAAACAATGAGTAGATGAAAATTCCTACTCGCACATATCAATCCCACCAGTAGAATTCAACAGAAAATAATTATCAGATGTGTTTTTTAGTTCCTTGAAACATGTGTTATAGTTTTAATAATCACTATTTCTAGGCGGTTTCCATTGGATTTATTTATGGAACTAGAAACTTCCAACAATTTTTTATCCAAAGAGGACTTACTTTCCAAAGGTAGACATTCGTTATGTTTGAACTTTACGATACTTAAGAACATGCATTGGTCGAGAGGATGGGAGGTCAGACACATCACACCCTTTTGGGGGGATTTATTATCTACTCCTGGACTCTCTTTGTAAATTTAATATATTTTCATTAATCCTTACTAATTCACCAAGTATATCATAAGTATCCCTTGGGATTTACAATCACTTATTAACATGTGTAAAATTTAGAATCATCAGTATGCATTCAAGGTTCTTCATTAAAGGAAATATCTGTATGTATTTGAGGTTTTCCATCAATGGTATCCTCTAATATATTGCTTATATATTCTTCTAATCATTGTTGTTATGATACTGGTTTTTAAGCCACTCAGTGGGGCACTCTGGAATTTTATTGTCATCTAGGAAGACAAAGGTTTGGTTTGATTTTGGGATCGTGTCTATAAAATGAGCTACCTACATATCCTTGTGAAAGGAATTAGAACCCTCATAGTTTAGTGCCACTGAATGGGACACATCATACCTTTTAAGTTCATGTGATAAGGAACTCTAAGCGGAAGATGCTTAATCAAAAATTAGTGTGGGACTTATGCTGAAGCAGCCCAAGGAACTTGGAAGGGATATGGGTTTTCAAGTCCTGTTGGGAATATGACCCAAGGAGAATAGGGTTGATTTGAACTGTTGTGTTTGAACCTCAGGGAGGCTTCCTATGTATCCCATATAAATGTAAATTAAATCCCACGTAGTTTGAAAAGTCTCATATGAGATTATGGTCCTTTGGGAGAGATGATTTTGGGATTACTTCTTGAAAAGTATGCTTTGATGACTTGGGGGGTTTAATTTGGGGCTTATTCCTGAGGATGATGCCCAAATTATGGAAATAATTATTGGATTCCTAAAGAGTACATCCAGAGAGCTCGGTCCTTGAGACGACTTCTTACGTATCCTGGTTATGGTGGGAATTAGAGTTCTCGTAGTTTCTTCGATCAGACCCTATTGAGAATATGGCCCAAGGAGAACTGGGTTGATTTGAAGTGTTGGGTTTGAACCTCAGGGAGACTTTCTATGTATCCCATATAAATTGGAATCAAATCCCACATAGTTCGATAAGTATCATAAGAGATTATGGTCCTTTGAGAGAGATGAGTTTGGTCTTACTTCTTGAAAAGGATGCCTTGATTATTTGGAGGTTAATTTGGGGATTATTCCTAAGGAGGATGCCCAAATTAAGGGAATTAGGGTTGGATTCCTGAGGAAGATATCTAGTGAGCTTGGTCCTTGCGATGGCTTCCTACGTATCTTGGTTATGGTGGGAATCAGAGTTCTCATAGTTCCTTCACTGTGGGTGTTTGTGCAAATGTTGTAATCATCATGAATCTCTAAGCCCATGTGAGTCATGCTCGGTGTGAGAAACAAGAGTATGTTAAAGATTCAACAATGACACTCACTTTTCCTCCTCATCTGGTGGAAGAGGGTGCATAGAAAGTGGAAGAGGGAGAGGCAACCCAGGAAGAGAGTGAGGTGACACGACGTCCCTATGTTCTATTCACATTAGACAAAAGTCCAAATGGAAGGAAGAAAGAATTAAAATTAGGGGCTTACACCAGGATGGATACCCTTTTGAGATTGGTTGGGGCTTACTCCTAAGTGGGATGACCATTAGAGGATTTTTTGGGGCTTACTCCTAAGGAGGATGACTGTTTGGGAATTTTTTGGGGCTTACTCTTAAGGAGGATGCCCATTTGAAATTTAACCTGGCATAGGAATCAGGTGATGAGGTTTGAGGAGTGTCTTGAGAAGCGTATCAACTCAAGGTACTCGAGGAATCCGTAAGGGGAGTCTAAAATCATAACTTGTGAAAGGAAACATGAGGAATATGTCAACTCAAGGAACTTCATTGAGTGAGATGGAGTCTCAGATCATGGTATTCTAATCTTGGAAGTTGGGCCACATAAAGGGCGCAATAGAAAATGGCATCGACCAAATCTGAAAAGTTCACGGTGAGACTCTCCATTTTTCATGGGGTTCAGTGACAGAAGCGAAGGGACCGGCCTGAAGGGCCGGGACCACAGCCCGACACTGAACTCGAGCAGGGGTGTGGAGGTTTAGCCCCTGTGGTATGGACCTGCAGGGCCACGCAGGTGCCCCACCATGCTGCGTCGCGAAGGTGCTCCGCACAGGTGCTTAGCATAGGTGCTCCGCACAGGTGTTCCATGAAGCTCATGTTTTATAGACCTTTATGGTACTTTGAACCATGTTTCCCCATTTAATTCTATCTTCTATCATGTTTTAGAGATCAACCTAATAACAATTGGAGGATCTTAGAGAAAGTTCTACGCAATGGGATCTTTGAGACTTCTTCCAACTTTTTCTGTCTGTGAAATGGGGAGCCCAAGGGCTTCATTTATAGGCACATATGAGGCTTGGTCGAAGAAATTTTTCTTGCATAGGTATATTGTGTAGCTATGTTTCACAGGTTCTCTATGTAGGTTCACAAACATATTCCTCCACATAGGTCCTCCGTGCAGGCCCACCACGTAGGCCCACCACATAGGCCCCTTTTTTAAAATTTATCCGTCTTCTGAGTGCCATAACTTTTGATTTGTAATCCTGTTTGGTCTTTTTGGCCTATCAAATCGAATCTCTCAAAGAGATATACACTTCTCGAAATTTTGAATGCACTAAGACTTCTCGGATGAATCTCAGAAATTGAAATATACTCAATTGACACCTTTTTATTATTGATCTTGGAAATCCACTTCATACTCCTAGATGGGTAAATCATTCCACTTATCTGTTGGTATGGAGTTTTACTTTGGCACATATAAATCCATCTTGAAACTTCTTCCCTCATGGTGAAAAAATATTTACCCATACTTGACAGTTGTAATCTATGTGAGAATCATATCTTCACTCTATGGAAAAGTGCATGGAACACATTTCATGGTGTCAACAAGATGCAAAAACCTTCTCACACATATCAATCCCACCAATAAAATACCATATCAACCAATGAGTAGATAAAAATTCTTGTTCACATGTATTAAGACCTATGGTCAAATATAGAGAAGAACAACATGTAGTTTCAAATCTATTATCAGGAATATCTATACTTATAGTAAAATATAGTAGTGAACAATGAGAATATGAAAATCACTACTCTCATATATCAATACCACTAGTCAAATACGGTGACAATTGAAGGTCCTAGTTAGCGTACCTAAACTATGAACCATAGGAAGAATCATATTCCATCCCCAACACCATAATGGTTTTAAATCCCCATTCCCACTAAGGATTATACTCAGTACATCCTAGAAATAATTTAAGGTTGGATATCAATTCATGATCACATCATACAAACATTCCAAAATGTTATCTAATCAATGGAAATATCTTGGACTCGGGAACATGGCCCCATATCCTCAATTAGGGTGACTCGTCTGCATAACAAGAGGGTCACTCAAGAGTATCCATGATCTCTTCCAAGAGGGTCATCAGTGAAATTCCATGATAAATGGATAACCATATTAAGAACACATCCTTATTCTAACTAGGGATTGTTGGCCCATTTTATGTGTCAATCAAGGGTAGGCATATATCCTTAATAAAATTACATAAACTCACTGGCAATCTTTGCTAGTAACATGAGAGTCAATCGAACCCACTCCCATAGATAGGAATCACCATTCACTACATGTAGTTCTAGATACCTATGAGAGAGAATCAAAAATGAAATCCCACCTGGGGTAGTTCAAAATTTCAGAGTAGGCTCACAACCCTACTCTGCTAAAGGATGGAGTTATTAAGGCCATAAAACATCTATAAATGTAATACCATTATCCTGATGATCCATTACCAAATTATAGGAGTGAAAATAGTAGTCAAAAATGCCCTCCCCATAGCACTAAAACCAGTAGCTCTAGAGGTCCTCCATAGAATGATTACCATGAAATATTTCCTCATGGGAACAATCAGATTAATCATGAAATCTTATCTCCTGGTGAGTTCCACAATATCCTTCCTCATGACCATAAGATCAATCAATAAGAATTTTCACCCCTTACTAGATCAAATACAAGAAATGCATCACATTTTGAGGCACTTAGAATAAGTATTCCATAATTATGGTAGAGAATGTCTCCTTTATCTCCCATATTCCTCCTCTCGATCTTGGCTCCACCTAGGGTTTCTTGAAACCCTAGGATTTGGGGTCGGCGGTGCTCTTGAACGGTTTCCTTCTTTTTACTTTTCTCTATTCCTTTTACCTCCTTCATCCTCTTTCTGTGCCATATGCATTTCTTCTCTGTGGGTTCCTACCCCTGCGGTTCTTTCGCGGCTTGTCTATCCTTGACGTTTTGTCTTACTCCTTAATCCTAGTTCTTGCTTTTTTCTATCATGCTGATGACATTCCTGATGATGGTATACTTTTGTTGAGCCCTTGGTCCTCGTTCTACATCTCTGACCTCATGTCCCTCTACAACCCTCCAGTTTGGAAATAGAGTAGTGGTTCAACGAGGTTTTGAGTTTTATGATTTGGGGATCGATTGGTCTCAAGGCGTAACCTGGGTCAGTGTGCTCCTTCTTTGATGACTCCTGGTTCTCTTCCTCGACGACGATGCCTTCATTCGGATCCCCCAATCGACCAAACCTCTACTCTAACCTCACGTTCCACTGCTCCTCTCCTAGTTGGATTTTGGGGTGGTTATACAACAATATTTTGGGATGTTGTGAGGTTTGGTGGTCTCCAGCATTCCAGGCACAAGAATTTCATCGATGGGTTTGGGTTTTCAGATCTCTTCCTCATGTTATCAATTATGGTTTTTGTGCTTCTTTTCAGCGGTTGTTCTTCTTGATGCTTGTTCAGTGGGGTTCCTTTTTTCAATTTGAGTTTGGTTTTTGTTTCTTGTGGTGGCTATTGGAGATCAAGACGATGTCGTGCCTCTATTTATTTCTTTTTGATATGATGAGATTTCTTTGATGTGATGATTTGGTCGCTTCTGGTATATTGGGGGACGACGACGAAATGATATGTTCTATGGTTCTTTGATGGACTCCAACATTCTTTGGCATCTGGTGTGGTGTTTGGAAGGCGATGACAATGTTTTTCTTTGGACAGCATAGGGGACAGTGATGACTCTTGATGATAGCTGGAAATGTGACGGCTGGCAATGTGTTTTGTATGATGCGGTGAATCTTGAACGTGATCTTCTCGGGTGGTGTGAATCCTTTCTTTTTGAACTTTGAATTGTGCATATTATGTTTTTGGTTCCCACCTATTGTAGGTTACCTCTCAGCCTTAAAATAGGCTTTTGAAAACCAAATAAAAATGAATTTTTAGGTTGAGGTACTTAGATAGATGGTTTCAGACATTCTTGACATCCTATCAATGAAAAGAAACATTCTTTCTCAATCAGAATATGGACCAAAAAACATTCATCCTATGAACAACCTCTGAACCGTTTCCATGCTAATGAGACTGTAACTAACCTCGATTCTTGCAAAAAAAAATAGCTAGTAAGTTCCTATGTTGGGATGATCAAGTGAAGGAATCTTTGTAATAATAATAATAAAATATGTTTCTTTTGAGAAGAGAACTGGCTAGGGATAACATACCTATCATGTTTTTTCCCTTATCAACTTCTTAATTCAAAATTCTAAAGGAATTTTTAGAAGATTTTATAAAAAAAATCTATTTGAATCTCTATTAAACACTCTTCCATTTGAAAGAAAAATTCTTTCCTTATAGTGAGTATGTATACCATGCTAAAGTATTGGGGGAGTTTCATTGTCAAATCGACTTGGAAGCCCTCATAGTAGCACGACGACCACAATCAGATAAGAAAAAAAAATATTTAACTAGAATACCTCAATTAATTACATAAATTATGTATTCTAATCATTGATTCCCTACCTAGTGTTCATATCAGAGGATGGGGAGAAAATGGAGATTTTCATTTCACCTCACACCCCGATATTCAAAATCCACTAGAGGTGACATCCTATAATGCCATTTCTCTATGGAGGCTAATAGATGAGACCCCCACTCAGAAAACATGGCGCAATCAATAAAATTTGGCCTTAAATAAGTCTTAAAAGTGTCAGTCCCAATGAGATAAAGATATCCAAAAACTCATGAACCATGCAACCAAGAAAATTAAGCAGGATTCTTGCTTAAGGGAAACTAATCATCAAGAACTGTTGATGTCCTTGGGATCATAATTTTTTCTTATATATTAGGCATCAAACATAAATTATTCTTGAATGAGGATGCACATGATCAAAAGAGATGTAGCTGTAGAAAAATTTGTTGTAGTGTGGGATCATCCTTATACTATAGGTTTATGGGAATTTATAACACAATGTACCCCTTCAAAGCTGACAAATTTAGCCAAATTCATAACAATGTAAGAACATGAGTAACCACATCCAATAGGAAAGGGTGAATTTTTACTTCAACCTTCCCTTCAATGGAAATAAGTATTTTCCCATTTGGGGGGAACACTAAGAAATGAGGTGTCCCAGATCATCTCATCTCACAACCTACGTCCCCTGGAAGGGACATATATGAAAAGGTTTTATGGTGGGTCCCTTCGAGTCACTTTCTACCAAGAAGCTTGAAGAGGATCCTATAAAGGATGGAAGAGGTCCAGTAAAGGGAGGAAATCCTCCTATATTTTAAGGACCAATATGACACGTAAAATGCATTATGTTTTTGTGAACGTTGTGGGAATCAATCCTGCAGACAACATTAAATATGACACCAACATTAAATAGTATGTATAGGATGGATATAATCATAATGTAGTATACACTAAGGTAAATGATGAATGTTAGCATACTTGAAACCATATACTTTCATTGAATTTTGTTATTATATCAACCAATCCATTACTACCTCCTCAGCAATAATCCACCAAAGAAAAGGGTAAAAGAAAGGTAGCATACAACCCGAATCCAGAATAGGTTGAATCCCTCACACTCAAAGAGATATTCTCTTGGTAGGATGGATAGATGAAGGAGTCGAGAATAGTAAATATATAATTACTCTAAGGAATATTTCCTAACAAATATGTTTCCTGAGAAAATACTCATCCCTCACTTCCAACCAGTGTACCTAAACAATGATGGTTCATCCCAGTGACTAAAGTAGAGCCAGGACATCTGCTCAACCCAATTCTCATGCCATCAGTTTACCTAGACTCTATCATGAACAGATATCAAGAATTACTTCTATTAGTGTAATAAACATAATTGATTCAAGTGAACCCTCAAAATATGTCCCATGTTGGATGTCAGCCACAAATATTGGTGGAGCCATCACATCATGCCCTATCTAGTGCTTCTCCTATTCAATTTACTATTCAACCAAACATTAATCAAGGGATTATCGACACCATCAAAACATTGGAATATTTATTGGAAGTTTTGGAGGAATTGAGAGCACTAGTATAGCCTGAAAAGATGCCCTGCCCTATATGAGTGATTGTTTTCCTACCCCTGAAAACATTTGAGATCCCTACATTCCTAGTATTCAATGGCTCGGGAGACCTGAAATAGTATCAGACACATTTTGTGTCCCATTGTGATCCCATTATGGGAACCCCTTCACAACATAAAGTAGTGAAACTTATATGATTTGTATAAACCTTTCAAGGGTTACCCTTTATATGGTACACTAGTTTTCTAGCTCGGTCAATCACGAGATGGGAAGATATCCCTCAGTAGTTTCTATTTCAATTTAGCTCAATTCTTCAAAATAAAATGACCCTTGACCTCTCAAATTGAAAACAATAGGAAAATGATAGGGCCTCATATTTTATTTCTAGATATAAGGGGTTGACTTAATCTCTGATCCTATAGCTTTCACAAGAATATTGTATTTATCTCTTTATAGAGAACATTTGTGATGAGTTGTGAACACCTCTCATCCCCAAAAGATATAAAGGTGGGTTTTGGTATCTTTCTACAATTTCTAAAAGAATTTAATATTCTATACAGTGAACTAATCTCATGTCCTAAATCAATTTATCAGCCCTCGGAAATAGAAAGGTAAAGGTAGAAGTTGTAGATATCACGCATAATCTTGCAGTGGAAAATGATTTACTCTACCTACTAAAGCTTAAGAGCCCTGACAAGGTGGGTCTCAATGACTGGACCAATTATTACCTCATTCACTAGAAACTGGGGTACACCATTTCAGAATGATTAATTTTCAAAGACATCCTATAAAAAATAACAGACTCTAGGAAAGTGAAGTTAGGGAAACTGCTATCACAAATAGTGTATGTTTCCACTACTTCTCCAGAGGAAGGAGGTGCGTGGAAAGAATTTTATAGAAAAGGTGCTAATTTTTTTTCAATTGGATTACTTGAAATATAATCAACCAAACTCATTCTATCCTCTAAACATAATTTCAATGACCAAATATTCCCCTGTCTGCTTCCACTATAACAAAACTAACTCCATCAGCATATCAATCGCCCAAAAGCCAATATTTTAAAAAATGAAATGACCAAAAGGGAAGGGAGAAAAAAATAATGATGAACCTATACCAAGGAAAAACTTTTATTTGACTCTCTCAAACTTCATTCATTCAGGATTGAAACCATGATCACTACCCTGCTAAATAGCACCACCAAAAATGGTCATGTGGAAAAAATACCCATAAGATGAGGAAGTAATATTTGGTTCCATTAATTTCATTCATTTAATGGATCCCATATTTGATGGAGAGTATGGTTATGAACCTCAGTTACCTACACTTTATTGGGTAATTTGGGTAAGAGGTCGTAGGAGCCAAGGGTACATGGAAAGATATAATCGCCACAGAAACCAGAGTTCTTGCCAAGTCTCTACTCAAACTATCAATGTTGTGGAAACTCATCGAATATCCCATCAACGAGTCTAAAAGGAGAAGGTAAATCCTAATATTCTTTATAAAATCAACCCTAGCCTGATCATTCTGGAATATCAATCAGATGGGGTACAAGAATCCAATCATCCTTAGCAAGAAGGTAGACCAGCTTGGCCTAACCCATCGAGGACAGGAGCGCCTTTAACTCATGTTTCAAGGGTTTATCCATCTACATCATGTACTTCATATTTTAATTCACCTATTAAATAAAATCCTTATTCTAGTAAGCGCAAGTCTTTAGCCTAGAATATGAATCTAAATATCAAAGATACCCCACATTGTTATTCAAATTAGAGGAAGTCGGTGCATCTTCTAGATGTCAAAATATTGACTCCCCTCCTAAAATTGAAGAATTTCCTTTATAAACTACTCCCGCTTAGGTTAAATAAGAATATAAATTGGAATGTGGAGAAGAATAGGAGGAGCAAGAGGACCTCAGTGATTCCCCTCCCACATTTGAGGGTGTCACTACCACCATTCATAAAACCATATAGATAAATCTGGGAAAAGAAGAGGACCCATGGCCCACCTTGATTAGTACAACCATTTATTCCAAATAACAAGAGGTATATACCTACTTTTGAAAGAAACATTGAGACTTGTTCTCATGGAACTACATAGAATTTTTTTCCCTTGATCCTAAGGTGTCCACTCACCACTTAGGAATAACAGAGAACCACTGGGGCTATAAACAGGTATCTTGGAGAAAACATCTGACTCAAACTGCCAAAACTAAAGCTAAAGTTGAAAATATCATCAGGCCCAGCATCATTAGAGGGGTCCAATATCCAAAATTTATGTCTAATATAGCCTCCTTCAATAATAATAATTAGAAAATCCGATTTTTCATCGATTTTAGAGATCTTAACCGACACTGTTTGAATGATAATTTCCCACTCTCAATCACAGAGCTACTGATTGATGAAATGGTTAGATATAAAGACCTCTCTTTCATGGATGGATATTTGGGGTATAATAAAATCTGAATGGACAAAGAAGATGAAGAATCCACCACCTTTAGAGACCCTCAGGGATTATTTTACTATCAATTAATGCCCTTTGGTTTGAAAATTTCTAGAACTACATACCAACGTACCATGCATCACATATTCAAACCCTTCCAAGGGAAGTTTTTTGAATTATACATTGACGATATGATGTTTAAGTCTTAGAATCATTCTGAACACTTGGATGGTCTTGAAATCATATTCAACAAACTGCGACATCACAACATCAAAATAAACCCCTTTAAATGTGATTTCAGCATTACCTTGGAGAAATTTCTTTTCTTATTCATACACCATCATGGAATTATAGTCAACTTGGAAAAGGAAAAGTCTATCCATATCATGTCACCTCCTCAAAAACTCAATAAGTTGAGAGGACTTCAAGGACACATGAACTACATTTTAAGCTTTACATAAAACCTTTCAATAAAATTTTTTCCCTTCACTAGGTTAATGAAAAAGGGTATTATATATCAGTGGACTGATGACTTTCAAGATACATTCAACAATCTCAAGAAATACCTTTTGAGACCTCCAGTACTAATATCATCTGTCGAAGGAAGATTGTTCATTTTATATGTGACAACCCTTGAGCAGTCACTGGGTACCTTCCTCATAAAAAATGACATCAGAAGTGAAAAAATCCTTTATTACCTCATCCAAACCATTATTGATGTTGAGAATAGTTATTTAGATATTGAGAAGATTTTTCTATCACTAATATTTTCAATCCTAAAACCGAGGCACTACATGAATCATAATAAGGTCTATTTGGTCTCTCATAACAACCCACTAAAATAAATTCACATATTTCCTATATTGACCAAGAATTATTCATTATGGGTGTTGATCTTTCAGTAGTTTGATATTCAGTTCATTCCTTAGCAAGTTCTAAAATTCTAAGTGTTATCAGACTTCCTTACAAAGAATCCCTCAATATAAATGACATCATTAGATACTGAGCTACCTAATGAATAGATCTTCTATATTCAAGATGGGCCCTGGATATGAGATATTTATTTTTATGGTATATCAAGAAGTGCAATAGGGAATAGGATGGAAGACCCCAAGTTCAAAAAAGTTGGGTTGGGATTAATTCTCATTTCCCCCTCAAAGGTATTCCTACCATAATCCTTTCTATTGTCAGAAGAATGCATTAAAAATGAAGTATAATATCATTCCCTCATCATGGGGATAAATATGGTACTTTAGGTACCAGTAAATCACTTTAAGATAAAGGATGATTCATAATTGGTCATAAAATATATCAATAGTGATTATGTTATCATAAAAGAAGAGTTAATCCACTTGATTAACTATGTCCAGGGATTAATGGAAGAATTACACTTGGATCTATCATTGGTTCATGTCTTTTACTCACAAAATGACCAGAAGGATACATTGGAAAATATATCCATGGATCTAGAATATCAAGACTGAGATGAAATATCCATCAGTATTGTGCATCGCTAAATGGTCTCACCTTTTGTTCGAGTCATCATAGAGGAGATCAATGTAGTTAGTCTTGTCCCCAAACTAGGAGGTCTGACCACCGGATGCATGACACCCATTATGTATTACCTTAAAAATGGATTACTTCTATTGGATAGAGTTAAAAAATAGAAAATATGATGGCAAGAAATTAATTTTGTTCATTATGATGGAACAACTCATAAAAATGTACTCTATAAGAGAGGCCTAGATGGGGTCCTTATCAAGTGTATTGACGGGGAAGAGACTGCTTCTTACATGAAAGAAGTAAAATACAGAACCTATAGATCCCACTAATCATGGTTAAATATTTCTCATTAAATAGGGATTATTGGGTACTACTATCCCACAATGATGCAGGATTTCATGAAATTCACCAAAAGGTGTCATTCTTAATAGCTACATGGTAACTTCATTCACCAAACCTTGGAGTTTCTACACACTAACAAATACTCAGGTCCATTTTATATATAGGGAATGGATGTTATGGGACTATATCATCCTTCTACATCCAAGCATTTCAAGTACATTCTCATTGCAACTGACTTCTTTTCCAAGTGGTATGAAGTTGTACCACTCAATGAAGTTGGGGTAATAAATATTTTCATCTTTGTGAGAGCCATTATCATCAATAGGTTTGTAATCCCTCATACGATAATGATGGATAATAGAACTAACTTTTTTCCAATTACTTGGGAAGGTTGTATCAAAAGTATATCATCAAGTATAACCATTCATATCATTATCATATAGCATATAATGTACAAATAGAGTCCTTTAAAGAGACCTTATCAAATAAAATCTAAAATATGGTAGATAAGGATGTAATTTCTTGGCTGGAAAATATCTTTAATTCTTTTTGGGCTTACCAAACTATGACCTGCACTCCACATAGGCAACCCCATACTCATTGGTATATAGAAAAAAGGTAGTCCTTCCCATTGAGGTTCAATTTACCTCACATCACATTTTCATATGTGAGTAGTTTTCCATAGATGATCAGTCCCAAAAGTGGCTAGATTAATTTGAGTAACTATATGAGAAGAGATTACATACCTTACATCATTTATATGCCCACCAAAACCAGATTGCATGAGTATTTAATAAAAAAATTCACCTTCAGTCATTTCTTGTGGGAGAGATGATGTTGGTTCATAGGACTCCAATGATACCCAAAAGGAAACCACCAAAGCTAGATCCAATGTGGGAGGGACCATATTCCATACACAATGTCTACTCCAATGGAGATTATTCTTTGATCTTAATGGATGGAAAACTTATCACATCACCAAACAACACAAGGTTCCTAAATAAATATTTCATGTAATCACGTGACCTTTATCCATGCCAAAAAATGATAAAATTAATGACATCAACATCCTCATTGTATGAAGTTAAACTACATAAAATCATTATCCTGATCGCATGATGTTAAACTTCATAGTAAAACGTCCTTGTTGTATGATGATTAAACTAAATAGAATCATCATTCTAATTGCATGATGTTAAACTTCATGATAAAGTTCATTTTCACATGACGTTAAACTATAGTCTTTCCCCGTGTAATAAAAATGGGATGCCACATGCTGCAATTGTGAGGTTTTGATGTCCCCACCAGATATTACATCACCCCCAAAATCAGTATTCTACCATATCAAGCTTTATAACTATGTATGGATTGATTCCAAACCTTATGGGATATGTAACGATGTTGGGGTCCCTTATCCTGGGTTCAACCCCATCATCAAATCATCACAAAATATTTTCCCTTCATCATCATGATAATGGAATCTATGTAATATTTCTTGAGATTTTGTGTACATAAGGGTCTCCCTGGACCTCATTTCATGTATTCTAATCACTTATTAGCCACACAAACCATTTTAATGCATTCTCACCCAATAATAGTCAAATCTATGAAATGGTAAATTGCAGCATTACCCTGTAGAAAACTCGGCATGCCTCATGTGACCAGAAATGATAGGAATCAATGAAAATGTCCTTCAAAAAAAATGAAAAATGGTATCCTTTACCTATCCCATAAATATGGGATGCCTCGTGATATTCATGGGATTCCTCGATGTCCTCTCCAAAAAGTATGCCCCCATTTCCATCATTAGTAATCTACCATGTCATCTTTCATAACTATTTGTGGCTTGGTTCTAGTCCACACAGGATACATAGTGATGATTAGATCCTTTCTCTTAGCCTAGCCATAGATTAAAAAAACATCCCCTTCCCTACATATGATCCAAATATATGTAGGGAACTTCACACTCCATGTAAAATTCCATTCCAAATGCTTCTTGTGTTCCTGAACACATTTCTTTCACACATCCTATTCCTTGTAATGGGAGATTTCGGATCTCCATAGGTATTCCTTAGAAATTAGTAGTATAATGTTAGCATCCTAAGGACACATTTTTTCTAACCATGAATTAATATTTCCTAGTTTCATTTTCATGATTTTCCCACAAAAAGGTCATATCTACCATAGGAACATTCATCCTTATTAGATACCACTTTTATCCCTAAAATCCCCCAACAACATCATAATGGAAGTCTCTTTTCAAATATAGTATGTGGTCATTCCTTACACACTTGTCTCATCTCATTTATCATGATTTTAGTACCCCCAAGATCATGGTTTATAATTTCTCTCTTCAAATTCGAGGCATGTCAAAGTATCTTGGCCCAGTAAGCCTTTTATCACTCATTATTTTCATGACGTATAGTCCTAGCCATATGACCTAAAACTATAAGACACTATAAAGTCCTAGTCACATAACTTTAAACTATACAATAACATCTTCATCACATGAAATTAAAATGTATACTTACCCTATGTACCAATCATAGGATGTCCTAATCAACCAGCTTAGGAAGCCTCGTGTCAGAAACATGAGATGCCTCTTGTAAGGTGATTACTTGGATTCCTAAATAGAATTTATGGGTCTTTGTACCTTATTTTCCACATTAGGTAACCATAATTCCTTACCACATGACACTAAACTACATGGTTAACTTCCCTCTTATTCGGTGTTAAAATTTAAGAATTACGTACGACATAATTCTTATTCTAATGGGATACATGGTGATTCTTGGAGCCTACATCCTGGTCTGACAATAATAAAAAGAAACAGAAATCCCTCACACTCTTATATATGAGCCCGATCAACATAGGATGGTCTAATATGAGTTCTCTCCCTACTTATGATACCATATTCAAAGGAACATATCCCCTCTCCACACAAAAAATTAGATCAGTGTGTGGGGAATCTTTCCCAGAATTACATATGGATTGATTCTCTCTTTGATGAGATATTTAGCGATACTTAGACCCAATATCATAGGAACATGTGTGTATGTTTGTATATATATATATATATAAATACCTCTCCCTATGTATGGGTCATACCAGTATAGGGAAAACATTCCTACCCACTATTAGGTAATTTTGATATGAAATTATCCTTCCATATTTAGGAACTTCCCTTCCACAAACCAATCTCTGTGTCTAGGAAAATCTAAATCTCAATAATCTCTCCCTGGTCATTGGTGATAGGATATAATATTATAGGGGAAACCTTTGTTTTACTATGCATTGATACACCCCTATTTTATTTACATAAATCTCCCACAAAAAAGGTTGTGCCAACCAAAGGAACATTCTTCCTCAGGAGATACCTATTCTATCTCCATAATCCCCAATGAAATTTTCATCCCATGTCACTCATTATATTCATAAATATCCATATTGAATATTATAACCTTATTCCATCATCCCTGAAATTGGTGGAACATTATTTTATAGATTACCTAAAAAGAGAAGATTGCTAATATTGTAGTCAAAGTTAAGTAACCTTAAATTGTAACCCCAACATCCTTTCTATAAGATGTTAAATTGAACCATCCATATTCTAGTTGCATGACATTAAACTACATGATACTTAAACCTATGTTTTGGAGGAACCACTCATCTTTATGTTGGACATCCAACATAATTAACCCTATATTATACAAACCAATTTCATGTAGGAGTAATTTACCATTCATGGCCTATGCCAACACAGATGCTCATTACACTATCAAATTCATTCCCTCAACTAACTACCCATTATGGTCTTGGGAAATCTGGTTCTTCATAAACTCTCTAGCCATAAGTAATAAGATTTGAAATTCCTAAGGACAACTTTTTATTATTATGAATTAACACACCCTAGTTCGATTTTAATGAGTTCCCCACAAAAATTTTCTATCAAGGATAGGTACATTCATGATTAGGAGGTACATTTTATATCTCTGTTTTCCTTGAAAACATCATACCAAAAACTACTTTTCAAACATGCTCTATGTTCACTCATCACATACTTATCCCACGTCATTATTTAGATTCAAAAACAAAAAAAATAGGGATTAAATTTACCCTTTATATGTGTGAAGAATGTTGGGAAATTCTTGGCCAGTCCATTATTTGCAAACCAGGTAATCATTCCATAATTCAAGGTCAAAGATTTTTAACCTAAAACACCAATTGTTGGTCCTGCATGACCCTAAACTCCCAAATTTAAAATCATTCTTTTATTCCCATTATTTCATGTTAAATATACTAATACATGGAAATTATAGTGATAAAATAATTCAACTCTAGTATTGAAATTAAAATTGCAAAGGAAAATGGAATAAATAGATAGATGATTAAGAACCAAAAAAAAATACATTCATTATAAAAATTTATGAGGAACATTCAGAGCTCAAAGTCTCTCCATATGAGAAATATATTATAGTTACAAATCCCTCTTGATAGAATCATAAAATTGAATCATCGCATGATCATAATTTTCTACAACTTCATGTACCTCATACAACACTGTAGTCTCAGTATCAGCACCAGCCCATATTGCCTCCACCCTCTCAACAACATCCAATTTTACCTTATCAGCCTCTTCCACTAGTCATTTCCATTCATCAATTACCACCTCAGTATGATCTAGTTATTATTTAATCCCATAAAAATCCTAAATAATTTGTTCCACCAAGGATCTATTCTCCAAAAATTGACCTTGATGCCTCATATCCTCCCCAACATACTCATTGAATTCATTGAGAAAAATGTTACTAGCTATAACAGGATGAGCTAAGGAATATATGGCTAAGAGACGATACTAGAGTGCACAAGACCTCTCCTGAGTGGCTACCACCTTTCTTATCACATCATTTATGGTAAAATAATCAAACCCCCATACCCAATAAATGAAAACATGATAAATAATTTGAGTTTTTTTAGACATGTTTTCTAGGGGGATCTTAGAAATCATATTCTAGATGTCTTTCTAGAAAGTATGATAGGAAACTTAAAGATTTTTGGGAGCCTCCTGATCTTCTTCAGAATTACTCTTAGATGGTGGAATATATTCAGAAACTATTTCTACCAGAGAGGGGCCCAACTCAATGCCTTTAGCATGTGTTGGATCTGTAGTAGCCTCCTCCTTTTTAGCATTAACGGGTTGAGATGTCAGTGAAGTAGTTTCAAATGTAGAGGCTTGTGGTAGTAATTATAGAGTCAAATGATTGAAGCAGTCAACACCAAAAAATTTTAAAGATAAATAAATATCCAGAAGGGTGGATAACTTACATTCACTTGTCGAAATGATGACATCCCTGAAAACCTTTGTCCCGTTGAAAGGAAAAATTTATGTTGCATCCTCAGTTTGCAGATTGGATAAAGTTTATTCCAAATATTCATGTACCTCATGTGCATGTTCAGCTAAATTAGTGTCCTCCATAAGGTTTCTCACTTATACTGAGCATGAAGGAATAACAATAATGAAATTGGGAGTCATAGTTGGGTCTGAATCTCCTTCAGTCTGAGTCACTACCTCTTCCATGGTTGTGCTCTATAGAGGATAAATATCTGTATGTTTGATAGAAACATTGACCCCTAAATTATCCTATCCTAATGGGGAATAGGTCATTTGATCAGGAATATTTGACCCCCTAGGTATTGGAATCTCCATGATATCATTAGTTGTTCTTGGGTCCCCATTTGGATCACGTACAACTGTTGTTACCACCTCTATCTATGAAAAATAAGGGGTTATGGTCCCTTGAGTAGTTAATGCTTGTTTTATCACCAAACCTATTCTAATTTGTATTTGAGTTAATTAATCATCATGTGGAAACACAAAACACGATGTATAAGTAAATAGATGAAAAAACTACTTAGTATTCCATACTAAAGACGTATCGCCAACATTCATGCATTATAATGATTTGTAATGTTCTACGGAGATAGTATCCTAGGGGAAAAAAAGGGCATATACATGGGAGGGAATAATCTTATGGGATCTACGGTAACTACCTTCATGTTCTTGAACACCCTAATAGACCCTTATTTGGTGGCTATCATGCCCGAATAGATTTTCTCCCTGACAGGATTACCCCTGTGGTATACTCTAGAGAAGGTACAGGTGATTGATTCTCCCCACCCTCCTACAAGTATAATTAGGAGGGGTTCATTGTCATGAAAATATTAAGAAGAATAATTGGTATAAATAATAATTTTACCTCTTCTTTGACATCATCTTACTCCACCATGGATATCACCATATCCTGCACTTGATTGGACTCGTAAATTCTACCCTTAAAAGATTGAATTCAAGTATCCATATCATCAAGGTAAATTCCCAATTCAAGAGGATTCTATCATAAATAGATTCATTTGTGAGTAGTGATAAGACCGAATCCTAGGAGATCAACATCGTCATCTTAAAGCACTCCTTAGATTACATCAATAGATGTACGCATTCTCCAAACATCCAATTCATTCCAAGATTTTGGGAAGGATTTCACCATTGGAATGCATAATGTTGGATGGTATTACCTTGTAGGTGGGGTTGTTTTCAACCACCACACATTATTCCTTTGTATCTCAGCTACTATGGGACCCCTTATATTTGGGTGATTTTGGGGTCCAAACTGGGATGAAGAAGGTATGTATCTTAAGTCCAGTTGTAGCAGGATGGATGGCCTCATTAACCCCCTTATAAGCATGACTATTATCCTCTTCATTGTCACTAATATCAAGTATCATCATTTCAATTACTCACCTATAAAATATATGATGATTAAGAATTGACTGGATGGAGGTGTCAAGATCTTGAATATTAGCTTCCACCATCTTAGGGTCATCAGTGTAATAAATGTTTTCAGGTGTAGATATATATCCATATCCTCTTAAAGAAACCTCTTTCTCCTATAGAAGGGGATAGATATCAAAAATAATAATGTAATTCCTTAAATCATCCCACTATCTCTATGTTATTGGATAATTAGCCTCAAGGAGGATGGTTACCTTATCTTGAAAAGTAGAGCCAGTAGCATGGGAGTTTGAACACTATATTTTAAACATTTTTATAGGTGGATTAGAAATAATAGATTTCCTCAGCTTCTTCCAAGGACTAGAAGGTTAATTTTCCTACCTTTGATCACCCAGTGTCTTGAGAACTTGTAGACCTTTCATAATAGGGATTGGTTTCACTAATTGTTCATCAAGATATGATTGGATCTAGGAATTTTCATAAGTCTTGGTGAGTGAAGGATGAAAAACATTAGAAGGTGGGAGCTCAATTCAACACCATGTATCTTCTTAGGTGAACACTATCCAAACATTTTGATCCACTATTAAATGACTTTCCTTGTGCTTATTTTTGATGGTTGGGGGACACCTCATCTAGATGTAGTTAAATTGACGCACAAATATACAACATGAATACCCCTTTTATATCATATTCCCATCGATTCTGGAATCCAAGATTCCCTCTCTCAAAGAGTTGAGGTACCCCTAATTAGCATGATCTCTAGATGAATCATTTGTGAAGGTAATGGTAGGGGAGGTATATAGAGTATAAGTGAAATGATCATTGTAGTTGAGCCTATCCATTATGTTGTGATCTTTCCAACCAAATGGATTTAACCTACTAATACACTACAAATATGGTTGAAATCAAGCATCCAGGATCCACTGGTTGTTGATAAATTAATAGCCTCCCATGTGGGATGCTATTCAGCCCCAAATAACATGTAAATTTCCCACTAGACAATATGGTGGCTTCCCCCTACTTACGCATCCCAGATGGTGGCATATCTTTTCCAAAACTGGGACTGCAAGATTAACATGACTTCTAGTGGCCAAATGATCCACCATCACAAAGGTTGTGACTATGACGCTGGTGGAAAATCCATGCAACTGTAGCAACCAATCACTATTCAATATAGTGAGGAAGGTTTCCAATCAAACCAACCAGTCAACGTTGAGTACATTCTTCCATCCTCTCTCAGTGAACTGACCCTCCTTAAGTGTTGGACAATAGAAACCAACAAACCTTTGAGTGTCAAGGTTGAGGAAAGTACTCATCTTTCTTGTATGGGGTTCATGGCTAGTTGGCACGGAGAAATCCATAATCTAGTTAGATAATGGAACATCCTGCCTCAGGTGAGGGTCATCCTTAAGATGTTTTTTTACCTTGTCAATGATATTCTTTATAATAAAGGGGTTCCTCTCCATGTCATCCCAAGATGAAGAGGGAGGCTGGAATTTGAAATACATATCGCCCATGATTGTTGCCCCAGAGATCATCTAAACATCAAAGAGTCTAATACCAACCTCCCAGTTCATAAAATAGAAGGTATTAGTATCCAGAATTCATCAAATCAATAGTTTCAGAATAAAATCTTGGTTTCGATGGGAACAGGTCTATGATACCCAGATAGCCTCATAAAATCCCATGACGTTCAACTCAGTCTTGAACTCCTCATAGCTCTGGAGGACCCAGAAAGGCCTCCCCCAGTTGATACTGAATAATCACCTAGAGAATAGATACCATTTTTATGACCAACCTAACTGCTCATTTGTAGTGTATTTCCCAGCTATTCCCTAATAACAATGCACACCTGATTCTTGAACTCACGCGATTTCCTCTAAAGATAATAGAGTGTAGTTCAAAATAAACCATTCAGAGTAGAATTCCTGATTGAAATACCCCTTTGATGAGATGTTTTCCCAAATAATGTTGATATTATTTAATATCCAAGACATAGGTTTATTTAATCGATGTGGTTTCAGGATCGAAACATCTGATGGTAGCCAAAATCTACAAAAAGGAAGCATTTTTTAGACTGGGTAACCCCATTGGACTACACTCAAAATTTCTGCAATAGATTGGTGGTGTGGTTCAAAATTGTGTTTGGATTTATGATCAATAGAATTGATATTGGAATTACTACTCACATAATCATAAGAAAAAACTTTTGAGGGGTCCATTATTTATATTTTCTTTTGAAAAATCCATAAATAAAGGGTTTATATTCTTAAAAAATATTGCATGAAAAGTATATTCAAACCGCATATCATGCTATGATGTCTACAAAGAATTTGTTTTGAAGAATTCTTCTTCCAAGCATTTGTCCACAAAGTATCAGTCTATGAAGCATCAATCCACCATGATGACATGTGTATCACTTTTTAGGTCAGATAAAATACCATTCTTGGGAGATAAACTTTGAGTATTAAAAACAATTCTAACTGTAAAATAGAATTCTATGCATGATCAGTAAGCGATTGGTGGTTCACAAAGGGTTGGTTCATACTGATTTTTGGTAATGAAAAAATGAGCCCTAGCCACTTTTTTATATGTGTGGTCCCTATTATAGGTCCACATTCATAATGAAACTGGTCCAAATGTGACTAACTTCTTCATCAGAATCAACTCCTCTTCGTACCGATCAAAGATCATTCTGATAGGGGGTATTTTTTGAGTCCTAAATACTCTCCATGGAATGATAAAAGCGTTTCATGAATTTTCTAATGGTAAAACAAACCTAAAAAAGAGTGAAAATGGATAAAGGATGTAAATTTTTGAATGAGGGATCAGTTCCACACAACAATATCTCTATGCGTTCCACCACTCTATATGGAGTCCAACCACTCCACATGGCCCCTAGAAAATGGAACTTCATTTGCGGGTGAGGACATTGTTTTTCATCCCCCAAAAAATAAATGTTATTTTTAGGTGTAGATAGTATTTTATATCCTCTGCAAATGAAAAATCATTTGTTGGTGTGGATTGTAACGCCCTGACCCCAACTACCCAGAGTCGGTGCATTACTTCGTAATATTGGCATGATCACAAAAGATCAAGTCTCGAAAGACCGATTAGTTTAGTAGCCTTGGAAACACTAGATACATTCATAAATGTTACATTACATCGTAAAGTGAAAAACTAATAACAAAGTCTTCATAGTCCACACTCATATCCTCTTTTGACTATCCCTGCAGGTCATTCATAAAATACTTCTTCACATCCTGGAAAATATTAAAACATTGAAAGGGGTGAGCTCAGATGCTCAGTAAGGATAACAATAATGCGGAAGCTTTCATAAATAAACATAAAAATTTAAGGCAATGTATAACTAAAACAAAAGCCTTTTAAACTTGAACATCAACATAATATGGCAAAATTAAAATGAGATAATGCCATTCACTTCTTCACAAGGATATTCTACTGGTCGAATAATCACATGCAATATCAATAACCACTTTCATAATGAGGGAATGTATAATGCCAGACATTCTGAAACATTTTGTCAAGGCCTCGACCAAGACGTCTAAAATGATTAAGGCCTCGGCCAAAACCATAAATCAAATTGGGAAAGGGCCTCGGCCAATTCCACATCTAGTTGTCTCATGAGACCTACTGATGCATCGAGGAGCTATAGCGGGCTCCACCCGTCACTTATTAAGTCCAATACATTCCTCATATGAATAGGTTTAAACATATCATAAACCATAACATAATCGTATCACATAAAACATGAATAAAGGAAACATAACATTTCCACATTTCAATCACAAGATATCAATACAACACATTGATATAATAAAAACGCTTTCAAAACCATTTTCAATACCAAAATAAAAGAAAGTTAAAACTTTGTATTTATTTTTCATTAAAAAAAAGATGGCTTGTAGAGGAAGCCGAAACTCAAATAATGGTCACGACGGCGGAAAAGTCGTTGTGGCCGCATAAGTACGGAAAGAAAAACATTCCCTTTTGTCGTTTAGCAATATGCTTCGTATAAAAAATATTCCTTTTGAATAAATGTAAAAGTCAAAGGGGTTTATACACCGTATAAAAGAAAGTTGTGTATAAAACCAAATATGCCTCAATGAAAGGGGATTGAGAAGAAGTCCTTAAAAAGATCATTTTTTTATAAAGTACATCTATAATGTGTATTCACTATAAGTACACATAAATAATGTAAAAATACAATATAGGACATAATAATATCATGACATAATTTGAAAGTAGGAGATTAACCCAAAGAATGGAAGTTGGGTTAAGAAATTCCCTTACCTCGTGTCTGACTTGACTCAACCGTTCTTTAACCTCATGAATAATAAAATAGAGTTAATATATACTTTATTAAGAACCATTTTCAATTTCATTATCCTTTTTATATCACTTATTACAATGATATGAACATTATGTAATTATTTAAGTTAATAACGGTCGTTTTGTCGATCTTTGGTACTTGAGTCAACAATAAACTTCTTATAATTACAAGTTGTTTATGTGGTAGAATATCAATTATCTCCAGAATTATATTCATGATTTATATGTCATATATATCATATATATCCAGTATATACATTCATTTATAATATTAAGTAACATTTAGAGGTAAGAAATGAAATGCACCGTTCATGGAGACGGTAAGCCGTACGTACGCATGAACGCTACTTTCATTTCTATTTCGTATTTAATGGAATGAAATCATAATGATATAAATGTATAATATAATTCCAGTATAATATAGTATATAATACCATTTACTCCATCCTTTATACATCCCACATATGGCATTAACGATTCAAATCACTTTGAGGGGGCGGTAGTCCGCACTTCCTAAAATGAAATTATCGCGTTTACCCATAATGGAAATCATAAATTATGCCATAAATGAGAAATATAGAATCATAAGTAAAACATAAACATATTATATATCATATATAAATATAGTGACATCTTAATGGCCACCTTTGAAGGTGTTATATGAGTGTTGAACAATCATCGTTTCGTGAGGTAGAAATTCGCCATCCACAGAAACCGTATGTTCTTTAACCATTAGATGTAGGTGTGTGTAAGTGTAGCTCGAATAAATCTTATAACAACATACTAGTATATTGAGGATACTGGTTTTGTTACAAAAGAAATGAATAAAAAGAGTTTATGGGGTTGGAGAAGCAAAATAAAACAAAATAACATTAGAGATGACATTACCTCAAAATCGGGTAACTCTTTTTGATTTGAGCCAAAGGCTTCCTTGGGAAGTGTTCTGCCCAAAGTGAGGCTTCTAGGAGTAATAGGGGGAAGTTGGGAGAGTATTTGGGCAGAGGTTAGCCGATCCAAAAGGCTTAAAAGTGTGAATGAGGTGGTAGAGGTGGGGGCCTTTTATAAGAGGAGAGGAGGGGCACTCTTGGAAAGTAAGGAAAGTTTACATTATTATAGAATAATTTTCGGATTATAAAGGTCCCACACTTATATAATTCGTGGATAAGGTGATAAGGGTTCGAAATATACTCATCCAATAGTCTTTGGACAAGTTTAAGCCTTGTATTGTACATTATCTTTTCATTTTATTAAAATCGTTAAATAATGAGGTCATCGCTGCATCGTAATGATGTCATAAATAATTTTATTTATTTAATGTCTAAAAATTATAAAAAAAATACTATGATGTAGCAAATCTTTTTAGCTTTCCAATGACTATTTATAGTCAAAAATATGACTTGTATAATCCCATGTAAATTTTTTTTTAGTAAAACATTTCATGTTTGTGTCATTTTTTACTTTAACATTAAATAAAAGATATTTATGTCATTTTCCAACTAAAGTGGATCCATGGGGTCCCCAAGTTGACCCATGGATTGTCTTGGTCTGCCATGACACATCCAATGAGGTTAGGACATGTTTCAAGCTCATCTCATATTATTAAAACATTATTTTTACCTTAAACTACACTAATTACCTCTAATCGCGATTAAGAACTTAAAAGTTACTATTCACCAAAAATTATTTTAATCTCATTGAACCACATTTTACTTCTTAATGACAACCATGTATGTTGGATTTTTGAAAATCAAATCACAGAAGTGGTAATATTTCATTTAAACGAAAAATCAGTTATTTAACTACCACTTAGTGCTTTCACTATTCATCAAAAATTGAAGTTTTTCAGAACAATGCCAAAATTTCACCCTAAGCTATAATTGATATTCCGAATTCAAAAATGATGTCTATTTTACAAAATTCCAAACATATAAGTTTAATTAATTAATTTTATAATTAATTCCCTCCGTCACAACAAATAGCGTGTTTTTAAGAAACAATTTATATTAAAAGATTGACAATTATTCATGCCCAATTTCAATGTTAAGTTAATTCTAATGACCACCATTGGATAAAATGGTAAAAATATATTCTAATTATACTCTAAAACCACCCAATAGTATAATTTATCACTATAAATTATTTTGATTAAAAAAGTTGTTTTTAAGTATTTTTCACTATTCATAAAAAATGGAAGTTCTCAGAAAAATACCAAAAATTCAACATAGGCTAATTTCGATATTCCGAATCCAAAAATGAAGTCCATTTTGAAATATAAAATTTCTATAATTTTAAAAAGTGGTTATTACTATTCATAACGGTTACTTTGATTAGTCGTGGTGTTTTAGAACTCGAAGTTGCGTACAATGCAAGCTATTGCATTATTGAATGGGAAGCGTATCGTGGAAGCTCGGGGTGTTACATTCTCCCCTCCTTCAATAAATTGAATCCTCGCAATTTGAAATTTTTCTTTGAAAATAAAAGGTTGAAAATAGAAAATACCTTTGTGGAAAACCCACATCAGAAATAAGGTTAATAAAATTTAGCCTTAATAAGAGGGAAATGGAAATAAGAAAGTCACCACCAAATTATGATCTCGATAAGGAGAAAATTGGTAGAAATTAGAGAAATATAATTGGAGGAAAAACGTAAATATTTGTAGGGAGTGGTTGAGGTCATCAATTACAATCAACTGTCAAATTGAGGGCCTCAAAGCCTTCAATCTATGTTGATTTAAAATATCATCAGTTCAACAAGACATAAGGTATTAGGATAACACATTTTTTGTTTTAATATCCCTTTACTAAAGTTTAAGAATTAATTTATTCATTTAATAAGAGATAGGTATATATATTTATTCTTGACAAGTAGAGTTTCAACCTTCAACTAATTTCTACCACAAACTCATTTTTCACTCAAAAAGATAATAGAACTCAAAAATATTCTATTTATCCTAATTGCATAAGGTTCCAAATGTTAACACATACCATTTAGATTAGTAAAATTATTTTGTAATAACCAGGGACTTCCTGTAGGCTAGTGGTAGGAAATAAAGGCCTGTCGCACTATGGTTGTGGGTTCGATTCCTGCAGCTTTGTCCAACGCGACGGGTTATGCCCCACCCTGAAGGTTGTCCTTTTCCTAAAACTATAGTATCATAATATTCCAAAAATAATCTTCATAAATTTTTTAACCTTAAACAATACTATCCAAAGTTCAACTTAATCCATTCCAACCTTTATAGTTATCCAAAATACCTCTGTCCAGACTTTCTCTAAAAGGTCTCTTAATTCCAAAATCAAATGTAACATCAGATTCCTCAAACAAATTAAAGTTTCTCTTATTGTAATATACTAAAAATATAATTACCTTCATCATATTAAAACCTTACTGAAATCAACAAGTACTGCAGTACAATCCTTATATATCACATTATTCTAATAACCAGAATATAATCCATGAGTCCAAAAGCACCAATACATTAATTATTCCGCTTCAACTGTAGTCACAGCATAAGATTGGCCTTGATCCCTTGGCCTTTTCTGAGGTAAGTTTACCTGAAGCTTAGGACATTCATTTGCATAATGACCCATTTCTCTACAATTGTAGCATTCAACTTTGATAGCCTCTTTCTTTCCATTGCAATCACGAGCCTGGTGACCCTTTTCTCCACATTTATAACAAACTCCCATTCCTTTTAGGCAAGTACTAGGGTGATTCTTCCCACAATTATCACATAATGGAAAATACTTCTTTCCCTTTTTCCCTTTATCTGTCTCTTGTTCCACTGTTCTCTTCTTCTCTTGCTTTACTTTGTTGTCATAAGACTTAGAGAATTCCTTTTCTGTCTTGATAGCACACGAGACAATATCTTCGTATGATGAGAAGGATTGTGATACTAAAGCTCGATGGAGAAATGGTTTTAACCCATCAAAGAAACGATCAATATTACTCCTTGGGTTACATATATAATCGGTAGCATGCCTCGCTAACCTTGTAAAGTTAGCCTCATACTTTGCGACATTCTCATCCTCCTTCTGCCTCAGACTCAGAAATTGCCTTTCCATATCTGCTCGATGGTCACGAGGAAAGTATTTTTCTATGAAAATCTCTTTGAACTCCCTCCATTCCATATTCGATACGTCATCATCTTCCTTTGTGTTTTGAATCAGCGACCACCATTGATCGGCATCTCCAGTGAGGCGGTAAACTGCCATGACAACCTTCTCCCTTTCGCTACTCCCCAAGGCATGGAATATTTTCTCTAAGGAGTTCATCCATTGCTCAACTACTAATGGATTTGTACCCCCATTAAATGTTGGCGGTTGTTGCCTCATGAAGCGGTCTAACATTGATCCTCCACGTTGTGGACCAGGATGATCAATACGAGTAAGGTTATTATTCATAACTTGAGTGAGTTGTCCCAGTATGGTAATAAGTTGATCAGCACCAGTTGTATCTCCAGATCCACAATAATTATCTTGAGTGGGAGGGAAATCCCTACACGGAGTGCGTGCATTGATACGGTTTCCATTCCTTCCACTAGGCGCCATTTCTAAATAATGGCATAAACTAGATTAGTTTATGAATCAAAATACATAATTCCATACTTGTAAAACACTTAACATAAATTGAACTAATTATGGATATAATCCATAATTATAAAAATGTTTTCTTTGAGGAAGTATATACTCGTAACCTTTCATAGTGGTTTGTAAAGAAAATGGGGATTATCCTAAGCATATCCCCCGGGAGTGTCGTAACCAAGAGTGCAGCAATACCCGTTGTCGTGCACCAGTTCCCGTTCGAGTCTAGCTCAAAGCGGTGTTTTCAGGTTTTACCCCTAGGTACATCTGTGCCAGAGCCGCCTCTACCTGCTCGTATCCAGATAGGGATGTATTACTCAGAAAACTCACAAAATCTCTATAATACCAAAATTCTAGGAAGTTCTTCTATACTAATCCTTAAAGTCTATCTTCGGGCTATGTGCTCTAATCAGAGTTTATCTAAAACTAGCTTCCAAGGTTAGCACTAAACTGCCTCTGATACCAACTGTAACGCCCCGACCCCAGCTACCCAGAGTCGGTGCATTACTTCGTAACATTGGCATGATCGCAAAAGATCAAGTCTTGAAAGACCGATTAGTTTAGTAGCCTTGGAAACACTAGATACATTCATAAATGTTACATTACATCGTAAAGTGAAAAACTAATAACAAAGTATTCATAGTACACACTCATATCCTATTTTGACTATCCCTGCAGGTCATTCATAAAATACTTCTTCACATCCTGGAAAATATTAAAACATTGAAAGGGGTGAGCTCAGATGCTCAGTAAGGATGACAATAATGCGGAAGCTTTCATAAATAAACATAAAAATTTAAGTCAATGTATAACTAAAACAAAAGCCTTTTAAACTTGAACATCAACATAATATGGAAAAAGTAAAATGAGATAATGTCATTCACTTCTTCACATGGATATTATACTGGTCGAATAATCACATGAAATATCAATAACCACTTTCATAATGAGGGAATGTATAATGCCAGACATTCTGAAACATTTTGTCAAGGCCTCGGCCAAGACGTCTAAAATGATTAAGGCCTCGGCCAAAACCATAAATCAAATTGGGAAAGGGCCTCGGCCAATTCCACGTCTAGTTGTCTCATGAGACCTACCGATGCATCGAGGAGCTATAGCGGGCTCCACCCATCACTTATTAAGTCCAATACATTCCTCATATGAATAGGTTTAAACATATCATAAACCATAACATAATCGTATCACATAAAACATGAATAAAGGAAACATAAAATTTCCACATTTCAATCACAAGATATCAATACAACACATTGATATAATAAAAATGCTTTCAAAACCATTTTCAATACCAAAATAAAAGAAAGTTAAAACTTTGTATTTATTTTTCATTAAAAAAAAGATGGCTTGTAGAGGAAGCCGAAACTCAAATAATGGTCATGGCGGCGGAAAAGTTGTTGTCTCCGCATAAGTATGGAAAGAAAAACATTCCCTTTTGTCGTTTAGTAATACACTTCGTATAAAAAAGATTCCTTTTGAATAAACATAAAAGTCAAAGGGGTTTATAGACCGTATAAAATAAAGTTGTGTATAAAACCAAATATGCCTCAATGAAAGGGGATTGAGACGAAGTCCTTAAAAAGATCATTTTTTTATAAAGTACATCTATAATGTGTATTCACTATAAGTACACATAAATAATGTAAAAATACAAGATAGGACATAATAATATCATGACATAATTTGAAAGTAGGAGATTAACCCAAAGAATGGAAGTTGGGTTAAGAAATTCCCTTACCTCGTGTCTGACTTGACTCAACCGTTCTTTAACCTACTGAATAATAAACTAGAGTTAATATATACCTTATTAAGAACCATTTTCAATTTCATTATCCTTTTTATATCACTTATTACAATTATATGAACATTATGTAATTATTTAAGTTAATAACGGTCGTTTTGTCGATCTTTGGTACTTGAGTCAACAATAAACTTCTTATAATTACAAGTTGTTTATGTGGTAGAATATCCATTATCTCCAGAATTATATTCATGATTTAGATGTCATATATATCATATATATCCAGTATATACATTCATTTATAATATTACGTAACATTTAGAGGTAAGAAATGAAATGCACCGTTCATGGAGACGGTAAGCCGTACGTACGCATGAACGCTACTTTCATTTCTATTTAGTATTTAATGGAATGAAATAATAATGATATAAATGTATAATATAATTCCAGTATAATATAGTGTATAATACCATTTACTCCATCCTTTATACATCCCACATATGACATTAACGATTCAAATCACTTTGAGGGGGCGGTAGTCCGCACTTCCTAAAATGAAATTATCGCGTTTACCCATAATGGAAATCATAAATTATGCCATAAATGAGAAATACAGAAGCATAAGTAAAACATAAACATATTATATATCATATATAAATATAGTGACATCTTAATGGCCACCTTTTAAGGTGTTATATGAGTGTTGAACAATCATCGTTTCATGAGGCAGAAATTCGCCATCCACAGAAACCGTATGTTCTTTAACCATTAGATGTAGGTGTGTGTAAGTGTAGCTCGAATCCATCTTATAAAAGCATCCTAGTATATTGAGGATACTGTTGTTGTTACAAAAGAAATGAATAAAAAGAGTTTATGGGGTTGGAGAAGCAAAATAAAACAAAATAACATTAGAGATGACATTACCTCAAAATCGGGTAACTCTTTTTGATTTGAGCCAAAGGCTTCCTTGGGAAGTGTTATGCCCAAAGTGAGGATTCTAGGAGTAAGAGGGGGAAGTTGGGAGAGTATTTGGTCAGAGGTTGGCCGAGCCAAAAGGCTTGAAAGTGTGAATGAGGTGGTAGAGGTGGGGGCCTTTTATAAGAGGAGAGGAGGGGCACTCTTGGAAAGTAAGGAAAGTTTACATTATTATAGAATGCTTTTCAGATTTAAAAGGTCCCACACTTATATAATTTGTGGATAAGGTGATAAGGGTTCGAAATATACCCATCCAGTAGTCTTTGGACAAGTGTAAGCCTTGGATTGTACATTATCTTTTCATTTTATTAAAATCGTTAAATAATGAGGTCATTGCTGCATCATAATGATGTCATAAATAATTTAATTTATTTAATGTCTAAAAATTATAAAAAAAATACTATGATGTAGGAAATCTTTTTATCTTTCCAATGACTATTTATAGTCAAAAATATTACTTGTATAATTCCATGTAAAAATTGTTTTAGTAAAACATTTCATGTTTGTGTCATTTTTTACTTTAACATTAAATAAAAGGTATTTATGTCATTTTCCAACTAAAGTAGCTCCATGGGGTCCCCAAGTTGACCCATGGATTTTATTGGTCATACATGACACATCCAATGAGGTTAGGACATGTTTCAAGCTCATCTCATATTATTAAAACATTATTTTTACCTTAAACTACACTAATTACCTCTAATCGCGATTAAGAACTTAAAAGTTACTATTCACCAAAAAATATTTTAATCTCATTGAACCACATTTTACTTCTTAATGACAACCATGTATGTCGGATTTTTGAAAATCAAATCACATAAGTGGTAATATTTCATTTAAACGAAAAATCAGTTATTTAACTACCACTTAGTGGTTTCACTATTCATCAAAAATTGAAGTTTTTCAGAACAATGCCAAAATTTCACCCTAAGCTATAATTGATATTCCGAATTCAAAAATGATGTCTATTTTACAAAATTCCAAACATATAAGTTTAATTAATTAATTTTATAATTAATTCCCTCCGTCACAACAAATAGCGTGTTTTTAAGAAACAATTTATATTAAAAGATTGACAATTATTCATGCCCAATTTCAATGTTAAGTTAATTCTAATGACCACCATTGGATAAAATGGTAAAAATATATTCTAATTATACTCTAAAACCACCCAATAGTATAATTTATCACTATAAATTATTTTGATTAAAAAAGTTGTTTTTAAGTATTTTTCACTATTCATAAAAAATGGAAGTTCTCAGAAAAATACCAAAAATTCAACATAGGATAGTTTCGATATTCCGAATCCAAAAATGAAGTCCATTTTGAAATATAAAATTTCTATAATTTTAAAAAGAGGTTATTACTATTCATAACGGCTACTTTGATTAGTCGCGGTGTTTTAGAACTCGAAGTTGCGTACAATGCAAGCTATTGCATTATTGAATGAGAAGCGTATCGTGGAAGCTCGGGGTGTTACATGGATGATGTTTTCCTTCACCCATAATCAAAATCCCCACCGCCAGCACCCAGCTATCCCGATGGGTGGTGGCCTCGCTATCTATATAAAAATACCAAAGGGGGAGTTGAAATAGTATAGAAAAAAACTCAAGGAAAGGTGTAAGAATCATTGATTTTTTATTGGAAAACCTTCTATATAATGTTAACACTATTTTTGGTCATCTATTAGTAAAGAAAAAGAAATGATTTCATAATTTATAAATCAAAATAAATGAAAAGAAATGATTTTGATTTCTCTTCATTTTGTTTGGACATGAAATTTAGTAAAATAAAATAAATGATTGTCATTTCTCTCCATCTTGTTTGGTGAAAATTTTTAAGAGAAAATAAAAGAAATTATTTTGTTGAAAATTAGAAAAATAACCTTTTTTTAAAAATAATACATACAATATTAAAGGTTATACTTTCCCAATATAAAAAACCACCATAGTTAGATCTTCATGGATAGCACACCAACCACCTGTCTACTCAACATCAATAATTTATGTTAAATGACACAAATAAATCCTTTTAAAAAATGTTTTTTATTACCTTTTTTATAACAAATCAAAAAATAATAATTTTAATTTTAATCAATCATTATCCTTCATATCACTAAAATTTGGTAAACATTAAACTATGAGCATATATTAACAAAAAATAAATTTAAAAAAATAATTAAACAAATATATTAACCAATGAATTTCATAAAAATTACAATATAATATTTGTTTTTGTTTTTTGATAATTAATTTATCTTAAAAATAATTGATAATTTAAAAAATAATGGAGTTCAACCAGTTGAAAATTAATAACTGAAATTTCATAAAAAAAATCATCTTGCCCCCTTATAATGTATTTCATTTTATTTACTATTATTTATAAAATTATCTTTACAATATTAATATTATAGATTGAATAAAAATATAATAGTTTTTTTATATATTTCTTATAGTAATATAAATGGATGGTCATATTCAAAAAAATATATATTAATATTAATATTTAATTAAATAATTCATTAATATTATACATAATTTCACTTATTTGTATAAATCATAAATTTTTTAATTTAACCTAATAATAAATATATGATAAACCTATAGCAAAAATATGAAATATAATTAACAATAATTAATAGAAATATGATCTTGTGAAATTTTCAATAATAAATAAATTAATACGACCTATATATCAGGAAATAATTACAAGTTTTCTAATGAAATTATTTTTTATTCTTATAATCTTTTCATTCAATATGACTATTTGTATGTGCATTAAATAAATATCTAAAAAAATAATGTATTCATAATTTAAATAGTAATCGTGTACTACAAAAAAAGATTCAAATAGAAATCATTAATCTGAAAAACAACCAATTTTAAATCAATATATCATTAAAAAAATATAAGACTTGTAAAAAATGAATTACTTACAATAATGCATAAAGTGCATGATGAGGACGAGTGAAGATGAATCGCAACAGTTGAAAACAAGATGTCAAAAAATAGTAACTGGTGGTGGAATGAAATAATTTTAGGGTATATGAAGGATGTGTACTATCAACTGATTATGATGAAAATTATGAAGAGAAATGAAGCTGAAAATTGAAGGAATACTGACAGACGACTACTACAGCAGCGGGGAATGAAGCCCCAGGTTAAAGGGAAATGGAACAACATCTTGAAGTAATGAAAGATATGGATCCAGTGTTTATATAGATATATAGGGGTAATATGAGAAAATCAAAATACATCTCAATGAGGCACATGATTTCTCTCTGAATCATCCCAATTTTGGGATGATTCTAAATTGGGGGTAGAAGAGAAATGAGTTTCTCCCGGTTTCTCCTCGTTTCTCCCCCATCACATTTCTCTCCATCACTCTGATGTCTCCAAATGAGGGAAATCACTAGAAATCCACGCAAAGTGTTTCTTTTCCTCCCAAATCTTCCCTGCCAAATGAGTTGTAAGGGAGAAAGGAAAATCACCCAAACATCCACATACCCAATACCCTTTGTCGAAACCCTCCCATGAAATGACAATGGATGATCTCCCTGTGGGTCATGACCCCACATAGCAGAAGGTTATGAAGAAGTATCACTACTATATATATAAAAACACTATATGAAAGGATTTTATACCCACATAGCAAAACTCTATGTAGACAGAACCCAAACCTGCATAGCACAATGCTAAGTGGAGGTAACCCTATCCCACCTAGAAAAGTGTTATACAGAATGGGATATCCTGGGTTGTTTTTTTGTCCTAATATCATTACTTTCCTCTGTTATATCAATTGGTCCCACTTTGGTCACTCTTCAAACCATCCTAATGGCCTTCTCCACCAATATATGATCCCTAAATGTGCCTCATTGTGAGGTATCAATCGAAGGACTCCTTCAAAGCCACTAGATATGTATGATCAAATCATTGGACACACTAGTGTGTCCTCTCAAGCATACATACCCATGGTAAATGGGTTCCCATTGGCTACCTAAATAACAAGGGGGTCCTTGGAATTATTTTGAGCATACATTCCCATAGTAACGAGGCTTAGGACCTTAGGTATGGTTCTAAATGTCTCCCTAGGTCAAGCAGCCACATCGGTGGCCCGTAGGATTGACCTATTATTCTCTTTCATCTATTGAAATGGGAGGAATGGAGCACCCTAATTAGGTAATCCCCGCTAGAGTAATCTTCTATCCTTTCTTTTAGGAAGTCAAAATCCTCCTCCTCTTGGTCTGTCAGACCATGGCAAGATAGGTAGTCAAACATGACTATCCTGGTTACCAAAAAAAGAGGATATGGGAACTGCAACCCCATTTCCCTATCCCTTTAGACCATGGATATAAAAACAATAGAGGATATGGGCACGAGATATCTCTCTCTTTACCTTTTTCTTTGGGACTCTATCTCAACCACCAACAGACATGTGATATTTTTTGGTTTTTAGATCTACCGCTTCCTCTTATTTCTCACACCAAGCATGACTTGCATGGGCTTAGAGGTTTGTGGAAATCATAAAATCCACATGATCCCAATAAAAGTAGCCTCTTATTCAGTATAATCCCCAACCTTCTGAACTACATGGGCTCTGATTCCTATCTAGATGGGATATGTAGGAAGCCTCTATGTGGTTCAAACCAACACCCCAAATTCACCCGAATCTTCTCTTGTCCATATTCTTAGTAGGGTCATATCCAATTCATAGGGCTATATTCCTTTCAAGCCCCTTTGATAACCATCTTTATTAGCCTATATTCCCAGTAATATCATGTCCCCATCTGGGAGACCACATCTCTTTTAGATTCTCTGGGCCGCTTTGGTGTAAGTCCAACCCCATCCTTAGCTTGGAATCTTTTACATAGGCATCCTTATTGCATGACGTTAAGATGCATGGTCTAGTCCTTATCACATGAAATTAAGAGGTATGATATGTCTCATTAAGTGTCACTGAACTATGTGGGTTCTGAATCCTTTCACAAGGATACGTTGGAAGACCATCATTTGGGCCCGATCCCTACATCAAAATAATTCCCATCTCACTGGATGAGGGTGACCCATATCATACTTGGGAATGAATAAAGAATTTGTGAACATGTCCTAAATCAAAACTATAAGATAGTCCCATAATATTAAATAATTCCCCCAAAAAGGATGTGATGATCCAAACCTCTCATCCTCTCTACTAGTGTGAGTTATTAAGTGTCGTTGTCCAAGTTTCCCAATGAATGATGACCTTTGCAAAGCATGTTCATGAATCATCACAGATATGGGATTCATTGGGTGTTTCTGGTTCCATGAACAAACCTCGTTGGAAACCAACCCACCACAAATGGACATGAAACAAACCTAAAAACCCCTAAAATCCCTAAAAACCCCTAAAACCCAATAAAACCCTAAAACCCTAAAAACCCTAAAACCCTAAAAATATCTAAAAAACAAAAAACAAAAACAAAAAAACACTTAAAATACTAAAAGGACCCAAAAACACCTAAATCCCAAAAACCCCATAAAAAAACTTAAAACACTAAAAACCCTAAAACCTTAAACCCTTACAAACTTTAAAACCCCAAAAAAATTAAAAAAAATCTAAAACACTAAAAAAACTCTTAAAACCCTAAAACCATTAAAAAACAAAAAAAATCCCTAAAAAATCCCTAAAAACCTAAAAACCCTTAGATCCCATAAAACCTTAAAAACCATAAAAACCACTAATAAAACACTAAAACACTTAAAAATAATTAATCCCCTTATAACCCTAAAACCCCAAAAAACCATAAAGATCCATAAAAACCCTTAAATACCCGAAAAACCCTAAAAATATTGAAAGACCATAAAAACCCTAAAAGAACTAAAAAACCCAAAAAAATCATGGAAACCCTAAAACCCCTTAAAACCCTAAAAACCCTAAAAAACCCATAAAATCCCTAAAAACCCAAAAAACACTTAAACCCCTAAAATACCTAAAATCCCTAAAATATCAATAAACCCCAAAAAACCATAAAAATACTAAAAAACATAAAAAGCCTAAAATCACTTGAAACCCCCTAAAAACCATAAACCCCTAAAATTTCTAAAACCCATAAAGCCACAAAAAAATATCTAAAACCCCTAAAACCCCTAAAAACTAAAAACTATAAAAAAACCTAAAAACCCTAAGATCCTAAAAAACATTCAAAAAATAAAAAACCCTAAAACCCTAAAACCTATAAAAACAAAAAACCATAATACCCATAAAAATCCTTAAAACCCATAAACACTCAAAACCCATAAAACCCTAGAAACCCCTAAAAACCTAAAAAATCATAAAAACCCCGAAAACTCCTAAACATCCATAAAACATTCCAAAAATATAAAAGACCTTAAAACCCTAAAAACCCTAAGACCATAAAAATACCTAAAAAATAAACAACCTATAAAAACCAAAAAAACCACTAAAAACCTTTTCAAAACCTAAAAACTCTAAAAAACCTAAAAACCCAAAAAAACTCTTTAAAACCCTAAATCTCCAAAAAAGAAAAAAATCCCAAAGAAACAAAAAAATCCATTAAAACCCTAAAATAACTAAGAACAATAAAACCCTAATAGACTAAAAACCCTTGAAACCCCTAAAAAATATATAAAAACTCTAAAACCCCTAATAACCCTAAAACCCCCTTAGAAATAATAATAACCATAAAAACTCTTAAAAGCACTAAAAAACCATAAAAACCGTTAAAAACCCTGAAAATCTGGGGAAAACCCCCTAAACTCACATCAAACCAAAAAAACCTAAAAACCCCTAAAACCATTAAAAACCCTTAAAAACAAAAAAACAAAATACCCCTATAAGACCCTAAAACCCCTAAAACACATAAAATCCCAAAACCATAAAAAAACCTAAATAGCCATAAAAGACCCTAAAAATCCTAAAAATACCATAAAGCCCTAAAAATACCTAAATTCCTAAACCACAAAAAACCCAAAAGACCCTAAAAACATTAAAAACCCTAAAAGATACTAGAAACCCTACAAACTCTAAAAGAAAACAAAACACCATAAAACACCCTAAAGACTCTAAAAACCCTAAACAAATCTAAAAGACCCAAAAAACCCTAAAGACCATAAAACCCCTAAAGTACCCTAAAACTTCTAAAAACCCTCTTAGACTCTAAATACCAAAAATAACCTAAAAGACCCTAAAACCCCTAAAAGCCATAAACAACCTCAAAACCAAAAAAAAAACCATAAAACCCCTAAAAGAAAGAAGAAACCCAATGAAAACCCTAAAAGACCCAAAAAACCAAAAAACCCCTAAAATTCCCTAAAAATTAAAAACCCCAAAAAAACCCAAAAAACCATTAAAGAACCTAAAAACAATAAAAAATAAAATACCCTAAAACACTTAAAATCTTTTAAAGCCATAAAAAATAGAAAAAACACTAAATAAAAAAACCCATAAAAACCATAAAGTCTCAAAACCCCAAAAAACCCAAAAAACCCTAAAAGCACAAAGACACCCCTAAAAAATATAAAAACCATAAAAACATAAACCATCGTAAAAACCATAAAAACCCTTAAATGATACAAAAAACTAAAATACCCAAAAAAACATAAAAAATCCAAAATGCACAACCCTAAAACACCCTAATAAACCCTTAAACCCACTAAAGGACCCTAAAAATTATAAAACCACAAAAGACCCTAAAATCCATAAAAACATAAAAAGACCTTAACCCCCCCCCCCAAAAAAAAATTAAAAGACCCTAAAATGGTAAAACCCCTAAAAATAAAAAAATAAAATAAAAATAATAAAACCCCTTAACACCCCCCAAACCCCTAAAACCATAAAAACCATAAAAATCCTAAAACCCTAGAGGCCCTTAAAAACCATTAAAACCCCCAAAAAACCCTAAAACCCCACAAAATACCATTAAAAACTAAAAAACCCAAATAACTATAAAAACCTCAAAAAACCTGAAACCCTAAAAAAATACTAAACCCCCCTAAAAAACCAAAATCCCACTAAAAAACCCAAAAAAATCCCAAAACCCTAAGAACCCTAAAAAACCCTAAAACCCATTAAAAACCCTAAATTCCTAAAAAATCTAAAAAGCATAAAAACCCATAAAACCCCTAAAAGAACCTAAGAAAATAAAAAATACAAAAAACCCTAAAAGACTCTAAGCCCTTAAAAAACTTAAAAGTCACTAAAACCCCTATAAAAATCTAAATGACCTATAAAAGTCCTGAAAACACCCAAACACCCTATAAAAATTTAAAAACTAAAATATTGTAGAACACCCCCTAAAAACCCAAAACACCATAAAACCATAAAAATCCAAAAAATAAAGACTAAAACCCCTAAATCAACCCTAAAAACCTCAAAACATAAAATCATAAAAATGTGAAAAAAAATACCCAAAAAACCCTGAAAAAAACACTAAAACACATAAATAACCAAAACGACCCTTAAAACCCCAAAAAACCTAAAACCCAAAAAAACCATAAAAACACCTAAAAAGCCTAAAAACCCCCAAAACACTAAAATCCATAAAGATCACTAAAAAAAATAAAACACAAAAAGAACATAACCCCCCCCCCCCCCACCCCAAAAAAACTCTAATAAATCCCTAAAACCCAAATAAAATCCTTAAAACCCTTAAAAATCATAAACACCCGGAAGAACCCAAAAAACGATGAAAAACCCCAAAAGAACCCTAAAACCCATAAACACAATGAAACCCTAAAACCCCCACAAATAACCACATATATCTATAAAAACCCATAAAACCCCTTAAAACATTAAAAACCATAAAAACCGCCAAAATCCTCAAAAACACTAAAAACCCTGAAAAAATATAAAAACCATAAAAACTATAAAAAACATAAACCCTATACCCTAAACCCTATACCCAAAACCCTACACCCTAAACCCTAAAAAACACACCCTAAATCCTAAACCCACACCCAAAACCAAAAACACAACACCATACACTATAAACATAAAACCCAGTGCCCTAAACCCAATACCCAACACACTAAACACTAAACCATACAGGCTAAATCATATAACCTTCACCCTAAACCCTAAACCCACACCCTAATACATATAACCTACACCATAAACCCTAAATCTAACACCCTATACCCTATACCCTACACCATAAACCCTAATCTCAATACCTAAAACCCAATTCTATACACCGTATACCCTAAACCCTACAACCTACACCCTAAACCCTAAACCCTATGCTTTAAACCCTATACCTTAAAACTTAAAACTTAAACCCTAAAACCCACACCTTAAACCCGATAAACTACACCATAAACCCTAAACCCTACACCCTAAACCTTATACCTTGCACCCTAAACCCTAGACCCTACACCCTAAACCCTATACCCTACACCTAAAACCCTATACCCTACACCCTAAACAGTCAACCCCACACTCTAAACCCAATATCATAAACCCTAAACCCTATACTTTACACACTAAGAACAAAACCATATACCCAATACCCTACACCATAAACCCTAAACCCACCCTAATACTTTCACACAAAACAATATACTTGACACCCTAATCCCTATACCCTACACCCTAAATCCAATACCCAATACCTGAAACCCTAAACCCAAAACCCTATAACCTAAACCCCAAACCCCACACCCTAAGATTTATACCCTACACCCTAAACCCAACACCCTAAACCATAATCCATACACCATAAACCTTAAACTCTACACCCTAAAACCTATGTCCTACACCATAAACCCTAAACCCTACACCCTAAACAATAAAACATAAATCCTAAATACCAAACCATATACCCTACACCCTAAACCCTACACAAAAAGATCTATATCTAACACCCAAAACTATAAACCATACACAATATACCATATACCTTACTCCTTAAAAAATAAACCCTGCACACTAAATCCTATGTCGTACACCCTAAACCCAAAACCCTACACCGTAAACCATATACCATGCACCATAAACCATATACCCTATACGCTAACCCCAATACCCTACACCCTAAACCCTATACCAAGTACCATAAAACCTAAACCTTATACTCTAAACCATATACCCTCCACCGTAAACTGTAAACCCTACACCCTATACCATATACCTTTCACCCTAAACCATAAACCCTATACCCTAAATCCTAAACACTACACCCAAAACCCAATACCATATACCTTAAACACTAAACCCTACACCCTATACCTTACACACTAAACCCTAAACCCAACAATGTAAACCATATTCCCAAAACCCTAAACCTTAAACCCTACACATTATACCCTATACCCTACACCCTGAACCCTAAACCCTATACCCTAAATTATATACCCATCGCTCCTAATGCTATACCATACAACTTGAACCCTATACCCTACACCCTAAACCCTAAAACCCTTAAAACAACCCTAAAACCCCTAAAAATCCTTAAAAAATCCTAAAAACTCTAAATCTGTAAAAACCCTAAAACACTTAGAAATTATAAAATCCCTAAAATCCTTTAAAACCCTATCAAATCACTGAAATCCCTTAAAACCCCTAAGAACCCCTCAAACCCCTAAATACTATAAAAATAGCATTTTCATGCACCTTTCTTGCCCTAAATCCCATAAAAATACTAAAAAACCTAAAAAACCCTGAAAACACTAAAAACCCTAAACCCTCAAAAAACTCTTATAAACCAATAAGACACTCTAACATACTAATAAAAACCCTAAAAATCCTATAAAGCACTACTAACTGAAAATTAATTTTTTATCATCAAAACACTTTTAAGGATAAAGTGAGAAACCATAAATCCCTAAACCCTAAAAATATCTAAGAATCCTAAGGCATCGTTAAAAATCCAAAAAACCTAAAACCCTAGAAAATCCAAAAACCCCCCAAATATCTTAAAAACCCTAAAACACTAAAAAATAATTAAAACTCATGAAATTATAAAACACTATAGTAACACTAAAACCCCTTTAAACACTCAAGACACTAAACAAATAAAGAAACCCTTAAAACCCAAAACCCTAAAAACTCAAAAAAACCCCAAAAAATAACCCCTAAAACAATCCTAAAACCCCTAAAAACACTTAAAACCCCCAAAACCCTAAAACGCCCTAAAAACATAAACCCCAATAAAAATCCATGAAAACAATAAAAACCACTACAACCCCAAAAAAACCCAAAACCCCTAAAAATCCCTAAAAAGTGAAAAAACCCTAAAAATTCCAAAAACCACAAAAAATCCTAAAAACTCTTAAAAACCCTAAAATCCTAAAAACCCCAAAACCCCTTAAAACACTAAAAAAATCCTAAATAACAAAAATAACACTAAAAATTTTTCCCATAAAAACAACTAATAAACCTAAAATCCATAAAACCCATTAAAAACCTTGAAACCGTAAAAACCCTAAAACACACTAATAACCCTAAAACCACTAAAACTCTCTAAAACCTCTAAAGGACCCTAAAACCATAAAAACCCTAAAATAAACTAAACACTCTGGAAACCATTATAGACCCTAAAATGAAAACACAAACCCAAAATACACTAAAACATATAGAAACCCTAAAAGATCATAAAATACCCTAAAAACTCTAAAGGGCTCTAAAAATCCCTAAAACCCCTAAAACCATAAAAAACCTAAAAAACCATAAAACCCATAAAACCTCAAAAACTCTAACCATAAAAATCCAAAAAACCCCTAAAAACCATAAAAGACATAAAATCCCTAAACACCCAAAAAACACTAAACACCCAAAAAACTCTAAAAAAATTAAAAACTCAAAAAACCCGTAAAACCCAAAAAGGACCCAAAATTCCCTAAAGGACCCTAAAATTATAAATGAAAATAAAAACCCCTAAGATTACCTAAAATTCCTAAACCCATAAGTTAAGATGGTGGCGTATTATCCTGGCGTTCTCTCCCTCACGTCCCGGCTTCTAGGGTTTCCTTCGGATTCCCCTGGAGAAGGCGGGGTTAGATCTTCTCCCCGACCCTCTCGGCCTTGTGGGAGGAACTCGTGGTAGTGGTGGGTATATGTAGAGTCCTTTGGTGTAGATGTTATTCTTTGAAGGCTTCATGTTTCCTCAGCAGTGGAGACGATTGGGGTTTCGAAACCTTTTACAGCCCTGCCCTTTAGTGCTTGTGGGAGGAAATCTTGGCGACATCGGACTTCAGCAGTGTTCTCCGGACCAAAGGTGGTAGGAATCGGTGGTTGTTCCTCATTTCACTTTTCAGAGTCTTGATCTTGTGATGCTGAAGGTTTGTTTGGTGTTCTGGTCTGATCTTTTCTTCGATCCGCGAAGAAGATACAGGATGTGCGCTTTGGTCCCTTTGTGGTGGTGGTCTCGGTGCTTTAGTGGCCCCGTCTTCCTCAATTGGTTCTGTTTGCGCCTCAGGATATTGATCCTTTAGAGGATCCTAATAGGGTTTCGAGATTTGTTCGATGCTGGTTTTCAGCCCCAGATCGGGGGTGTGATTTTTGTTCTGATGTGTTTGAAGATGGGTCAAAGGGGTCAAGTACCTCATAGGAAAAGGTTGTATCAGCCTAGTTGAAGGTGGCGAGGGCATCATTGGTAGACAGGGGCTCATTGATGGTAGGATTTTGGACTTATTCGGTGGCTTCCTCCCAAGGGTTTTCCTTCTGTAGAGTCTGTTTTTTGGCAGCAGTGTGACGTGATTCTTTCTTTCTCTTGGTCTTTGGTGATGCGGATGCTCACAGATCTGGGGTCTGGAGTGATTTGGTGGTTGTTTGGTTTTGCAATGGAGGATGATGGTTTTGGAAGGCTTTTCATCAGTTTTTATGTGGTGTGGGCTCTTAGATCTGTTGTTCAATGATGGGCTCTGAAGATGCAGGTCTATTTTTATGGTTCCTCAGCTTTTTTTTTGTTTCATGTTGTTCATGCGGGATGGTTTAAGGTGTGCTATGATCAGGGTTATTTGTTAATCTGTGCTTTTCTGGAGTACCAAAATGGTACTTTTGGTTCTATGTATGGATGGTTTGGTTGTGAGATGCTTCTTGTGCTGGATGATGGATATGATGCGTGAGATGGAGCGTTTTTTGGTGATTGTGATCTTGCTAAGTTGTGTCACGTTTTGGCTGCTATGTTGGACTATGGTTTTTTGGGTTATGGCTAGTTTGGTTGTGAATCGTTACGGGTGCTAGATTTTGGTGATGTTGAGTGGCACTGGATGTATGTTTTTGGTTATGATACTTGGTGTGAAATTCTTGAAGTTGATTGGATAGGAGGTGATGATTTCTGGTTGTTAAGTTTCTGGGTGATGGCTGCTACTTGGATAGAATTTGATAAAAGTTGTTGGTGCTTGGTGTTGGTTGTTGTTTTTCTGCGAGGTGGTGAAAGTGATGACAATGGTGGTTCTGTGATGTTGGTGGTGAATCTTCCTGACAAAGAGGCGATGGATGATGACGGTGGTGGTTCTGAATCTGCTGTTGTGTTTGGCTTTGTGTGTTTTTTTTCATTTTTTATTTTTCTTTTTTGGGGTCTTTTGTGTCTTGGGTTGTAAGGGTTTTTGGGTGTGGGTTGATTGACCCCTCCCCTCCCTTGTCTGTTGTTTCTTTTTTTCATAATAAATTCTGAGGGAGTCGGGAATAGCCTGGCCTCACACCTCTTCTTCCCTAAACCCATAAAAGACCCTAAAAGTAATAAAAATAGTGAAACCCCCTAAAAATCATAATATAAACTAAAAGACCCTAAATACCCACAAATTAACCCTAAAACCCCTAAAACCCCAAAAATACACTAAAAGATCATAAGAACCCTAAAAAACACAAAAATACCAGGAAATAACCTAAAATTTTTAAAAGACCGTAAAACATAAAAACCCAAAAAACCCCTAAGAAATCTCAAAATAATGTTAGACCCCCAAAACCACTAAAAACCTTAAAAACTCCAAAATTGTAAAAATACTTAAAAACAAAAAAAAAATTAAAACCCCTGATAAACCCTAAAAACACTAAAAACCCTAAAAAATCCTAATACCCCTAAATTCCTAAAAACCCTAAGAACCCATAAAAACCCTAAAATCCATAAAACCCTTAAAACCCTAAAAACCCTTTACAACCCCAAATAGCCCTGAAACACTAAAAAAAACCCATAAAAACCCTAAAAATCCATAAAAAACATAAAAATCCTAGAAAACCCCCACAAAACACCAAAATATACAAAAAAACCTAAACCCCTTAAAAACCATAAAACTTTAAATCCCTAAAACCCCTAAAAACCCTACAAAACCCTAAAAAACATAAAAACACAAAAAAACTTATAAAACCCTAAAATCCACCCAAAAACAAAAAAAATCCTAAAAACCCTAATACTCATAAAAAACCTAAAGTAACCCTAAAACACTAAAAACCATAAAAAACATAAAAACCTTAAAAAACCAAGAACCCTAAAATGCCTTAAAAACATAAAAACCCTAACAACCCTAACAACCCCAAAAACCCTAAAGGCGCTAAAACCCTAAACACAAAAACCCAAAAAAACCCTAAAAACCCTAAAAACCCAATAAAACCTCAAAAAACCATAAAAACAATAAAAATACATAAAAGAATCTAAAAACCCTAAGAACACTCAAAGTCACAAAAACCCCTAAAACCCCTAAAAGTCCTTAAAACCCTAACTGACCCATAAAACCCCTCAAACACTCTAAAAACCCTAAAAACCCCTAAAACCCATAAAACCCTAAAGACTATAAAAACCCCTAAAAATAAAAAAAATACCGAAGACACCCTAAATGTCCCAAAAACCCCTTAAAATGATAAATACATTAAAATAACCCTAAAACCCTAAAACGCCTTAAAACCATAAAAACACTAAAAATACCAAAAAAACATTGAGGGCCCCTAAAAATGAATAAAACCTAAAAATCCTTAGAAAACCCTAAAAACACTATGAAACCCCTAAAACACTAAAAAAACAATAAATACCCTAAAAACCTTCAAAATCCAAAAACCCCACAAAAAAATAAAAAACCCTAAAATCCCTAAAACTCTTTTAGAAACACCTCTTCTCCAAACCCTAGAAAACATGAAAAACCCAAAAAATCCTAAAAATCCTAAAATCCTAAAAAACCTAAAAAAACCAAAACACCCTTATAAACTAAAAAATCCTAAAACATCCTAAAATTCCCCAAAAATTGTAAAGACCCTAAAACCCCAAAAAACACCTAAAAATCCAAAGAAAAACTAGAAACCCCAAAAACCCATAAAATCCTAAAACTTCTAACCCCCCTCAAAAAACTCTAAAAAACATAAAACCTGTAAAAATACCCTAAATCACTAAAAACCCCTCAAATCCCTTAAAACCACTAAAAACTAAAAACACAAAAAATCCTGAAAATCCAAAAAACCCTTAAAACTATAAATACCAAAAAACAATTAATTTTTTTAAAAAAGATCTAAAACCCCTAAAAACTGATTAAATCCCTAAAATTTGATTAAATCTCTAAAACCTTTAAAAATCATAAAAAACATTAAACACCATAAAACCCTAAAAACCCTATAAACTCTAAAAACCCTAAGAAAACCATAAGAATGCTAAAAAAAACCTATAAAACCCAAAAACCTCCAAAAACCCCTTAAAACCCTAAAAACCCCTAAAAACCCCAAAAACCTCAAACCCCTAAAAATGTAAAAACACTAAAAACTCAAATTAATCTAAAAACTTTTAAAACCCAAGAAAACCCTGATAGCCTTAAAACCCATAATACCCTAAAAAACCTAATATCCTATAAAAACTACCAAAATTCCCTAAAACAAAAAAAACTCCTAAAAACCACAAAAAACCCCTAAAAGCTCTTAAAAACCCTAAAAAACCCAAAAGACCCTATATAACCTTATAAAGCTCATAAAAGACCCAAAATCCCTTAAACACCGTAAAACCCTAAAACACCCTAAAATCCCTAAAAGACCCAAAAACACTAAAAAACCGAAAAAAGTCCCTAAATAACCCTATAAGAAAATTAAAATATCCTATAAACCCTTAAATTCTATAAAAACACTAAAACCCTAAAAACTCCAAAAAACCCTTAAACCCAAAAAAACCCTAAAAACCCTAAAATGCTAAAAAACACTAAAACTCTAAAAATCTCAAAACCCTAAAAAACCATAAAACCCCATAAATACCCTAAAATTTTTTAAAATCCCTTAAAACCCTAAAATAAACCGAAAAAGGTTAAAAATAAAAAAAACCTAAGAACCCTAAAATAACCCTAAAAATCCTAAAAACCCAAAAAAACCCTTAAAACTTTTAAAACCCTAAAAAACCAAAAAAATCCGAAAAATCCCTAAAATACCCTAAAACCACTAAAAATAATAAAAACCCTAAAATAAATAAATTCTTAAAATCCTTTAAAAATCCAAAAAACCCTTACACCCATAAATGGATCTAAAACCACTAGAAACCCCTAAAAACCTCTAAAAACCTTAAAACTTAGAAAAACAAAAAAAAACCCTGAAAACCCTTTAAAATCATCTTAAACCATACAAACCCTAAAAGACAAAAAAAAACACTAAAAAACCATAAAAATCCTCAGAACCCTAAAACCCCTAGAAAAAATAAAAAAGCACTAAAAACCATAAAATCCTTAAAACACTAAAAGGACTTAAAAACCATTGAATTACCTAGAAACCTAAATAAACTAAAATCATAAAAACTCTAAAAAACCTAAAATACCTAAAAAACCTAAAAACCCTAAAACCCTAAAAACCCTAAAACCCTAAAAAACTCTAAAAATATTAAAAACCCAAAAACAATTATAAAAATCCTAAAACCCCTTAAAACCCCTAAAAATCCTAAAAGCTTAAAAAACCCAAGCACCCAAAACCCCCCATAAAATAATAAAAACATTAAAACCCCTAATAAATCTGATAAAAACCATAAAAACCCTAAAACCCCTTAAAATCCTGAAACCCTGAAAAATACCTAAAACCCACCTAAATGGCCTAAAGTCCTAAAAACCCTAAAACCCCTAAAAACAAAAAAAAAACAAAGAAAAAATAAAAACCCTCAAACGCCCAAAAATATATAAAAAACCAAAAAAACATATAAATACTAAATACTCCAAAATAAGCCTTAAAACTCGCTAAAAAACCCTAAACCCCCTAAAAACTCAAAAAACCCATAAAACCCCTAAAAATCCATAAAAACCCTACAGCTCTAAAAATCCCAAAATCCCCTAGAAATTCCAAAACCCCTAAAATCCATAAAATCAATAAAAAACCTAAAAACCCTTAAAATCCTAAAAAAATAAAAAACACCTTAAAACTCTTAAAACACTAAAAAATATGAAAACCCATAAAAACATTAAAAAACCCAAAAAAAAACATAGAAAAAACTAAAAACCCCGAAAACACAAAAAATCCCTTAAAACCCCTAAAAACCAAAAGCCACATAAAAGCCCCTAAAATCCCTAAAACCCAAAATCCCATAAGAACTCCTAAAACACTAAAAACCCTAAACCCCTAAAAACCTTTAAACCCCCTAAAATCCCCAAAAAAATAAAAACCATAAAAACCCTTAAACCACTAAAACCCGTAAAAAACTAATAAAACCTTAAAGGACCTTAAAAACATATAAAAATCTATAAAACCCTAAAAACCCTAGAAAATTTAAATAGCCCTAAAAACACTACAAACCTAAAAAATCATAAAAACACCTAAAAACCCCAAAAGACGCTAAAAACCCTAAAACCCCAAAAGACCCTAAAACCCCATAAACACCCTTAAAGACCCTATAAATCCTAAAACCCCTAAAATATGTTAAAATAGTAAAATTTCCTAAAAGACACTAAAAACATGAAAAAACCTAAAAATCCATAAAATACCCTAAAACCCCAAAATGACTCTAAAAACCTTAAACCCCCTAAAAACCTAAAGGAATTTCAAACCCATAATTGAACCTAAACACACCAAAAAATCCTAAAGGGCCCTAATAACCCTATAGGATCTAAAAAACTCTAAAACCATAAAGGTTACTAAGATTCCCTAAAAACCCTAAAGGACACTAATCATGAAAAACCTATATAAGACCCTAAAAACAAAAAAAATCCCTAAATGAAAATAAAAACCCAAAAAAAATAGTAAAAACTAAAAAAACCAAAAAACTCTAAAACCCCTAAAAGACCTTAAAAACCCTAAAAGACAATAAAAACACTAAAATCCCTTAAAATACCGAGAAAAATTAAAAGTCCTTAAAAACCCTAAAAACATTAAAAGACCCTAAAAACTATAAAACCCCTAAAAAATACTTAAAAACCCTAAAACCTTAAAAACCCATAAAATCCCAAAAAAAACCTATAACAAAACCTTAAAAACACTAAAAACACGTAAAATTACCTAAAAATGTTAAAATACCCTAAAGGACCCTTAAACCTCTAAAACCATAAAAAGACCCTAAAAATCCAAAATACCCCTAAAGGTCCCTAACAACAAAAAACCAAAAAACACTAAACCTCATGAAAAACCTTTTTAGACCCTAAAACCCTTAAAAGACCCTAAAATCCCAAAAACACTAAAAGACACTTAAATTCCTAAAAAACCCAAAAAATCCATAAAAACCATAAATGAATCTAAAACCCTTGAAAAAATTAAAATACCTAAAAACTATAAAACTCTTAAAAACACTTAAAACCCTAAAAGACCCTAAAACCCCTAAAAACACTAAAAACTAGAAAACCCCTAAAAACCCTAAGACCCCTAAAAACCCCCAAAAACACTAAAAACTATAAAAACCCATAAAACCCTAAAAGATCCAAAAAAACTCAAAAAAATTAAAAACCCCAAAAAACTAAAAAAACCTCAAAATCCCTAAAAACTATTAAACCCCTAATAAACTAAAACTTCCTAAAACCCCTAAACCTCCATAAAACACCTTAAAATTCATAACCCTAAATACCCCAAAAAAACTTAAAACCACCCAAAAAACCATAAAAACCACAAAAAACACTAAAAACCCTTTAAACCATAAACACTCTTAAAACCCCTAAAACCATTAAAAACCTAAAAAAATCCTAAAACCCCATAAAAACCTTAAAACCCCTAAAAACTCCTAAAATACCCTAAAAACCTAAAAACCATAAAAGACCTAAAAAGGTCTTGAAAACCCTAAAATATCCCTAAAATACACTAAACCCCTATAAAATCTCTAAAAACCCTTGAAGATGGAGGCTCACTCCACCGGCTCTCTCTCTCGTTCGCTGCCCCTTCCAGGTTCTCTCCTGGATCTTGATTGGAGCTTTGGCATTGATTCTCAGCGACGATGGGTTTTGGATGGGCTCTCTTGTCTCAAGGCGGTGGTGACTTTCATCCGACATCTCTGTATCCCTCGCGCTCTGTCGATCTTGTCCTTTGATGGGACCATGCACTGTTGCACATCTGGGTTTCGACGGCTATGGAGGTTTCTCGATCTGGTCTCTGTTGAAGCTGACGGCCGTGTGGAGTCCAGGAATCCTTCGGATCTGGGGTTTCCACGGGAAAGTCAATGGGGTCACGTGCTTCAGTGGCAGAGAAGGTCGCTTCGGCTCCTTCGGATCTGGTCTCTTCAACGATGCAGTGCGCTGGGTTGGCCGGTTTTGCGATCCTCCCTACTGCCCACAGATCTGGGCTTGGGTGGAGTGCGGTGGCTTCTGTGGTGTTGCATCAGCTCTTGGTGGATACGGTTTGGTGGTTCCATGCCTGATCCAGCTTTGGGGGTTTAAAGATCTGTTCGTTATCGGTCTATGCCGGAGTTCCAGGTTTATTCTTCGACTCCTACTTTGATTCTTGCTGATATCTCTGGCTGGTCTGTGCATTGTTGCGATCTAGTTGTTTTCCTACGGTGCCAAAGTGGTCTGTTTGGCTTGGTGATGCTAGTATTGTTTTCTAGTCCTGATGTGAGGTGCTGCATGCTGGTTGTGCTTTGCTTTTTCTGGGTCTCTGTAAGGGCGATTTGGGCTGTGGTTTGGTTGTTGGTGGCTTTTTTCCCCTAGTTGTGCTGTTGGGTGCGCCTGATGGTGAGAATTCCTGCTGAGATGATGTTGGCCGATGGGAGGTGTGTTGCGGTTTGGTTTGTGATCCTTTGTGTTGTTGCTGGTCTGGCTGTGTTTTGGCGTGGATTATGGCCTTTGGTTCTGTTGAGTAGTGAGGGAAACTGTCCTGCCTTTGGGTGTGTTTCTTGTTGGAAGCTGGAGAGCTGGTGGCTGGTTACTGATTGGCTGGGACGTGACGCTGTGGTGACTGATGGCTTTGGTGATGGTGGTCGGATGCTGCTGGTGGTGAATCCCATTGGTGCGGAGCTGCTCGATGTTGAATGGTGTGTTCCTGAACTTTGGTTACTGCTTAGCTGGGAGGTGCTGAAGGAATTTTGTGGTCGCGGTGATTGGAAGTGGTGTTGGATGCTGGTGTTGGCTGGACGTGCTGTAATGATGCTGCTATTGTGCCTAGTTTTCGAGTCATTTTCTCTTTTTTTTTATTTTATTTTCTTTTTGTGGGCTTATCTTTGGGTATGGGTTGATTGACCCTGCCCCGCCCGGTCTGATTTGCTACCTTTTTTCTTAATAAAATTTGGGGGGTCAGGAATAGCCTGATCCTACACTGACCTTCACCTATAAAATCTCTAAAAGACACTTAAACCCCCTTAAATACCTTAAAACCATAAACCCAACTAAAAAATATAAAATCCTAAAAACCAAAAAAAACCCTAAAAACTCTAAAAACCCTTAAAACAGCCTAAAACGCTAATAAAACACTCCAAAATCCTAAAAATCTAAAACAAAACTAAAATCCTTAAAACCCTCTAAAATTATAAAAACCCCTAAAAATCATAGAGACCCCGAAAAACCCAAACAAACCAAAAAACCCACTACAAAACCCTTAAAACTCTAAAAAAATAAATACCTTAAAACCCTAAAACTCTAATAAACCCTAAAAATCATAAAAACCCTAATAACCCAAAAAAACCCCTTAAAAACCCTAAAAACCCATAAAACCATAGAAAACCCTAAAAACACTAAATACCCTAAGAAAAACCTAAAATTTCTAAGGAAACACTTAACACCCATAAAACCCCTTAAAAACCAAAAAATCCTAAAAACACTAAAACCCCTAAAACCCTAAAAACCTAAATGAAATCTAAAACCCCCAAAAACCCAAACACCCCTAAAAAGAATTCAACCCCCCCCCCCAATCCAAAAAACCCTAAAATCCATAAAATCCCCTAAAACACTAAAATACCTAAAATTTCTAAAAACAACCCAAAAACCCCGAAAATCCCTAAAAATGCCAAAAATACATAAAAACCCTAAAAATACCTAAAACTCAAAAACCCTTAAAAAAATAAAAACACATAAAACTATAAAAAAACACGAAACCATAATCCACAAAAAATATGCCCAAAACCCAACACCCTATACCCTATACCCTAAACCCTAAACCTTAAAGTCTAAATATTAAAACCTAAACCCAATAACATATACCCTAAACCCTAAACCCTACACCTTATACCCTAAACCCAATACCCTACACCCAAAACCCAAAAACCTAGAGCTAAACCCTATATGACTCACCCTAAACCCTAAACCATACACTTTAACACATATACCATATACCCTAAACCCTAAACCCTAAACCCTATACACTACACCAAAATCCCTAAATCCTACACATGAAACCCTATACCCAACACATGAAACTCAAACCCTCTACCCAAAACCATATACCCTACACCCTAAAACCTAAATGTTACTCCCTAAACCATATAACTTACATCATTAACCCAAAACCCAAAACCCTAAACCCAATACAAAACAACCAAAACCCAAAACCCTATACCCTAAAACCTATACCCTGCATCCTAAACCCTATACCCTACACCCAAAACCCTAAACAAAACACCATAAAACTTATAACCTACACCCTAAAACATTTACCCTACGCCCTAAACCCTATATCCATCACCCTAATCACTAAACCCTACACCAAAAACCCTATACCATACACCCTAAACCCTATACATTTCACTATAAACCCAAAAACCAAAACCCAAAACATTATACCCTACACCCAAAACCCGATACTCTACACACTAAACTCTATACCCCATACCATAAACCCTAAACGCTACACCCTAAACCCTAAACCCAACACCCGAAACACTAAACCCCACACCCTAAACCTTATACCCTACACCCTAAACCCAAAACCTTAAACCCTAAACACTAAATCCAAAACCCGAAAAAATAAACCATTAACCTTGCAACCTAAACCTTATACCCAACACACTAAACCCAAAACAAAACATCTGAAACTTAATATCCTACACCCTAAACCTTAAAATATATACCATAAACCCTATACCCTACACCCTAAAACCTACACCCTAAACCCAAATCCCTACACATTAAACCCTACATCCTAAACCACATACCCTACACCTTAAACCCTAAACCTCACAACCTAAACCCTATACCCTACACCCTAAACCCTATACCCCGTACACTGAACCCAGAAACCTATGCCCTACACACTAAACCCTACACCCTAAACCATATACCTTGCACCATAACCCATAAACCCTACACCCTAAACCTTTTACCCTACACCCTATACCCTAAACCCAAAACCATAATCATTATACTGTAAAACCTAAACCCCAAACCCTCAACCCTATACCCTACACCTAAACCCGACACCCTAAACACTATACCATACACCATAAACCCTAAACCCTACAACTAAAACCCTATACCCTACACCCTAAAACTTCAAGAATAAACCATAAACCCTACACTGTGAACCATAAAACCTACACCTTAATCCATATACTCTACACCCTAAACCATATACCCTACATTGTAAACCCTATACCCTCTTTGTTACTAGATTAAAGACGTCGCTAATGTCTATGCCTTGGACTCCCCCCTCTACGGGGAGGGCCTTCATTTCTTGCTGATAAAGACAGATTCTTCCCTTTCTCAGATCTTGACTCGCTTCCAGATTTTCTGTGGATTGATCTTTTCCTTAAGTTGTTGGGTTTTCACGAAGGTCTTCTGAAGCTTCCACTGTTGATTGCGGAGTTAAACAAGGATTATGCCTTGTATAATCTATCCCTGGTAGCTAGGTTCTTGAATTGGTGTCCCCCAGTTGATGTTTTTGACAGGTTTGTGTTTAAACACTGGGATCTCTGGGATCATTCCACTGTTGGTTTGGTCGATTCCTGTCACATTTTGATTTGGTTCTCTTCTAAGGAGGATCTTATTCAGGCTTGGTCTGCAGCTCCTCGTAGATGTGATGCTGCTTGTTTTCCCTCTTCTGGTGGAACTTTGACTTCCATCTACATCGTGATTCCCCATTGATGGAAATTTTAGTGAGGGTTCCGGAGCTCCCCCTTCGTTTCAAAACTTTTCTATTATTTCAATGTTGATAAATTGGGTTGGAAGTTTCTTGTGTGTGGATAGTAGAACTAGGGCCCTCTACCACCCAGTTGGTCTGAGGGTCTGTTTTGAAATTGATGTTTCGAAAGATCTGGTCGAATTTTTCTAGATTGAAATTGGTGAGGAGATTCGGTGGAATAAACCAGTGGTGTTTGAATCATGGGTGAGCTTCTGGGAATCTTGATTTACTCTTGTCCATGTGAAAAGGGATTGTAGATGTAGGGGTAGTGAGCATCTTGTGACTGGGAGTGAAAAATAGGCCATATCTCTGAATCTGGGGTTGGAAATGGAGCTTGAGGCAAGGAAAGAAACTCTGTGGGATACCTTGTTGGACGTTGGGAGGGATGCCAGGGTGGAAGAAGGGGGACCTTCCTCCTGGTAGGGTGTTGAGGGGAAAGCCATGATTAAGGGAATTTTCAAGCGACTGAAGGGTTCCCTAGGAATGGTGGGTGATGAACCTTCCTCTACTGAGGTGGGGGATAAAGCTCTTGATGAAGACGGAGTTGTGGCCTCTAATTTGAAGGTTGATCCTATCAGGGATGAAATCGAGCATCCGAGCCTCATTGGTGAAGATATGGAGAGAGATCCGCTACCAAATCCTTCATCAGTTGTTGTGCAAAGAAAATTCTAGGGACAAGATTTGGTCTTAACCTCTAATTGGTTTGCGGGCTTAGATCCTATGGATTCAATGGGAAATGAGGAGGGGCTCTTGTGAGTCAGGAATTACAGGTTATGGCAGCTAAGTGTGATTATGATGACTGTCAAGAGATGGCTCTAATTCCCTTTTGTAAAGGAATTAGGCAAATGGGAGTGGAGCATAATCCATTACCTTCTGTGAAAATGCCGGAGAAGGTGATGTCTGATGCTGTTGTGCTTGGGGACGGTCTGATTAATGCCCTTCAGCCTGGTCAGTAGTCTGATAACCTTCCTGCAGTTAGGAGGACTATTGAGAAACCTAATCCAAGCTCTTCTCTTGTTCTGTTTGAGACTCTACCTTCGTGTGTTGAGTTGTCTAAAAAGATAATGTTGGACTGTTTGAAAATCCCCTTTGAGCATCATCAAAAAGAGATCCTGCAGAAGCCAGACCTGTAACTAGTGTTCTTCCTTGGGGATGAGAATGATGAACATATAAGGTTGGGAGAAATTTTTAGGGATTGTGATAAAATTATGTATGTTAATTTGGCTAGGATTAGGAGGGATCAGGCTTCGATGGGTCTCCCTGGTTCTTATGTCTTGGACTCATGCCCCCGTAAGAGGAATCTGCGGTCTGTCCCTAGATCTGGTAGTCAGGGAGTTGTGGTTGAGCCTGCTTCTACCGATCATAGAAAGGATGGAAATATCAAGCCTAGGGAACTGAGTGCTGATGATATGATACAAAGAAAGAAGGCGGGTCTTGGCGCGCCCCCAGTGAAGCGGAGAACAAGAAAGGATTATTCCTCCCTTCCTAGTCTAATTGCTACCAGAGCTTCCTCCAAGTCAAGTAAAGTTGAGGAAAATTCCCATGGCAAGGAAGGTCGGGCAGGCAAGGTGCGGCCAAATGTGGATCTCAAGAAGTATTATTCATCCTTTCTCAAGCAATATGAATCTTCTAAATGGGAGTCAGCGGAGTCAGATGCTTCCTCTGGTTATGGTGCTGATGGGGATCCTTATGGGGATGGAGAAGTAAATTTGTAGCTCCTGTCTCTTTATTTTTTTCTTTTGGGTCTTTTGGACTTTGGTGTGTGGGGGTTCAGGACTTTTGGTCTGGGTCGTTTGACCCCACCCACCCTAGTCTGCTTTTCTTTTCTTTTATAAATTTTGGGGGGTTAGGAATAGCATGGACTCACACATTCCTTGTCCTAAAGACCCTAAAACTATAATAACCCTAAAACCACAACAAAAACCCTAAAAAACATAAGAAACCCCTCAAAAACTATGAAAAAATAAGCTAAAAACTCTACAAAGCCCTAAAAACCCTAAAAATCCTAAAAATCCAAACAAAACCCAAAACCCCTAAAAATAAAATAAAACCTATAAAATAATAAAACCCTAAAAATATTAAAAAACTCTAAAATGTCTTATAAACCCTAAAAGACCTTAATAACTCTACAAGACCCTAAAACCCATAAAAATCCTACATAACCATAAAAACCAATAAAACCCCTAAAAACCCCAAAACCCCTAAAACCCCTAAAAACTCTAAAACCTTAAAAACCAAAAAACCTCTCCTAAAACCCTTAAAAATAATAAAACCCAAAAATCCATAAATACCCATAAAAACACTAAAAATACCTGATAAACTCTAAAGAATCTAAACACCCCTAAAAACACTAAAATCCCTAATAAATTCTAAAAACCCTAAACATCCTAAAAACCCAAATAACACTAAAACACCTAAAAATCCTTAAGACCCTAAAAAACCCAAAACCACCCTAAAACCTGTAAAACCCCTTCAAAACCCTAAAAAATCTAAAAATTTTAAAAACCATAAAAATCCCTAAAAACCCTAAAAATCCAAAAAACCATAAATATTTACAAAAACCCCCATACACCCTATAAATCATAAAACCCTAAAACCCCTAAAAACCCTAAAAATCCATGAAAACCCATAAAACCCTAAAACATTTCCAAAAACCCTAAAATACCTAAAAAATGCATAGATCCCTAAACCCCTTAAAATCACTAAAAACTCCTAAAGCCCTTAAAACCCAAAAAAATCCTAAAACCCAAAAAAAATCCTAAAAACCCTTTAAAATCATAAAAAACCCTAAAACCCTTAAAAACCCTAAAATGCACATATAAAACCCTAAAACACCCTTAAACCCCTAAAACAAAAAAAAATCCAAATAAAATCACAAAAATACTAAAATCCCTAAAAAAAATTAAAAACCCTAAAAATCCTAAAAACCCTAAATCCACGTAAATATTCCTAAAACCCACTAAAACCCTAAAAACCCTAAAACCCCTAAAACACCAAAAAAACATAAAAAAATAAAAACATAAAAACCATAAAACACTAAAATTCCTAAAAAAACTAAAACCACTAAGAATTCCTAAAAACTCTAAAAACCCATAAAAACCCAAAATAATCTAGAACCCTAAAACCCCTACAGGGCCCAAAAAACCCTAAACCCCTAAAATAACTAGCATACCCTTAAAAACACGAACAAACTCTAAAAGACCCTAAAAACGACAAAAACCCTAAAAGACACCAAAAAACCTAAAAGAGCATAAAATTCCCTAAAACTCTTAATGAATCTTAAAATCCTAAAAATCCCTAAAGGACACTAAAACGCATAAAACCCTAAAAGATCATGAAAACCCTAAAAAACCCATGGGACACTAGCACCTTAAAAACCCTAAAGGACCAAAAAATCATGAAAACCCTAAAGGACCCTAAAACCCAAAGAAACCCTAAAACCCCAAAAACCATAAAAGACCCTTGATACCCCTAAAACCCCTAAAAGACTAAAAACCCAAAAAACCCTAAAAGACACTAAAATATATAATCATCCTAAAAATACTAAAAACCCAAATAAACACTAAAAAACATGAAAAACATTAAAAACCCTAAAAACTATAAAACCCCTAAAAAATGTTAAAAACCCTAAAAGAACCTAATAAACCTTAAAAACCCCAAAAAAACTAAAAATCCTAAAAAAAATAAAATACCCTAAAATACCCTAAGAAACCCTAAAAATTCTATAACACTAAAACATAAAAAAAATGATAAAACCCTTAAAAACCCCCAAAACCATAAAATCTTAAAAAACTTAAAATTCCCTAAAACCCTAAAAACCATAAAACCCCTAAAGACCCAACATACTTTAAAATCCCTAAAAACACTAAAACCCCCTAAGACCCCTAAAAACCTTAAAACCGCCCAAAAAGACACTAAAGGCCCATAAAACCCCTAAAAAACCGAAAGATTTCTAAAATACCCTAAAGGATCCAAGAAAATCATAAAACCCTAAAAATACCCTTGAAAGCCTAAAAACCCCAAAAACCATCAAAGTCACAAAAACCCTTGAAAGACCCTAAAACCCTCAAATACCCCAAAAAAACCCTAAAACCCCCCAAATCCATAAAAGAACATGAAAAACCTAAAAATTTTAAAAGACCCTAAAAAATGTAAAAGACCATAAAACCCTAAAAACCATAAAAACCATAACCTTTAAAAGCCCCTAATTAACCACAAAACCCCTTAAAACCCTAAACACCCTAAAACCCCTAAAATCATTAAAAACCCAAAAAAAATCCTTAAAACCCTAAACAACCATGAAAACCTCTGAAAAACCCTAAAATCCCTAAAAACCCTATGAACTATAATGAACCCAAAAAACCATAAACCCCAAAAAACCTTAAAATACCCCTAAATTATCAAAAAACATAAAACCTCCTAAAACCATAAAATCCCCCCAAACCCCAAAAAACACCCAATGACCCTAAAACCATAAAGAAATACTATAATCCTTAAAACCCATAAAAACCCTAAAACTATAAAATCCCTAAAATCCATAAAAATATCCTAATGAACCCTAAAATTCCTAAAAACCCTTAAAGCACCCTAAAAACACTAAAAACTGAAAAAACCCATTAAAACATACTCAAAGACCCTCAAACCCCTAAAGGAACCTAAACCCCTTAAAAATATGAAAAGACACTAAAAATTGTAAAAACACCTAAAAACCATAAAATATTTAATAAACATGAAATATCATAAAAAACCAAAAAAATACTAAAAACCTATAAAAAGAAAGATGCCTAAAAACCCAAAAAACACTAGAAAATACCTAAAACCCTAAAAAACCTACAAACTAAAAAACCACTAAAACCTAGAAAAAACCAAAAAGAAACCAAAAAACCAAAAAACCCAAAAAACCATAAATCCCTAAAAAAACACAAAAACTCCCAAAACCCTTAAAAACCCAAGAAAAACCAAAAACCCTAAAAATATTAAACATCATAAAATACGTAAAACCCCTAAAAACAATAAAAAATCCCAGCCCCTAAATAATAAAAAAAACTAAAACCCCTAAAAAGGCCTAAAACCCTAAACCCTAAAAATTATAATAATGCTAAGAAACACAAAAACCCAAAAAAAATAAAAATACCCTAAAACACTAAAAATTTATAAAAACTAAAAAAATCCCCTTAAATCCCTAACAACCCCAAAACCCCTCAAAACCCTAAGAAACCCCTAAAAATACTTAAAAACCCTAAAACCCCTAAAAATACTAAAAACACTAGAAGCACTAAAAACCATTAAAACCTATAAAACCCCTAAAAACTAATAACCCTAAAAAACCCTAAAATAATTAAAATCCATAAAAGCACTATAAACTCCTAAAACCCTTACAACCCTAAAAATACTAAACCCCTAAAAACCCTAACACCCTTTAAAATCCTAAAAATCCTAAAACCCCTAAGTAGCTGGTCTTGTTTTGGCTGAGTGGTGTTGGATGCTACTTTGTGGTGGTGGATGGTTTGGCTATAAGTTGATGTTGGTGCTGGTTTCTGGTTATTTTATGATGTGTTGTGTGCTGGATATGCTTTGTGGTTTATGGGCTACTAGAAGGAGTGTCTGTGCTACGAATTCTTTCTTGTCTTGGATGCTGGAAATTCTATGCCCCTCATTGTGCTGCTGGCTGTGAGTTGCTAGTTTGTTGGTTGTTTCTTGGCTGTAATGTGTTAAAGATGTTGTTTCTGTTTCTGTTACTGGTGGTTCTGTTCTGCTGGAGATGTATATTTCTAGTAGGTGGAGCTGGATGATGATTCGATGTTGCTGATGTGTTGGGTGATGGATGATTCTTGGATGGGATGTGATGAAGGGTGTTGGCGTTTGGTGATGCTTGCTGCTTCGTTGTGCGATAGTGAAGGTGGGATTTATGACTACGATGTTGGTGGTTTTGTGATGCTGGTGTTGGTTGTGCTTGGTAAGGAGGTGTTGGCTGATTAAAATGGTGCTGAGAGATGTTGGTTACTGTTTGGCTAGGAGAATGCTGGAGTTGGATGAGAGGTGATGAAGCTGCTGTTGTGTTTGATCTTTTTTGTCTTTTTATTTCTTTGTTTTCCTTTTGGGGTTTGTTTTTTGGGTATGGGTTCACTACAAGAAATTTTAGTTTTTGTGCCTCCTGAAGCCGGTGACTGCCATTGGCGGTCGCTAAAGAGGGTATTAGTGACCGCCATAGGCGGCCGCTAATATGAATGTAAAATTCCAGTGGGAATTTTCCCACGCGCACATCTTCTTCTTCCCTCCTTCTTTAGCCGCTACAAATCCAGTCGACGCCGCATGTCGCCGCACGCTGCCGCATGCTGCCACACGCCGCCTCTCTTCATGTCATACCATGCTTCCTAACAGCACCCTCGTGACTGCCGTCTACATTCCTAACAATCTCGAACCCTCGCCTCAGACTTCCGGCGGCCTCATCCTCATCACCCAAACAACCCAACATCCACCTACCGTCGTGTGTCCTCCATGGCCAGTGGAGAAAAGCTCATGTGTCCCTTGCCACACATATGCCGAGAAAAGGACCCACATTTGGACCATCAAAACACTTTTTTGATGTAAAACATTAGCGACCGCCAATGGCGGTCCCTAAAGGCTTTTACTGACGAAGCTAATGCGACCGCCAAAAGCGGTCGCTGGGCGGTCGGTAAAAGCTTTAATTCAAGTAGTGGTTGTTTGACCCTGCCCCTCCCCGGTCTGCAGTGTCCTCTTTTTCTTAATAAATTTTGGGGGGGCCAGGAATAGTCTGGTTCCCGCATCTGCTTTTCCTAAAAACACTATAACACTAAAAAATCCAAAAAATTGCTAAAAATTTACCCCCCAGCCCTAAAAACCATAAAATTTTAAAAACCCAAAATGGCATAAACCTCTAAAAACAATAAAAACCCTACAACCCCTAAAAATCCAAAATACCCTAAAAACACTAAAAATAATAAAACACCATAAAACCCCTAAAACCCTTAAAACTCCCCAAAACCCTAAAGGCACATAAAACCCATAAAACTTTAAATAACCCTAAAACACCCTAAAGGATCCTAGAAAACCATAAAACCCCCAAAAGAACCTAGAAATCCTAAAAACACCAAAACCCCCCTAAAACCCTAAAAGACCGTAAAACCTCTAAATGGCCCAAAAAAACCTTAAACCTATAAAACCCCCTGAAACCCCCAAAATCCCTCAAAGACCATGAAAACCCTAAAAATTTTAAGACCCTAAAACCCTAAAAGACCCTAAAACATGGAAACCCTAAAACCCTAAAAAATCTAAAAATCCCATGTCTGTTGTGTCTCTTTTTTATTTCTAATAAATTTGGGGGTCCGGGAATAGCTCGACCCTCACATCTTCCTTTCCCTTAAAACCCTAAAACCCCTAAAACCCAAAAAACCTAAAAAACTCCTAAAACCCCTAAAAACCTTGAAAACCTCTTGAAATCCCTAAAATCCCATAAAATCCCTAAATACCTAAGAAATATAAAGAACCCAAAAAACCAAAAACCCCAAAAAACCTAAAAATAACCCTAAAATATCAAAAAAAACATAAACCCACCTAAAAACCAGAAAATCCCCCAAAACCCCAAAAAACACCCCATGGCCCTAAAACCTCTAAGAGATCCTATAATCCTTAAAAACCATAAAACTCTAAAATCCCTAAAACCCAAAAAAATCCCTAAAAATATCCTAAAGGACCCTGAAAACCCTTAAATCACCCTAAAACACTAAAAACTACAAAACCCTTTAAAGCACACTCAAAGATCCGAAAAAACCCTAAATGAACCTTAAACCCTTTAAACCCCTGAAAACATTAAAAGACACTAAAAATTTTAAAAACACCTAAAAACCCTAAAAACCATAAACTCTTTAATAACCTTGAAAAATCATTAATACCCTAAAAACCTAAAAATGTTAAAACCCTAAAAAAGATGCCTAAAAACCCAAAAAACACAAGAAAATTACAAACACCCTAAAAACAATTCAAAGTATAAAACCTATAAAACCTAGAAAAAACCACTAAGAATTATAAAAACCCCTAAAACCCAAACAACAATAAATCCTAAAAAAACACTAAAACCCTCAAAACCCATAAAACCAAATAAAACCCTAAAACCGTAAAAAACCCCTAAACACCATAAAAGGCATCAGTGTGCTTTGGATGCGCTCTCTAGATACAAGGCGGTGGTGGTTTCCTATCTTCGGTGGCTTCATATTTCCCGAGTGGTGACTTTTGAGTCTTCGGCTTCAGATCCAATCAAGGTTTGGCTTTTTTTGTGGTGGCTCTTTGGTGATGAGTTTCTCTCGAGAGTCTCCATTGCGACCTTATGGTGTTGGATCTCATCTCTCAGGAGGAAGGTTTCAAGGTCAGTTGCGATGTCTTGGGTGCGTGGATCTGGGGCTTCCACAGACAGGTTAACGGTTGAAAGGGTCTCAGCGGTAGACAAGGTCTCTTCGGCAGTGGGAGTTTTCCGGTTCTTTAGTTGCTGCGGTGTCTACTCTCGGCTTAGGTGTGGTGCGATGTTGTGGCTTTGTCCTTCTTCTATGTTGCAGCTGATTTCGGTTCTGAGCTCTGGGGTTCTTTGCTGGTTCGTTTTTATTTTCAGTAGAAGATGGTGGTTTTAGAAGGTTTTTCTTTAGCTTGTTGGTGGTATGCTTGGCTTGGTGGTGCGGGCTTCCAGATCTGTCAGTCAATGGTTTGTACCGAAGATGCAGTAGTTTGCGCAAAGGATGCAGTTCGGGTGGACCTATGATGGAAGAATGCGCTTGGCGCTTGATGATGCGGGATCTTCCAGTGCTCCGCTTCGATTCTGTTCTATGGATGCTTCCTTGTCTTCGACTCAAATCTGGTATGCTTCCTCTTTCATGGAATTGTTGTTGCGTTCTTGCTCTAGTTTTGGTGTGCCGTTAGATCGTGGTTTTTTGCTCTATGGGTTCAATCTGTTTCTTTGGTTCGCTTTGCTGGTGGCTTGGTTTGTTGGTTGCATTATGGTAATGGTTCTGAATGATCTGCTGGATGGGATGGGTTATTTTTTAATGGTTTTGACGCCGCTATGGGGTTTGGTGTGGACTGATGCCAGTAATGATTTCTGGAATTGGTGTTGTTGGATGCTTGATGTGGCCTGGATGAACGTAGATTGGTTGGGAGTTTTTGGTTTCTGTAATGGCAATGCTGGTGGATGGCTTGGCCGTGAAGCTGGACGTGGCTGGAGGTTTGGCCCTGAGTTGCTGACAGGGATGGCTTGTTGTGGAGGGTTTGGCAGTGGGCATCCTCTTGTGTCGGTTGTTGGTAGGGAAGAAGAGTTGATGAGGTCTAGAGGTTGGTTGGTGTTATGGGTTGTTCTGTTTGGCTGGGTGACACTGTTGGAGATGCTGATAAGTGATTTTGTGGCTATAATGACTGGATTATGCTGGATGCTGGACTTGGCGAGATTAGAGGTTGGTCGTTTCTTGGTGGTGAGCTGCTGGATGCTGGTTGATGCCAGTGCTGATGATGGTTGCTACTTGTTGTTGTGTGTGTTTTGTTTGGGTTTGTTTTGCTTCTTTTCTTTTTTGATTTTTCCTTTTTTGTGTGGGTTTTAAGGGGGTTTTGGGGTGTGGGTCGTTTGACCCCTCCCCTCCCTTGTCTGTTGGGTCTCTTTTCTTCTTTCTAATAAATTTGGGGGGGGGGGGTAATAGCCCGACCCTCGCATCTTCCTTTCCCTTAAAACCCTAACAACCTAAAACCCCTTAAAAACACTAAGTAACCCCTAAAAATCCTAAAAACCATAAAACCCATAAAAATACTAAAAAAACTAAAATCAATAAAAACCCGTAAAAACCCTAAAACCCCTGAAAACACTAATAACCCTAAAACCCCTAAAATCCTTAAAACCCCTAAAAACCCAAAAACATTAAAAAACCCCCTAAAAACCTAAAACCCAAAAAACTGCAAAATTCCCTAAAAACCATACAACCATAAAAAACCCTAAAACCAATAAAAACTATAAAACCCCTTAAAACCCCCTAAAACCCCCTAAAAACCATAAATCAATAACAAAACCCTTAAAAACGATAAAAACTCTAAAATTCCTAAAAACCATAAAACCTTTAAAAATCCTAAAAGTCCCTAAAACCCTAAAAACACTAAAAGTCCCTAAAAACAAAAAACCCTAAAAGAATCTCAAACCTTATAAAACCCCAAAGGCCCATAAGACCATAAAAAATGTAAAACCCACCAAAAACCCCTAAAACACCATAAATTTTTTAAAAAACTAAATACCTTAAAAACCTAAACAACCAAAAAAACCATAAAACCCACTAAAAATCCATAAAACACTAAAAAAAACCAAAAATGGATAAAATCCCAAATACCCAAAAGCCCTGAAAATCCAAAAAAAACCAAAAATCCCCTAAAAACTTTTATAAAACTCTAAAAAATCTAAAAACACTTAAATAACCAAAAGGCACTAAAAACCCCTAAAAACCATAAAACCCTATTTCCCTAAGAAAACCCTAAAATCCTAAAAAACCAAAAAAAAAAACCAAAGAATCTATAAAAATATGAGGAACATAAAAAAATTGAGAAAATCATAAAAACCCAAAGAAAAAACAAAAAACTCCGTAAAAACAATAAAAACCCTAAAACCAAAAAAATATTCCTAAAATAACCCTAAAACACAAAAAAAAACTCTAGAAAACCCCAAACCCCCCCCCCCCCCAAAAAAAACCTCCCAAAACCCTTAAAAACTGAAAAAACCTAAAAACCCAAAAAAACTCTAAAATTAACTTAAAATGATTCAAGACCCTAAATAACCAAAAAAAATAAAATTAGCTCAAAACCCTAATAATAATAAAAACCCCTAAAAACCCAAAAAACCCCTAAAACCCTAAAATACCTAAAAACCCCAAAAAACCCATATATCCATAAATCCCCTAAAAACCTAAAAAAGACTAAAACCCCCAAAAAAACTCTAAAAACCATTAAAAATATCAAAATAGCATAAAAACATAAAAATACTAAAATCCCTAATAGACTCTAAAAACCAAAAAAAACATAAAAACCTCAAAAATGCCTCAAAATCCAGAAAAAAAACCCTAAATCTCCCCCCCCCCCAAAACCTTCAAAACCATAAAAAACCTGAAACCTTTAAAATTAATATAAATCCCTAAAAATCCCTAAAAATCCTAACAACCTGAAAACCCCTAAAAATAAAAATAAAACCCTTAAAACCTTAAAAACGATACAAGACCCGTAAAACCCTTAAACCCCATAGAGACCCCTAAAACTCTAAAAACCTAAAAATTCCCTTAAAAACCTATAAACCCAAAAGTTTAGGGCTTGAACGAAGGGTTTCTGAAGCTCCCTATATCGATTGCGGAGTTCAATAAGGCCTCTACACTCCATAGTCTGACCCTTGTGGCTAAGTTCTTGAGCTGGCATCCCCCAGTTGATGTTTTTGATAGGTTCATGTTCGAGCATTGGGATCTTAGGGACCGTACCACTGTGGGTTTGGTTGATTCAAGTCATATTTTGATTCGTTTATCGTCAGAGGAGGACTTCATCCAGGCCTGGTCCTCAGCTCCTCATAGATGTGATGCTGCTCGCTTCTCCCTTTTCCGATGGAATTTTGAATTTCATTTGAACTGTGATTCCCCTCTAATAGAAATTTGGGTAAGGTTCCCTGAGCTCCCTCTTCCCTTCCAAAGTTTATCTATTCTTTACATGATGGGTAATTTGGTTGGGTGGTTTTTTTGTGTGGATAGCCGAACCAGGGCCCTCTGTCACCTGGTTTCTCCAAGTGTTTGTGTTGAAGTTGATGTCTCAAAGAAACCAGTGGATTTCTTCTGGATTGAGATTGGCGAAGAGCTTCGTTGGAAGTAGCCGGTGGTTTTTGAATTGTGGAAAAATTAGTGCACCTCTGGATTTTCTCTTGGTCATTTGAAAAAGGATTGTGGTTGGAGGGATGCCATGGTGGCTAGGTTTGGCAAGGAGTCCATCCCCTCGATGGTTATCTCAAAAGGAGACTTGGAAGCAAGGAATGTTATTCCTAGGGGTCCTCTGCTGGACGTTTGGGGATTTGACAAGATGGAGGATGAGGGATTATCCCCTAGGATTGTTGCGAGAGAGCCTGTTTCAGTCAAGATTATATTTACATGAGTGAAGGGTGACTTGGGCCTGGAAGGAGATGCCTCTTCTGAAATGGGAGATGTCATTCCTGATGGCACTAGGGATGTTGCCTCACAGCCCGATACTAGTAGGGGCATTGGATTGGCCTCAAAGCCGTCCTATCTTGTAATGGAGGGGGTGCCTTTGTCAAGCCCTTCATTTGATGTTGTATGTGGCCATGAGCTGACTTTTTTCTTGAATCAGTCCTTTTATTTGAATCATATGATCTCCATGGGTACTGAGAAAAGGGACTAGAGGAGGGTGGTGCTGCAGGAGGTGGAAGTTGATGATATCCTTAAGGATGCAGACATGCCTTCCCCTTCTGTTGGTTCTTGGGCATTGTACTTAGAACATCCCCTTCCCACTGCATCCCCTCAGGAGCATGTGCCTATGGACCTTACTGTGTCTGGGCTTGATCTTCCAGATGGCCTTTTTCCTTTTCAATCCCTTGGAAGCCCTTGCCCTGATAAATGGAGCACTGAGCAGCCTGACAAGAGAATGGATCTTGCTCTGTTTGAGAAGCTGCCACCTTGTGTTAAAATGTCTGACCTGATCATGCTGGATTGTTCAAAGATACTTCTTGAGCAGCATATTTAAAATATCTTCCATATGTCAGATCTGCAGCTGGTGATTTTCCTTGTAGATGAGAATGATGAGCATATAAGGCTTGAAGAAATCCTTGGGGACGGTGATGATCTCATGTATGCCAGTTTGAATAGAATTAAGAAGGCACAGGAGATGATGGGTCTTTCTAATTAATCTGGTGGCAAGTTGAAGAGAAGGTCGCGGTCTGACCCTAAATTTAGCAAGCAGGAAGACATGGTTGCGCCTGCCGCCTCCGATCAAAGGAAGAGCAAGATTCAGAGTGACCCCCTGGTGAAATGGAGGGATAGGAGGGACTATTACTCCCTACCCAGGCCTATGGATACCAGGGCTTCTTCCAAGTCCAGTAGAGGTAAATGCAATGCACATGCAGGGGAGATCGAGCTACCAATGTGAAACCGGATATGGAACTTAGGAAATACTGTGCTGCCTTCCTCAAGTAGTATGAATCCTCTGAATTGGATTCAGTTGACTCGGATGCTTCCTCGGGTTATGGCACTGATGGTGATCCCTATGGTGATGATGATTTTGTTCTGTAGTTGTCTTTCATTTTGGGATCTTGGACTTTTTTGTGTGGGTTGTCAGGAGATGCTGATAAGGAGGAAGTGTTGCGGGCTGAGAGGGATGATCGGGTTTCTGCTAAAGGTGTTCATGGGTGTGGAGACTCCCCTAGGAGGCAGATAGATTTAGGGAAGGCTCTTGTGATGGGTGTCTAGAAAGAAAATGTGGAGGATCCATGTGCTCTAGATCTAGAACAAGATGGTATAGCTGGCTTGAAGGTTAATGAGAACACTGTTGGATCCTTCCCAGCAACTGAGGGTGTTGTGCTTGCTCCAAACAACTTCCAGGTTGCAGCCTTGGCTGAGCCTGCTGTGGTGGATGTGCTGGTGGCAGATGTAGTGAAGGAGGCAATGGTTTCTTAGGGACTGAGGACTGGGGATGAGTGGAGCTTGTCTTCAGCTGAGGAAAGGTCTACAGCGGATGAAGAGACCTGGATCCCTAGGGTCCAACACATGAACTGGCGTGATTCCCCTCTGGTTCTCTCCGGGTGTCCAGACGTGGGGAAACCTAACATGGGGCTTGGGCTATCTCCTCCCTCTGCCAGCACAAGTGGTGCTGAGTATCCTCCCAGTGGCCACCCTCTTTCGGGAAATTCTGGCGACGCTGGCGGTCCCTCCATGGACCTGCAGAGGGCTATGGTCCTTCATGGTGTCCCCTCTGCTAAATATTTTTGTGTGCAGCTTCATGAGATGGTGTGGGTGGAACGGGAAAGGTTCTCGCTTGAGGGTGAAGCTGAGAGGCTTGGGGAGAGGTTTGCTGAGGCTGATCGTCGGATAAACGCTTCTATGGTCAGGTCAAAGGAGAAAAAAACCAGAGGAGGTGCTGAAAGTCTTGGGGTAGAATGTAATAAAGGGAAGGCACCATCGGCTGCTAGTGATGGTGTCACTTGTGTGAAGGCGGGTGATGAAGCTGGATCCACTTCCGCCCCTCCGAGACGAAGACGGAGGAGGGATTACTCTGCCCTCCCACGCCCCATGGAAACTAGGGCCTCTTCATGAGCTGTCAGACTTAATCTAAGGGTGAATAAGCGAGAGCGGCTTTCAATTTCCACAGAGAAAGAGAAGGCTAGGATGAAGCTGTTATCCAGGCTTGGCATGCAGGAGGATTTTGAGCCTGGATGGGACTCAACAGACATGGGTGCTGATTCAGATTTCAGTTTTGCTGATGTGGGCAACGGCTTTGGTGTGGGCATGAGGTTTAGAGGTGCGGAGATTGATGATTTTGGTGGATATGTTGACTGATCCTCCCCTTGTGTGACCTCCCTTTTGGACTTTTTTACTTGTTTGTTTTTGCTTTTGTTTTTTTCTTTTCTTTCTGTGGCCTTTGGGCTGAGGTCGTAAGGGGTTTTGGGTGTGGATCGGTGGATCCCTCCCCTCCCCTGTTTGTAGGGTCTTTTTATCTTTTCTATTAATAAATTTTGGGGGTGCCAGGAATAGCCTGGACCTGATCCTTCCTTTCCCCTTTAAACCCCTAAAACCCATTAAAATCACCAATACCCTAAAAACCTATAAAATCCTAAAAAGGAATAAAAACACATAAAATACTAAAAACTCTGAAAGCCTCAAATACCTTAAAACCCCTAATAACCCTAAAAACATAAAACCACTTAAATACTTTAAAAATCCTATAAACCTAAACACCCTAAAACCCTAGAAGCCAATAAAACCCTTAAAACCATAAAAATCTCTAAAATACCTAAAAACCCTAAAACCCTAAATAAACCAAAAAACTCTAAAAACCCCTAAGAAAATCTAAAAACCTTTAAAACCCTAAAAACCATCAAAAAACACTAAAGACCCTAAAACACCTAAAGAGCCTAAAACCCCCAAAACCCTCTAAAAAGACCCTAAAACCCTAAAAATCCAAAATTCCATAGAAACCCTAGAAACCCTAAAATACCCTAAAACCCCTAAAAGACCCTAGAAGACCCTAAACCCCCATAAAGACACTAAAACCCCCTAAACCCTAAAGGGCCATAAAATATCCTAAAACGCATAAAAGACTCTAAAAATACCTAAAACCCCTAAAGAACCATAAAAACCCTAACAAATATAAAATGACCTAAAACACTAGAACAATAAAGCACCCAAAATAAAATAAAAACCATAAAGGGTCCTAAAAAAGAAAAACCCCTAAATATCCCAAAAGTGATAAAAAATGAAAGGGAACCTAAAACATTAAAAACCCTTAAAGAACACTAAAAACAAAAAAAACCCTAAAAGGACCTATAACCCTTTAACTCCTAAATAACCTAAAAAACCAAAAAAAACCCTAAAAACACAAAATCCCCTAAAAACCTTGAAAATACCAAAAAATGGTAGAAACCCACAAAAGAACGTAAAAACTCTAAAAGTCCAAAAATAATACTAAATCATTAAAAATATAAAATACCCAAAAGAACCCATAAAAACATTAAAATAACCTAAAAATAGTAAAGACCCTGAGAAAACCCTATTAACCATAAAATACCCTAAAATCCCTAAAAACCTAAAAACCTTAAAAAACACTAAAATCTTGTAAGAAAACCCAAAATCTATAAAAACCCTAAAACCAACTAAAAACACCCAAAAAGCCCCTAAAAATCAAAAACCCATTATCCCACCTAAAACCCATAAAAATCTGAAAAATACCTCTAAAAAACATAAAAACTCCTCAAAACCATAAAACCTCTAAAACCCCCAAAAACCCCAAAAACCCCACAAAACACTAAAAAACAAAAATAAATCCTATAACTAATAAAAATACTAAAAAACCAAAAAAAATAAAACCCTAAAAAACATAAAAACCCTTAAAACCATAAAACCCCTAAAAATGATAAAAAACAAAAATAATCCCCTAAAAACCCTAAAACCCCAAATAAAATTAAAAATACAAAAAACAATAAAAACCCATTAAAACCCCTTAACAACCCTAAAATCCTAAAATACCCTAAAAGACCATAGAAACCCAAAAATAAGCTAAAAATCCTATAAAAACACTTAAAGATCCATAAAAAATAACACCCTAAAAACTCTAAAACCAAAAAAACCGTAAAGATCATAAAAATCCTCAAACCCCCAAAATCCCTAAAATCCCTAAAAACCCATTAAACCCCGAAAAATATTAAATACCCTAAAACCATAAAAACATAAAATACCCCAAAAACCAATAAAAAATTTAAAATATCATAAAAACTGAATAAAAATTAAAATACCCTAAAAACATAAAAAACCTAATAACCAAATAACCATAAAAATCCAAAAACCCTAAAATTTTCTAAAAAACTAAAACTTTAAGAAAACCCTAAAACAACATAAAACCCCTAAAAACCATAAGAACCCCTAAAACCACCATAAAAACCCCTATGAGATGGCTCTCGTCTCTCCTATTTTTCTCTCTCCCTGTGCTAGGGCTCCACAACGCCGTCGTCCCTTTCACCCTACTCTCCCTCCTCAGTCTCCTTCGGCATTGTAACGCCCCGACCCCAGTTACCCAGATTCGGTGCGTTATTACGTAACATTGGCATGATCACAAAAGATCAAGTCTCAAAAGACCGATTAGTTTAGTAGCCTTGGAAACACTAGATATATTCATAAGGATTACATTACATCATAAAGTAAAACAAAACAACAACAACATCTTGTCTTTATATCCCCTTATACTATCCCTGCAGGTCATTCATAAAATACTTCTTAACATCCTGGAAAAATTAAAACATTGAAAGGGGTGAGCTCAGATTCTCAGTAAGGATAATAATATAGCGGAAACTTTCATAAATAAACATAAACTTTTAAGGCAATGTATAACTGAAACAAAAGCCTTTTAAACTTGAACTTCAGCATAATATGGAAAAATAAAATGAAATAACACCATTTACTTATTCGCATGGATATTCTACTAGTATAATAATCACATGAAATATCTATAACTACTTTCATAATGATGTAATGCATAATGCCAGACTATCATAACCACATAGTCAAGGCCTCGTGCCAAGACTGTTGGATTCGGGACTGCGCAGCGGAAGCCAATGGGCCGGGATTTTTAAATTTTTCTACATCATCGGAGTGACATAATCCTGTCGACTCCGGTGATCTCGTCCCAGCTTGGTCTGAGGATCTCGCAAGGTTCATAAGGAGCACAAAATAAAATTGAATGTTTACCTTGTTCAGAATTGACTTGTAAGACACCGGCGATCGTTGCTCGAAGACTCCGACGTCGAAGCCCTCTAGATCGTCCACACACGCCTTGCGAATCTGCACGCGCGCCGTTCGTCAAGATCCGGGTGCTAGCGCGGATCTACGACGCACACTTCAGCGCAGCGATGATCACCGCAAGGGAGGATGCTTCGATCCGGGATGGATAAGCTTGAAGATCCTCCTTGCTTGAGAGACTCTCTCTCTAAATTCCAGGAGGAGAGAGATGCTCTCAAATTTGACACATGAATAGTTATGGTGGGAGAGCATCTCTCTCACTTATATAGGGAGTATTAAAACACGCGGTGTAGGTTCCCGGCCCCCGTGTATTAGGCGTCCACTATATAAGTGATGTAAATAATTATTTATAGAAAATAAAATTATGCCATAAGTAATATTTACAATTTATCACTTACTTGTAATATATAAATATATTACGTGATAAATCTGAGTCTTTAACTCGACTCAGACCTCCTGCTAATATTAAACGAACCTAGGATATTTAAATCCAGTCGAATAATATTAATACGTGTATTTACCATACAACTTGTAAATACATGTTATAAATAAATTCAACTAATTATTCTAACTCGAATAATTAAATGAACTTATTTATTCTTTGGTGATCCATAGAACTTGGATAGTACTCGGACCCTTTGGCGGGGCCCACCAAGTTCTAAATTCCTACTCACAGAAAGGGCAGATTTTCAAGGCGCTATCGTGTGTGACCCTCTAGGCCCTTATCTCAACAGCAGTGAATAATATCACTGACCTAGAGCGGGGTCTAGCAACCCATCGAGGCCCCTATAGAGATAAGACAAAGTCGAAGCAACGGCTGCCTTCCTATGAACATGGTCAGTGTAATATAATCTCTTTTTCAATGATATCTCAATAAAGCAGAATCCATACTAGTGTCATCATTCTTTATTTGCTTTATTTTGTTTGTTGATTTGTCCGGACGGTCTTACCTTCGACTACCATGGCCATGGATTTAATGAAGGTGCAACCATACTAATCAACCAGGCCCGAGATATCTCTTCCTAAACTTGGAAGCGACAAATCCTTTCTCGATCATTCAATCAATGCCATGCCATTAATGACGTACCCAATACAAACTACCTCGCCACGACTTTATCACCATGGTTTTCGCCTTATATCAAAAGTACGTAATTAAATGACATTCATTGATAATGATCTCAAGTCAGGAGACCATTACACATGCCCATAGATAGGAACGACCAATGACACCAAAAACATGTGGTGTTCCTATTAAGCGGGTCTGTCCTCATGATCTCGTTAGCTAGAGATCATCAAGTGCGAAATTCATGAGATGAAGTCTCAATGCTTATGATCCCCCAGCACCTGATGGTCACACATCATCTGTGTCCTTTCAGAATGATGTAACTGGACCATAGGACGTTACTTTAAGATTACTGTAATGGCATCTCAGGGTTCTCATTATAGCCTGGGAACTGCTATAACCATTTGATGCGACAGGTAATCTAAGGACATTGCCATTGATGAAGTGGATGCAGAAGTATCTACACTATCATGGCAAGATAAACAAATGCATAAAACCATACTGAATACATGTAACAGTAATCAAAGTACAAGACAAGTTGGGTCTAGAGCACCCACTTTCAACACTCCCACTTGTACTAGAGCCAACTGCTAACAGGTTTCAATCCGCTAGCTCTCACATGTGAATCATGCTTCTGCTGAGAAATGGATTTAGTTAGGGGGTCTGCCACGTTGTCCTCTGTGGCTACTCTACTAACTGTCACTTCACCTCTCTGAGTAAAATCCCTTAAGAGATGGAACTTGCGAAGAATATGCTTTGTCCTCTGGTGAGACCTGGGCTCCTTGGAAAGCACCACTGCAGCAGTATTGTCACAATATTCTGGAACAGGGTCTGCACTGCTAGGTATAACACCAATGTCTGAGATAAAGCTACGTATCCAGACTGCTTCCTTTGCAGTATCAGAAGCTGCAATATATTCGGACTCTGCTGTAGAATCTGCAACCACAACTTGCTTTGAGCTTCTCCAGCTCACTGCACCACCATTCAGGCAAAAGATGTAGCCTGACTGCAATTTCATATCATCATGATCTGTCTGGAAACTAACATCAGTGTATCCCCTCACAACTAGTTCCTCATCTCCTCCATACACCAGGAACATATCCTTAGTACGCCTCAAGTACTTAAGGATAGTTTTAACAGCTGGCCAGTGCAGCTCTCCTGGATTAGCTTGATATCTACCCACCATGCTTAAAGCAAAGGCAACATCAAACCTAGTACATAGCATGGCATACATGATAGAACCCACTGCTGAAGCATAAGGGACTCTACTCATTCTGTCAATCTCCTCCTGTGTTTGTGGACACATTTTCTTGGAGAGATTAATACCATGTGACATAGGTAACAATCCTCTCTTGGATTGTTCCATATTGTACCTTTTGAGTACCTTGTCAATATATGTACTTTGACTTAGGCCAAGCATCCTTTGAGATCTATCTCGATAGATCTTGATCCCTAGAATGTAGGCCGCTTCACCTAAGTCTTTCATGGAGAAGCATTCATTTAACCAAGTCTTAACTGACTGTAAGACTTGTACCTCGTTTCCCATGATTAATATGTCATCAACATATAAAACTAGGAAAACAATAGCATTCCCTTCAACATTTTTATAGACACAAGGCTCGCTTTCATTTTTGACAAAACCAAAATCTCTTATGGCCTCATCAAAACGTACATTCCATGATCTTGATGCCTACTTCAATCCATAAATGGATCTCTGCAACTTGCATACTTTATTGACATTCTTTGACTTTACAAACCCTTCGGGTTGAGTCATATAGACGTCTTCAACCAACTTCCCATTTAAAAAAGCAGTTTTGACATCCATTTGCCAAATTTCATAATCATGAAAGGCTGCTATTGCAAGCAATATTCTGATGGATTTAAGCATTGCCACTGGTGAGAAGGTTTCATCATAGTCAATGCCTTGACGTTGTCTGAATCCCTTTGCAACCAGTCTTGCTTTAAAGGTATTAACCTTACCATCCATGTCCAGTTTTTTCTTGAATACCCATTTACAACCAATGGGATTCACATCAGCTGGAGGGTCTACCAAAATCCAAACTTGATTTTGATACATGGACTCCATCTCAGAATTCATGGCTTCTTGCCATGTTGCAGCTTCTTTGCCTTCTACTGCTTCCTTGTAGGTCAGAGGTTCATCATCCTCAAGGATTATTGTGTCACCTGACTCGGTGACAAGAAAACCATAATGTTCTGGTTCTCTAACCTCTCGCGTAGACCTACGCAGTATCTGTGTCTCAGGAACAATTTCTTCTTCCACTTGTTCTTGTTGAGATTGTTCCTCTACCAACTCTTGTGCATCTGGAGCATTGACTTCATCGAAGTCAATCTTGCTACCACTATTTCCAGTAGAAATGTGATCCCTTTCAAGAAATGTGGCATATCTTTCCACAATGACTTTTCTATCTAAAGGGTTATATAGGTTGTATCCTCTAGTTTCCTTAGGATAACCTACAAAGATGCACTTAGTGCTTCTGGATGCTAATTTGTCACTTGGTAAAGTCTTGACAAATGCCTCGCACCCCCACACTCACATGTGTGTCAGATTGGGTTTCTTTCCAAACCATAACTGATATGGAATCCCATCTGTGGCTTTAGTTGGTACTCGGTTAATGGTATATGTTGTTGTCTGTAAGGCGTATCCCCAAAAGGATAATGGAAGAGTTGTATGACTCATCATTGATCTGACCATGTCAAGAAAGGTCCTATTCCTCCTTTCACTAACACCATTCCATTGTGGTGTATAAGGAGGAGTGAGTTGAGATACTATTCCAGACTCCTTCAAATGATCAATGAAAGCTTGGTTAAGATATTCTCCGCCTCGGTCTGAGCGAAGTGCTTTTATCTTCTTACCAAGTTGGTTTTCTACTTCACTTTGATATTCCTTAAAGAAACGAAAGGAATCTGACTTATTCCGCATTAAGTAGATATAGCCATACCTACTATAATCATTGGTGAAAGTGATGAAGTATAAAAAACCACCCCTTGCCTCTACTGGAAATGGACCACATACATCGGTATGTATTAATTCCAGTACTGCATCTGCTCTTTCTCCCTTTCCTGAGAAAGGTGCTTTGGTCATCTTTCCTTGTAAACAAGCTTGACATACATCTAAGGGTTCTAACTGTACCGAGTCTAGATACCCTTCTTGATGTAATTTTTGTAATCGCTTCTCGTTTACATGACCAAGCCTAAAGTGCCATAGGCGGGTGTTATTTGAGTCATGTTGGTTATTTTTGTCATTGATGGCCATTACTGATTTTTCTAGTTCTAGTATATATAAACCATTGTTAAGATGTGCCATACCATAACATATGTTATCCCTATAAAAGAGACAACTTTTATTTCCAAACTTGAAATAAAAACCCATAGTGTCTAAACATGACACAGAGATGATGTTTCTGGTAACAGATGGTACATAATAGCAATTGTTTAAAATAAGAACCAAACCAGTTGGTAAAGTCAAGTGATAGTCTCCCACTGCCAAGGCCGCCAGACTTGCACCATTTGCAGCTCGGTGATCCACTTGACCTTTTGCAATCTTCTTGAACCTACTTGGTTCCTGTATATGAATACAAATGTGTGAGCCACATGCCGTATCCAATACCCAACTTGTAGATAAAGATAGATTGCATTCAATGACAAAAATACCTGAAGCAGAAGCGTCAGCTTGCTTCTTCTTCCCTGCTTTGCAATTCTTCTTCCAGTGGCCTTTCTTGCCACATCCAAAGAAGACAGCTTCCTGCTCATTACTTTGTCTCTGAATCTTTGTCTTCTTGGCAGGATGATGCATTGGTGTCTTTGGCCTTGACTTGGCCTTAGACCCCTTTTCCTTGCCCTTGTTTTTCTTATTCACCATAAGGACAGATGTATTGGTGTTTTTCATGTCCTTATCAGCTTGGCGAACTAAAGCCAAAAGATCTGGGAGCGACTTTGTCATATCATTCATATTATAATTGACAATGAAAGTCGAGAAGCTTGATGGTAAAGAGGCAAGAATGAGATCCACTGCTAGTTCTTGGTTCAGTTTGAACCCAAGGGCTTCAAGCCTCTCAATATACCCAATCATCTTGAGTACGTGAGGACCGGCTTGGTGCCCTTCTGCTAGCCTGCACTTATAAAGTGCACTTGAGATCTCATACCTTTCTTGCCTAGCCCTCTCCTCATACAGTTCTTGGAGGTGTGAAAGCATCTTGTAGGCATCCTCTTCCTCATGCATTTTTTGCAATTGGCTGGACATGGATGACAACATGATGCATTGTACATCAAGTGCATCATCTACATGCTTTTTCCACTTATCTTTTTCCGTCTTGCTTGCTCCCTGAGGAGGCTCAGCAGGAATTGGGGATTCCAGCACATATAACTTCCTTTCTTGGCGTAGTACTATGCGCAAGCGCCTATACCACTCCTGGAAGTTATTGCCGGTCAGGATATTTTCTTTATCTAGGATCGATCGCAGTGATAAAGCATTTGTGGTGTTGGTGATTGCCATTTTGAATCTACATCAGATAAACATTTAGCAGTTAGTACTTTGTCTTGATTACCTTTTGACATTTTATGATTATCAAATTATTATATCATTTAATGTCTCCCACTATTTTAATGAACCTTAATGTCCCTCACCATTAGATTCGGAATACTCTATCGCTTGAGCATTCTAGTGGCAAGGATCCTCGAAACCTCCCTCGTAGTCTACAAGATAAGGCTACGACACTACTTGGAGGGTTTCAAGGTAGGCGCTATGCTGTCCAACCACCTGTTCTTGTGGTTCCTTGTGTAGTTGAGTAAAGTCCCATCTTTTGGAATCTATACTTAATTCCCTCAACCTCTTGCCTCTAAAGTGATAATAAGTTAGCTAAGGGTAAACCTTGATTACTCACTTTAGTTAAGTCGACCCATTCCTCACATGGAAACGCCCCGGTAGTAAGAGACACTCTCAACTGAGGCTGATGAGCACCCAAACAGCTGGTTTTGTTTAGATATGAGAAATGGAAGGCATTATGACTTAATATATCTTTGAGGGATTTTTAAATTATTAATTGACGAATATAATCCCTTTTCTATTTATTATGTTCAAACTAGGTTGTCTCGCTCACAACTGAACATTCAAAAGAGTATTTATTCGTCATAACTTTATGCATTTTCTCTTGTTTACTATCCTATGTGATCATGCAATAATCATGTAGTCTCATAAAAATAATAAACTATGCATAAAGTAAATCAAGCATTCCGACTGGTCTTGAGCATTCTATAATGATTGATCATTAACTGATCAATCATCACCTAGGGGCACACGTACCAGAGTCAATACAAGACTCGTGTCGCTGCTGGCCCCAGTGCAAAGCCCAACTCATGTCTGGACTACCGCCTCATCTTGGCGGGGTCTGCCTCTCGGATCGTCACGAAAAATTACAAATATACTCGCACGCAGGCGAGGGGGTCTGGGGTACAAAATACATATAGTGCAATGGACACGCAGACCCTTATACATATTTGAATTAAAAGACGATTCGCAGACCGTCATTTATCTAATTAAATATTACAATCATCGCACGCATTGAATAAATAATTAAATAAATACATACATGCCAAACATACACAGGTCGGTCAAAAGCTCAAGACCAGTCGGGGTAAAAGCGCAATAAAATTAAACTGCAATAAATTTAAATTATGCGAGGGTGTTTTAATAAATTAAATGAATTTGATTAAATTCAAATAATTTATTTTTATCGGTACCATTTGTTTAATTTAATTTTAATTCTAAAATTAAATTAAATTAAACCATTAATTTAATTCTAAACTTAAATTAAATTAATATTCTTGGATTAAAATAAAATCTAAACCCCTAAATTAATTTCAATTAACTTAATTTAAAGAAAAAACTAAATTAATTAAAATTAATTCAGTGCCCGGTTACCTCTCGCCGGAGAAAAGTCCGGCGGGACTGCGTACCGCCGCGGGATGTCGTCCTGAACCGCGGCGTGACCGCGGCGTGACCGCGGCGTGACCGCGGCGTGACCGCGGCGTGACCGCGTCCCGCAACGGCTGCATCTCCCGGCAGCCCGCAACTCCGGCGAGCCGACGAGGGGTCGGCCAGTGCGAGGCAGTCCGGTAGGAGGTGACGCCGGAGCAGGGTAGTTCGGCAGGGGGTGAGGCCGGAGTGGCCGGAGGCTGCCGGCAGGGGCCGGTCCGGCGAGGGAAAGGCCGGCGCGGTGGGGCTCCGGCGCGAGGCCGGTCCGGTGAGGAGCCGCGACCGGCGCGGAGAAGAAGGGCTGGCGCGGAGGAGCTCCGGCGCGAGGCGGTCCGGTGAGGAGCTGCGACCGGCGCGGAGGAGGAGGGCCGGCGCGGAGGAGCTCCGGCGCGAGGCGGTCCGGTGAGGAGCCGCGACCGGCACGGAGGAGGAGGGCCGGTCCGGCAAGGCGGGCCGCGAGTTGCGTCCGGCGAAGGCAGTCCGGGGAGGAGGCCGCGGCCGGCGGCTGCGGTCTGGGAGGAGGCCGCGGCCGGCAACCCTAGGGTTTGCCGGCCTTAGGCGGCGCGAGGGAGAAGACCCGTAAGGGTCTTATTCCCTTTTTTTTTTTTTTGCCACAAAAGTCCAGCCGCCCCATTCTTTTTTTTTATTATTTAATAAATGAGAAGACCCCATTTTGGGGTCTTTGATTCTCTCCCCCTTTTTTTTGAACAAAAAGAAGAAGACCCATAAGTCTTGGTCTTCTTCTTTTAAAATATAATAAAATTTATTATAAATATAATCAAATATTTATTATAAACTATTTTATTATATTTTATAATAATAAAATAAAATTATTTGATGTTAATTCTCAACACCAAACAAGCATGAACACAGGCGTCGATCCGATTAAAACTTTCAAACGATCGTATCTTGATCATTTGAAATCGAAACGACGCGCGGTCAAATCAGAATGAACCGTCTTAACACCCCGCAATTAAATTTAATGCAATTTAATATTTTTTGACTCAGAAAAAACCTTGCGCTCGCTCTGATACCACTGTTGGATTCGGGACTGCGCAACGGAAGCCAATGGGCCGGGATTTTTTAAATTTTTCTGCATCATCGTAGTGACATAATCCTGTCGACTCCGGTGATCTCGTCCCAGCTTGGTCCGAGGATCTCGCAAGGTTCATAAGGAGCACAAAATAAAATTGAACGTTTACCTTGTTCAGAATTGACGTGTAAGACACCAGAGATCGTTGCTCGAAGACTCCGACGTCGAAGCCCTCTAGATCGTCCACACACGCCTTGCGAATCTGCACGCGCGCCGTTCGTCAAGATCCGGGTGCTAGAGCGGATCTATGACGCACACTTCAGCGCAGCGATGATCACCGCAAGGGAGGATGCTTCGATCCAGGATGGATAAGCTTGAAGATCCTCCTTGCTTGAGAGACTCTCTCTCTAAATTCCAGGAGGAGAGAGATGCTCTCAAATTTGACACATGAATAGTTATGGTGGGAGAGCATCTCTCTCACTTATATAGGGAGTATTAAAACACGCGGTGTAGGTTCTCGGCCCCCGTGTATTAGGCATCCTCTATATAAGTGATGTAAATAATTATTTATGGAAAATAAAATTATGCCATAAGTAATATTTACAATTTATCACTTACTTGTAATATATAAATATATTACGTGATAAATCTGAGTCTTTAACTCGACTCAGACCTCCTGCTAATATTAAACGAACCTAGGATATTTAAATCCAGTCGAATAATATTAATACGTGTATTTACCATACAACTTGTAAATACATGTTATAAATAAATTCAACTAATTATTCTAACTCGAATAATTAAATGAACTTATTTATTCTTTGGTGATCCATAGAACTTGGATAGTACTCGGACCCTTTGGCGGGGCCCACCAAGTTCTAAATTCCTACTCACAGAATAGGGCAGATTTTCAAGGCGCTATCGTGTGTGACCCTCTAGGCCCTTATCTCAACAGCAGTGAATAATATCACCGACCTAGAGCGGGGTCTAGCAACCCATCGAGGCCCCTATAGAGATAAGACAAAGTCGAAGCAACGGCTGCCTTCCTATGAACATGGTCAGTGTAATATAATCTCTTTTTCAACGATATCTCAATAAAGCAGAATGCATACTAGTGTCATCATTCTTTATTTGCTTTATTTTGTTTGTTGATTTGTCCGGACGGTCTTACCTTCGACTACCATGGCCATGGATTTAATGAAGGTGCAACCATCCTAATCAACCAGGCCCGAGATATCTCTTCCTAAACTTGGAAGCGACAAATCCTTTCTCGATCATTCAATCAATGCCATTCCATTAATGACGTACCCAATACAAACTACCTCGCCACGACTTTATCGCCATGGTTTTCGCCTTATATCAAAAGTACGTAATTAAATGACATTCATTGATAATGATCTCAAGTCAGGAGACCATTACACATGCCCATAGATAGGAACGACCAATGACACCAAAAACATGTGGTGTTCCTATTAAGCGGGTTTGTCCTCATGATCTCGTTAGCTAGAGATCATCAAGTGCGAACTTCATGAGATGAAGTCTCAATGCTTATGAGCCCCCAGCACCTGATGGTCACACATCATCTGTGTCCTTTCAGAATGATGTAACTGGACCATAGGACGTTACTTTAAGATTACTGTCATGGCATCTCAGGGTTCTCATTATAGCCTGGGAACTGCTATAACCATTTGATGCGACAGGTAATCTAAGGACATTGCCATTGATGAAGTGGATGCAGAAGTATCTACACTATCATGGCAAGATAAACACATGCATAAAACCATACTGAATACATGTAACAGTAATCAAAGTACAAGACAAGTTGGGTCTAGAGCACCCACTTTCAACAAAGACTACAAATAAGATTTTGTCAAGGCCTCGTGCCAAGACACTAGTTTGTCTCATGAGACCTATCGATGCATCGAGGAGATATAGTGGGATCCACCCATCACTTATTAAGTCCAATTCATTACTTATATGAAAATTTTTAAACATATCATAAACCATAACATAATCGTATCACATAAAACATGCATAAAGGAAACATAAAATTTCCACATTTCAATCATAAGATATCAATACAACACATTGATATAATAAAAAAATTATCAAAACCATTTTCAATACCAAAATAAAAGAAAAGTAAAATATGGTATTTATTTTTCTTTTTAAAAAAAGTTATGGCTTGTAGAGGAAGCCGAAATTCAAATAATGGTCACAACGGCGGAGAAGTCATTGTCGCCGCATACGTACGACAAAAAAAACATTCCCTTATGTTGTTTAGTAAAACACTTCATATAAAAAAGATTCCTTTTGAATAAACATAAAAGTAAAAGGGTTTTATACACCATATAAAAGAAAGTCTTGTATTAAAACAAAATATGCCTCAATGAAAGAAGATTGAGACGAAGTCCCTTACCTCGTGTCCGACTTGACTCGATCATTCTTTAATCTTCTGAATAATAAAATAGAGTTAATTTCTACTTGATTAAGAACCTTTTTCAAGTTCATTATTCCTTTTATATCACTTATTACCATGTTATGAACATTATGTATTCATTTAAGTTAATAACGGTCATTTTTGTCGATCTTTGGTACTTGAGTCAACAATAAACTTCTTATAATTACAAGTTGTTCATGTGGTAAAATATAAATTATCTCCAGAATCATATTCATGATGTAGATATCATATATATCATATATATCCAGTAGATACATACATTTATAATATTACATAATATTTAGAGGGAATAAATGAAATGCACCGTTCATGGAGATAGTAAGTCGTACGTACACATGAACGCTACTTTCATTTCTATTTATTATTAAATGGAATGAAATCATAATGATATAAAGGTATATTATAATTCCAGTATAATTTCATATATAATATCATTAACTACATCCTTTATACATCCCACATATGGCATTAACGATTCAAATCACTTTAAGGGGGCGGTAGTCCGCACTTCCTAAAATGAAATTATCACGTTTACCCATAATGGAAGTCATAAAGGTATGCCATAAATGAAAAATAAATAATCATAAGGAATACATAAACATAATATATATATCATATATAAAAATAGTTTCATCATAATGGCCACCATGAGAGGTGTTAAAAGAACATTTAACAATCATCGTTTCGCGAGGCAGTAATTCGCCACCCACAGAAACAGTATGTTCTTTAACCATTAGATGAAGGTGTGTGTAAGTGTAAATCAAATAATTATCATAAAAAAATCCTAGAATATTGAATATACTGGTTTTGTTACAAAATAAAGGAATAAAAATAGTTTAAGGGGTTGGAGAATACAAATAAAACAAAAGAACATAAGAGAATACATTACCTTAAAATCGGGTAACTCTTTTTGATTTGATCCAAAGGCTTCCTTGGGAAGACTTCTACCAAAAGTGAGGATTATAGGAGTAAGAGAGGGAAGTTGAGAGAGTATTTGGGCAGAGTTTGGCCGAGCCAAATGGCTTTGAAGTTGTGAATAAGGTGGTAGAGGTGGGGGCCTTTTATAAGAGGAGAGGAGGGGCACTCTTGGAAACTCATGAAATGTTACATTATTATGAAATGATTTTCGGATTTAAAAGGTCCAAAAATGATATATTTAGAGTATAAGGTGATAAGGGTTAGAAATCCACCCATCCAATAGGCTTTAGACAAGTGTAAGTTTTATATTTTACCTTATCTTTTCATTTTATTTAAATTGTTCATTAATGAGGTAATCACTGCATCATCATGATGTCATAATTAAATTTATTTATTTAATGTCTAAAAATTATAAAAAAATTACCATGATGTAGGAAATCTTTTTATCTTTTCAATGACTACTTATAGTCTATTATATCATTTACACAGACAAAAATAAAATTGTTTTACTTGGGTGATACATACTTTGGTGATACTTTCCCTTTAAAAAAATAATATAATAAAATGTCACTATCACCCAAAAGTGATTCCATGGGGTCCCAAAGTTTGGCACAAGGCATACCATGGTCGTAAATGACACAACCAGTAGAATTAGGACACATTTTTGGGTCATTTTTTATTATTATGATATTATTTTATTACCCTTAACTACCCGATTACTAATTAATCATGATAATTAAAGATAATAACCGTCGTTACTATTCATAATGTCAAAAAAACAAAAGTGTCTTAATTACATAATTTGGACCTTCTGATTCCAAATATGGAATCCATTTTACCAAATTCCAAACACAGAAATTGTAGTAATTAATTTAAAAATTATTCCTTCTGTCAAAACAAATAGCGTGTTTTTAAGAAACAATATCTATCAAAAGATTGACAATTGTTTATGTCCAATTTCAAAGTGAAATTAATTATAATGACCACCATTGGATAAAATTGTAAAATTATATTCTAATTATACTTTAAAACCACTCAATATTATAATTTATCACTTTAAATTATTCTGATTAAAAATGTTGTTTTTAAGTATTTTTCACTATTCATCGAAAATTGGAAGTTCTCGGAAAAATACCAAAAAATCAACATAGGCTAATTTCGATATTACAAATCCAAAAATTAAGTCAATTTTGAAATAAAAAATTTATATAATTTCAAAAGGTGGGTATTACTATTCATAATGGCTATTTTGATTGGTCGCGGTGTGTTAGAATCTCGAACTTGCGTACAATGCAAGCTATTGCATTATTGAAAGTGAAGCGTATTATGGAAGCTTGGGGTGTTAAATTCTCCCCTATTTAAATAAATTGTGTCCTCGCAATTTGAAATTGTTCTTCTAAAATAAAAGGTTCAAAGTAGAAAATACCTTTATGGAAAACCCATTTCAGAAATAGGGTTAATAAAAATATTACTTTAAAAGAAAGAAAGAGAAGTACAAAGGTCACCTGAGATAGCCCATACTAGGATTATATGAAAAAATGGATATAAATGAGAGACAAACCATCAAGTTCTGATGGAGATTTGTAGAAAACAGGATTAGGAGAAAGTTAACTATAAGAAAATCACAAACTTGTGATTGGTTAAACGATCATTGATTCCCCAGTAGTAAAAGTTAACTGACAACGTTTTTGTTTTAAGTTACCTTTCATAAATTTGAGGAATTTATTTAGGAGATTTACTAGGAACGTAAGGAAATATACATACTTGTCATGTAGACTTTCATTCTTTAATAAATTTTTACCACAAACCCATCTTTCACTAAAAAAGATAATAGAACTCAAAAATATTATATTTATCCTAATCATACAAGGTTCCAAATATTAACACATACCATTTAGATCATGAAAACTATTTTGTAATAACTAGGGACTTCCTGTATGCTAGTGGTAGGTAATAAAGGTCTGTCGCACTATGGTTGTGGGTTTGATTCCTACAGCTTTGTCCGATGCGACGGGTTATCCCCTAACCTGCAGGTTGTCCTTTTCCTAAAACTAGAGTATTATAATATTCCAAAAATAATATTCAGAAATGTTTTAACCTTAAACAATACTATCCAAAGTTCAACTTAATCCATTCCAACATTTATAGTTATCCAAAATACCTCTGTCCAGACTTTCTCTAAAAGGTCTATAAATTCCAAAATCAATTGTAACATCAGATTCCCCAAATAAAGTAAAGTTTCTCTTATTGTCACAAACTGAAAATATGATTACCTTTATCATATTAAAACATTAATTAAAACAACAAGTACTTCAGTACAATCCTTATATATATCACATTATTCTTATAACCATAATATAGTTCTTGAGTCCAAAAACACAAAATACAATAATTATTCCACTTCATTTGTAGTAACAGCATAAGCTTGGCCTTGATCCATTGGACTTTTCTTAGGTAAGTTTCCCTGAAGCTTAGGACATTCATTTGCATAATACCTCATTTTTCTATAATTGTAGCATTCAACATTGATAGCCTCTTTTTTTCCCTTGCAATCACGAGCCTGGTGACCTTTTTCTCCACATTTATAAGAAACTCCTATTCATTTTAGGAAAGTACCGGGGTGATTCTTCCCACAATTATAGCATAATGGAAAATCCTTCTTTCCCTTTTTCCCTTTATCGGTCTCTTGTTCCACCGTTCTCTTCTTCTCTTGATTTATTTTATTGTCATAAGATTTAGAGAATTCCTTTTCTATCTTGATAGAACACGAGACTATATCATCGTATGTTGATAAAGATTTTGATACTAAAGCTTGATGGAGAAATGGTTTTAACCCATCAAAGAAATGATCAATATTACTTCTTGGGTTACATATATAATCTGCAGCATGCCTCACTAACCTTGTAAAGTTAGCCTCATACTTTGTGACATTCTCATCCTCCTTCTGCCTCAGACTCAGAAATTGCATTTCCATATCTTCTAGATGGTCATGTGGAAAGTATTTTTCTAAGAAAATTTCCTTAAACTCCCTCCATTCCATACTTTATACTTCTTCATCTTCCTTTGTGTTTTGAATCATCGACGACCATTGATCGACATCTCCAGTGAGGCGGTAAACTTCCATGACAACTTTCTCCCTTTCGCTACTCCCCAAGGCGTGGAATATTTTCTCTAAGGAGTTTATCCATTGCTCAGATACTAATGGATTTGTATCCCCCATTAAATGATGGTGGTTGTTGCCTCATGAAATGATCTAATATTGATCCTCCATGTTGCGGATCAGGGTGCTCCATATGAGTAAGTTAATTATTCATAACCTGAGTGAGTTGTCCTAGTATGGTGATAAGTTGATCATCACCAGTTGTATCACCAACTCCACTATAATTTTATTGATCAGGAGGGAAATCCCTACATGGAGTGTGTGCATTGATATGGTTTCCATTCCTTCCACTAGGTGCCATTTCTAAATAATGTCATAAACTATATTAGTTTATGAATCAAAATACATAATAACAAACTTGAAAAACACTTAACATAAATTGAACTATTTATGGATATAATCCATAATCATAAAAATGTTTTCTTTGAGGAAGTATATAATCATAAACCCATCATAATGTTTTGTAAAGAAAATGATAATTACTCTAAGCATATCCCCCGGGAGTGTCGTAACCAAGAGTGCAGCAAGGCCCGTTGTCGTGCACCAGTTCCCGTTCGAGTCTAGCTCAAAGTGGTGTTTTTGGGTATTACCCCTAGGTAAATCTGTGCCAAAGCCGCCTCTACATGATCGTATCTAGAAAACGATGTATTGCTCGGAAAACTCACAAAATCTCTATAATACCAAAATTCTAGGAAGTTATTCTATACTAATCCTCAAAGTCTATCTTAGGGCTATGTGCTCTAATCAGAGTTTATCTAAATCTAGCTTCCAAGGTTAGTACTAAACTACCTCTGATAACAACTGTAACGCCCCTACCCCAGTTACCCAGAGTCGGTGCATTATTACGTAACATTGGCATGATCACAAAAGATCAAGTCTCGAAAGACCGATTAGTTTAGTAGCCTTGGAAACACTAGATATATTAATAAGTCTTACATTACGACATAAATTAAAACAAAACTACAACAACATCTAGTCTTAATATCCCCTCATACTATCCCTGCAGGTCATTCATAAAATACTTCTTCACATCTTGGAAAAATTAAAACATTGAAAGGGGTGAGCTCAGATGCTCAGTAAGGATAACAATATAGTAGAAACTTTCATAAATAAACATAAACATTTAAGGCAATGTATAACTGAAAAAAAAAGCCTTTTAAACTTGAACTTCAGCATAATATGGAAAAATAAAATGAAATAATGCCATTTACTTATTCATGTGGATATTCTACTAGTAAAATAATCACATGCAATATCTATAACCACTTTCATAATGACGGAATGCATAATTCCAGACTATCATAACCACATAGTCAAGGCCTCGTGCCAAGACTACAAATAAGATTTTGTCAATGCCTCGTTCCAAGACACTAGTTTGTCTCATGAGACCTACCGATTCATCGAGGAGCTATAGCGGGCTCCACCCATCACTTATTAAGTCCAATGAATTCCATGTATGAAAAGGTTTAAACATATCATAAAACATAACATAATCGTATCACATAAAACATGCATAAAGGAAACATAAAATTTCCACATTTCAACCACAAGATATCAATACAACACATTGATATAATCAAAACATTATCAAAACCATTTTCAATACCAAAATAAAAGAAAAGTAAAACATGGTATTTATTTTTCTTTTTAAAAAAAGTTATGGCTTGTAGAGGAAGCCGAAACTCAAATAATGGTCACAGCGGCGGAGAAGTCATTGTCGCCGCATACGTACGACAAAAAAACATTACCTTTTGTCATTTAGTAAAACGCTTCATATAAAAAATATTCCTTTTGAATAAACGTAAAAGTCAAAGGGGTTTATACACTGTATAAAAGAAAGTCTTGTATTAAAACAACATATGCCTCAATGAAAGAAGATTGAGACGAAGTCTCTTACCTCGTGTCCGACTTGACTCGATCATTCTTTAATCTTCTGAATAATAAACTAGAGTTAATTTATACTTGCTTAAGAACCATTTTCAAGTTCATTATTCATTTTATATCACTTATTACCATGTTAGGAACATTATGTAGTTAGTTAAGTTAATAACGGTCGTTTTTGTCGATCTTTGGTACTTGAGTCAACAATAAACTTCTTATAATTACAAGTTGTCCATGTGTTAAAATATAAATTATCTCAAAAATCATATTCATGATGTAGATATCATATATATCATATATATCCAGTAGATACATGCATTTATAATATTACATAATATTTAGAGGTAAGTAATGAAATGCACCATTCATGGAGACGGTAAGCCGTACGTACGCATGAACGCTAATTTCATTTCTATTTCGTATTAAATGGAATGAAATAATAATGATATAAAGGTATATTATAATTAAAGTATAATATCATATATAATATCATTAACTCCATCCTTTATACATCCCACATATGGCATTAACGATTCAAATCACTTTGAGGGGGCGGTAGTCCGCACTTCCTAAAATGAAATTATCGCGTTTACCCATAATGGAAGTCATAAAGGTATTCCATAAATGAAAAATACATAAGAATAACTAATAAATAAAAATAATATATATATCATATATAAAAATAGTGCCATCATAATGGCCACTATGAGATTTGTTAAAAGAAGATTGAACAATCATCGTTTCGTGAGGCAGTAATTCGCTACCCACAGAAACAGTATGTTCTTTAACCATTAGACGAAGGTGTGTGTAAGTGTAAATCAAATAATTCTCATAAAAAATCCTAGAATATTTAATATATTATTTTTGTTACAAAATAAAGTAATAAAAAGAGTTTAAGGGGTTGGAGAAGCAAAATAAAACAAAAGAACATAAGAGAAGACATTACCTTAAAATCGGGTAACTCTTTTTGATTTGAGCCAAAGGCTTCCTTGGGAAGACTTCTGCCCAAATTGAGGCTTCTAGGAGTAATATATGGAAGTTGATAGAGTATTTTGGAAGAGGTTAGCCGAGCCAAATGGCTTTGAAGGTGTGAATAAGGTGGTAGAGGTGGGGGCCTTTTATAAGAGGAGGGGAGGGGCACTCTTGGAAAGTCATGAAATGTTACATTATTATGAAAAGATTTTCAGATTTTAAAGGTCCCACAATGATATATATATAGGATAAGGTGATAAGGGTTCAAAATTAACCCATACAATAGGATTTGGACAAGTTTAAGTCTTAAATTTTACCTTATCTTTTCATTTTATTTAAATTGTTCATTAATGAGGTAATCACTGTATCATCATGGTGTCATAAATAAATTTATTTATTTAATGTCTAAAAATTATAAAAAAATTACCATGATATAGGAAATATTTTTAGCTTTCCAATGACTATTTATAGTCTAATAGATAATTTACACAGACAAAATTAAAATTGTTTTACTTGGGTAATACATACTTTGGTGATACTTTCCCTTTAAAAAAATAATATAATAAAATTTCACTATCACCCAAAAGTGATTCCATGGGGTCCCAAAGTTTGGAACAAGGAATCCCATGGTCGGCCATGACACAACCAGTAGCATTAGGACACATTTTGGGGTCATTTGTCATTATTATGATATTATTTTATTACCCTTAACTACCTGATTACTAATTAATCACGATAATTAAAGATAATTACCGTCGTTACTATTCATAATGTCAAAAAAAAACAGGTGTCTTAATTACATAATTTAGACCTTCTGATTCCAAATATGGAATCCATTTTACCAAATTCCAAACACAGAAATTGTAGTAATTAATTTAAAAATTATTCCCGCTGTCAAAACAAATAGCATGTTTTTAAGAAACAATATCTATCAAAAGATTGACAATTGTTTATGTCCAATTTCAAAGTGAAATTAATTATAATAACCACCATTGTATAAAATGGTAAAATTATATTCTAATTATACTTTAAAACCACTCAATAGTATAATTTATCACTATAAATTATTCTAATTAAAAATGTTGTTTTTAAGTATTTTTCACTATTCATCAAAAATTGGAAGTTCTCGGAAAAATACCAAAAATTCAACATAGGATAATTTCGATATTCTGAATCCAAAAATGAAGTCCATTTTGAAATATAAAATTTATATAATTTTAAAAAGTTGGTATTACTATTCATAACGGCTATTTTGATTGGTCGCGGTGTGTTAGAATCTCGAACTTGCGTACAATGCAAGCTATTGAATTATTGAAAGAGAAGAGTATCGTGGAAGCTTGGGGTGTTACAGGCGGAGCTTTGGAGAGGTCGTCTGTCCCTTAGTGGTGAAGGTACATGGTGGCTGATGATGTGTTTTTGGCTATTGGCGGGCTGTGGCTTTGATCTTTCGAAGAGGAAGAGGTTGCGTGCTTCGGCGATCCCTTTTGTTGACCTCAGATATGGGTCTCTTCTTAGGAGGCTAGAAATTTCACGTGATTCTCTTCGTTATTCTTGGAATTTGATGGCTCAGCTCAAGTTTTCAAGGTGGTGGATTTGGTTTGCTGCTGAGGACCAGATCTTAGAGTTTCTGGAGTTGGCCTGCTGGCATTCCCATGGCGTCAGGTCGCTCGGGATCAGCGATGCGGTTGTGGTGTCAGTTCGGTGCAGGAGACGTGGAGTCATCCTCGGCTAGTGGTGGCGTCTTTGTCTTGTGGTTCAGCGACCTGTGGCTCGGCGGTTTGTGGCACCTTTGAAGAAGATGGTTCAGATATATCCTGATCTGGCCGAATGTTGCGGTTTCAAGAACAAATCTACCCTCTCCTGGTGGATTGATGCTATTACAGGTTCGTTCTATGCTTGGGTGTGATTTTGTCTGTGTTTTTCACTTCTGTTGTTCCGTTCTGGCTTCATGGCTCCGCCTTTGTTTCATGCTGCTGATGCTGGTTCTGGTCGGAATACCTGGTCTTGTTTGATTTACTGGTTTATGGTGATGGCTGGTCTAGGTGTGATCCTTGGCGAGCTGTGATTTTTGGTTTTTAGGAAATGTGTTTGTCTGAGAATGTTGTGTATTGGTAGCTGTTGGAATGCTGCTTGGATGGGAGGTGATGCTTTTAGCCTGGTCCTGATGGTTTATGTTGTTGCTTGTTGTGGTTGTGGTGACTGGATGATTTGTTGATGGTCCTGTCTGATGGGCTGGCTGTATGATGAGGTTGCTATCCCTGATGGTGTGTCATTGACTTGAACACCCACCGTTGCTTTGTCCGCCCTTCCCAATGTACCGAACCCCACTTTGGTCTGGTATGCTGGTGTTTGTGGAGGCTTTGGGATGGCTGTTGTGGTCTGCAGTTTCTGTTGTGGTTTGATTCTGTTGTTTGTGATTGGCTGTGATGTCGGAGCTGGTGTTGTTGGTTGTTGGGGCTGGTCGGATTAGACGTGATGTTTCTGCTGTGTGGCTATGATGTTTGGTATTGGTGCTGGATGCTGGTGTTGGCAGGACAGGATGTGTGGACACTGCTGGGGCTGGTTGGATTGGATGTGTTGTCTCTGCTACTTGGTTGTGATGTTTGGTAGTGGTGATGGATGCTAGTGTTGGCGGGACAAGATGTGTGGACACTGCTGTTGTGTTTTGTTTTTGTGTCTTTTTCTCTGTTTTTGTTTTCTTTTTTGATTTTTCTTTTTTTTTTGGGGTCTTTTTCTGTGAAAGGTTTTTGGGTGTGGGTCATTTGACCCCTCCCCTCCCTTGTCTGTTGTGTCTTTTTTCTTCTTAACAAATTTTGGGGGGCCGGGAATAGCCCGACCCTCGCATCTTCCTTGCCCTAAAACCACCATAACACTAAAAACCCCAAAAACCCTATAACCCTCAAAACCCTTGAAAACCCTAAAACCCCTAAAAACATAAAAAACCCTAAAAAACACTAAACACCCAAAAACAATAAAAAACTCTTAAAATTATAAATAAAATTAAATACCCTAAAAAAACTATAAGAACCCTAAAACTCAAAAACTCTAAAAACCATAAAAATCCTTTAAATCCCCTAAAAACACTTAAAACTCCCTAAAATCCTAAAAACCCTTAAAACCCCTAAACCCCCTAAAAACCCTAAAACCTCTAAAAACCATAAATCATATACCCTACAACCGAAACACTAAACCCTACATAGTAAACCATATACCCTACATCCTAATCCCTAAACACTACACCCTAAACCCTAAAACCTATACCTAAAAAACTATACCCTATACCCTAAACCCTAAAACCTACACCCTAAATCCACAACCCAATATCCTACACCCTAAACCATATAATCTACACCCTAAACCCTATACCCTATACCTTAAACTCTATTACCTGCACCCTAAACCCTATACTCTACACCATAATACTTATACCCCACACCCTAAACCCTAATATCCTACACCCTAAATCGGATACACTATACCCTAAAAGGCCTTAAAAAACTTTAAAACCTACTTAAAATTGCAATAAACCCTAAAAACCATTAAAAATTATAAAAGATCCTAAAAACCCCAAAAAATAAAAAAACCAAAAAACCTACGAAAACCCAAAAAACTACTCAAAACACCAAAAACCCTAAAAGTCCCTAAAAACATTAAAAGACTCTAAAAATCATAAAAACACTAAAAAATACAAAAAATCCTAAAAGACCCTGAAAACCCCTAAAATCCAAAAAAAATTAAAAACCCATAAAAAAATTAAAAATCTAAAATCCCCTAAAACCCCTAAAAACCATAAAAAAACTTTTAAAACCCTAATAATTCCTTAAAACCCTAAAAACCCCAAAAACCACAAAAACCCCCTAAAACCATGAAAATAACAAAACCCATTAAACCAAAAAAACCCATAAAAACTATAACAATCCTAAAAACTCTAAAAACACTAAAAGCCTTGAAAAAATACCCAAAACACCTAAAATCATAAAAAACACAATATTTCCTCAAAACACTAAAACCCCCTAAAAACCCTAAAACAATTTAAACCCAAAAAAACCCTAAAACCCCAAAACCTCCAAAAAAACCTACAAACCCAAAAACCCTAAAATACACCACAAATCCTAAAAAACATTAAAAACCTTAAAATTTTAAAATTCCCAAAAAAAAACCCCAAAACCCATAAACCACTAAAGGGTGATAAAATAATAAAAACCCCTAAAGGTTCTTAAAAACCCTAAATCCCCCTAGAGGACCTACAAACCCTAAAAACCTTAAACAACCCTAAAAAATCATAAAAAACCTATAAGACCTTAAAAAACTTAAAATCCCAAAAAACCCCTAAAAATTTTCAAAGACCCTAAAACCCTAAAAAATCCTAAACGACACTAAAAAATGTAAAAAACCCTAAAATCACTAAAAACACTAAAAATCAAAAAAAAAAAGACCCTAAAACCCATAAACCCCTTAAAACCCTAAAATCCCCTCAAAAACTCTAAAAGACACTAGATAAAAAAGAAAAAAATCCTAAAGGACCCTGTAAACCCCTAAAAGACCCTAAAAGACCACAAAAAACATAAAAACCCTTTAAATCCATAAAATCCCTATAAGTTTCTAGAACCTATAAAAACACTTAAAGACACTAAAACTACAAAAAATAATAAAAACCAAATAAACCATAAAAACCCCTACATACATATAAAAAACTTAAAAAAGAACCTAAAATCCCTAAAACACTAAAATCATAAAAAACCGTAAAACCCTCAAAAAGCCTAAAACCCCTAAAACCCTAGAAACACTAAAAATCCAAAAAAACCCCAAAAAACCTCAAAACCCCTATAAATACCCTAAAAATATAAAATAACCCTAAAAACTCTAAAAAATATAAACCACAAAAAATAAAAAAAAATAAAAACTGTGAAACCTTAAAACCCAAAAAACCCTAAAATACCATAAAACCCTATAAAACCCAAAAATATAAAACAAACCATTAAAAACCCCCAAAAAAACTAGAACCCCCCCCCCCCATACTAAAACTCCCTAAAAACTCAAAAAAAAACTCTAAACACCCTACAAGTCTGAAAAAACCCTAAAAACTTGAAAATACTCCTAAAACCCAAAAAACATAAAAACCCCTAAAAACATAAAACCCTAAAAAACCTAAATACCCTAAAACCCCTAAAAACCATAAAAATCTGAAAAAAAAACTTTAAAAACCCTAAAACTCCTAAAAAACTTAATGAACTCTAAAACCCTTAAAAACATAAAGAGAGATGGCGGCTAAATCCCTAGGATGCTCTTGCGCTCGCCTCCTCTCACGATGCTTCTTCCACGGCGCGGCGGTGCCTTCCCTATGGTTTTGGATTCTCAAGCGTCGGTTTCCACAGTGTTGGAGCCCCCTCCTCTCACGGTACGTTTCTTCTAGATCTGGATCTATGTTTCCCTTGCAGATTATTTGGTGTCATCCCTAGACGAAGAAGTCAACCATGGAGGAACAAGTCAAATCCATCCACTCTGGCGTGCAGCTTTGCAGTTTCTTAGAGAAGTGGTCCGGTTTTGGTCTTTGGTGTTGAAAATCCATGGTGTAGATACTCATATCTAGTTTTCTTGGAGTGTGTCATTCCTTGGATTCGTGGGTCAGATCCGGTCAGTTTCTATGGTGGCTTCATCTTCCCTAAGTGATGGTTTTTCTCAGGTCTCTAGTCTCAGTTTTCATCTCAATTTGGATTTTGAGGTGGTTTGGCTTAGCTTTGGTGGTTCTGGAAGCCACGCGGAGAGCCATGGCTTTGGTTTGGATTGGTTCTTCAAGTGTGGCTTCAGAGTGGATCGTTTCGGCAAGAGATAATGTTGAAGTCACTTTGCAGTGGCGGAGGGGGATTAAACGGTGGATTAGGAGATATCAAGGTGAGGTGAAGTATTGTAGTTGAGAACTGGGGATGGATCAATCTTGGTGGTTTCCCCAACTTTGTGATGGTTCTAGGACAATGGTGTTCCTTGCTATGTTTCGGGATTTTGGATCTATTCAGGAGGCGATATTGGATTTGCATCATTTTTTTCAGAAAATGCAAGTTCATTTTTTTGGTTACTCACTTTCGGATCTGTCTCATGCTAAGGCTGAAGGGCTCGTTAAGTTTTTTTGCATTTTGGACACTTTGTTGGATGGTGGTTTTACGTGTGGTGGCTGTTTTTTGTTCGAGATTTGTTGTGGATACTGGTTTTTGGTTCTGTGGAGTGGTACTAGATGTTGCTTTGTGTGTTGCGGTTGGGTTATGGGCATGGGTGTTGGTTGCCCCCCATGTTGTTTCTAAAGTGATGGTTAAGCTATGTTGTTCTATGGATGTTATATTGGAATGTGGTCCTCTGTGGTGTTGTGGGTCTCATTGTGAATCGGTGTGGATGTTGGACTTTGTTTCTGTTGAGTGGTGTTGGATTCTGTCTTGCCTTTGGGTGTTGCGGATGTGTTCCCAGATGTGCTACTAGGTGTAAATTTCTGGAAGCTAACTGGAAGTTGCTGCATTGCGGTGAGGTAGTGAAGGTGAGACCTATGACTTTGATGTTGGTGGATCTGTGATGCTGGCGGTTGATATGCTTGGAAAGGAGGTGATGGTTGATGAAATTAGTGTTGTGTGATGCTGGTTGTTATCTGGCTGAGAGAATCTTTGGAGATGATCGTTCATTTCTGCCTTTTCTGTTTTTGTTTGGCGTGTCTTTTGGGTTTTTTGGGGACTCTTGGGTTTTGTGGGGTTGTCCAGGGTTTTTGGGTGTGTTTTGTTTAACCCCTCCCCTCCCTTGTTTGTATGTTTTGCTGCGTCTTTATATCTAATAAATTTGGGGGGGTCGGGAATAGCCTGACCTCCACATCCTCCTTACCCTAAAAACATAAAAAACCCTAAAACCTAAATAAACTAAAAACCATAAAACCTTAAAATTGTAATAACCCTAAAGGACCCTAAAAACCATAAAAAATCCTAAAGGACCTGAAAAATCCCTAAGGACCCTAAAACCCCTAAAAACCCTAAAAGACCCTAAAAGACCCTAAAACCCCTAAAAACATAAAAACCCTAAACCCCCCAAAAAAATATTTCAAATAACTTAAAACCCTAAAAAATCCTAAATGAACCTAAAAATCCTAAAAATTATAAAAACCATATAAGAAACAAAAAACCACAAAGGACCCTAAAAAATCCTTAAAAACTTAAAAGACAATAAAAATTCATAAAATCCCTAACAAATCTAAAACCCCTGAAATTCTAAAAAACCCAAGGAAACCCTAAAACCCTGAACTACCTTAAAAATCCTCAAACCCCTAAAAGACACTAAAAACCCTAAAACCCCTAAAACCCTAAAGAAACTCTAAAATATCCTAAAAACCCTAAAACAATTTAAATACCCTAAAACACCATAAAAATACTAAAAATATCTAAATAATCATAAAACCCACAAAACCCTTAAAAACCCTTTAATCCCCTAAGAACGCAAAAAACCCTAAAACCCCTAAAAACACTAAAACACCTTAAAACCATGAAAGACCCTAAAAATCCGAAAACTCCTATAGGATTCTAAAAACCCTAAAAACTATAAAGGTTCCTAAATAACCATAAAACCGATAAAAACCCTAAAACCTCCTAAAACTCCTTAACTATACAAAAAACCCTAAAAACTCTAAACAACCTGAAAACTTTAAAAAAACCAAAAGACCAAGAAAACCCTAAACCCTATAAAAATTAAAAAAAAACCCAAAATTCCCTAAAAGACCTAAATGACCTAAAAACCCTAAAAACATTAAAAGACCCTAAAAACTATAAAAAATACAAACAAAACCCAAAAAACCTAAAAGTTCCAAAAAAAACCCCAAAACCCTAAAATACCCTAAAAACCTTTAAAACCCCTAAAAAACATAAAAAACCCTAAAATCCAAAAAAAAAACTTTACACTCATTGATAAACCCTAAATTGGTGCTACTCATGAGTAGGATTTGGTTGGACTCCCTCTACCAAAGTCCAAAACTGGTGAAGGAGGGTTGGCCCCAGATTTGCAGAAGTCCATGGTAGTTTATGGTGTCCCATATACTGAAGACCATTGTGTGGTCCTCCATGACATGATGATGGTTTAATGGACAATATTCCCCCTTGAGGATAAGGCTAAAATACTTGGTGAGAGGTTTTCTGAGGATGACTGTAGGATAAATGCAACTATGGCCCGGTTCAGGGAGGAAATAAAGAAGCATCAAAAGGGAGATGGATCATCTCCTAGGATAGGAAGAAAGGATAGTGAAAAAGGGGACTCAAGTGTATCTATGGATGGAGTTTTATATGATAAGGCAACTCATGATTATGGACTCATCTCTACCCCCCCCCCCCAAAGGAGGCAGTGGAAGGATTTCTCCTCTCTTCCAAGACCCATGGCGACCCGGGCCACCTCCAAGGAGGCTAAGATGAAATTAAAAGTTAATAACTGGGAGTGGCCTCCATGAAATATAGAGGAGGAGAGGGTCATAGAGAAATACTTGGCTAGTCTCAGAATGCAGGAGGACTCTGAGTCGGAATGAAGCTCTATGGATGCAAGCATAGACTCCGAATTTTTCTTTGTTGACGTGGATGTTAGTCTTGGTGCGAGTGTTTAACCTTTCGGTGTGGAGCTGCATGAATTTAGCGGCGATATTGACCAACTTTTTCTTATTTTGTGTTTTTTATCTTTTTTATCTTTGGGTTTGGGGTGCGTTGGAGTTTCTGGGTGTGGTCTTTTTGGCCCCTCCCCTCCCTTTGTTTTGTAGCGTCTGCTTTTTCTTTATACATTTTGGGGGGAATAAGAATAGTCTGGCCCCTCATCTTCCTTACCCTAAAACCAAAAAAAAACCCTAAACCCCTAAAAATTTAAAAAAATGTAAAAAACCCTAAAATGATAAAAAAATGAAAACCCTAAAACCCCTAAAAACCTAGACACCTTAAAACCCCTAAAACCCTAAAAAACCTAAAACCACTACAAACCTTAAAAACCCTAAAACCACTAAAAACCTAAATACCATAAAAACAAAAAAAAACCCTTAAAATCCCAAAAACCAATAAAAATCATAAAACCCCCTAAAACTCTAAAAGAACCTACAAATACTAAATAACCCTAAAAATACTAAAATCCTAAAGGTCCATAAAAACCTCAAAAGACCCTAAAACCCCTTTAATAAATGTAAAACCCCTAAAATCCCCTAAACCCCCATCAAAGACCTTAAAACCCCTAAATTACTCTAAAAACCCTAAAAACTTGAAAACTCTAAAACACACTTAAAAAATAAAAAACCTTAAAAACCCAAAAAACATTAAAATTCCCAATATGTAAAACCCTAAAACCCTAAAAGACCCTAAAATCCCTAAAGGACTTATAATACCCTAAAAACCCTAAAATCTATAAAAACCTATAAAATATAAAATATAACCTTTAAAAAATCTAAAAAAACTATAAACCCTAAAACCCCATAAAAAAACCAAAAAACCTCAAAAATATTAAAAGCCCCAAAAAACACTAAAGACCCTAAAAACACCACTAAAATCCCTAAAAACACCACTAAAACCCCTGTGCCTGGGCCGTCTGTTGTAGCTCCATTTTCATTCTCTAAGATAGTGGATGGGGGCTCACCCAATATGGGAGTTTTAGCTCAAGATACTGGTGTGGCTGAATACCCTACGAGTCATGCTGCTTCTGAGGAACATGAGGTTATCGCGGTTGGGGATGTTTTGATGCAGGTTGATGGAGGGGGTTAGGCTCGGGTGGAGGTATATGCAAAGGATGTTATTGTGGATTTTTCAACTGGGAGTGAGAGGACTGTTGTTGAGGGGGTGGAATCCGCTCTTGGTCTGGGTTCTGGACCACTAAACTCACAGATTGGACAGGCTAGTCCTCCGGTTTTGCCTGGGAAAATGGCCATCCAGTGTCAGCCGGAACCCAAGGTACATTATATCTGCAAGCGCTTGAGGAGTGATATGTATTTTCCAGATGTTGGAAGCTCTCTTTTCATGGAGGCCTCTGCTGGGCTGGAGCTTGAGGAAAAGGTGCAGGGGCCCCCGGACAATGTGGGAGGTGAGATGTCTGCCGACCAAACACAGGATAAGGTGCAGGCCGATGCTGCTGGGCATGGTGGAGGGAGGGTTTCCCAGAACCCTCTAGTGGCTGATGCTGGGAGCAAAAAGTCTCCTTCTCAGGTGAGGGCTAATGTGTCTGCTACTGAGAATGGGGGAGGGAGTTCGGAACACCTTTCTAGTTAAGCCGAGAGGACTTTGATCACTTTTGGGAGCTTTGATAATGTCGGTGAATGCGAGAATAAGGCGAGGGCTGATCTGAGGACCGAGAATGATGTGAATGCTGCCCAGGCTGATGGTAATGGGGGTGTCCTCACTAGGTCTTTGATGAATGCTTCGTAATCCTTTGAACATGTTCCACTCACAGTGGATGCTTCATAGGCGCTCATTCCCTTCAGAACAAATGATTTTAATTTTGTTGGAGATGGGATGATTAGGGACAGTGTGGATGAGAACTCCAAATTTTTGGTTCTGAAAGACCTGGCTTTGCAGCCTTCTCTTTTGCAGGGAGGAATGGAATCCGAGTGCTCGATTATTTGGGAGAGTGGCTCGGATGATGGCTCTAGGATGAAATCTAACATGGCCCAGATTTTAAAGGACAAGGCCATACTCACTGGGAAAGAGAATTTTGTTGGGGTCCTGTCCAAGGAGTGTTTTCCACCTCCCACATCTTGTTATCTCAACCAAGAGGACTTTGTTATACCTATCCAGGGGAATCATGGTGATCTCGGCACTACATCCCTGAAATTAAGGGGGCCAAGGAAGGACTACTCTTCCTTTTCGAGAATGGTTTCTATGAGGGCTTCCAGCAAGGCTTCGAAGAACTCCTCTGTTAAGGTGGGGAGGTCTACTAAGAAGCAGTTGAATGTGGGACAGGTGAAGTTAAGGGAGTACTACACCAACTTCTTGAAGTAGTATGATTCTTCAGAATGGGAGTCAGTAGACACAGATGCGGCCTCTGGCTATGGTGCCGAGGGAGACCCCCATGGTGCAGATTATGATGATGGTGGTGGGGATGGCTGGTAGACCCTGTGCTGGATGCTGGTTGTGGGTTGGCTAGGAGATGCTGTTGTGTTTTTTTGTGCATTTTCTCTGTTTTTATTTTCCTTTTTGATTTTTCTTTTTTTGGGTCTTTTGCTGTAAAGGGTTTTTGGGTGTGGGTCGTTTGACCCCTCCCCTCCCTTTTCTGCCGTGTCTTTTTGCTTCTTAATAAATTTGGGGGGTTCGGGAATAGCCCGACCCTCACATCTTCCTTTCCCTAAAAAATACCAAAAACCCTAAAACACTAAAAAACTTGAGAAATCCAAAAATACTCTAAGAAACCCTAAAAACACAAAAAAAAAACTGAAACCCCTAAAAACCCTAAAAACCTTGAAAATCCTAACAGAAATAAAACCCATAAAAATCCCTAAAACACAATAAACCCTAACCCCCCCCCCCAAAAAAAAAACTCTAAAAAACCTAAAAAATCCCTAAGAAACCCTAAAAACCATGAAAACCTGGGAAAAAAATGAAAAAAACCTTTAAAAACACCAAAACCCTAAAAACCCTAAAAAACCCTAAAAACCATAAAAACCTTAAAAACCTCACAACTCATAAGAAACCCTTAAAACCATAAAAACTCTAAAAGACATAAAAATACTAAATAACCCTCAAATAACCATCAAAAACTCAAATAATCCTAATAACCTCAAAACACCTAAAACCCATTAAAACTTTAAAAAATCCTATAACACAGAACAAATCTAAAAACCCCAAAAACCATAAAACCCTAAAAAAATTAAAAAAAATCCTAAAAACCCTATAATCCCATAAAAACCTAAATAACCAAAACCTTTAAAAAATTTAAAACCCCTAAAAGTCCCTAAAACCCCAAAAATCATAAAAGACCCTAAAACCCTAAAAATCATAAAATAAACTAAACTACCCTTAAAACTATACATAATCCAAAAACGACCCATAAAACCCCTTAAATACCCTAAAAAACCTAAATATCCCTAAAAACCCTAAAATATCCTAAAAACATAAAATTTTAAAAAAACCTAGGGCCCTAAATAAATCTAAAACCCCTAAAAACCCTAGAAAACCCTAAAAACATAAAAACCCCAAGAAAGCCTAAAACCCCTAAAAGGCCCTAGATAAGAAAAAAACTAAGATAAAACCCCTAGGAGATGGCCGCACCTCCTCTTCTCTCTCGCGATGGTCGTTCCCCTCTTCCCCTTGACGAAGATAGTGACTGCACCTCTCCCTCCCCCCTCTGTGGGGGAGGGGCCCTCATTGATCCTTGATGAAGATCGGGAAGCCTTTGTCTCATTCTCTATCCCTGATTTTCTACCCCTGTTTCCCCAAATTGAAATTTTCCCTAAGGTTCCCGATTTGTATAAAGGCCACTCACAGCTCCCGATCTCGACCCAATAGTTTTATAAAGCCTCTTCTCTCTATAGCTTGACATTGGTTGCTCGCTTCACAAGCCGGAGACCCTTAGTGGACTCATTTGACAAGTTTGTGTTTGAATCTTGGGGTCTTTAAGATCATATGATAGTAGATTAATTGATGGTCGGCACATTATGATTCAGTTTTCAACAGAGGAGGATCTAAATCTAGTGTGGTCCTCGGCTCCTTGTAGATTTAATGGATACTGGTTCTTCCTCTTTAGATGAAGCTTTGATCTTTATATGAATCTTGATTCACCGATGATTTCCACTTGGGCTTGATTCCCAGAACTCTCTCTACCTTTTCAAAATCCATCTATCATTTCTATGCTTATAAATCTGGTTTGAAGGTATCTTTGATCATATGGTAGGACTCGTGTGGTTTTTTATCCTGTGGATCCAAGAGTTTTTGTTGAATTTTATACATCTAAGGCACCAGTTGAGTTTGTATGGATTGTTGTTGGTGAGAAATTTCGATACAAATAGCTGGTTGTCTATGAATCATGGGTGGAGTTCTGTTCTTCTTGTAAAAATATGGTTCACTATAGGATAATTTATTGGCGTCATAGTATATCCAGTTATGATACGAAGCTAGTTTGTGAGGTTTCTGGTTTAGGAGATAAATCATTTGTTGATTCTCATGAGGTTGATGTGGTGGGGTTGGACTAGAGGGCTTCCAATCTGTGTTTGGTGGTGGTACCTGCAATTGGTTTAGGTCCAGGACCACTGATCCTGAAGATTGTGTGTGTGGGTCTTCTAGAAGTTCTGGGGGACCATGGGTCTATAATAGGTTACCAATGTTTAGGGAAAGTGGTTGTCCGCTGTCAACTGGAGCCCAAGGTGAGTGATATTTTCAAGCGATTGAGGAGAGAATTTAAGCTTTTGGATGCTAGAAATTATTTACATAGGGAGAGTGATGGGGGCTCTGTGGGGCGGGCGTTGCTGCTGGTGGGATGCATATTTCTTCTATTAGCTTTCTAAAGCAAAGGCAAGAATCCTTTCAAACATTCAACTGCTTTGAATGGATGGAGCTTGAGGAGGAGGTGCAAGGGTCTACAATTGTTGATGCTGGGAGTGTGAGGTTTGTTTTACAGGCGCAGAGTGAGGTGCAGTTCATCGCTGTTAGGCATGGTGGAGGGAGTGTGGGCCAAAATTTCAGTGAAGCTGAGCTGATGTTGGACACCATTGGGCACTCGAATGATGCTGATGAGAAAGAGAAAAGGGCGATATAGCTTCTTGTGCACAATTGTGATGGGATTATTGAGAATGAGACTTCTTTCCAGGGGAATTTAATCAAGATGACTAGGGATGAGGGGCAATTGAATCTTACTATACTTTAAGTTGAGGTAGAAAACACAGTTGTACTAATTGGTGATGTGGTTTGTTCTGCTTTGAAGGAGGATAATGTATAATAACTCATACTGGATGGTATGGTGACCCCTCCTTTTCTGGATCTCGAGGAACCTACCCTAGCAGTTCCTATCATGCCATAGTGTGGGGTTCTTGTCGACTGTTCCCTAAACCAGTCATCCTCCTTCATCCTCAATTAAGAACTTTTCCAAGAGGATGGTAGAAGGATGAACCATAATATGGATATGATCATTAAGGAGAGGGCCTTGCTAGAGGAGGATATTCCATATGGGAAGGAAAACAAATCTGAAGGGGTCTCTTTAGATCCCTAAAAGAGGAAGTTGAGGAAGGACGATTCTACTTTCCCAAAGACTGTGTCCACGAGAGCCTCTTTCCAAGCTAACGAAGATGCCTCGGGTAGGGGAGGTCGGTCTGTCAAGGTGCAGCTGGATGTGGAGCAACAACATCTCAGAGAGTATTACACTACCTTCCTCAAGCAATATGAATCATCTGAATGGGATTAGATGGAGTCATATGCTTTCTCTAGTTATGATGTTAATGGGGATCTATATGGGAATAAAGACGTTGATTAGTGGTTCTTGTTTCTTTCTCTTCTACTTTTAAGGTCTTTTGCATTTTTTTGGTGTCTTGGAGGGTCCATGGTTTTTCGGTGTGGGTCGTTTGACCCCACCCCTCCCTTGTCTGCTTTTATTTTCTTTTAATAAATTTTGGGGGGGTAGGAATAGCCTGGACATGTGCCTTCATTGCCTTAAAAGTCCCTAAAAATCCTAAAATCCCAAAAAGGCAAAAAAAACCCTAAAAACATAAAATCCACTAAATTTCCCTTAAAAGACTATAAAACTCTTGAATGATCCATAAAACCCATTAAAACCCATAAAAAACCTAAAAATACCGAAAAACCCAAAAAAAATATAAATCCTAAAAACCAGTAAAATCCCTAAACCCCTTAAAACCACTAAAAACCCTTAAGACCCTAAAATCCCTAAATCCCCTAAAAACTCTAAAAAAACCCTTAAAATTCTAAAAACCATAAAACAATCCTAAAAACCCTAAAACCATAAAATAGATAAAAACACTAAAACCCATAAAAATATAAAAACCATAGAACCCCTAAAACCCTAAAAACCATAAAACCCCTAAAAACATAAAAACCCTAAAAACCTGGCAAAACCATAATAAAAAACAAAAAACTCTAAAACCCTAAAACCCCAAAAACTTGAAACATTAAAAACCCTAAAACCTCCAAAACACTATAAAATACCTTAAAACCCCCTTAAAATCCCAAAACCCCTAAGAATTCCCTAAAAACTCTAAACCCACTAAAAACCCTAAAACCCCCTAAAATCCCTAAAAACCCTAAAAACCACCAAAACCCATTAAAACTCTTAAAATATATAAAAACCCTAAAATTTCTTAAAACCCTAAAAGCTCTAAAAACCCATAATTCCTATAAAAACCATAAAACTCAAAAAACATTAAAAACCCAATAAACCCCAGAAAAACTATAAAAATCCCTAAATGCCTTCAAAAACCATAAAGAACCCTAAAAACCCTAAAAACCATTGAAAGTCATAAAATTCCCAAAACCCTTACAAATCCTAAAAACCCCAAAAAACCCAAATAAAACCCAAAAAACCTAAAAAATACTAAACCCCCTAAAATTGATAAAACCCCAAAAAACTCTATTTGTGTGGCTCTGGGCACGTCGGGTCCTGTTGGGTGTGGCGGGATCTTCCACACCTATCGGGGCTTCTTAAAAGGATGATTCCATCACTCCATTGGTGATGGGTGCACCCTCAAAGATGAAATGTGGGCGATGATGAAGGCGATTAAATATGTCGTCCACTTTGGATGGATATTTCTCTAGCTTGAATCCAACTCTATGCTTGCAATTAATTACCTCAAGAACAAATCCAGGTGAGTCCCCTGGAAGATTCTACACCAATGGGTGGAGTGTCTTACCCTCTATCAAAGGCAGAACCTCAATGTGACACATGCCTATCGGGAGGTGAACGCGGTTGCTAATGCCCTTTCCAAGTAGGCTATCCTGGAGAGGTGTTCGATGTGGTCCTTCATCGCCTCGTCTTCTTTCTCTCTGCTTGTGGAATCTGATTTGAAGGGTGAATTGCACACTCGGTTATGTAATCCCTTCTTGTAACGTTATGTTGTTCTCTTTTCCTTTTTAATAAATTTTGGGGGACCAGGCTAGCCTGGTCTGGAGCCTTCATTACCCCAAAAAAACTCTAAATAGTCCTATAAATCCTAAAACCCCTAAAAATAAAAAAAAAATGAAAAAACCCCTTTAAAACCCAAAAAATATAAAAAACCCTAATGCCTTTAAAACCCTTAAAAATCCAAAAAACCATATAAACCCCTAAAAGACACTAAAACCCTTAAAACCCCTAAAAACCCTAAAATGTTGTATAAAAACTAAAATACCTAAAAGATCCAAACTAACCATATAAATACCCTAAAAGACACTAAAACCCTTAAAACCATAAAAATAACTAAAACCGTTAAAACCATAAAAATAACTAAAACCCTAAAAAACAATAAAAACCATAAAAACCATAAAAATACTAAAAACATAAGAAAAACCCTAAAAATACTAAAAACCCTAAAATAATTCTAAAACCACCAAAACATAAAAAAAACCTAAAACCACTAAAACCTTACAACCATAACAACACTAGAAACCCCTAAAACACCTAAAAATCCATAAAACCCTAAAAATCCTAAAAAGGCCAAAAAACCTGAAAACGCAAAAAACCCTAAAATCCCTAAAAACTTTACAAAACCATAAAAACATTAAAAAACCAAAAAAATATGAAAAAATGAAAAATCCATTAAAAAAACTAAAAAAATTAAAAATAATAACAAACCCTAGAAACCGTGAAATCCTAAAAACATTTAAAACCCTAAAAACCCATTAGAAAAAAAATGTCGCTGCTCTCTCCTGGGCTCTCCCTCCTGACGCAGTGATCTCCAGGGTTCCCTCTTGGATTCCTCTTCAGAAACTTCATTGATCGCTTCCAGGTCATGCTTTGTGATGCAGATGTAATTCAATTCGAGGGGCTTTCTCCCATGGAGCGATGGTGGAAAACGAGGCGGGTGCTAGATGGTGATGGGATCTGGTGGGTTGTTTCAGAAAAAGGTGGTGACAGCTTGGTCTGGGTTTTGCAACATTTTGGCTCAGCTTTGGTAGATCTGGATCCTGATCCTCCTCAGACGTCGTCTTTTTTGGCAGCGGCAGCGATGGCTTCTTGGTGGTTTGGGTGCAGTCTAAGAGGTTGATGGTTAAGTCAACATTGTTTCCAGATCTGAGTTTTCGGTGGCTTTACTCTGACTTGCTGGTTCGCTGCCTAGTTTTGTCCCTGATGACACTTCTAATCTGGTACGTTTTCTCTCCTGCGGTGTGTATCCCACATTTTTTTGGTGTGCCGGTGGTTTGTGTTTTCCAGTTGCTTCAGTTTAGTGGATGTTTTTTCGTTCTAGTGCTACATTTTGTTCTGCTTGTGGAGTGGCTTGATGGTAGGGCATTCCATTTGGTTAGGGGTCTGATTGAGTCTCTAGTTAACATGGTTCTGGTTTTTTTGATGTTTTTTATGCTTCTAGGGAAATCAGTGTGTACTGATGTGAGAAATTGGCCATTTGTCATTGCTGGTTTTCATGGTGTAGAAGGAGAGGTCTTATTCCAGGAATGGTGGCACCGGTTACTAAATTTTTCAGTGTTGGGACATGATGAAGCTGTGGACTATGAGTTTGATGATGGTGGTTCTATGTTGCTGGCGGTGGATCTTCTTGATGAGGAAGTGCTAGAGGCTCTGGATGATATTGGGATCGTGCTGCTGATGGTTGATCTTCTTGTCAAGGAGATGATTAATGATGGTAACGCTACCATGGGCTGGTTGTTGTTTGGCTGGAGCGTGATGAAGCTTGTGAGTTAGAATTTGGTGTTGCTGGTTCTGTGCTTCTTTCGGTGGACCTTCATGGTGAGGAGGTGTTGGATATTGAATTTTGTGAGAATGGATGATGGTTTCTGTATGGATGTGAGCTCTGGTTGTTGGTTTTTGTGTTCTTTTGGTGCTGATGGTTATGTGCTGCTGTTGGGGGTTCATTTTGGTGAGAAGGTGCTGGATGCTATTATTGGTGAGTTTGGATGTTGGTCGCTACTTGGTAGTGAGCTGCTGGATGCTGGTTAATGCTGGATGATGGTGATGGTTGTTTCTTGGTTCTGTATGTGTTTGTTTGGTTTTGTTTTTCTTTTTGACTGTTTTGGGTTTCTTTTTCTGGTTTTGGGATTGTTAAGGGTTTTTGGGTACGGGTCGTTTGACCCCTCTCCTACCTTGTCTGCTGTGTCTTTTTTTCTAATAAATTTGGGGGGTTAGGAATAGACTGACCCTCACATATCCCCTTTCCCTAAAAACCCATTAAAACCCATAAAAAAACAAAAAAAACTTAAAATCCCCCAAAAACTCTAAAAACTCTAAAACCCTTAAAAACATAAAAACCCCTAAAACCCCAAAACCCTAATAAACCCTTAAAACCCCTAAAAACCCTAAAATTCCTTAAACCCAAAAACCCTTAAAAACACTAAACCCCCTAAAAATCCTTAAAAACAATAAAAAACCCAAAACCCCCTTATAAATCTAATAAGACCTAAAAATCCTAAACACACTAAAACCCCTAAGACCCTAAACAAACCCTAAAATCCATAAAAATCCTAAAAGGCCCTAAAAATCCTAAAACCCCTAAAATATCTAAGCTGGCGATTCTGGCGATTCATCTCCTTCGTGATTACGGCTTCCTCCCAGGTTGAAGATAATAGAAAATGAAGCATCTCCCCCCTCTCTTCGGGGGAGGAACCTCACTCATAGGACTTCTCGTCGCTCTCCTCTGCTGACTTGTTACCCTCTTTCCTGAAAATAGTTCTCTGCCCAAAGGTTTCGAAGCTCTTTGAATGTTTTCTGCAGCTTCCCCTCTCGATTTGGGAGTTCACTGAGGCTTCAGACCTGCACCGCCTGAATCCGGTTGCAAGCTTTCCGATGCGGCGACCCCCAGTGGTCACTTTTAACAGGTTCATTTCGGCTTTCTAGAATCTTAGGGCTAGGGCGACTGTGGGTCTGATCGATAGATCCCACATCATGATTCTCTTTGCCTCAGAGGAAGAACTGGTCCTTACCTGGTCAGCGGCTCCTCGGTCATGCAATGGCGCTCGTTTCTCCCTCTTTCGGTGGAGCTTTGACTTTCATCTAAAGCAGAGTTCCCCGATTTCTGCTACCTGGGTGAGATTTTCTGAGCTTCCCCTTCCCTTTCAAAATATCTCTATTATTTCGATGCTTGGGAATTTGGTGGGGAGGTTCCTCTGTGTGGATAGTAGGACTAGGGCCCTTTTTCATCCAGTTGCACCAAGGGCCTTTGTTGAAGTCAATGCTTCGAAGACTCCTATGGATGCTATCTGGATTGCAGTGGAGGAAGAACTCAGATGGAGACAGACTGTTATCTTTGAGCAATGGCTGGTGTTCTGCTCTTCTTGTTGGAGCTTTGGGCACATTGATTCTAGAGGATACCCTGGTCCTGTCAGGGGTGGTGGTTCTTTGGCTCGCATGTCTTCTGGTGAGAGCATCCTCTCTCTGGTGGAGGTGAAGGGGACAAAGGGGGTGGCTGAGCCATTATCCTCCCAACCTTTGGTTACTGATGTTCCTTGCTTGTCTAATTTGCTGGCTGGAAGTGATTTAGCGGTTGCCCTGATGGATTCGGGTGGCTTCATGGTAAGTCTGGCTGGAGGTGCTGGTGTTTCTGGAGATGCTGATGAGGAGGAAGTGCTACTGGTTGATAGGGATAATCGGGTTTTTGTTGAAGGTGTTCATTGGTGTGGTGACTCCCCTAGGAGGCAGGAAGATTTAGAGAAGGCTGTTGTGATGGTCATTTGGAAAGAAAATGTGGAGGATCCCTGTGCTCTGGAACTGGGATGAGCTGATATAGATGGCTTGAAGGTTAATGAGAGCACTGATGGATCCTTTCCAGTAGTTGAGGTTGTTGTGAGTGATCTAAAAAACTCCCAAGTTGCAGCCTTATCTGAGCCGGATGTGGTGGATGTGCTGGTGACAGATGTCGTGAAGGAGGCAGAGGCTGCTCAGGGCCTGAGGTTTGGGGATGAGTGGAGCCTGTCTTCAGCTAAGGAAAGGTCTATGGCGAAAGAGGAGACCTGGATCCCCAGGGTGCATTATGCAAATTGGCATGATGCCCCTCTGGTTCTGTCCGGGTGCCTCGGCGTGGGGGGGCCTGACATGGGTCCTGGGCCATCCCCTCCCTCAGACAGCACTAACGGTGCTGAGGATATTCCCAGTGTCTAGTTTTTGAGCCCTCTGCTGGTGAATGCTGGCGACACTGGTGATCCGTCCATGGACCTGCAGAGGGCTATGGTCCTTCATGGTGTTCCCTCTGTTGAATATTATTTTGTGCAGCTGCATGAGATGGCGTGGGTTGAACGGGAAAGGTTCCTGCTAGAGGGTGAAGCTGAGAGGCTGGGGGAGAGGTTTGCTGAGGCTGATCGCTGGATAAATGCTTCTATGGTTAGGACAAAGGAGGAAAGAACCAGAGGAGGTTCTGAAACTCCTGGGTCAGAATGTAAGAAGGGGAAGGCACCATTGGCTGTCAGTGATGGTGTCACTTGTGCGAAGTCAGGTGTTGAAGCCGGATCCACTTCCACCCCTCCAAGGCAAAGAAGGAGGAGGGATTATTCTACCCTCCCACGTCCCATGGCAATTAGGGCCTCTTCACAAGTTGTCCGACTTAACCTAAAGGTGAATAAGCGAGAGCGGCTCTCAATTTCCGTTGAGCAAGAGAAGGCTAGGTTGAAGCTGCTATCCAGGCTTGGAATGCAAAAGGATTTTGAGACTGGATGGGACTCAACGGACATGGGTGAGTCAGATTTCAGTCTTGCGGATGTGGGCGGTGGCTTTGGTGTGGGCATGGGGTATCGTGGTGCGGAGCTGGATGATTTTGGTGGCGATGTTGACTGATCCTCCCCTTGTGTGCCTTCTCTTTTGGACTTTCTGTACTTATTGTTCTTGATTTTTTTTCTTTTTTTTCTGTGGCCTTCGGGCTGAGGTCGTAAGGGGATTTGGGTGTGGATCGGTGGATCCCTCCCCTCCCTTGTCTGTAGTGTCTTTGTGTCTTTTCTGTTAAAAAATTTTGGGGGGTGCCAAGAATATCCTGGACCCGAACCTTCCTTGCCCTAAAATATCTAAAAAACCCTATAAAACCCTAAAGAAACCTAAAAACACTAAACACCCTAAAGACCCTAAAAACCCTAAAAGATAATAAAACCCTAAAAATACCTAAAAGGCCATAAAACACCCTTAAAAACTTAAATGACTCAAAAACCCTAAGAATCCTAAGGGACCCTAAAAAACCTAATAACCCTAAAAGACCATAAAAACCCCTAAAAATTCCAAGAGGACCCTCAAACAAATAAAAACTCTGAAAAGACCAAAAAAATCTTAAAAACATAAAGCACCACAACAACCTTGAAAACTCTAAAGGACCTAAGAACCCCAAAAAAACCTAAAGAAACCAAAAAACATAAAAGACACTAAAATCCCATAAAATCCCTAAAAGAAACTAAAAAAATTTAACATCCCTAAAAACCCTTGAACCCTAACCCCCCCCCCCAAACCCAAAAATACTGTAAATCCCCAAAAAATAAATAAAATGAAAAAAAAACCCTAAATACCCTTAATGACCCTAAAAATATCCAAAATGCTAAAAACACTAATTTTTTTACAAAACCATTAAAAAATTATAAAGACCCCAAAACATAAGAAAAAAACCAAAAAACCCAAAAAGACACTAAAAACCAAAAAAACCTTGAAATATAAAAACCCTTAAAACCACAAAAACCATTTAAACACCCCAAAACCCTAAAAACATAAAAGCACTAAAACCCCTAAAAACATTAAAAATTTGACAACCCCCAAAAATAAATAAAAACCTAAAACCTTAAAAAAAACCCAAAAACCCTAAAGACCCTAAAAAACTATAAAAACCCTAAAATCCCGAAAATCACTAAAAACATTAAAATACCCAAAAACCCTAAACCCTTAAAAACAGTTTGAAAAACTCAAAAACCTTAAAACCCATAAAGAAACCTTTAAACCCAAACCCAGTCCCCCTAAAACCACTTAAAACCCATAAAACACTAAAAACACTAAAAACTACTAAAAACACTACAAAAACCTAAAAACACTAAGACACCCAAAAAAACCGAAAATCTCTAAAATCTCTAAAATCCATAAAAACCCCTAAAAACTATTAAAAACACAAAAACACTAAAAAAAACAAAAACATTAAAACCTAAAATACCTATGAACCCCTAAAAACCATAAAATCCCTTAAACCCCTACACCCTATATCCTTTACCTTAAACCAAAAATCTTACACCCTAAACCCTATACACTACACCCTAACCCCTAAATCTGACACCCCAAACCTTAAACCCTACACCCTAACCCTAAACTCTACACCTAAAACCCTATACACTACACACAAAATCCAAAACGCTACACCCTAAACACTCGACCCTACACCCTAAACCATAAACCCTATACACTAAACCCTATACTATACACCAAAACACTAAACCAAATACCCTACACCCTAAACCATATATCCCAAACCCTAAACCTCATACCCTACACCATAAATCTTATACCCTACACTAAAAACCCTATACCCTACACATAAATCCTACTCTATACACCCAAAACCCTAAACCATACACCCTAAACCCAATACCCTAATCCTTAAACCACACACCTTAAATCCTATACCTTACACCATAAACCCAAACCCTATATCCTATACCATATAAAATACACATTAAACCTTATACCATACACCCAAAACCCTCTACTCTGCACCCTAAATCATATACCCTACACCCTAACCCTAAACCCTAAACCCTGCACCCTAAACCCAAAACCCCACACCCTATACCCTATACCCTATACTATAAACCCTAAACCTTATACCCTAAATACTATACCAAAAATATTATACCCTAAACTATCCACCCTAAACCCTATACCCTATACCCAATACCCAAAACCTAACACCCTAAACCTTATTCTCTACCCCCTAAACCCTAAACATGAAATCCTATACCCTATACCCAACACCTAAAACCCTAAACCCAACACCCCAAACATTATACCCTAGACCATAAACCATAAACTATAAACCCTAAATCATATACCCTACACCTTAAACATTATACCCTACACCCTAAACCCCATACCCTACACCCTAAACCCAACATCCTAAACCCTAAACCCTAAAACCTAAACCATAAACCCTACCCCCTAAACCCAATACCTTCTACCTTTAACCATTAAACCTAAACACTAAACCCTATACTCTCCACTATAAACCCTAAACACTACACTCTAAACCCTATACTCCAAAACCTAAACCCTAAACCCTAAGCCCTACACCCTACACCCTAAACCCTACACCCTAAACCCTAAACCTTAAACCCTAAACCCTACACCCTAAACCTTATACTCTACACCTTGAAACCTATGTCTTACACCCTAAACCCTATACTCTACACCCTAAACCCTATAACTAAAACCCTAAACCCTATAACCTACACCCTAAACCCTAAATGCTAAAAAACCTAAAAATTAGAAGAAATAAAAACCCTAAAAATCCTAAAAACCCATAAAAACCCCAAAAATCCCTAAAACCCCTAAAAACCATAAGAAAACCCCAAAACACCTAAAAAATTCGAAGAAAACTGTTAAAAATCCTAAAATCCCTAAAAACCCTAAAAACCCTAAAAACCGTTAAAATACTAAAAAACTGTAAAACCAAAAAAAATACTTCAATAACCCAAACAAAACTTTAAAAAATCAAAAACCTTGAAATCCCAAAAGAAACCCTAAAAGCCCTTAAAACACACAAATAGCCCTAAAACCTCCAAAAACTCTAAAAACCACTAAAAACCTAAGAAAAAACCCTTAAAACACATAAGAAAAAATGTCATCACTCTCTCCTAGGTTCTCCCTCCCGACATTGTGCTCTCCACAGCTTCCTCTTCCCCTCGGCAGCTTTTTTGATCTCTTCTAGTTCAATCTTGGTGATGTGGATGGGATCTTGATTTCACGGTCCTTTCCCTGGTGTCGCGCTTGTGGGTGAAGAGGCAGATGCTTGGTTGCGAAGGGCTCTGGTGGTTCTGTTCAGGTAGGGGCAGTGATGGTTTTCCTTAATTCTTATGGCGGAAGGGCTCTTCCTCGGAGGATCTAGTTTCTACTCTTCTTTGGGCATTTTCTCACCTGCGGTGGTGCCTTCTTCATTTTGGAAATGACTTTGGTCAACTATATGGGTGGTGCGGTTCTTGTGATGGGCGATTCCAGGCGGCTTGTGAAGTTTCCTGGAAAGTCAAGGCTTCATAGTAGATAGTTTGACGTGGCACTACCCTCTCCAGATCTGGGGTTGGGAGGTCTTTGGTGGTCTTCCTAGATTAGTGACAGAAAATGGAATTATGTGCCTGATTATGCTTTGGAAGTCTTCGGATCGATTCCTTAGCTTGGGTCATCGGGCGATGGTGCTAGTTTCTCAGCTCAAACCTCGGTTTTTAGGACTCACGTTGTGGATGAAGGTTTGTTTTTTTCTCTGGTTTGGTCCTATTTTCGAATTGTGCAGCAGATGCAGGTGCGTGTTGTTTTGCCTTTGCTTCTCACGGTTGATGCTGGATCTGGTTGGAATTCTCAGAATTTTAAGAATTATTGTTTATTGGTTGTGGCTGTGGTCATGAGTCATTGCAGGTTTTGGTTCTTAGATTTTATGAGAAATTTTAAGCATTGTCTGGTGATTCTATACAAGTTTGTGGGGGTGTCTTCCTAGAGATGGGTTATTTCTAAGGGGTGTTGGGTGTTGTGGTTTGGTCCTGGGTATAGTTTTTAGTGGTGCATTATAGGTTGTTCTATGGGGTGTGAAGTACTGATAGCTATTTGTTCTGGAGGGTTTGGGTGCTGTTGGTTGGGATGAAAACTCTTAGGAATAGATGGCGCTGGCTGGAATCTAAGCTGTAAAAATATGGGATATGGTTGGTTAGATGATGGTGAAAGATGGAGTATGCGCTGTTCGGTTTGGAGGGTTTGCGTGTTACTACTGGTTCTGCCTTTTGGATTTGATGTGAGGGGATTTCTGACACTTGGATGGATCATAGAGTTATGTGTGTTGCGATTTGTCTCTCGTCATCGATGCTGGTGGTTTTTCACTGCTGTTGTGAGGGGGGATTTTGAAGGAAATGTTGGTTGTTGGAAACTGAAGAGCTAGATTCTGGTTACTTCTTGGATTATTTTTGATGACGTAGAGGTTGATGATTATGGTGCTGGTGGATTGATAATGATGGTGGTGAGATTTTTTGGTGAGGAGTAGTTGGATGCTGGAAGGTGTGCTACTGGACCCTGGTTTGCTTGTGTTGGTGCTTCGGATTTCTGGTCGCCTTCTGTTGTCGCAGGTATTGGTTACTATTTGGTAAGGGGCTTGGAGCGGCCGAATACTGGAGTTGGATGAGAGGTGACGATGTTGCTTCTGTGTTTGGTCTTTTGTGTCTTTTTCTTTCTTTTTTTTCCTTTTGGGGATTGTTTTTTGGGTATGGTTCGTTTGACCCTGCCCCTCCCCAGTCTGTAGTGTCCTCTTTTTCTAAATAAATTTGGGGGGGTAGGAATAGCATGGTTCTCGCATCTGCCTTGCCCCCTAAAAAAATTAAAAACCCAAAAAACCCTTAAAAATCTAAATAAAATACATAAGGAGCTCAAAAAACACTAACAACACTGAAAACCCTTGAAAAACCTAAGAAGACCATAAAAACACTAAAAATCCTAAAAACCCTGAAAATCCTAAATAAAACTAACAAACCTATCTCTATTAAAAACATAACACCATAAAAAACTAACGAACCCTAAAACCATAAAAAATAAAAATAAAATAAAATAAAACCTTATAATACCATCAAAACACTAAAAATAGCCCTACTACCATAAAAAATCCCAAAAAACCATAAAAATCCCCTAAAAGACTATAAAACCGCTAAAACCCATAAAAACCCTAAAACCCCTAAAAGAACCTAAAACCCCTAAAATACCTTGAATAAACCAATAAATACCCTAAAATATGATTAAAACCCTTATACACCCTAAAAACCCTCAAACCCTAAAAACCCTAAAAACCATTAAAACCCCCCAAACTCCTTAAAACCCCTACAAAACCCAAAAACCTAAAAAACCCTAAAAACCATAAAAACCCAAGATCAATACTAAAAAATATAAAACACATAAAACCCTCAAACCCCTAAAAACTCTAAAAATGGATAAAACCCATGAGAGGCCCTAAAAACCACAAAAATTTAAAAACCCAAAAAACCCCTAAAAATTGTAAAAACACTAAAAAATAATTAAATCGCTAAAAACCTAAAAATCCTAAAACTCTAAAAATCCCTTAAGACCCCTAAAAAGCCATAAAACCCCTAAAAACCAAAATAAACTTAAAAACCCATAAAAAAGATTTAAAAACCCCTCAGCATCCAGAAAACCATAAAAAACAAAAAAAAACCCTAAAAAAACTAAAACCCTTAAAACACTTTAAAACCGAAAAACCCAAAAAACCCCAAAATATGTCTAAAAGACATTAAAATCCTAAAAGACACTAAAAACCCAAAAATCTATAAAAAATTTTAAATACCCATAAAAACACTAAAAGACCCTAAAACACTAAAAATACTTTAAACCCTAAAAACTCCTAAAAGCCCATAAAATACCCTAAAACCCAAAAAGACTCTAAAACTCTAAAAAACTAAAAGGACCCTAAAACCCAAAAAGGTCCCTAAAAACCCTAAAGGAACCTAAAACCCTAAAACTGGTAAAGGACCCTAACCCCCCCCCCCCCCCAACTATAAATGATCCTTAAAACCATTAAAACCTTAAAAGACCCTAAAACCCCTAATAGACCAAAAAATCAAAAAAACCATAAAAGGCACTAAAACCCCTTAAAACCCTTAAAACCCCTAAAATTCAATAAAACACTAAAAACCCTAAAGAACCATTTTTACACCTAAAAGTCCTTAAAAACACTAAAAACCGTAAAGAATCCCAAAAATCATTATAAGACCCGAAAACCCTAAAAAACATTAAAAGACCACAAAAATTATAAAACCCCTTAAGAATCCTAAAGAATACTAAAAACCCAAAAAAATCTAAAAACAAAAAAATTCATAAAAACCCTAAAAACCCTTATAAACCCCTAAACCCCTAAAACACTAAAAGCTCCTAAAACACCTTAAAATCCTTAAAAACTACAAAAAAAAACCAAAAACCCCCTAAAACTATAAAAACCTTGAAAATCCCCCTAAAAATTATAAACCTCCTAATAGGCATAAAAACACAAAAAACACACAAAAACCTAAAATCCCAAATACCCTAAAAACTCTAAAAATACCAAAAACTACAAAAATCCCCAAATAGCCTTAAAAACCTCTAAAACCCATAAAACATGGAAAACCCCATAAACCCTTAAAAACCCTAGAATTCCAAAAAAACACTAAAACAAAAAAATCCTTAAAAACATTAGAACTCCTAAAAAATAATAGACACCCTAAAAATCCTAAAACCCCTTAAATCCTAAAACCCTAAAACAAACCTAATAAAAAAATACCTAAAAAGGAATTACAATCCTAAAAACCCTAAAACCCCTAAAACCCCAAAAAACCTTAATCAAAACCTAAAAACCTAAAAAAACAAAAAAACATAAACCCCCGATAACTCCTAAAGATCATAAAAATTATTAAAACCCAAAAAACCATGAAAAAACTAGAATCCCAAAAAAAAAATTTAAAGCCCTATGAATGATAAAGACAAAAACATTACAAGCCCTAAAAACCCAAAAAACACTCTTCAAACAATAAAAATCCCCAAAATAGCCTAGAACCCGTAAAACCCCTAAACCCCCTAAAATTACCTAAAAACTCCTAAAACCCTAAAAATTCCTAAAAATCACTATAAATACCAAAAATTTTAAAAACCCCCTAAAAATTATAAAATCACAAAAATCCCTAAAAATCCTAAAAACCCTTAAAAACCATTAAAATAATTAAAACCCCTAAAAACCCTAAAACCCAAAAAAACATTATAAACCCTAAAAACCATAAAACCTATAAACCCCTAAAAGACCGTAAAAACTATAAAACCCATATAACTACTAAAAGACACTAAGAATCCAAAAAAAACCTAATAGACCCTAAATAACCCAAAAACCCCTAAAAGACCTTCAAACCCTTAAAGTCCCTAAACCCCTAAAAACCCAAAACACCCTAAAACCCCTAAAAACCTTAAACACCCTAAAAACCCTAAACCCCAAAAAACCATAAAAACTGAAAAAACCAATAAAACCATTAAAACCCATAAAACCCTTAAAAATACTAAAAAACCCTAAAAACCAAGAAAACCATAAAATATACTAAAAACCCTAAAACCCCTAAAAGACCATAAATAACCCTATAAAAACCAAAAAGTCCCTAAAACCCCTTAAAAACATAAAAACCCAAAAAAAACCCATAAAACCCACTAAAAACCCCTAAAAACCATAAAAACCTTAAAAGTATAAAAAATCCCTAAAACCCCTAAAAGAGAAAACAACCCTAAAACACTAAAATAACATAAAACCCTAAAAAATTGAAAACCCATAAAATCCCTAAAACCCTATAAAAATACAAGAAAACCTAAAAACCCCTATAATGCAATGAAATACCCTAAATTCCTTAAAATACCTTAAAACCCCTAAAACCCTAAAAATCCTAAAAAACCCAAAAAAACCTAAAAAGCCATAAAATGCCTAAAATGAACAAAAAACCCAATTAAACTCTAAAACCCTAAATAAACTAAAAATATTAAAAACACTAAAACCTTAAAACTCCATTAAAAACACTTAAAATCCTTGAAAACACTAAAAACTCCTAAACCCCTAAAACTATAAAAATATTAAACCCCGCAAAAAACCCCAAATAACCCATTAAAACACAAAAAAACATCTAAATATCCTAATAACACTAAAATCCCTAGTAACACTAAAAATATATAAAAACCCTAATAACCATAAAAAAACTTTGAAAACATTAAAAACCCCTAAATCCCTAAAAACCATAGAAACACTAAAAAAATCCAAAAACACTAAAATACCTAAAATCCCTAAAAGCCATAAAACCCCTAAAAGCCATAAAGGGCCCTAAAAACACCTTTGAACCCCTAAAAATCCATTAAAACCCTAAAAACCATAAAATCACCTAAAAACCCTAAAAACAATAAATTCATTAAAACCCTAAAAGACCCAAAAACCCCTAAAAGACCCTAAAAACCCTAAAAGAACATAAAAAACCTTACAAAACTCTAAAAACCCTAAAACCCCTAAAGGGCCCTAAAACCCATAAAAACCCTAAAACACCCTAATGGACCGTTAAAAACCTAAAGGTCCCTAAAGCACACTAAAAACCCGAAAAGAACATAAAACCCTAAAAGAACATAAAAACCCTGAAAATACCCTAAAACCATAAGAGGCCCAAAAAACCCTCAAAACCCTAAAAGATCTTATAAATGTAAGAAATCATAAAAGTAAATAAAAACCCTAAAAGATCCTAAAAGCCATAAAAACCCTAAATGACACTAAAATTAACTAAAAACCAAAAAAACCTAAAACACTCTAAAAACATAAAAGGTCCTACAAAAACATCAAATACCTAAAAAACAATCAAAACATTAAAAGACCCTAAGAAACTAAAAAACATTAAAATACCATAAAACCATGTAAAAAACACTAATCCCCTAAAAAACCTAAAAACTCTAAAACCCTTATAAAAACCCTAGAAAACATAAAAGCTACAAAAACCCTAAAACCCTTTAAAACACTAAAAAACCCTAAAAATCCTAAAAACCCTAAACCCCCTAAAATTCAAAAACCCCAAAATCCCCTAAAAATCCTCAAAAACCCTAAAACCACTAAAAACTAAAAAAACACTACACACCCAAAAAACCCAAAAGCTAATAAATATCATAAAAACCCTAAAAATCACAAAAACCCCTAAAGTCCTAAAAACCCTAAAAACCCTTAAACCCACTAAAACACCTAAAAACCTAAAAATCCCCAAAAACCCTGAAAACCCCATTAAAACCTAAAACCCCTTAAAACCCTAATACACTAAAAACCAAAAAAACCTAAAGAATGATAGATGGTGCCTTTCCTCTGTGTGTTCTCTCTACATGCATGAAGAGGAGAGAAACCACCATGTTTTCTTACACTACAAGTTCATTGTTGAGCTTTAGGGTTACCCGATGCAATGATTTGGCTTGAGGGGAAGCTTTAAAGGGGATTTTTGCCGGTTCATCTATGGGCTGGTGGAGCTGAAATGTAGTGATCAGGTGCATAACCTTCCACTTGTCGGTGTTGTGGAAACGGATCACTATATTTGGGATGCTAAAAATGATTTGGAATTCAACCACCAACCTCTCTATTTTCATGGTGGAGTTGTGACTATCCACATGGAGATCCAGGATTCATCCCTTCTTCAGACAGGTTCGATGGAAAATGATGTTAATGATTTGATTTTACTGCATTCTCTTGGTGTGGCTAGTAAGAGCAGGAAACCACAGGATTTGAAATTTATTTGATGGATTCCTCTGATCCCATACTGGATAAAGGTCAACATGGATGGTGCATCATTAGGTGCTCTAGGCCCCTTGGAGTGTGGTGGAGTCTTTTTCACCTACAGAGGCTTTTTGAAGGGCTATTACTATCATTTTATCAGTGATGGTTGTGCTTATGAGGTGGAGATATGTCCCATCATCAAAGCTATCAAATTTGCAGCCCAATTTGAGTGGAATCTGATTTGGATTAAACCAGACTCGATGCTTGTGGTGAGTGTCCTCAAGAATAAATCCAGGGATGTCCCATGGCGACTGCTACTACAATGGATCGAATTCCTTACTCTTTCTCATACCCTTATCATATGTGTCACACATGCATATGGGGAGGTCAACTTAGTGGCAGATGCTCTTTCTAAAAATGCAATTGAGGAGTGGAGCTCCATGTGGTATTTTGTTACCCTGTCCTTTTGCTTGCCTCTGGTGGACTCTGATATAAAGGGTGATTTTCACACCCATGCTTGCAAACCCTCCTTGTAACCTTTTGTTTTTCTTTATCATTAATAAATGTTGTGGGGCTAGGTCTACTTAGCCCCGCACCTTATTCACCCTAAAACCTTAAAAAACCAAAAAATCATAAAAACCCTTAAAAACTAAAAACCCTTAAAAACCTCTAAAAACCCCACAACCCTTAAACCCCATAAAAACTCATTAAAACACTAAAACGACAAAAACCCTTAAAGCGTTAAAACCCACAAAACACTAAAACTCTTAAACCCCTAAAACCCCCAAATAACCCAAATAACCCTAAAACATTAAGATAACCTAAAACCTTAAAAACCCCATAAAAACATCAAAACACTAAAAACCCTAAAAACCCATAAATATCCTAAAAACACCTAAACATCATAAAACACCTAAAAATCATAAAACCAAAAAAAATCTAAAAACACTAAAAAACGCTAAAAACCAAAAAAACCCTAAAACCGCTAAAAACCCAATACCCATAAAAACCCCTAAAACCCCTAAAAGACCCTAAAGATTCTAAAAATATTCTAAAATACCTAGAAACCAAAAAACACCTAAAACCCAAAAAGACACTGAAAACCCTCAAAGACCATAAATTACCCAAAACCCCCAAAATAATCTAAAAACTAAAAAATCAAGAGGGACCTAAAACCCCTAAATAAACCCTAAAGAACTCTAGAAACTATAATAAATTTACTAAAGGAACGTAAAACCCCTAAAAACCCTAAAACCCATAAAAACCCTAAAGGACTCCAAAAAAACCCTAAAACCCATAAGGGATTCTAAAAACAGTAAAAAAATTCTAAAGGAACTTAAAAAGACTAAAACCAAAAAATGAACCTAAAAGTCCCTTAAAACCATTAAAAAAACAAAAAAAAAACCCCTAAAATTACCTAAAGGACCCTAAAAACCCAACGAAACACATAAAACACTAAAACCCCTTAAAATCCCTAAAAGACTATAAAAATCCTAAAAACCCTAAAAATCCTAAAAGATCCCAAAGAAACCTAAAAACCAAAAAGACCTTAAAAGAACCTCAAAACCCAAAAACTAAAAAAGACCCTAAAAATTGGGAAAAAACTCTAAAACCCCTTAAAAATCCTAAAAGACCCTAAAAACCCTTAAAACATTAAAAACCCTAAACCCCCATATAAAACCTTAGAAAAACCCTAAAACCTCTAAAACCCTAAATAAACCATAAAAATATTGAAACCCCAAAATCCCCCAAAACCCCATAAAACACTAAAAAACTCTGAAACCCCTAAAAACCCTAAAACCCTAAAAACCTCAAAACCCTAGAAAACCCTAAAAATCCAAATTACCCAAACACCCTAAAAAACTAAAAACCTTAAAAACCTCAAAACACTAAAAAACCCAAAAAAATATATAAAACCCATAAAACCATATAGGGACATGATCAAAGAGAAGACCTTGATTGAGGTGTCCTTTCCAGATGGGAAGGAAAACATTTCTGTAGGGGTCTCTTCGGATCCCCAAAAGAGAAAGCCAATAAAGGACTATTCAACTATGCCTAAGACTGTGTCCACGAGAGCCTCTTGCAAAGCTAAGGAAGTTGCCTCTGGTTGGGGAGGTCATCTTGTTAAGGTGAAGTTGAATGTAGAGAAGCAACGTCTCATAGAGTATTACACAACCATCCTAAAGCATTATGAATCATCTGAATGGGATTCAGTGGAGTCGGATGCTACCTCTGGCTATAGTGTTGATGGGAACCCTTATGGGGATGGAGACGTTGATTTGTAGCTCCTGATGAATGGTGGTTGCTGAGTGGCTAGGTGATTATTTTGGGGACTTTTCAGTTTTTCTTCTTTTTTTGGTTTCATGTGCTTTTGATTTTTCTCTTTTGCAGCTCTTGGGTGTGTTTTTGTAAAGGGTTTTTGGGTGCAGGTTGTTTGACCCCTCCCCTCCCTTGTCTTCTGCATCTTTTTTTATCTCTAATAAATTTTGAGGGGGTCAGGAATAGCTTGATCCTCACATCTTCCTTTCCATAAAACCATATAAACCCTAAACCACCTAAAATTACCTAAAAACCTAAAACCCAAAAATAACCTAAAAACCCCAAAAAATATTGAAATGATCTTTAAAAAACATTAAACACACGAAAAAACCCTAAAAACTAAAAATCCAAAAACCCCAAAAAACCCTAAAACCCTAAAAACATAAAATCCCTATAAAACTTTAAAACACCATAAAATACCTAAAACCCCAACAACCCCTAAAAACCTAAAAACCTCTTATATAATGTTAAAAACCCTAAAATCCCATAAAATCCCTAAAAAATCTGAAAACACACTAAAACCCATAAAACTATAAAAATGATAAAACCGTAAAAAACCTTAAAATTCATAAAACCCTAAAACCCCTAAAACCCCCAAAACCCATAAAAACCCTAAAATCTCAAAACAAACCTAAACCCCAAAAAACCCTAAAACCCCAAAAAAACCTAAAACCATAAAAACCCATAAAAACCCAAAAAAATGCTAAAACCTGTAAAATCCTAATAAACCCTAAAACCCCCTAAGAAAACCCAAAACCCCTAAAAACCCTAAGAAACCCCTAAAACACCAAAATATACTAAAAATCCCAAAAACCCTAAAAACCTTGAGAAAACACAAAAAACCCTAAAAAACCCAACTTATAAACCCATGATGATATTAATTACTCTTAATTTAACATTGGGGAAAAAACGCTTCCATAATTAACAAAATCCATAAATGTTTCATTATTATTATAACCAAAATATCATTGGTAAAATAAATTTTACAACATAATTACTGAATACAAATTCATAAATACTTTAACCCCTTTACTTAAATTATTTTTTTATAAAATAGGTCATTACTTGGTCTAGGGGATAACTCTTATTTTAGGTCATTGACTTAGATAATTACAAAGTTCCCAAAATATAAGACATCAAATTCCTTAGAAAATTTCTGATCTATGACCTTTGTTTACACATAGAAAATATCTTCCCCTAAATTTGATATATTCTTCTAGGTGATTATTTCCACCTTATTGACATGTAGGAAACTAAATCTGTTTTCCTCTATTTTCATTACCACATGAACTTTTATAAAATTACATCCTCCTCTTAATTATTTTGTTAGTAATATCACTTAAGTTCACATTGTTAATCATATATTTTGATAGCTGGTTAGGAATAATCACTATATATCACTCTCTCTCTCCTATCATAATCCATTTTTTCCCTCATAATCACCAAAGTTTCCACCACATTAAATGTTATCATAATTCATCCTAATTCAATACATTGACTAAAACCAAAAATCATAGTATAATAAATAATAATCATAGTAGGAAATCACATATTCATGAAAAAACATTTATAGGATGTCTAAATCAGGACACATTCTTTTAAATCTATGATACCTTATGTTTATCTTAGGTCATTCGTGGTTATCATCTATTCAAATCCTTTATGATGGTTTATAAATATTTTGTAAATTTCAAAATAATATCCCTCAAGAGTGTCAAATTAGGTGTGCAGTAAGGCCCATTAGCGTGTACCAAGTAACACTCGAGTCAAGATCGACACACCTTTTTCAAAGTAATTATGCCTAGGTACTTTTGTCCCAGAACCATGCCCACTTTTAGTATCTAGATAGGGATGTCATTGCCCAAAAACCACTCACTCTAAAATTCACTAAAATTATAGGATATTTTATTATATATATACTTATCCTTAGAATTATCCTTAGAGTTATCATTTGGGTTCTTACTAAGGTTTTATCATCCTATTTTCCAAAGGTTTACTAAAATATTCCTATGATACCAACTATGATGACTCAAACCTTTCAAACATATTATTACATGATTTCTAAACATAAATATCCATTAATAAAACACAAGGATCATAAAGGTCTAGTGTAATTAGAATACTAGGTTCATAATAAATTAAAGTGAGACTAAAAATAAAACTTTTTATTTTATTCTCCATAATAAGATCCCAAATCCTTTCAAGTTCTTAAACTTTATGGGATAACCTAGAAAATACATATAAAAAATTGGTGAGCTAAAAATCCCAATAAGGGAATAAACATGATAAGGAAAAATAGTATGTGATTCAAAATTATAGTATGATATCATAAAGAAAATGATCGTGAATAATTTCATAGAAGAATAACATAAAGAACAAGGTATCATAAGATCATGGAGATATAAGAAATGTGACAAAAATAAAAAACATGACATAAACATAAGTCAAGGTTAACTGCCGAGACAACATCACATGGTGGATAGAATATCATAAAGGATTAGTTTTACTCCCTAATACCATACATGACATCTCATGAGAATAAATATTTACCAAATGTATTGGAGTGCTATATGGTCTCACCCATCATAACATGTTCATGATCTATGTGGTACACATAAAGGAAATCAATCATAAGTCATAACATAATAATTACCCTTTTAAATAAAATGGGTTTCATAATATTGCTTTATATCATTTTCAATGAAATTTTATAATGAATACATTTGAGAAATGATCATAAGGCATGTATTAACCTATCAAAGGAATGGATAATGACTAGGTATATATATGAAAAACATATATATATAATTTAGAATAAATATATAACATCAAAGGTTGTTGTAATTTATTAAAATACTTTTAAAAATATTAAAAATATTCTTGAGGAAAATAACCTTTTCACTTTTAGTAACATCTAATATGTCATCTTAGATAGAAAATTATTTTGAAAGATTATTTTGAACATTTATTGAGCAAAATATCCTTTCCATTTTTAAAACACTTATTTAAAATATAAAACTTTCTCAAACATTAAAGAAATTATTTTTTAAAAAACCTTTGAAACATAAAAATTAATCTTTAAAACATTGATTGGTAATAACATAAGAAGAGTTATATTCCTATCAAATACATAAAAAATAAATATTTCTTTCACATTTTTGTAAGAAAAGTCAAAAGGTACCTTATTCAAAAAACAATAGGAATATTCATGATAATTTTTTTTTGAAAATTCAAATTATGGGTAAAAATAACTTTACATAATTATAGTAAAACATTTTTTGAAAACATTTTTTGAAAAAATGGATTTGCAAGAAAAAATATTTTCGTCCGAAGAGTTAAATGAAGTCGGATTTTTTTAAAATAATTTTCTTAATAAATTTAAGTACCAAAGAGTAAAATGGTACTATTACATGAAAAATTAATGAATAACTATATGATAATAAAATTAAAGTGTTTTATTATACAATTATAAAATAATTCATGTCAATGTAATTTCAAGCATAAAAAATCCTGAATAAAATGATATTGAAATATAAACCCTTACCGATTTGGTAAATTTTGAATCATAACTTTCCATGATTGAATTATATTAATTATAACTAAAAATAAAATCATGTAATAATTATTCATGATATATTATGTAAAGTTTCAATATATACACCATTAAAAATAAATTAGATTCATAAAATAACATGTGTCTCAAAGAAGGAAGTTTGAGATGAAACCCTTAAAAAGTTCATATCATTGAGGTGAGAGTTAATAAATGTGGTTATTATGTGTAAAAAATGTATATAAACACAAATATTATTTTAAATAAAACATAAATAAATAAAAAATCATTTCATTCATAATTGTTTCATAATAAAATCAATGAAGTAGTCGTATAACCCAATGAATGAAAATTGAGTTAAGAAACCCCTTACCTCGCACTTCCCTTCAGTTGATCACTCTTTAAAATTATTTATAGTGGTTTTAAACATGTTATTAACTAATAAAATAATAATATTAATATTTATAATATCATATATGATCCTTTTATAACATATTAATACCCATTCGTTAATAATCTTTTATTATCACTATTGTTTCATATGTTAATTTCCAAGTTTTCTCATGCATGTTTTATCATGAAAGTTCTAGATCATGAACATAGGATATAGTTAAATCATATCCATAATGATATTAATTTTGTAAATATAATTTTTAATTATATAAATATTTATAATCATTATGGAATTTTGAACATGGAGAATGAATTATATCACTTTGTGGAGACGGTAGGTCGTACGTACATACGAACGACGTTATCATTTCCTTAACGGGTGAATGGTTAAGGAAGTGGATTGTATATTAATTTTATAGAATAAATATCATGTCATATATATCACATATATTCATTAAATTTATCTTTTATTACCTTCTATGTAAATTGTTAGTGAAAAATAAATCACATCGCTTCACGAGGCGGTAGTCCACCGTACACACGAACAATGTTATCATTTATTCAATGGATGGTAAGATAAGAAAGTATATTATATATTTCTTTAAAAGAATGGTTAATATTAAATTAATATAATATATAAACATAAAATTAATCCTTATTAAATTTCATGTAAATCATAAGTGAAAAACAAATCGCATCGCTTCGCAAGGAGGTAGTCCACCGTACACACGAACAATGTTATTGTATTCTCTACAGAATGGAAAGTAAGAAGGTATATATGATATTATAATTACATAAGTATAATTATATCATAAATATAATATATAAAAATTATATACATAATTATATCCATCAATTATAAGTGTTTATGTAAAATTAATTATGTCAGTTCGCAAGGCGGTGGTTTTCCGTACACACAATCAACGGTTTCATTTCCCATTTTAGATAGGAGGATATGGTTGTAGTTCATGACCATAAAAAAAATATAATTATATTTAATATAATTTTGTTATTATATCATAGTTTTTAATAATATTTTGAGTATTTTGAGTAATAAATAAAATAAAACTCTAGGTTAAGGACGTTACCTCTTCTTTGGACAACTTCTTTTGGTTTGCACCAAAAGCCTTCCTGGGTTGGATTTATGACAAAAAAAATGGCTTTTAGGATTATGGGATGAAATTAGGGAATTATTTTTGGTATTTATAGGATGAATCAAAGGTTTTTGTAAAATAAGAGGAGATGGGTGGCCTTTTATAAGTGGGGAAGAGGACACACTTGTAATTTTTGAAAAGAAATAATTCCGCCAATGTTTTTCTCATGAAAGAATGCTCCAAAATGGACCATTTTAAAAAAATAGAAGATATAAGGTCTAAATATGACTACACAATAAGAATTATATAATTTTTGGGTAATTTTTGACCCTTTTATTTTGAGTTTAACCCCTAGGTAAACTCATTTTTACCTTAACCACAATAAATAATTTTTACTATTTTCACTATTCAATATGGTAAAAAAATTAAGTTGGTCCTATTATATAGTATAAATTATAATAATTACAAATATCTAATCCATTTTTATAAATTCAAATCACATAAGTGGTATAATTTAATTTAAAATTTTACCTGTAGATGTTTTGGAAAAAAACGATTTTTCAAGAAATGCATTTTTAAGGAAAAGATGATCTCATATTAAATTTATGACAAGTAATAATAATTATATGAATTTAAATTAAAATTTATAGATATATATTATATATATTTCATTTAAATAATTATTTATTGGGGGTTATTTTATTTATTTAAAATGGATAAACATTATACACTTTAAAATAGTTTTCAAAAAAAAGTGTTTCAATGCCTAAAAATAAACTTATACTAAAATATAGTACAAATATGATTTAAATGTATTTAATTGGATTTAATATAACTAAATAATTTTTTTTTAATTTTAAATTAAATTAAAATAATAATGGTACTTAATTTATAAAAAAATAAATAAAAATTTTATAAAAATTAGTATTTTCCCTATTCACTGAAAAAGTAATATTTTATGAAAAATCCCAAAATTTCACCATAAATATCAATATGTTAATTTAAAAAAGAAATTTTATTTTAAAAATAAATTTTTTAAAATTGGTAAAAATCAATTTTAAATTATGTGCACAAAGGACGACTAAACTGCCTTTTAGAAAAATACAGTTTTTCAAAAAAAACATTTCTTTTTATTTAAAATGGTTTATATTTTATTTATAATTAATAGATAACCATTTAATTTATTTTATACATGTTTAAAAAATATAATTTTCATCATTTATTTATTCCTATTCATACCCACCAACTTAACGACTAGGTTATAATGGCCATGTTTAAATAATAATATTTTGATAGAGTATTATGTTTCATTTAAACTCGGTGTTATGTGAATCGAAATCTTTTGAAGAGATTAAATTTATTTAAAATATATATATCTTAAAGTATCAGGGTGTTACATTCTCTTTTAATCTTGGTTTTATGTTTCATGTATTTTATCCAGTATGATGTTCCTCTTTTAAAATCTCAGGGTGTTACATGATAGGTCATGATCAAATTCAATTGAGAGCTTAATGCCTCCTAAAGTCCCTTTCAGAAATGGGATGTGAAGTGTGGGTATCTATCCAAAACAATTGCAGAAGGAATTCCATGAAGACAAACAAATTTTCATACATAAAGGCACCCAAACTCCTCCACTTTTTTTGATTCTTCAATAGAAATGAAATGAACTGAATTCATTAATCGGTCAATGACTACCCATATTACATATGTCCTGCTAAGAGACCATGGAAAACTAATAATGAAATCCATGGATATTTCATCCCATTTTTTGTACTAGGATCAAGAAAGGATTCAACAATGCAACCATCTTTTGGTGATCAAATTTTATTCTCTGATAAGTGAGACATCATGAAACGATGTCTATAACCGATCATTTAATATTAGTCCATAAATATCAGCATTTCATATCATAGAACATCTTGGTAAATACCAGGTGAATGACCCAAATATAATAGTTACCACCACTAATTAAATCCTACACTAATTCCAAGGGTACTACCAACCACTTTTGAAAGTCAATAGTACCGTCATAAACTAATAAAAGTCACCTTTAGTCTCCCCACCATTTAAATCCCTAATAATCCATTGACAATTAAAAACCTTAACTTGGTCAATATGGATCTAATCATAAATACCAATAGTGAGTTGGGTATAGGTCAAGACTACCTATTCACCCTCCTCCTCTATTTCCAGTTGAATATTAGGGAACAAGATCACCATACCTCATTCTTCTTCAAACTCTTTCACAGCTTAAGTTGGTAATTTTGTTCTCAATGCATCATCCATTTTGTTTCCTTTTCTAAGAGTGAATCTTAGGTCAAAATTGAAGGTTTAAAGGTACTCTACCCATGATATTTGTCTAATATTGAGGTATCACAATGTAAATATATATTTTATAATTTTATGATTTGAATACACCATTAACTTCTTCCCATAGATATAATGGCCTGATGTTTTTATACCATGCATCACTTCCACCAATTCAAGATCTTGAGTGGGGTAGTTATCTTAATTGGGGAACAATTAATATGATCCATAATCTAGCATGTGTTCATACTTATTCAATACACCCACCAAACTTATACTTGAAGCATCGTAGCAGACAACATGTCCCATTCCTAACTCTGAGGGGATTAACAATAGCACTAAATTTAGTCTCCAATATAACTCCTCAAATGACTCCTAAAATGTCTCACTCCACTAAAAATTTTCATCCTTATGGGTTGGATATGTCAAAGAAAATGATATTCTTGATAAATCCTAGATGAAGGACCTTTAATCTCCCATTATTCCCAATAAACTTTAGATCTCAAATATGTTATTGGGTCTCTACCAAGATATCATGTCCTGGACCTTCTTAGTGTCTACTAAAATGCCTTAATCAGGTACCACATGATCTAGAAATTTCACCTCCTAGATCCAAAAATAAAATTTGGATAACCTTTAATATATATGGTGGTCCCTAGAGATTCCTAAAAAAACCTCTAATTGGTATTCATACTCCTTCATCTTAGATTAAACCAAATTATCATCAATGAATATCACTATGAAGAAGATGAGATACTAGTGAAATATTTGGTTCATTGAGTCCATGAAGACTATAGAGGAATTAGTGAGACCGAACAACATAAATAAGTACTCAAAATGCCCATACCATCTCCAAATGGAGGTCTTATAAATTTCCACCTCCCTCACCCTTAATTGGTGGTACCTCAACCTCAATTAGATATACCACTGGAAACCCCTAAGTTTATCAACTAAATCATTGATATGAGGAAACAAATAATTATTCTTGATTATCATAGAATTGAGATTCTGGTATTAAATGAAAATATTAAGGCTTCCATATGGATTCTTTGTAATAAGAATCAATGATTCCCATGGTGACATACTCAAGTGTATAAAACCTTTAATCTTGAGATCTTTCAGTTGGGTCTTTAAATCCTTTAATTCGACAAGGTCCATTATATATGATATCAAAGAGATGTTTCCCATCCTAGGGAGTAATTCAATAGTTTGCTCTGCTTCCTGATAGGGTAGAAACCCTAATAAATCACTAGTAAATACCTAAAGGTACCTATCCATCACCTATGGAAGATATTCACCTAAACCCCATTCAATGACATCAAAAAAAATCTCAAAGAAATGACATGAAAGTGACCCCACCACTAGGGTAATACGGATTTCTATACCTGACCTAGAGTCCCAATCACCCTAAAATACATGGGTATTTTCACTAGGATATAGAAATGAATCCTTCCAGTGGTAGAATTGGATTCAATCCTTGACGCTAACCATCCAATCCTTGTTGAAGATAAGGTTGAAGATGTCTAAATATAGAACTACAAAGTTCCAAAAAACCCTAGCATCGAAAATGATCACACAACACTTGGAAAACTTAAACCCTTTCTCTCCCTTATTTCCCAATGGTGTGGATATATCCATAACATACATAATAAAATCAGACCATAGTCCTAATAAATAAATCAATTTATGGTAAATGGATTAATTTTTCATGCCTGTGTCAAATAGGGATAAATCCATCAATGAAAAAATGAAAACCATACCTATGATGGTTGTCAAAACTGCCTCAAACTCCTCTAGCTCATGATCCTCCTTATATAATCACCCAAATTCAGTCCCACTCTGAGTTTTCCTAGAATAATGAGAGTCCCCTTCCACCTAGGAATGATATCCTTCCCATTTTGATGCATCTAACTACAACTGGGAACCCCTCATATTATTGGAACCCACTATAGTTTCCTAAGGAAAGGGCATGAAAAAGCACTGAAGTTGTTTGATACATCCTCACCCATGTAAAGTTTTTGGAGATTCCTGGAAATATTTCCCAGTATAAACTACCTTTACACACTAAAAGAAAGTAAATATATTTCAGCCTGCATGATCCATTGAAATAGGATTTGAGGGACATTTCACACTATTTCTATTACCTTGTTGTGAATACTTACACTTACTCTTTATTTTATAATAGGAACTCTAGATTCCACTTATTTTCATAGGAGCACGGATCATAAAATCCATTCCAATTATACTTTCCTCCACCAGATACACCTTATAAAACACTTTAAAATAGGATGTAAACAACAAAATAATAATCTTGGACCAAATTTTTAACTTCAAATCCCTCTTGAAACGGAATACCTTTAAGTATTTGTTTTCCAAGAGTTTGGTTGAAATATAAACCAATTAGAATACTTTATCATGGATTGGTCACCTTTCTCCAACATTGAGAACTCCCTAGACTTTTCCACTCACAAGGTATCCAGATAATTTTTTTATTAAATATCATCTTGAACCTAGTCCAAAAAAGATCTTTATTAAGCTTTACAAGTACACTAAATACCACCACCTTCATATCATCCCATCCAGTGCATAGGTAAAAAATCCAACCTTTGATGTCTCAAGGATTTGGAGGAACAAGAAGATGCATTATTTATTTTCAAACCATCCCTCCAGTTCTTGGATTCTATGATCACCCCCAAAACATAGGCATATTTTTCTTTTTGAACTCCAATGCATGATTTGTTTTCTATATTTTCCTTAGATCAGTACCTTGATTCAGGGACTAAATAGTCATGATCACCAATTCAATAAGTTGTCTATCCACAAGAGGATTTTCCATTAGATAATTATCTATGTGTTCTTCCCTACAATTTATATAGGTCAGTAACACACCAATATTTTATGGAAAAAAATTCAAAAATAATAATTTCTTCAATGTCTTATGTTTCACGCAACACCAAGTTTTAACAAATCACAATATACTATTAATATTATTATTTAAACATGAGAGTTATAAAATAGGCAATAAACTTGGAGTTATGAATATGAATAACCACATTTTAAATATTAATTATAATGTTTTTATATAAATAAAAAACATTGATAAAAAATTACTTACTTTTTAAAAAAGGCTTTATATTTTTTTTTAATACTATTTTCTAAAAAAATGTTTTTATTCCTTTTTATATACAAATAAAAAAAGTTATTTTTTCAACATTTATAAAATTTATTTGAAAAAATAAATTAATTGAAAAAATAAATTTATTTTTTAAATATACATGTCAAAATTGTCTTTGAGCGAATTTTTTAAAATTTTCTGAAAATATTAATTTTTCGATGAACAGTAAAAAAATATTGATTTTTATTAAGAATTGTCTTTTCCTTTAAAAAATATACAAGATTTATTTTATTTTAATATGGTTTTAAAAGTAAAATTATTTCAATTATTTATTTATAAATTCAATTTAGGTCATTGGAATCAATTTCATATTGAATTTTGATATTAAAATTTTCTATACTTATGAAACTTTTCTCTTTACAAAACCACCTTTTCATCATGTCTGTGGGCTTACTTTTAAATTAAAATTTTCCATTTATGTGAATGGAATTTATAAAAATATATTCCATATTTTGAATCGTAATAATTAATATTATATAATGTTAAACATATTTTTTGTTCAAAATGAACAGTACACACAATAAATATTAATTATTGTGGTTATGGTTAAAATGGGTTTAATAAGGGTTTAAACTAAAAATAAAAAGGGTAAAATGACCTTTAAACTTGTTGAAATCCCATTTTATTACCATATTTAGACCTTATATCATATTAGTTTCATTAATGATTCATTTTTTATCCTTTTATTTTGTAAAAAATGTGGGTACACTATTCTTTTCAAAAATTCCATGTGTGTCATGTCCCCCACTTATAAAAGGTCGCCCTCTATCCTATATTATTCACACTTTCAAAACCATTTGGTTCATAAAATAAATACCCAAATATCTTTATTAATTATATCCCCACATCTTATAATCCTTATTTTTATTATAAAACCCTCATAATAATGATTTAGGTATAAAATTAAAGAGTTTCTTCGAAGAAGAGGTAAAATTATTAAACTTTTGTTTTTGTTTGATTTATTATTTATAAATATTTAAAATATTATTTAAACATTCTGATATAATAACATTTGTATATACCATATATTGATATTTTTTTATGATAATTTCATTACCTACATCTATCTCCTCTTCCATCAAGTGGGAAACAAGATTGTCGATCATGTGTATGAAAGACTACCACTTCACGAACTCATGTAATTCGTTTTCCATCACCACCTCTCATGGATGGATATAATTATTGTAACACCCCAAGCTTACATGGTATGTTTCCCTTTGAATAATACTGTAGCTTGTGTTGTACGCAACTTCGAGTTCAAACACACCACAACCAATCAAACTAGCCGTTATGAATAGTAATACCCACTTTTTGAAATTTTATAAATTTTATCTTTCAAAATGGACATCATTTTTGGATTCAGAATATCAAAATTAGCTTAGGGTGAATTTTTGGTATTTTTCAGAAATCTTTCAATTTTTGATGAATAGTGAAAAGCACTGAGTTATTGTTTAAAAACGACTTTTTATTTAAATAATTATTTTTTTTATATTTATTTTAAGTAAAAATAGATAAAAAATAAATATATAAGTTCAATGTAATTCATTGGAGTCGGTTTATAATAATTTTAAATATATAAAAATTTTGTTGAACTTTTTACTGTCTTTTACCCACCTCCTAGGAGCATTTGAAAATTTACATAAATGTTAATTTTATCACTTCTGTGAGTTGAATTTCGAAAATCCAAGAGACACAGTTGATATCAATAAGTAAAATTTGGTTCAATGAGATGAAAATAATTTTTGGTGAATCGTAACTTTTGACTTTTATTTACCATGGTTAAAAGTAAATAGGGTAATTAAAGGTAAAAATGATATTATTATTACCCTAACACATGTCCCAATTCTATTGGATAAGTTTAATTTGACCAAAAACAACCTTATGAATTAAATATGATCCTTTAGGTTCACTTGGATTAGATTAGGACATTTATTATTATTTAATTCAAAGAAGAGTTAAAAGTGTTAAATTCAAAGTTTAATAACTAAATCATTTTTAATATATGGTTACACATAAGATAAATTCAAATATAAGTATTCATTAGAAATATAAAAATATTTCCTACATAATTTTATTTTATTTATATTTTTATACATTAAATAATTTAACTTATTTATGACACAATGATGATGCACTAATTACCTTATTAATGAAATATTAAAATAATTGATATTATAAATATCCAAATAAATGTAATTTGAGACTTTTTATGTATTAAAATAATTTTATAGGTTAATATGACATGTTAGGGTTGATTAAATGAATTTTTTTCTAAGTAATAATGCTGTTATGAATTTAACAAAAACAAAATAGAAAATAGTGTCAAAATTGACATAAAAGGGTTTTTAAAAGAAATAATATATTATTAATTGATATTCAATTCCTAAAAATCTAAGGTTTGTCCAATGTTCTTAAATAATATTATATATGTCATTAATGAACCACTTTATGTTCTCTTGGAAGTTTATAGTAAGTTTATTAACCATATAATATAAAAATACAAAGAGACATGGTAAATGTCAAACTAATTAACTAAGAGTTAAATCTAAAAGATAAGGTTAATATAGTGAGACAAACTTGTCTAAAACCTATTGGTTGAGTATTTTCAGACCCATCCCCACCTTAGACTCAAAATAAATTATTTTTGAGCCATTAGAAACCGAAAATGATTTTATTATAAAATAATATTTCAATCTTTTCCTAAGGTGCCCCTCACCCCTCTTATAAAAGGTCACTTCCCCTTCTCTCAAATTCACACCTTCAAATACATTTGTCTCAGCCAAAACCAACCCAAATATCCTCTAAACTTCCCTCCCTTCATCTTAGAGGCCTTTCTTTTTTCATAAATCCAACCTAAGGAGCCCTTTTTATCAAATCAAAAGGAATAACTCGAAGAAGATGTAAATATTTCATCACCTCTTTCAAGTTCCTTTCTTCTTCCACTTACTCTTTTTTTTCCATTCTAAAATAATAACTCCAGTATCTTCTATATACTGTGATGTTATTATAAATATGGTACAACTATATTCATTATTCTGTCTATCCTTTTAATGACATGTCACCATACGTGCGTACGTACGGCTTACCGTCTCCACGTCGTGGTATAGTTGTTATTCAATACATTATTATTTGAATGGGTATAATAATGATGTATAATTGATGTAAATAACAAATATAACATGATAAATATTCTTTATATATGATATACCATCCAATTATATATTATTTTAATATCAAAAGAATGATATTGTCGCTCGTGCGTACGTACGGATTACCGTCTCCACGAACTCGATGAGATTCATTCCCCATCGTATCCATTCAAGAATAATTTTCATTTTATTATTAAAAATAATGTTTAAATACTTAATATCATTCTTAATATGAATAAGATACATCATATCCACAACAAACATTACTTATGTAACAAATCATATAAAGGAAAACGAATCAGTTAACACCCAAAACGATGTTACTACTGAAATATCATTAACAAAGAAATATTAGAAGATCATATATGATATCATATTAATGTATATGGTTCTTATATAATTTAATAACAATTATTTCACCATTATACAGGAGTTTAACCTACCCTCGACTAAGTAAAAGAACAAGTTAAGGGTTAATTCTACAATCTCTTCATTATCAGAGGTTGTTTATACATAATTATCTACTGGGACCTATTTATCATTCACATCCATGCTTCTTAAAAATGTATTTCAAAACATTTTTACTATTTACTATACAATGGTTTAAATTCATTTATACCCTTATTTGACCTTATACATTTTGAAAGGAATCTTTCTGTTGTTTTCCAAACAAGGTACTTTATGACCTTTTCGACAAAATTAATGTAAGAATGTTTTTTTTAACTTATACGGCGGGTGAGGATATTTTCAGCCGTTATAAAATCATCAAAGCTTACCTTAAAATATTATAATAATATTTACAAAATAAATTTTTTTCTTTTATAATTATATTAATTTTAAATGATTTCAAAATAGAAAGAGATATTTCTCTAAAAAAGGTTTTGATTTCATCTATGTCAACATCGTTTTATAGATTTTAAGATTATTTTAAGTTGATTTATTATGATACAAAACTTCCATATTGTATTGAAGGTTTTGTGAGATGTTTTACTATAGATGTTTTATTTTTACACCATTCATGGTTTATAGATAAAGTATTGACATTTCGTATGCTATTTTTAATACGAATGTTTATGTTATGTTTAAACCTTTTAATATGAGGAATGCATTGGACTTAGTATGTGACAGGTGGAGCCCGTTATAGCTCCTCAATGCATCAGTAGGTCTCATGAGACAAACTAGTTTCTTTTCACAAGTCCTTGACAAAATCTTATTTGTAGTCTTGGCACAAGGCCTTGACTATGTGGTTATGAAGTCTGGCATTATGCATTCCATCATTATGAAAGTGGCTATTGATATTTCATGTGATTATTCGACTAGTAGAATATCCATGTGAATGATTAAATGGAATTATTTGATTTTATCTTTTCCATATTATTCTGAATTTTAAGTTTAAAAGGCTTTTGTTCTAGTCTTACATTGCCTTAAATGTTTATGCTTATTTATGAAAGTTTCCGCTATATTGTTATCCTTACTGAGCATCTGAGCTCACCCCTTTCTATGTTTTATTTTTCCCAAGATGAGAAGAAGTATATTATGATTGGCCTATAGGGATAGTCTAAGGGATATGAGTTTGGCCTATGGAGACTATGTTGTTGTAGTTTTTCATTTTATAATGTATTGTAAAACTTATGAATGTGTCTAGCAATTCCAAGGATACTAAACTAATCATTCTTTTGAGACTTCATCTTTTGTGATCATGCCAATGTTATGTAATAATGCACCGACTCTGCGTAACTAGGGTCAGGGCATTATAGTTGGTATCATAGGAATTTTAGTACAAACCTTGGAATCTAGATTTAGATAAATTCTGATTAGAGCACATTACCCTAAGATAGAATTTGAGGATTAGTATAGAAGAACTTCCTAGAATTTTGGTACTGTATAGATTTTGTGAGTTTTCGAAGAAATAAATCCCTATCTGGATATGAGTAGGTAGAGGTGGCTCTGGAACATATGTACCTAGGGGTAAAACCCAAAAAACACCGCTTTGAGATAGACTCGGACGGGAACTGGTGCATGAAAATGGGCCTTTCTGCACTCTTGGTTACGACACTCCCAGGGGATATGCTTAAGATAATTATCATTTTCTTTACAAACCATTATTAAGGGTTTATGAGTATATACTTTCTCAAAGAAATTTTTTTATTATTATGGATTATATCCATAAACTGTTCAGTTTATGTTAACTATTTTATAAGTTTGGAATTATGTATTTCAATTCATAAACTAATCTAGTTTATTCCATTTTTTATAAATGGAGACTAGTGGAAGGAATGAAAACCATATCAACACACGTAATCCATGTAGGGATTTCCCTCCAACTCAAGATAATTATAATGGAGCTGGTGAAGCAACTAGTTCTGATCAGCTTATCACCATAATGGGACAACTCACTCAGGTTATGAATAATAACCTTACCCGTATGGAGTACCCTGATCCACAGTGAGGAGGATCAATGTTAGATCGCTTCATGAGGAAAAAACCACCAACATTCAATGGGAGTACAAATACATTAGTTGATGATAAATGGATAAATTCCTTAGATAAAATATTCCACGCCTTGGGGAATGGAAAAAGGGAAAAAGTTTTCATGGTAGTTTACTTCCTCACTGGAGATGCTAATAAATGGTGTTCATTGATTCAAAACAAAAAGGAAGATGAGGAAGTATCAAATATGGAATGGAGGGAGTTTAAAGATATTTTTTTAGAAAAATACTTTCCTCATGACCATTGAGCAGATATGGAAAGACAATTTTTGATTCTGAGGCAAAAGGAGGATGAGAATTTCGCAAAGTATGAATCTAACTTTACAAGATTAGCGAGGCATGCTGCAGATTATACACAAAACCCAAGAAGTAAGATTGATCATTTCATTGATGGGTTAAAACCATTTCTCTGTTGAGAATTAGTCTCACAATTCTTCTCATCATATGAAGATATTTTCTCATGTGTTATCAAGACAGAAAAGGAATTCTCTAAGTCTTACGACTTTAAAGCAAAGTAAGAGAAGAAGAGATTTGTTAAACACTATTTAAATGGAAATAAGTGGAAGAAGGGAAAAGTTGAATATCCATCCTACAGTAAATGTGGGAAGAAACACCCCGGTACTTTCCTGAAGGGAATGAGAGTCTATTAAAAGTGTGGTGAAAAAGGCAACCAAGCTCGTGATTGCAAGGGGAAGAAAGAGGCTGACAATGTTGAATGCTACAATTGTAGAGAAAGGGGGTATTATGCAAATGAATTTCCTAAGTGCCAAGGAAACTTACCTCAGAAAAGTCCAAGGGATCAAGTCTAAGATTATGTTATCACTACTGCTGAGATTGAAGCTCCGAAAGATGTGGTGGCAGGTAATTTAATGGTTTCCTCAAGTTTAGAAAATGCTTTATTTGATTTTGGATCATCGCATTGTTTCATATCTTCCCAGTTTTCTAAGAAAATTAGATATTTCCAATTTGATTTAACAAGGGAGTTTTAAGTCAAAACTCCTAAGGGAAGTATCATTGTAACAATGTTTTGTGAATCAGTCCTCATTAGGGCATATAAATGTTTTTTATTTGGTGATCTCATAGTCATACCCATGATTGAATTTGATATAATCCTCAATATGGATTGGCTTTTGGACCATGATGCAAAAATTTATTGTAAGAAGAAAGAGGTTACTATTTTTTATGACGATGATAAATAACACCTTATCTTTAGAGCAGAATCGTCACCACCTGATTCTTATCTATATCCACCCCCAGTAATTTAATGGTTTCCTCAAGTTTATAAAATGATTTATTTGATTTTGGATCATCGCATTGTTTCATATCTTCCCAGTTTTCTAAGAAAATTAGATATTTCCAATTTCATTTAACAAGGGAGTTTTAAGTCAAAACTCCTAAGGGAAGTATCATTGTAACAATGTTTTGTGAATCAGTCCTCATTAGGGAATATAAATGTTTTTTATTTGGTGATCTCATAGTCATACCCATGATTGAATTTGATATAATCCTCAATATGGATTGGCTTTTGGACCATGATGAAAAAATTTATTGTAAGAAGAAATAGGTTACTATTTTTTATGATGATGATAAATAACACCTTATCTTTAGAGCAGAATCGTCACCACCTGATTCTTATCTAGATCCACCCCCAGTAGCTCAACTAAATTCAATTATTATGGAGGAAGAGAATGAAATAGCTATGGGTGGGGAAAAGAATGTTCAAATAGAATATGTATCTATTGTGCAAGAATATGTTGATGTGTTTCTAGAAGATTTACATGGACATCCTCCAAAATGATAAATTGAGTTTTACACTGATTTAATTCCTGGTTCAAGGCCCATATCTAAGACCCCTTATAGAATGGCCACTGTGGAATTAGTGTAACTAAAGAAACAACTAGAGGAATTGAGTAACAAGGTATTTATTCTCCCTAGTGTTTCTCAATGGGAATCTCCTATCCTTTTTGTTAAGAATAAAGATGGATCTATGAGGTTGTGCATTGACTACAGGGAGATCAATGCTATAACAATAAAGAAAAAGTATCCCATACCTCGCATTGATGATTTATTTGACCAACTTCATGGAGATCAATATTTTTCAAAGATTGACCTTTGATCTGGATACCATCAGTTGTGTATGAAGAAGGAAGACATTCCGAAGACAGTAATTCGAACTAGGTACGGGCATTAGGAGTTTACAGTAATGCCTTTTGGATTAACTAATGCACCCTCTATCTTCATGGATCTAATGAATAGGGTTTTAAAGGAATATATTGATGACATTGTAGTGGTATTTATTGATGATATCTTGGTATAATCCAAAAGATACTAAGATCATGAAAATCACTTGCGCATTATCCTAAAGACTCTTAGAAGAAATGAATTATATGGGAAGTTTAGAAAGTGTGAATTCTGGCTTCAAGAGATTTCTTTTCTTGTTCATAGTTTCTCTAAGGATGGAATATCTATTGATCCTTCAAAGACCAAGGTAATCCAATAATGGCCAACACTGATGAGTATAAATGAGGTACGCAGTTTTATTGGTTTAGCAGGTTATTATTGGAATTTCATCCAAAATTTTTCCCGATTGGCTAACCCATTAACCAAGCTCACACGTAAAGGGGTTAAATTTGTTTGGAAAAAAGAGTGTGAAGAATTTTTTGAAGAACTGAAGAGAATATTATTCAATTGTCCTATATTGACTCTACCATCAGGGAATGAAGGGTTTGTTATTTATAGTGATGCTTCAAAGAAAGGACTTGGTTGTTTCCTTATGAAAAATGATAGGGTTATTTCCTATGTATCACGATAGCTAAAAAGTCATTAACAAAACTATCCTACTCATGATCTTGAGTTAGCAGCTATAATATTTACTTTGAAGATATGGAGACACTATCTATATGGTGAAAATTGTGAGATTTATACTAATTATAAGAGTTTGAAGTATATTTTATCACAAAAAGAACTCAATATGAGGCAAAGTCAATGGCTTGAACTACTAAAGGATTATGATTTCACTATACACTACCACTTGGGGAAGGAAAATAAGGTGGAATATGCTTTGAGTAGAAAGTATCATGGAGTTTTGAACAAGATGAGATTTGAAATGAATCCTATATACATGGATCTAGTAAAGATTGATATGGGAATAACCATGGAAGGTGGAACATCAATGATTTTTCAAATTTTTTCCAAACCATATTTACTTGAAAGGATAAAATGTTCTTAGGCTGATGATGAGGAGTTTATAAAGAAGATTAAATCTTTGAATGATGGGAGATTGAGTGACTTCATATATGAATATGGGATTTTAAAATTTGGGAAGAGACTTTGTGTTCCCAATATACTTGATATAAAAAGAGAATTGTTGGATGATGCTCATAGATCCAATTTCTCTATACACCCTGGGAGCACCAAGATGTATAGAGATTGGAAGGAACATTTTTGATGGGACAACATGAAGAGGGAGATTTTTAATTTTGTGTCATGATGTATGGTTTTTCAACAAGTGAAATCTAGATGGCAATAGCCTGGAAGAGTCATGCAACCTCTTCCCATACCTAAGTGGAAATCAGATAATATTACGATAGACTTTGTCATGGGCTACCAAAGAAACCTAGAAGGAATGATTCAATATGGGTCATTGTTGATCATCTTACTAATTCAGCACATTTTCTTGTTATAAGAGAAGATTTACCACTTGAACGTTTATAAAGACTATATATTAATGAAGTTTTAAGACTCCATGGTGTACCCCTATCGATTTTTTATGATCGTGATCCCCATTTTACATCAAGATTCTGGAAAAGTCTTCAGAAAGCCCTGGATACTTAACTTCGTTTGAGCACTTCCTACCACCCTCAAATTGATGGACAATCAGAACAAACTATTAAAACTTTAGAAGACATGTTGAGATCTTGATCACTTGACTTTCAAGGTATGTGGGATCAATATTTACCTCTGGTAGAATTTTACTATAACAATAGCTTACATTCAAGTATTCAGATGGCACCATATGAAGCGTTATATGAAAAGAGATGTCGCACCCCAACCTGTTGGGATGATGTTGGTGAAAGAAAACTCATAGGACCAGAACTTGTTGAGGAAATGATGGAAAAGGTGAAGGTAATCCAAACCCACATCAAAGCAGATCAAAGTAGGCAGAAGAGTTATGCTGATAACCAAAGGAAGGATTTGGAATTTCAGGTAGGAGATCATGTTTTCTTGAAGGTATCTCCATGGAAGGGAATTATACGATTCGGTAAGAAGGGTAAATTGAGTCCTAGGTACATCATACCTTTCTAAATTCTAGAATGAATTGGGGTTGTAGCTTACCATTTGGAAATGCCTACAAGTCACTCCAAAGTTCATGATGTGTTCCACGTATCACTGTTAAGAAAATACATGTCTAACCCAACGCATGTACTTACCTATGAGGAATTAGAACTGGAACCTGATCTGTCTTATTGAGAAGATCCTGTCAAGGTTCCTAATACAAGAGAACAAGTGTTGAGAAACCGAATGACTCGTCTGGTAAAAGTTCTATAGAGAAACCATAAGATGGAAGAGGCAACGTGGGAACAAGAGGAACTTATGATGAAGAACCACCCAAATCTTTTTATGCAGTAATATTTTAGAAATTTCAAGGACGAAATTATTTGAAGGAGGGGAGAATGTAACATCCCAAGCTTCCACGGTATGTTTCCCTTTGAATAATACAGTAGCTTGTGTTATACGCAACTTCGAGTTCAAACACACCACAACCAATCAAGCTAGCTGTAATAAATAGTAATACCCACTTTTTGAAATTTTATAAATTTTATCTTTCAAAATGGACTTCATTTTTGGATTCGGAATATCTAAATTATCTTAGGGTGAATTCTTGGTATTTTTTTGAAAACTTTTAATTTTTGATGAATAGTGAAAAACACTGAGTTATTATTTAAAACTGAATTTTTATTTAAATAATTATTTATTTTATTTAAATTTATTTTCAGTAAAAATAGATACATAATACCTATATAATTTCAATGTAATTTATTGGAGTAAGTTTATAATAATTTTAGATATATAAAAATTTTATTGAACTTTTTACCGTTTTTTACCCACCTCCTATGAGCATTTGTAAATTTACATAAAACTTAATTTTATCGCTTCTGTGAGTTGAATTTTGAAAATCAGAGAGACACATTTGATATCAGTAAGTAAAATGTGGTTCAATGAGATGAAAATAATTTTTTGTGAATAGTAGCTTTTGACTTTTATTTACCACGGTTAAAAGTAAATAGGGTAATTAAAGGTAAAAATGATATTATTATTACCCTAATACATGTCCTAATTCTATTGGATAAGGGTAATTTGAAAAAAAACAACCTTAGGAATAAAATATGATCCTTTATGTCCACTTGTATTAGATTAGGACATTTATTTTTATTTAATTCAAAGAAGAGTTAAAAGTGTTAAATTCAAAGTTTAATAATTAACCATTTTTAATATATGGTTACACATTAGATAAATTCGACTATAAATATTCATTAGAAATATAAAAAAATTTCCTACATAATGGTATTTTGTTTATATTTTTTAGACATTAAATAATTTAATTTATTTATAACAAAATGATGATGCAGTAATTACCTTATTAATGAAATATTAAAATGATTGATATTATAAATATCCAAATAAATTTAATTTGAGACTTTTTATGAATTAAAGTAATTTTCTAGGTTAATATGACATTTTAGGGTTGATTAAATGAATTTTTTGAAGTAATAATGTTGTTATGAATTTAACAAAAACAAAATAGCAAATAGTGTCAAAATTGACATAAAAGAGTTTTTAAAACAAATATTATATTATTAATTGATATTATATTCATAAAAATATAAGGTTCAGCCAAAGTTCTTAAATAATATTATATATGTCATTAATGAACCACTTGAGGTTCTCTTGTAAGTTTATAGTAATTTTATTAACCATATAATATAAAAATACAAAGAGACGTGGTAAATGTCAAACTGATTAACTAAGAGTTAAATCTAAAAGATAAGGTTAATATAGTGACACAAACCTATATAAAACCTATTTTTTGAGTATTTTTTGACCCATCCCCACCATATCCTAGAAATAAATCATTTTAGATCCATTAGAAACCGAAATTGATTTTATTATAAAATAATATTTCAATCTTTTCCAAAGGTGACCCTCACCCCTCTTATAAAAGGGCACTTCCCCTTCTCTCAAATTCACACCTTCAAATTAATTTTGGTCGTCCAAACCCTACCCAAATATCCTATAAATTTTCCTCCCTTCATCCTATAGGCCTTAATTTAGTTATAAAGCAAACCTAAGGATCCCTTTTGATCAAATTAAAAGGAAGAACCCGAAGAAGAGGTAAATATTTCATCACCTCTTTCAAGTTCCTTTCTTCTTCCACTTCCTCTTTATTTGTTGTTTCCATTCTAAAATAATAACTCCAGTATCTTCTATATACTATGATATTATTATAAATATGGTACAACCATATTAATTATTCTATCCATCCTTTTAATGACATGTCACCATACGTGCATATGCACGGCTTACTGTCTCCACGTCGTGGTATAGTTGTTATTCAATACATTATTATTTGGATGGGTATAATAATGATGTATAATTTATGTAAATAAAAAATATAACATGATAATGATTCTTTATATATGATATACCATCCAATTATATATTATTTTAATATCAAAATAATGATATTGTCGCTTGTGCGTACATACGGATTACCGTCTCCACAAACGCGATGAGATTCATTCCCCATCGTATCCATTCAAGACTAATTTTCATTTGATGATTAAAAGTAATGTTTATAGACTTAATATCATTATTAATATGAATAAGATACATCATATCCACCAAAAACATTACTTACTTAATAAATCATATAAAGGAAAACGAATCAGTTAACACCCGAAACGATGATACTACTGAAATATCATTAACAAAGAAGTATTAGAAGATCATATATGATATTATATTAATTTATATGGTTCTTGTATAATTTAATAACAATGATTTCACCATTATACAGGAGTTTAACCTACCCTCTACCAAGGAAAAGTAAAGGTAAGGGTTAATTCTACAATCTCTTCATTATCCGAGGTTATTTATACATAATTATCTACGGGGACCTCTTTATCATCCACATCCATGCTTCCTAAAATGTATTTCAAAAAAAATTACTATTTACTAGACAATGGGTTAAAGTCATTTATACCCTTATTTTACCTTATATGTTTTTAAAGGAATCTTTCTATTGTTTTCCAAACAAGGTACTTTATGACCTTTTCGACAAAATTAAGGTAAGAATGTTTTTTTTAACTTATACGGTGGGTGCGGCTATTTTTCGCCATTATAACATCATCGAAGCTTCCATTGAAATATTATAATAATATTTCCAAAACAAATGTTTTCTTTTATAATTATATTAATTTTAAATGATTTCAAAATATAAATAGATATTTCTCTAAAAAAGGTTTTGATTTAATCTATATCAACATCCTTTTATGGATTTTAAGCTTATTTGAAGTTGATTTGTTATGATACAAAACTTCCATATTGTATTGAAGGTTTTTTTATATGTTTGACTGTGGATGTACTATTTTTACACCATTCATGGTTTATGGATAAATTATTGACATTTCATATGCTAGTTTTAATACGAATGTTTATGTTATAATTAAACCTTTTCATATGAGGAATGCATTGGACTTATTTTGTGATGGGTGGAGCCCGCTATAACTCCTCGATGCATCGGTAGGTCTCATGAGACAAACTAGTGTCTTGGCACAAGGCCTTGAAAAAATATTATTTGTATTCTTGGCACAAGGCCTTAACTATGTGGTTATGAAGTCTGAAATTATGCATTCCATCATTATGAAAGTGGCTATTGATATTGCATGTGATTATTCGACTAGTAGAATATCTATGTGATTAAGTAAATGGAATTATTTGATTTTATCTTTGCCGTATTATTCTGAAGTTCAAGTTTAATAGGATTTTTTTCTAGTATTACATTGCCTTAAATGTTTATTATTATTTATGAAAGTTTCCACTATATTGTTATCCTTACTGTGCATCTGATCTCACCCCTTCTTATGTTTTATTTTTCCTAGGATGTGAAGAAGTATATTATTTCTGACCTGTAGGGATATTTTAAGGGATATGATTTTGGCCTATGGAGACTATGTTGTTGTAGTTTTTCATTTTATAATGTAATGTAAAACTTATGAATGTGTCTAGTATTTCCAAGGCTACTAAACTAATTGGTCTTTCGAGACTTGATCTTTTGTGATCATGCCAATGTTATGTAATAATGCACTAACTCTGGGTAACTAGGTTCGGGGCATTACAATGATGGATTTGATATATTTATATGATATTTATTTAATAATTATACTAATTTAATTATAATATCACATATACCTTCTTACTTTCCATTTTTTTGGGAATATGATAATGTCGCTCATTTGTACGGAGGACTACCGCCTCACGAAGCGATGTGATTCTTTCTTCACTTACAATTTACATGGAAGGTAATAAGGATAGTTTTATTGAAAATTTTATATATATATGACAAAAATATTATTCTTTAAATGTAATATATTATTTACCTTTATTTAATTTCATCCATTGAGAAAATGGAAACAACATTTATGCGCACATACGACCCACCACCTCCATGAATAGTGTAATTAATTTTCTTTCTCTAACATTATTGAATTACTATAATATATATATATAATTAATATACTAATTATTTATATAATGGTTAAAATGATATAGATTATTTAACCATGATCAAATTAAAATGACCAATATTACTAAACCAAAACATACATGAAAAACGAAGCAGTTATTACCCAAAACATGATTTTGACAAGGAATTGTTAATAAATGGGTAATAAAAGTTTGTAATTAAATCATATAAATAATTATAAATATGTTTATTTTTATATAATATATATATAATAAACTTATATTTATTATACATAATATTTGAACATGTATAGAGGAATTTGAGACTTAAGATAAGGGATTTTCCTCTAACTTATATTTATGTGAGGCACATGCCATATACACCACTTGTTTCTTTTGTGTGGTGTATATAATATCCATGAATTTATTTTATGATCCTTATCATGATAATTATAATATATACATATCCATATAATTTTATTTATTTCATGTAGCATACGATTCAAAAGATACCAAAGTGGTAAAGGTTTAATGTTACAATCTCATTGTTTAACAAGATTGTTTATGATATTATTCCAATGATGATATATTTTGATCTATATCTCAAGAAACTCATTTATTTTTTTATAATCCATTTATTTCTATAAAATATATTTTTTCCATTAATTTTCCCCTCTTAAAGTATTAAAGAGACCAAAATAATAGTTTTAAGAAAAATCATCTTTATTTCTTTCTCTAGTTGAATTCCCTTTTTCTTCCATATCAATATTTTCTAAAAATGTTATAAATAAATTTTTTACTATTATCCAATGATTTTTTAAATAAATTTTTACCATGTTTTAATTTTTTTTAAAAAATTAAAATGAATCTGCATGTTATTTTCCAAACAAGTCCCTTTTTGATTTTATCGAAATGTAAAAGTAATATTTGTTTTAACATGTATGGAATTAAAAAAAATCCACCGTCATGATTGATAAATGGTTTAAAGATTGCTTTATAAGTTTTAAATGTTATTTTCAAAGAAAAGTACTTTGAAATTTTTTGTAATTTTAGTTTTAAAAAGTGATTTTCAAAGTGGAAAGGCTATTTTCCTCAAGATATGTTATGAGTGATATTTTAAAATCATTTTCCATATAAGATGATATTATTTTCTATTACTTATGATTTACTAGGTATATTATCCAATTTTTCCATCATTATTCTTTTTCTGAATGGATTATAATTATGAAAATGAGATGTGTATGAATCTAATTCCTCTTCTATGGGTTATGCTATGATGAATTGATGAGATAATTATGATACAAATTTCTTTTCTAAGGGTTATGTTATGATGAAATTTTTATGAGACACTTTTCCTTTATTGAGTCATTATATTATGAATGTTTTATGATCTTGTAGAATACTTATGTGTGGTTTTTATTACATGATAGTGGTGATTTTATAACCAATAATGGTGGTTGCGTTATAACCAATTATTGTGGTCGCATTATAAGAAAGGATGGGTGGGACCTATATCTATCTTCAATTCATTGGGTAAAGATTTATATATCATGATATAAAAATGGGAAACTAGTATATGGGAATGATAAAAAATGGGAAATATGCTGATGGTATTGATCTATAATGGGAAATAGGTTGATGGGCTTGATCCATAATGGGAAACAGGTGATGAGGCCTAGTCCGCTATAGTTTATGGTCTTAGTAGTTGAACTTGAAAAATGAAATGGTTTATATTACTATGTTAGTGCCACACTTTTATGATATGATCTTATGTTTCATGAATTATGACGATTTCACACTCTTATTGATCTTGTCTTTTGGAATGATAATACTTTATGCTAGGAATCATGTTTATGATCTATGATAGGTTGGGTATGAAATTTTTAAGTTATGTTCATGATATCATACCCTTTTCATATCTTATGATTTTATATGATCATAGAATTATATATCCTATGTTTACCCTTATTGAGCATCTAATATCACCCTTTTTTATGTTTCCCTTCCCCAGGTTATGAAGAGAGGTTTTAAGTAGGTTATATTTATGAAGAGTGCAAAAGGGGAAGATCTTTATGGGATATGTTGAAAATATTTTATTAAATAAGAATATTATGTATCTAGTATCCAAATACACTAAACCATTATGGTCCTTAGGCATGTATTTGTGAAATATATTGAATATTCATCTAAAAAGATGTGACATTTATGTATGAAAATCCTGGGTTGTTACAGTTGGTAGCAGAGCAAGGTTTAGTTAACCTTCAAAAACTATAATGAGAAAACAGTAGTGATAACCCTCAGGATGAGCCTAAGTATAGGATAACATTCTAAAATTTTGGTATAGAATAGATTATTTAGTTTACCTAGAATTATATCCCTATCTAGATACTACAAGTGGATGTGGTTCTCGTACAAATGTACCTAGGTGTAATAATACTGAAAAATGTATATCGAGATTGACTCAAGAATTACCTAGTACATGAAAACGGGCCTTACTACGTACCTGTTTTGACAATCTTGAGGGATATGGTTTGGTTAATTCACATTTTATTTATGAACCGTCATGAAGTATTTGAAAAGATGATGATCAAGGATGACCTAAGTTAAACCTAAGGTGTCATAGATTTAAAGGAAGGTGTCTTTATTTATACAACCTATAAATGATTCTTCATGAATATGTGTTTTACCACTATAATTAGTGTTTATCATTATGTTATTTTTTCTTTAAATTGGTGTATAGAACCCAAAGGAACCATGATAATATTGAATGTGATAGAAAATTCAATGATTTTCCACCTGTGAAACCAAATTCTATGGGAACTGGGATAAAAATATTTATTGTTATGCTCACAAAACTTTCTCAAATCATGAATCATACTAAGCTTACAAATGATCAAAGTATGGAACAATGTTCTGTTGAATCCTTCATGATATAGTATTCACCCAATTTTAGTGAGTCTTATGATCCATTAATTACTAATTGATGGATCAGCACCACTAAGGAGATATTTTTTCTCTAATTCTCATAACATTAAAAGGTTTTCATAGCTGTTTGTCATTTGGAAGGTGAATAGGATCAATGATCGAACCTTATTTAGAATATAAGGAAAGATGAGTAAATTTAATCTATGTAATGGGATGAGTTTAAGATTATATTTATCAGTAATTACTTCTCTTTTATTCTAAATACAAATATGGATAAGGAATTATTTTATCTTAATAAAAAGTATTATGAATCTATCAATTCATATGAGGATAATTTTATAAGGTTTTCAAGGTATTCCTCTAGTTTAATCATCATACCTAAAATAAAAAATGATTGATTATTTGTTGTTTTAAAACCAATTCTCTAAAAGGTGTTATCTATAAGAGAATTTAGTTTCTATGAAGAAATTTTTCGATGTGAACTCAAGGTAGAAATGGAAATTAGAGATTCCCACCATTCTCATGGTTTCAATAATAAAATAAAGATCGAGTCACATGAAAACTCAAATAAATCACATGGTGGTAAGAAATCCCATCCATCTACATACCATAAATGCAGGAATAAATATCAAAGGAATTGTTTGAATGGAACTAGGAGGTGATTTAAATGTGTAAGGGTGGGTCATAAAGCTTATGAATATCAAAATGAAATGAATGGTCCGGTTAATTTAGTGGAAGAGAATATGACTCCAACTAATTCACCACCCACTCTCCAATGCTTCAAATGAAATTTGTATGGGATTATGCCAACTATTGCACATATCTAAAGGTTTTTGATGATTTTCATCAAAAAACTCTTAACACTAAAGATAAAGGTAAATCTCATGCAATCATGATAGTCAAAGTGAATTATGAGAATGACTTAGTGAAGGGTACGCTTATCATCCAATCTAGGATGGATAATGCCTTATTTGATTTTGTCTCTACCCATTATTTTATATCTAAGGAATTTTCAAAGGGTATTGAATTATCATATCAGTGATTAGATGTAGAGTTAGTGGTAAAAAATTCTAATGGTATGATGGTCACATCAAAAATATATAGTTTCTCTCTGATTAAAGTTTATGGAAATGTGCTTCCTAAAAATATTTTGATTCTTCCTTTAGTTGAATTTGATTTGATTTTGGGAATAGATGATATTTCTTTATATAGATCCCATATCAATTTTTGAGGAAGGGAAGTAAAATTTTGTATTCCAAATGAACCCATGCTCGTTTATTGGTGTGAGGATGAATACAAACTTTCAATGGGAATTAATTCTACCTTGTGGGTATTAATTCCTATACATAAATCCTATTTGTCTCATATGGTTGGGGAGAAACTCAACTTTGAAGAAATGCATATTTTTTGGTAATTTTTTATGTATTTAAAAAATATTTTTATAGTATTCTAACAAATCCTAAAGTTAAGTTCTCAATATAACTCATACCTGATGCTACACCCATTTCAAATACTATATATAAAATGGACCCAATTAAGTTGCAAGAATAGAAGAATAAACTCTAATAGAAACTTGATAAAGGATTTATATACCCAACTGTATCACTGTGGGGTGCGCCAATTCTATTTGTTAAGAATAAATATGGATCGATGTGACGCTGCATTGATTATCAAGAGTTGAACATGATCATGATCCAAAACAAGTATCCTCTACCCCGTATTTATGACATGTTTGATCAACTACACAGATCTCAATACTTTTACAAGATTGGCCTTCAATCTATATTTCATTAATTCATGTTCAAGTAGGAGGATATACCCAAGACAATATTTTGTACAAGGTATGGATACTATGAGTACATAGTGATGTCATTTGTTCTTACTAATGCCCCCATTATCTTTATGGATTTAATGAATATAGTCTTTAGTTATTATATTGATCAGTTTTCAGTTGTCTTTAGAGATGATATTCTTATATATTTAAAGAAAAAGGAAGAGTATAAAGGTCACTTGAGAATTTTATAGAATTACATGGTTATAATTTGTGTCTCAAGAAAATTGAAGGTTCTTAAAAAAAATTATCCAAATCATGATTTGTAGTTAGATATGGTAATTTTTTAATTAAGTATATGGAGGAATTATATTTAATGAGAAAAGTGTGATATATGTATTGATCATAAAATTTTAAAGTATATATCCACACATAAGGAGTTTAACATGCATCAAAGAAGATTGTTAGATCTGATTAAAGATTATGAATTCTCAATACATTACCACCCTAGGAAAGAAAACAATGTGCTATATTATTTGATTCAAAAGGATTATGCTAGCTTATCAATTATGAGAATAAAAAATGATCCAATATTTCTTTATTTGAAAAGGATAGATCTGTAAATCCTGAAGGAAGGTGAAAAATCTTATTTTTCTCAAATAAGAGTTTAACCATTTATCCAAGTGAAGATTAAAGAGGAATATAAGGATGATGTGGAGCTACCGAAGATGGTGATACATGTTCCTAATTTTAATTTTGATTATGATGGGATAATATGGTTCAAAAACCATGTATGTGTTTTTTCCATACATAATTTAAAGTAGTTATTAGAAGAGTCTCATAGTTATTAATTATCTATTCATCTTAGAAGTAAAAATATGTATAGATATTTAAAATAGTATTTAGGGTGGGATGGCATGAAGAGATATATCATAGATTTTGTATCTCAGTTCTTGGTATGTCATAAAGTTAAAGCTAAGATATAAAATTATATGGAGATGTTAGAACCATTACCCATACCATAATATAAATGGGAAAAATTATCCTGGATTTTGTCATCGAACTCCCCAAAACATCTTAAGGGTATAATTATTTATGGGTTATAGTCAATAAATTTACAAAGTTAGCACACTTCATCATTATTAGAGAATATTTCTATCTACATCATCTTTCTAGGATATACAATAAGGAAGTGGTAAGGTTTCATAGATTAAAACAGTTTATTGTGTTCGACCAGGATCTGAAGTATACCTTGATGTTTTGATGAAGTATTTAGTAGGCTCTAGTTATGGAGTTGAATTTAGCATTGTGTATAATCCTTATATAGATGGTCAATCGGATAAAACAATTCAAACCCCAGAGGATATTTTTATATCCTTATAATGTCTTAGAATTTCTATGTAATTTTTTTTATTATATGGAATTATTCTAAGACCACACGCTCTGACGGCACGTGATTCTGAGGCCCAGTGATCCTAGAATATAATTTTGAACTTTTTTAAGGTATGTTCAGTAAATGTGCAAGCGGGTTTTTTTTAACTTTTGAACTGGTGCTCGTATTGAAAATCTGAGGGCACTGTCGAACTCAGAACACAGGTATTTGCCTAGAAATGACTTAACTTCAGTTGAAAAGGGTCATGCAGAAAAGTTATTTTTCAGAATTTTCAAGAAAAATAATAAAATAATTTAAAGGAGTGGTTTTATTTCTTTTATCACCATTGAGTGGAGGGTATCGACGATATGGTGCAGCAATGAAGTGGTGAAAAGCACATTAATGAGGCTCATTAATAGACTATATCAAGTAGCATAAAAATGAAATAAATAAAGCATAATATAGATGATGTTTCATAAAATGAAACTGTGTAATGATGAGACGTTGCAGCATATCTAAAACGTTGCGACATGTTTTCCTTTTAATTATTTGACACATTGGTGGGATGAGGATTAATTAGTGAGGATCCTCTAAAAAACCTCTAAAAAACTTCCTCCCCAAATAAGAATGACAAATTCCGGTGAGACTTCATCATCTTCTACGTGCCTCGAAGAATGGATCCAGAAGTTACGTCAACTTCTTGAAACCTCAAGGACAAATGCTTCCGCATCGAATGTCAATGAGGTAGGGGTTTATGCATTCTAAGTATTTGATGATTTCTTCCGAGTTCTTGAAAATTAATGATGAACGTGGATCAACTGACTAATGGGTTGATCCATGAATCGCTTATTCTTGTGTGGGGATTTGATTTTGGGGGTTTTCAAGCTATGTGGTTATCATCATGTTTATCCCCATGATTAAACTCTAACGTGGAGGGTGCGGGTCGACCCAAACAAGGACCGGTCCCTCCGCCATAGTTATTCTTGGTATGTTCTTCGAAGTCGGCCTATCAACTTATCAGAAAGGATAATTCTAAGGCTTAATGGTGATGATGATTCCCTATGGAGACCATAGGCATAGACATATCCAAAAACAGACCACTGAAGCGACTATGGTGGCCCATCGGAGGCACCGCCGGCACACAGGTGACCGGCAGCGGCTGCGGGTGGAGGGTGACGGCGCGCCCGTCGGTGCACCGCAGCAGAAGGAGGTTGCGGCCAGTAGGCCATGGTAGCAAGGAGGCATGGCGCCCGTCGGCATCGCGTGGAGGAGCAGCCCGCCTGGGCCGCTCGGGTGAGCTGGCGTACGCAGTCCGTTGACTGCATGCAGGAGTCCGGCTGACCAGCCTGGCCAGCCGCATAGCGACGCCGCAGTCGCTTGACCGCAGTAAGGAGACTGCCCCACGTTAACCATAGGGTGAGCCGGAAGCTGAACGTGGCTATCTGCCACGTCCCGGCCGAGTGGACCGGGTTGGACAGCGAGCCAGACCCGTGGCTCAGCAGACCGGACCCGCACCATTGGGCCAAACCCGCGCCTCCAAGATGGACCCGCACCACCAGGCTAAACCCATGGGCCAGTTGAACCGGACCCACTTCGGGCCTCCAAACAGGGCCAAGTCAGGTCGATCTGACCGGGTCGGACCAGACCCAAACCCGACCGAACCTATTTCACTGAAACGATCATAACTTGCAGATTGGGCATCTGATTAACACGTTTTCTACGGCATGAGGATCCTTGCAATGAGGAAATCCTTTTGAGTTACTCTACATGAGTTTTTCTAGGAATTGGCATATGACTGGGTTGGATTGGACTCGAATCTAGCCAGGGCCTTTTTACAAAAATGCTCATATCTTACAGACTAGGCGTCCGTTCAACGTGTCGTCTAATGCATTGGAAACCTTACGATGGGACGGTCCTTCAGGTTTAATCTATGTGGGAATTCATGGAGGTTGAGGTATGACTAATGTCTTGAGGAGTATATCCTCTAGGAATCAAGCATTCTAAGTAATAGAATTCAATGGTTGGCTGTGACATGAAGAATGAATAGTGATATTGTGTGGGTCAGCACCTAGCGATCCTGTGTGGGTCAGCACGTAGTGATCCTCTATGGGTCAGTACCTAGTGATCATGTGTGGGTCAGCACCTAGTGACCCTCTGTTGGTCAGCACCTATAAATCCTGTGTGGGTCAGAACCTAGAAACCCTATGTGGATCAGTAGAAAAGCCTCTCGATAGAATAAGATGATCTAGCTTTACGGCTAATCATATTTACTTCTATACTTAAGTTATACCTGGTGTGAGTTGTGTCTTTTACTTTGTGCTATGTGTTTGAGATCTTATTTGGTGGTATTACCTTTGTGGTATTTTTATTTTATTATTTCTTCCTTTGTGAATTACTGAGAGACCTTTGGGGGTCTCGAGGTCCCTACTGAGTATTGTTATACTCACCCCTATACGAGCTTCGCCCGCACATGTTGTGTCTTGTGTAGATGATGTGCATCTTTGACTAGACCTTGGGGAGATAGGACTAGAATGTGCTCAGAGGTGATCTATAGATATGGCGTGATGTAGTGACATTCGACGGAGATTTGTACCTACCCTTTTGGTAGGATACTTGGTGAACAACCTATGGATCGTGTACTACTTTTTCTGTACTTTCCTTCAGTTGGGCTTATATTTTGGACCCTTTACTTTTAGTTTACACACTTTACTCTTAGTATTGATACTTTTTTGTGGTTGGGATACTTTCTTTTATTTGTGGTTTTCTTTGTGCGGTATACCCTATTTGTGTGTGTACTGGTTTAAAGTAAATGCCTTCCCTTTTTGGGATATTCCTTTCTGGTGCTAGTCACTAGCCCCTAGCCTATGGAAGTTGGGATTGGGGTAGTCACGGCATGGGCCCCAGGGGATGGGTTGTGAAAAAGTGGTATCATAGGGCAGTCAGTTCTTCCAGAAGAACTAAGAGTCTATAATTTTCAATGGGGGTAATAGTTCCAAGTGTCTTGAGTTTAGATTTTAGTCCAAGGAGTCTAGTGTTGGTGTGTTGGCCGACGTATCCATACACCAGGACCCTGAATTCTTTTTTCCAACTTGGTACACAAAAACACTAGTTTCATGTGTTTTGGAAATATTTTTCTCTTGATATCATTTGATTCAGCTCACCAGGTATAACTTATTGACTGTGGCACATCTTTTTATCTACAGGATTCCTCCATGAAGACAGTCATCCAGGATTTTAGTGAGAGATCACAACGATGGTCCACCAAGCGATGAGGCGTCGGTGCAGGGACCACTTACAACGATAGCATCTTAGGGTGGTGTACCAGCAGCACCACCACCCAGAGAGTAGTAGTTGCTACCAGCCCCACCAACGGACAGTTCACACCAACTGAGCACATTGCAAGAGTTCCAGAGATAGATACCTTTAAGGTTTTGAGGTGATACAGATCCTCAAGAAGATGAGGATTGGATGGAGCCCATTACTTAGGTTTTTCGCCTGGTGTAGACACCTAAAAACCATATGGTAGTTCTAGACACTAGCCTTTTTCAGGGCAGGGTAGGGAGATGGTGGATCTTGATGAACCAGACACATTAAAAGGATACCCTTGTCTGGTTGGACTTTGAGATCCTCTTCAGGGTGGAGTTATTACCAGCAACACTATGCTCAGTGCATATTCAGGAGTTACTGCACCTATAGTAGGGCAGGCTGACTATGGCCCAGTACTCAACAAGGTTTACTGACCTCTCCTGCTACTACACTGACATGGTATGAGATCTTTTCTTCAGGGTCCGGACCTTTGAGCAGGGGCTCTGATGGGAGATCAAGGCGTTGATGATTTTCGCTCAACATCCCGATGCAGGATGGATTGATAGAGCAAGCACTACTAGTATAGAGTTTCCTAACTGAGTAGGCATCGACAGTGAGAGCCACCACCAGGTGACAGGTATCTGAGTCATCTACAGCAGACGGTAGTCAGATGATACAGAGGCCCAAATGGGATAGACCTTCTAGAGGACAACCCCAGGATGTAGGGTCAGCGGTGTTAAGCTTGCATGGTAGAGGATTTCATATGAGGGATATATTTTTTTACTCTTTAGGTGGACATGGGAACATGGCCCGTGACTATCCAACTCCATGAACAGATGACCAACAGGAAGTTGAGGGACCGCTGAGACAGCGACAGAGGTTTGAGCGAGGAAGTCCGCAGGGTGGCGGACATGGCAGGGGAGTAGGTCTAGTGGCAGGCAATGAAAAATGGTTTTAGGTACTACCACCAACACACTTAAGAGGTCCACCATGAGCTCCAAGAGTATGTGGACATGGGTGGGGGCATCTTTAGGTGATGGAGGCATATGACCGTTGTGATCCATAGATGATTAGAGGTATGATCTATGTCTACTCTACTTTATTTGCATTTATTATAGACATAGGTGTCAGTCACTCTTTCCTTTCCACAGACCTTATTCAAGGCTTATAGATTCCAGTGGAGCTGTTGGCTCGATCCTTACAATTAGAGTCTCATACAAGAGGATATTTAATGATTACACACTGGTTCTGGTGGTGTGAGCTTACTATAGGAGGATAGAGCTTTGGTTGGGATCTCCTAGTAGCAGCATCGAGGCCTTATGATGTCATCTTATGTATGGAATGGTTATCCACATTTCATGCTCAGATCAACTATTTTAGGCGCAAATTGCAGTGCATCTGTGAAGATGGGACCAGGTTTTCCTTCACAGGAAAGAAGGGAACCTTTCTAGAATAGGATGTAATTTCCTAGAGGATGGTGCATCCGATCACTCACCAATTGGATAGCCTCGCCCTTGGTACAGTGGATGAGGGGAGTCCAAACATTCCTATAGTGGTGGATGGGTATGAGGATGTATTTCCAGAAGATATCCCAGGACTACCTCCTTACAGGAAGGTAGAATTTTGCATTGAATTATACCCATGGATGGAACTGATATCTACACCTGTATATCTTATGGCTCCCATGGAGCTTCATGAGTTGAGGGTATAACTGGAGGACTTACAGAGGAAGGAGTTTTTAAGGCCAAATGTTTCTCTATGGGAAGCCCTGGTGTTATTTGGAAAGAAGGAAGATAGGAGATTGAGGCTATGCATAGACTTCTAGTGCCTGAACCAGGTGACCATAAAGAACAAGTATCTACTACCGAGGATTGATGTCCTCTTCAATCAGCTGAATGGAGTGAGTTGGTTCATGAATATCGACCTCATATCAGGCTATCATCAGCTTTAGGTACGGAATGAGGATGTACTGAAGACAGCCTTTAGATGTCGGTATGGCCACTATGAGTTTTTGGTGATGCATTTAAATGTTACCAATGACCCTGTAGTGTTAATGGGACTCATAAACAGTATCTTCCCACCTTACCTTGATCTTTTTTGTGGTAGTATTCATTAATGAAATCTTGGTGTACTCAGCATCAGAGGAGGAGCATGCTACACACATACGGATAGTCCTAGATGCAGTCTGACAGCACCAGCTTTATGGTAAGATCTCGAAGTTCCAGTTTTGGATTTGGGAGGTCCACTTTTTGGGACATGTCATCTCAGAGGTTGGAGTTGTAGTGGATCCAGAAAAGATAGAGGCAGTGCTTTCTTAGGAGCCACCCAGGAGCATGATTGAGGTGCGAAGATTCTTGGGGTTGGCTGGTTACTATTAGAGGTTCATTCCTAACTTCTCCAGAGTAGAATCACCCTTATCGGCTTTGACATGGAAGATACATCCCTTTTGTGGATGGAAAAATTTCAGTAGATTTTCTAGGAGCTGAGGTGAAGACTGACGAGTGCCCCCATCTTGAGACTACCAGAAGAGGGTGTTGGGTTTGTAGTCTATTGTGATGCATTTGGAACCAGACTGGGTTGTGTCCTAATACAGGAGTGAGCAGTGATCGCCTACAGCTCATGGAAGTTGAATCATCATGAGCAGAACTATGTGACCCATGACCTGGAGTTATCAGTAGTGGTCTTTTCCTTGAAGATGTGGTGGCACTACTTGATGGGTGAATGGTTTATCGTCTAATCCGACCAAAAGAATATCATGTATATCTTCTCATAGAAGGACATAAACTTGAGATAGTGGCGATGGTTGGAGTTCCTCCAGGACTATGACTTTGAGATAGTCTATACTCTTGGGAAGGGGAATGTGGTGGCAGACACACTCAGTAGGAGGTATGGTTTACAGTTGTTGAGTGAGGCGATGGAGTAGCTAGCCACGATAAAGATATCCTTCATGGATAGTGATTTATCAGCTTATCTCCAGTCTATGACTATCACTCCCCCACTCTTATAGCGAGTTATTTAGGCACAGCTTGTGGATGTTGACTACAAGTCCTGACATGCTCAGATATCCTCAGGACATGCTCCTAATGGATTTTTGATAGGTGGGGAGCATGTAATCCTTTTCAGATGACACACTATAGTACCAGTGAAATTTTGGGAGGAGGTGTTGAGGAGGTTACATACATCCCCTTTGGTAGTACATCTTGGAGTAAAGAATATGTATCAGGACATCCAATGTCAGTACCAGTGGCCAGGGATGAAGAAAGCAGTGGCTTAGTTTGTTTCATGATGCCTCACTTTCAGCAAGTGAAGTTTGAGCATCAGGTTCCAGCAGGCTTGGCCCAGACACTTCAGGTACTAGAGTGTAAATGGGATGATATCTCAATGGACTTCATGATGGGGTTACCACGTAAATCTAGGGACCACGACTCTATTTTGGTGATCAATGACTGACTCGCTAAGTCATCTCACTTCCTATCCATCTGAGAGCAGGGATCAATATAGGGATTGGGATGCCTCTATGTCCAAGAGATAGTGCGGCTTCACAGGGTTCCTTTGACGATCATCTTGGACTGTGATGCATGCTTTACATCTTGTTTGTGGAAGGGTTTGCAGTAGGCATTTGGGAATTGGCTGTGCTTGATCACAGATTTTCACCCCCAAATAGATGGTCAGATGGAGTATACCATACATACCTTGGAGATCATGCTTTGTGCTTGTGTCCTGAATTTTGGTCGTATTTGGGAGGACCACCTTCCACTGGTGGAGTTTTCATACAACAATAGCTATCACTCCACCATTTTCATGGCACCGTTTGAGGCCTTGTATGGGCGGCCTTGTAGATCACTACTATGTTGGACAGACCCAGGGGAGTCGGCACTCATGGGTCTGTAGTTGGTACAAGATACTACTGAGAAGGTGTAGATCATCCAGGAGCAGATGAGGACTGCACAGAGCAGACAGAAGTCTTATGCTAATAGAAGATGGAGACCCTTGGAGTTTGAGTAGGGTGATCATGTTTTTTTTTGGGTCTCACCCTGAGTAGAATTACAGAGATTTGGCCAGGGAGGCAAGCTATCTCCATGGTTCATCCGATCATTTCAGATCCTGAGTAGAGTTTCTAAGGTGGCCTAAAGCATGGATCTTCTCCCATAAATGCACCAGGTGCATGATGTTTTCCATGTTTCATGGCTGAGGAGGTATGTGCATGATCCATCGCATGTCATCAATTGGGGAGAGCTGGACATTGATGATGGGGCGATATTTGTGGAGTTCCTAGTGGAGGTAGAGGATCAACAAAAGTAGTTCCTTTTTGTATGTTCGATTCCTCGGGTGCACATTTGGTGGCAGCATGGGAACCTCTAGGAGAGCACATGGGAGCGGGAGGCTCAAATTCATGCTCAGTAACCCCACTTGTTTGATTATCCCTTGTTTTGGATTTCAGGGATGTAAAGACCTAAGGTGGGGAGAATGCAATGTCTCTGAATTTCTATGTAATTGTTTTTTATTATATAGAATTATTATGAGACCACACACTCTGACAGCACGTGATTCTGAGGCCCAGTGATCCCAGAATAGAATCTTGAACTTTTTTTAAGAGACGTTCAGTAAACGTGCGAGTGGGTTTTTCTAAATTTTGAACTAGTGCTCATATTGAAAATATGAGGGCACTGTTGAACTCAAAACACTGTGATTCACCTATAAATGACTTAACTTCGGCCGTCAAAGTCCGAGCGGAAAATTTATTTTTTAGACTTTTCGAGAAACATAATAAAATAATTTAAAGGAATTATTTTAGTTCTTTTCTCACCATTGAATGGAGGGTGACGATGATGCGGTGCAGCAATAAAGTGGAGAAGAGGCACATTAAAAGGCTCATTAATAGTGCATATCACACAGTGCAATGATGCAATAAAGGAAGCATAACAGTGACATCTTTTATAAAATGAAATAGTGTAATGACGCGACATCGCTGCGTAACTGAAATGTTGAGACATGTTTTCCTTTTAATTATTTGACACGTTGGTGGGACAAGGATTAATCAGTGAGGATACTTGAAAAAAACCTCCAACAAACTTCCTCCCCAATGAAGAATGACGAATTCCCACAACACTTCATCGTCTTCAATGTGCCTCGAAGAAAAAAGACGGAAGCGATGTAAACTTCTTGAAACCACAAGAACAAATGCTTCAGCATCGAACATCAACAAGGTAGGGTTTTATGCGCTCTAAGTATTTGATGATTTCTTCCTTGTTATTGAAAATTAACAATGAACGTGGATCAACCAACTAATGGGTTGATCCATGAATCTCTCGTTCTTGCAGGTGGATATTATCCGGGGATTTGATTTTGGGGTTATTCAAGTTGTGTGGTTATCATCATTTTTATCCCCATGATTAAACACTAATGCGGAGGGTGCAGGCCAACCCAAACAAGGCCTGGTCCCTCTTCCATATTTTTTCTTAGTGCGTTCTTCGAAGTTGACTGGCCAACTTGTCGGCAAGGCGAATTCGAAGGCTTCGCGGTGATGGTGGTTCCATACATAGACTATTAGCACAAATGGATCCAAAAACAGACCATCAGAGTGACTCTAGTGTCCTGTCAGAGGCATCTCAAGTGGTTCCCAGTGGAGGGTGGTAGAGGGTGGTGGTGCACCTTTTGGCATGTCGTGATGGTGAGGAGGCATGATGTCCGTCGGCACTGCGTGGAGGAGCGGTCTGCTTGGTCCACTCGGGCGAGATGGTGCACGCTGTCTATCGATCGCATGTAGAAGTCTGGTCGGCCACATAGTGGTTCCACGATCACTTTATCGTGGCGACGAGACTGCCATGTGTCGACTGTGGGGTGAGTGGGAAGTCGGACATGGTTGTCTGCCTCATCCCGGCTGGGCAAACCAGTTCGGCCAGTGGGTCGGACCCGTGGCTCTGTAGACTGGACCCACACTACCAAGCCAGACCCATGTCGTTGGGCTGGACCCATGCTGGACCTCTGGACAGGGTCGGGTCGAGTCGTTTTGGCTGAGTCAGACCGAACCCAGACTTAACTGGCCCTGTTTCACTGAAACGATTATAACTTGCAAACCGGGTGTCCGATTGACGCACCGTCTGCGGCGTGAGGACCCTTGCGACAAGGATTTCCTTTTGAGTTAATCTACATGAGTTTTGGTGGAAATTGGAATATGGCTAGGTTGGATTGTACTTGAATCCAACCATTCCCTTTTTACAAAAATACCCATATCTTACAGATCGGGCGTCAGTTCAACGCGTCATCCATTGCGTTGGAACCCTTGTGACGGGATGGTCCTTTGGGGTTACTCTATGTGGGAATTCGTGGAGGTTGAGGTATTAACAATGGCTTGAGGAGAGGATCCTCCCAAAATCAATTGTGCTAAGTGTGGGAATCCAGTGGATAGCTATGACATGAAGAACGAATAGTGATCTTGTGTGGGTCATCACCTAGCGATCCTATGTGGGTTAGCATTTAGAGATATTTCATGGGTAATCACCTAGAAATCCTATGTAGGTCAGCACCTAGAAATCATGTGTGGGTCAGCACCTAGCAATCCTGTGTGGGTCATCACCTAACGATCCTATGTGGGTCAGCACCAAGTGACCCTATGTGGATCAGCAGCAGAGCCTCTCGAAAGAATAAGATGATCTAGATTTATGACTAATCATCTTTAATTATTTACTTAAGTTATACCTGGTGTGAGTTGAATCTTTTACTTTTTCTATGTGTTTTAGATCTTGCTTGGTGGTATTACCTCTGTGGTATTTTTTCTTTGTGGTGTCTTTCTTCATGGATTACTGATAGACCTTTGGGGGTCTCAGGGTCCCTACTGAGTATTGTTATACTCACCCCTGAATGGGCTTTTCCCGCACCTGTTGTGTCTTGTGAAGATGATGGGAAGCTTTGAATAGACCTTGGGGAGCCAGAACTAGATGGTGCTCAGAGGTGATCAATAGACATGGTGTGCTATAGTGACATCCAGTGGAGAGTTGTACCTACCCTTCAGGTAGGATCCTTGGTGAACGACCTCTGGAGATTATACTACTTTTACTGTACTTTACTTTCAGTTGGGCTTATATTATGGCCCCTTTACTTTCAGTTTACACACTTTACTCTCAGTAGTGATACTTTGTGGTGGTTGGGCTACTTTATTTCCTTTGTGGTTTGCTTTGTGTGGTATGCCCTATCTGTGTGTGTATAGGTTTAAAGGAAATACCTTCCCTTTTTTGGATATGTCTTTCCAGTGCTAGTCACCATCCCTTGGCCTATGGAAGTCGGGCTTGGGGTAGTCATGGAATGGGCCCCGGGAGACGGGTTGTGAAAATCCTGTTATATGGATTTCAAATTTGGTTGGGATCAACACCTTCCTCTAGTTGAGTTTTCTTACAAGAATAGGTTTTCATAAAGCATTCATATGGATCCTTATGAATACCCTATGGAAAGAAGTGTAGAACTCCAATGTTTTGAGATGAAGTTTGATAAATAAATCTATTAGGACCAGACCTAGTGGAAGAAATTTCATATAAGGTTAGATCCATTCAAAAACACATAAGGGAAGAACAAAGTCGATAGAAAAGTTATGTTGACAATCGCTAGCATGATCTGGAATTTGAAGTTAGTGACAAGGTGTTTCTAAGAATTTCTACATAGAAAAATTTAATTATATTTGTAAATAATGGAAAAATAATCCATATGTATATCATCCACTTTTAAATTCTTAATTGTATTCTAATCATATATTCTCTCTTGGCACTTCCAACGAACCTCTCTCAGGTTCGCGATGTGTTCCATATCTCTCTCATGATGAAGTACCTACCTGATTCATCACATGTACTAAACTCAAAGGTTGTACCACTAGAGCATGATCTTTATTATGAGGAATAACTGATGGAGATTTTGGATCGTAAAAATAAAGTGCTACATAACAATACCACTCACTTGGTCAAATTTTCATGGTGAAAGCACCAGCTAAAGGAAGCTACATAGGAATATGAGAATGTAAGGAGGCATAAGTATCCTCAATGTTTTGTACCAAAGTGATATAATATCAAGGGATAAATTCATTTTAAGGGGGTTAGAATGTAACACCCTTATATTTTATGATTTATTTTTCAAATAAATTTAATTTCTTTGATAGCTTACGTTACACGCAACACCGAGTTTTAACAAACTGTGATATACTATTAATATTATTATTTAAACACGATTGTTATAACCTAGATGGTAGACATGGAGGTGTGAATAGGAATAAAACCATATTAAATATTAATTATAATGGTTTATATATATAACAAATTTATAAAAAATTACTTAATTTTTAAAAAATTCATTATATGTTTTGAAAATACTATTTTCTCAAAAAATGTTTTTATTGCTTTTTATAAAAAAAAATAAAAGTTATTTTTTACTTTTAGAAAGTTAATTTGAAAAAAAAACTTCATTTTTGAAATCTACATTTCAAATTTTTCTTTGAGTATATTTTTTAAAATTTTCTGAAATGATTAATTTTTCTATGAATAGTAAAAAATACTGATTTTTATTAAAAAACTTCTTTTCGTTTAAAAAATTTACAAGTTTATTTTATTTTAATATAGTTTTAAAAGTAAAATTAGTTCAATAATATATTTATTAATCCAATTTAGTTCATTGGAATCAATTTTATATTAAATTTTGATATTAAAACTTTCTGTACTTATGAACATTTTCTCTTTGGAAAACTATTTTTTCGTCGCGTATGCGGGTTTAATTTTAAATTAAATTTTGACACTTGTAGGAATGGAATTTTAAAATATATATTAAATATTTTTAATTATCATAATTAATATTATATAATAATTACAACTTAATATTTTATCAAAATTAATAGTAAAAAGAGTAAAATGTAATTATCATGGTTAAGGTTATAACATGTTTACTGGGGGGGTTAAACAAAAAATATATGGGGTAAAATGGAATAGAAACTTATCCAAATACCACCGAATTTCAAAATTTAGAAATTATATCATATATTTTTTTGATAATTATCCATTTTTTGAATATTTTTTCATGTGAAAAACATGGTTATGCTTTATTATTTTCAAAAAAACCACATGTGTCGTCTTTCCCACTTATAAAAGGCCAACCCCTCTCCTCTCCTCCTCACACTTCCAAAACAATTTGGTTCAGACAATACCTGAAAAACATATCTTAATTAATTCCCTCCCCACATCCTAGATTCATTATTTTTATTAGGAAACTATCCTATGAAGTCTTTAGGTATAAACCTAAATAGGTTCTTCGAAAAAGAGGTAAAATTATTAAACTTTTGTTTTTATTTTATTTCTTTTTCTAACTCCATAAAATATTCTTAAAACATGCTGATATAATAACATAATTATATATCATTAAATTATATGTTATTATTTTAATTTAATTACCTATATCTATCTCCTCTTCCATCAATTGGGAATGAAACAATCAATCATGTGTATGGCGGACTACCACCTCGCGAACCGATGTAATTCATTTTCCATCACCAACTCTCATGGGTGAATATAATGATGGATTTAACATATTTATTTTATATTTATGATATAATTATAATTATATAATTATAATATCACATATACCTTCTTACTTTTCATTCTGTGGGAATACGATAATGTTGCTCGTGTGTATGGAGGACTATCACCTCACGAAGCGATATGATTCGTTCTTCACTTACACTTTACATGGAATATAATAAGGATAGGTTTAATGAAAATATGTGATATATATTAAATAATTATGATTTTTTAAATTTAATATATTATTTAAATTTCTTTTGTTTCATTCATTGAGAAAATGGAATCAACATTTATGCGTATGTACGGCCCACCATCTCCATAAACAGTGTCATTCATTTTTTATCTCTAACTTTATTGGATTACTATAAATATATATATACTTAATATATATAATTTTTATATCATGGTTATAATTTTATATATTATTTAAACTTTATAAAATTAAAAGCACCAAAAATACCAAACCAAAACAAACATGAAAAACAAAGCATTTATTACCCAAAACGTGATTTTAACAAGGAATTGTTAATAAACGGGTAATAAAAGGTCATAAGTAAATAATATATGTAATTATACATATGATTATGGTTCTATAATATATGTATAGTAAACTTATATTTATTTTATATTACATTCAAATTTTTATGAAGGAATTCGAAACTTAAGGTAATGGATTTCCATCTCACTTTTATTTATGTGGGACATGTGCCTTATACACCACTTGTTTATTTTGTGTGGTGTATATTCTACCCCTGAATGTATTTTATGATCCTTATCATGATAATTATGGTATATAAATATCCATCTAAAGTTTTTTCCTTAATGGTTCTTAAGATTCAAAAGATACCAAAGTGGTAAAGGTTTAATGTTACAATCACAGTGTTTAATGGGATTGCTTGTGATATGGTTCCAATTATGAGATCTTGTGATCTACCTCTAAATAAACTCATGTATTTTATTATACTCTGGTTATTTATAGAAAATAAATTTTTTTCCTTTCATTTTCCTCTCTTTAATTATTAAAATTATTAAAATATTTTTTTAATAAAAAAACATCTTTATTTCTTTCTTTGGTCAAAACCCCTTTTTCTTCCATATCCATGTTTTCTAAAAAAAATTTAAGGAAATTTTTTACTATTATAAAATGATTATTTAAAGAATTTTTTACCCATATTTTAATTTTTTAAAAATGGTTTAAAATGAATCTTCATATCATTTTCTAAACAAGGCCCTTTTTTATTTTTACTGAAATGTGAAATGAGACTTTATTTTAACATATACAGTATAAAAAAATTATCCGCCATCATGACTAATCAATGATTTAAATATTAATTTATAATTTTCCAAGTTTATTTTAAAATAAAGGTATTTTTAATTTTTTTGTGAAATTTTAGTTTTAAAAAGTGATCTTCAAAGTGGAAAGGCTATTTTCATCAATAAATATTCCAAGTGATGTTTCAAAATAATTTTCCATCTAAGATTATATCCTTTGATGTTACTTACTATTTACTGGAGATATGATCCAATTGTATCATCCTTATTATTTATTTGGACGGTTTATGATTGTGATTATGATATTTTTATGAATCTAGTTCCGTTTCCATGGGTTATGCTATGATGAATTGAGAAGATTATTATGAGACTCATTTCCTTTCTATGGGTTATTATATGATGAAATTTTTATGAGACCTTTTTATTTTAATGGGTTGTGATATGATAAATGTTTTATGATCTTTCATCACACTTATGTATGTTTTTCATTACTTGATGGTGGTTACATTATAACCAAGGATAGTGGTTACATTATAACCAAGGACGGTGGTCACATTATAAGAAAGGAAAAGTGGTATCTATATCTCCCTCCAACGTATTGGGAAACGATTTATAGCTCATGATATAATAGTAGAAAATAATTCAAAAATCTTGATCCATAATGGGAAATAGACTGATGGGATTGATCTATAATGGGAAATAAACCAATGGGCTTGATCCATAATAGGAAACAGGTGATGAGGCCTAATCCACTATGTTTGATGGTCTTGGTAGTTGAAATTAAAAAATTAAATGGTTTCTATACATATGTTAGTGACATAATTTTATTACATGAGATTATGGTTCATGAATTATGATGATTTCACACTCTTATGGATCATGTATTCTAGAATGATAATGATTTATTCCATGAATCATGTTTATGATCTATGACAAGTTGGGTATAAACATTGAAATTTATGTTCATGATATCATACCCTCATGTTTATCTTATTCTTTAATATGATCATAGAATGATATCTACCATTTTTACCCTTACTAATAATATGAGCTCTTCCTTTCTTATGTTTCCTTTCTTCAGGTTATGAAAAAATGATTTAAGTAGGGTATATTTATGAATAGTACAAAAGGGGAAGAACTTTATGGGAGATATTGAAGATCTTTCATTAAATAAGAATATTTTCTATCTAGCATCCAAAGGCATTAAACCATTACAGTTCTCAGGCATGTATTTTTGAAATGTATTGAATATTCATCTAAAAATATGTGATATTTATGTATGAAATGCATGGTTAATTATAAGATCCTTCTAAGAGGCATGTTCTAAAAACATAAAACATAAAAAACCAAACAATATATAAATCATTTAAAAGAACACTAATTAAATAACTCAATAAATCATCCTAAATCACAAAATAGAATTAAACCTTTCCAAAAATCATTAAATTTATCATAACAAGTCAAACAACACAAAATTAGGAATACCCTAGTAACTTGAGGTCTAACATGAAGAAGATCTAGCCAGACACTCTCCTACACCCTCACTCAAGCCTCAAAAATCCTAATCCAAACTAAAACACTGTCTCAAATATCAAGAGGGATCTAATTCCATTTTTGTAATGAACCAAACTAGGTCAACCTACCATATCACTCAGTTTGGACCTCTACAAGGCTTGAGGCGTGTTCCCAATCACCTTGATCTGGATAATAGTGTTATTGTATAAATGAAAACAACATGTTAATAGTTTTACTCTTGAGAATACAGCATGACCTACCCAGGGGTTTGATGTCCATTCTAATAAATAAACAATAACAGCAGTATAAATCATGTTATTTAGAGTATAAATTGAAACAACATAATGATAATACATTACCAGGTGACAAAAATTAAATAAAATAGAGAATTACATATCACATAGATAACCATGATAGTCAAGTAATTCTTAAAATATGTTGGTCCAAGCTAGCTCCTTGAGTCCCTCAGCCACCACTATCCCATAACATGGAAGATGACGTGAGTATCAGGATACCCTACTATAATATTCAATTTCTTAATATTTCCCTGTGTCAGATAGAACCAAGTCTATCTATTCCCAATGGAATATACAGGGTGTGATCCATGGCCTATAAGGTTACCACCATGAATCTACATACTACCCTTAACAATGAAAACCAATAGTTCTAGTTTGAAAATAATGATTTTAAACTATTTCTTTGGGAATGATTTAATAAATCCATTAATTGTGGAAAATAGTCTATAATGATGAATAGAATAAAAGGTACATCCATAAATTACAAAAAAATGAAATAAAATAACTAATACTATCAAGGCCAAACAATACATGAGAATCACATAAAAGCAAGAAATAATGAATCCAAAGAAGATGTGAAACATAAGGGAGCTCTAACCAATGGAAAACTCAAGAACCAAGTTAATACAAAGGAAAATTCAAGGTATGTAGAGACACCTACCTTGAAAGTTAAGTAGCATCATCACCTTTATAAAAGATTACTAAAAGTAAAGGAGAGATATCCTCACTGACCTAAACATATAATAAATTCATTAAAACCTCACCCCAAACCCTAGGTTTTCCCCTCTCATGGATATTAGGGTTAGAACGTGTATGGAAAGAAGAATATCATGGTAGAAGAGGAAGGAAGAAGGATATATTAAGAGGGAAAAGATACTAACCTTGAATTAATCCACATAAAATAAAGGGGAATCATACCTAAACTAAATTGGGAAGAAGGAAATGGATAGGGAGATACCTGGTCGATCAAAGGGGGAGAAATGAAAGACTGAGGGGAGAAACTTGAGATAGGATTTTGGTAAAATTAAAATTTTTAGCCAAATAGGGAAAGTTATACAATATAGTTGCATGGTTTTCCAAACTATGTGTCAACCATATGGGTCACCCCTCCTTAAGAAAGTTGGTTACATGGTATCTTGGGAGGTATCATATGTTTTGAAAAACCATGCAGAGACAGAGTGAGATGGAATTATCTACCCCCCCCCCCCCCACCACCCCTTTCATGTGGTTAGGTTCATGGTTACTACTAACTGTGTGCGCTATCTTTTTTCCTAAAAATCCTCATTTTTTATCCAAACCCCCTTGGAAACTATGAAAACACATAAAATGAAATGAAAATATAAATTAAATACATACCAATGACCATGTGGGTTTCACAGGTGGTGTGTGAGAAATAAAAAAACAAGATAGATATACTCACATACATGCTCAGCCTATGATTCCACACTGAATCATCATCTCAAACATCCACTACATACATCCCACCATCTATATTACTCACTATCAACCTATTCCACAAATATAACATAACCAATCCCATTTTTCCACAAAAAACATCCATGGAAACATTATTAATTTCCAATTTCATCACATAATTGATTAAATTTCAAATTTACCATTTACCAATATAATTGATGTGATGTTAATATTATATATGTTTTCCACATAATTTTAGTGAAATAATTTTGTTTTTAATATGAAAAGTTGATTTTAATAAATAATTATTAAATTTTATTAATTTTGTAATGAAATTTTTATTCTATGATTATATGAATTAAAATGATGGTTTTTTTTTGCTTTAAAGATTTAATGATCTTTGTTTCAATTTCCATTTTTTTAAGATCTAAAATTTTGAATGACCTTGGATTTACTTTTATTGAAATAATTATTTGTAGATTATTGAAAAATATATTTTACATTTTAATGTTAATTTTTCTATATTCCATTATCTAATTTTTAATATCAATTATTGGAAAATATTTCTTTTAATTTGGAATTCCATGATTCATTTCTATTTGAAATTTAATGATTAAATTTGAATTGATAATTTTGAAAATTTATTAATTTTTTATGCAGTAAGTTATTCAAATTTGGATAAGTCCTGTAAGAAAATGAGTCAATCCATTGGAAACATACGAGTGAAGAATCTAATATGTTTGATCCAATTGAGGTGCGGTGTATGAGTGGTTTGTGATGTTTCATATGAGTGGTGATTCAAGTGAATAAGTTTCAACTTCAACCATGTATGAGTAAAACACAACTCTGTATGACTCACTGGAAGAATTTGATAAGAGTAAAGGATCAAATTAACAAGTGTCAACTATTGTGGAATATGAGTCAATTATACAATAGTGTATGAGTCAAATAAATGTTTTTATGAGTCATCCACTACCCCAACTTGTACTAGTAAAATAGACCCTCAACAAATTGAAGTATAAATCATTATGAAGAATAATCAAGGCTAATGAAATCTTGAAACCACTTGATGAAGTATTCACACCCACTATTTGAATCTAAAATGACCTAACACTTGTCGATATTGATTTTAGATGAACCTCTATCAAGGATAGAGGTTTAACTTATCATGTAAAGCTAGAATAATTTGAACAACACCACTTTCACCCTATATGTACTTGATAAAGGATGAAGATGAATACCAAAGATCACCGATGTGAGTCCAATTGATGAAGGTTTTGTAACCAAAGATACTGAGATGGTAATTAAAGAACATGTTCAATGGGTTGTTCCTTGTGAGGGTTTTTTGAAAACAGAGGGGACCTTATAAATTTTAAGTGCTCCAATTTTAGTTTTAATGAAGGATGAATATGATATTCTCAAACAATGACTCAATTAATTTTCATTCAATTGAAGATAGAGTTGTTCATCGAGGTCTCATTCTATAGGCTTGCGTATCACTAGTGATGTGTCGATGGACCTAGTATAAAGCTTTAATGAACCACTTGGGAAGTCAAATGAATGAGTAACCACTATTGAATAGGAGTGTTGAGTTAAGATTAAAGGTTTGAAAAATCTGCATTTCACTACCAAAAGGGATGTTGACTCAGGCTTGAGAGGCACTGGCGTTACTCATTTAGAAGAAGGTTAACACTTATTAGAGATAGAGATGAATCTAATTTCGGTTTTTGAAGGTGATCAATATTAGTATGACTGTAATTGACTGAAACTGTGTTTATTGTGAAGGTTTTGATATGAGATTTCAATGACACATGGCCTTCAAAATACTAGAACAAAATGATTTTAAAAATTAAGGAAGATGAGAAATAAAATAAAAGTAGTTATAATCCATGTGATTGCTGAATTAAATTTGGAGGTGCATCCAGATTCCTCTTTATTGGAGCCATTTTAGGCTTCATATGGGGGTAGTGACATATGAGGTGGATATTAGATTGAATTACCAGAAGAAGGTGATCAACAATGATAAACACCACAAGTAGATTAGTGATTCGAGCCCTGGGTGTTGATCATAAGTTTTGGTAATAAGATTTAGTGTGAAAATTCAATAAAAATGGGTAGAAATTTCTCATTGAATAGGGATTGATCAATCCAAACATAAGGAGATGGTGGGGAAAGTAGTTGGCATAAACTAGGAGATCTTAGTAGTGGAGAGAATAGATATTGAAGAAATGATCTCAATTGATAGAGAAAAATCCTCCTTTAATTATCCTTATTTATACTTATAACTATGAATTATTTGTACTTTGATTTTATAAACATGATTTTGGTGAAATTTTTAAGGGGAAATAATATTTATTGTTCTTCATCATTTCACTTCTTTCTTGAAAATTTTATTTATTGGGTAGTTGTACCTCAAGATCAAATGATGATTTTTTCTTGATGAATATATCTTTACTCATCTCTAAATTAGTGAAATTAGTCGTTGATAGATTGATGAATTCATCCATTTGATCACTAATATTCTTGATAGTGGGTGAAAGTGACATCTTTGAATGTTGTAGATCCAACTTGCTAATTTATTAATAATAAAGGAAAACCAATTTAATAATAGTAAATAAAAATTTTCCAAATAATTATCACTTACTTATACCTTTTTATAATTTCCTGGAATTTACTTATTTCATAAAAAGTTTCACATATAATTTATTATGTCACAGACATTTTTATTCACATTCAGTTTCATCACAATATAAAACTGCTATCAATTTCTTTGTTTTGAGTTGTTTTTCTTGGACTTCGCACACACCTTCTTTATTGGTTTGAGCCTATTTTTTATTTCACTAGTTCTAAGTAAGAAATTAAATAAATAAATTGACTTATCCCAAAAATACTGGTTAAATTTTGGCACTGTTTTAGGGAACGGCTTCATGTGGCCAAGATAATTTTTAAAAAAACTCAAAAAAAAATTAGTGAATGTGCAATAGATAAAACACTAAAAATATAAAGCCTATTATATTTTAAATTTAAAAAAACATTAGATATCTAAATAAATAAAATAAAATTTAAATGTAAAACCTAAGCGAGATAGAGATAGGGGAGGGAAATTATTTCAAATGAAAAAAATCTTCAACCCAACTTTATTCAATAAAATATTAAAAGTCTTGAGATGAGGGAGTATCAACTCCCTAAAGTGTCAGGAAAACCATCATCAATTAGGATAACACCTAGAACCTATAATTGTGATTTAAAACAATATTAAATGTCACCAATTCCATTATTTCATGTATTTCCCAATAAATACTCTTTATCCATCATTTTTGGATTTTGAAAACATAATGAAATAACTACCTCTTAAAGGGATCGGTAAAAACGAACTAAAAATGAGAGTGTTCCCCTTCTTCTAAAAAGGGAATTTTAAGAGCTGGTTCTTGGGTTTAAATGAAAGAAATTTTAAGACTTGGGATCAAGTATACAACTCATTTTTCATGAAATTTTATCCTTATATACTTAAAGGGGATCTTAGAGGTCAAATCACAAACTTTTGACAAGAGGAATGAGAGGCCTTTTAGGAATATTGGGATAGGTTTATGGATCTACTCATGTAGTTTCCCCACCACCATCTCTCTACCCACCTTCTCATAGAGGTCTTTTATAAAGTTTTGTCACCTCTAATTCATAATTTTGTGGACTAACCTTCTAGAGGCAATTATAATAACAAAAAATATAAATAACTAATACAAATTTAAAAAAATCTTTCCCTCAATTCACAAAACAAAGATTATAAGAAAATAAGAATAAATATAGTAGAGTACACCACTAGATCAGGGGTGGAAATTAATTCACAAATTCCTATAATGAAATATCAAATTAAATCCTTAATGATCCATAATTCAAGGAAAAAATTTAATCAATATAGATTCCAAAACCAAAACCAAACCCTTATAGGGTAATGCCATCAAAGTTCCATTTTTGGGAATTATAGCTCTTATTTTCCAAACAGTTGTATACTAGACCGAACCCTGAAAATGCTAATTTTTTCCGATATGGCCAAAGAATATAATTAATAGATTACCCTTTTAAAAAAAATTAAACCCATGTTATAGAAACAATCCCAAACTATTATGGAGAGAGCGAGTAATATTAAAAAACCTTCCCCTGGATTCCCACAACAACCCATAACACAATTTCAAAACCAACATGAGGATGAAACCTTTAATTATAAATACGATGTAAGGTGTATGTTCCAAAAATTTATAGGTAGGTTTTACTCACAAAAATATGAATTTTATTTAAAAAATCTCAACATAACTCAAATAAAGATCAAACAGATGCTATGATGCATAACCTAGAGTTACAAGTAGGGAATCTAGCTAGGGAATTGAGGAAAAGAGACAAGGTAAATTTACCTAGAATAATAGAACTTAACCCTAGAGATAATTATATGTATTTAACCTCCATAATTGGTTTAAAAATCATCAAGATGATAGAAATGATGTTAAGATAACCCATCGTGAATTATGTGAGGATCTAGAATTCAAAATCTAGGTAACATTAAATCAGAAATCTTTATAACCTTGATAAAACTAAGATAAACCCTTTTATTTCACCTAAAAAATAAGAAAAAAAAGGTTTTAAAGTAAATAAAATTAAATGGAAATACAATATTAAAGAGGAACTTGATGGGATGCCCACTTTTTTGAGAAATTTGGACCCAATAATCTATTTCCCTCAAAGAGTGAAGAAAAATAACCATGAACCAAAATTAATCAAGTTCCTTAAGTTGTTTAAGAAGATCCAAATCAATATTTCCTTTTTTGAATATTTATTTTAAATCCAATCATATGTCAAATAATTAAATAAAATTGTCTCAAAAAAACACATTAGAGGATTTTGACACCTACATCCTAATAGAGGAGTGTAGTGTTGTTTTTCAGAATATAATACCCCTTAATCTTAAAGATCTAAGAAGCTTCATCATCTCATTAAATTTAGGGAACAATGGTCAACTCAATTTCTTATGTGACCTTGGTACTAGTATCAACTTGATCCCTTACTCACTATTCCATTGATTAAGTCTAGGAGAAACTTAACCTATAACTATTTTTCTTTAGTTGGCTAACTGATCCATCACTCATCTCATGGAGAGAGTGGATGACCCTTTAGTTATGGTAGGAAAAAAATTTCTACCAACTTATTTTCTCATACTTAACATGGAATTTGATAGGGAAGTCCATATAATTCTTGATAGGCCCTTCCTAGCCACTGGTGGAGTAGTCATATATATTTATAAATAAAAAATAATATTCAAGTTGGGTTAAAAAAGTGAATGATTTAATGTTTTTGAGAGATGAAAGGTATCTCCACAAATCTTAAACTTCTCAAGAGGTAAGAACCTAGATCTTGATGAACAAGTTGTTGATAAAGAAGAAAAATATTTGGGGATGATTTATGATATTAATATAATACCCACACATGCTAAAAATTTTATGTGAATCGGTTTAAGTAAGGATAAGGAGTCTTTATATGAGTTAGAGGGTGTGTTTTGGGAACACATTAATGAATTTACTAAGAAAAATGTTCTTGGGACATACCTAGAATAAGAGTGTGAATATTTGTCCACTTTGGATAGTATTGGGGAGCAGGTCATATCCAAATTTCACTCTTTATTTAATAAACACATTTAATACCTTAGGGTACCTCATCCCAAGAGTCTACCATTTATCCAATAAGTTCCATAATTATAGATTAAACTACTTCCTTATCACCTAAAATACTCATTTATAGGTGAGAATTCTACAATGTCAGTTATCATCTCTATTGAGTTAGGGAAAATTCAAGAAGAAAATATTTTTTATGTATTGAAAGGTATAAAAATACTATAGGTTGGACCTTATCTGACATCAAAGGGATTATCCCTTTATTCTACATGAATAGGATCCCAATGGAACCTGATCATAAATCGATAGTTGAGGGCCAAAGGAGGCTCAATCCCAATATGAAAGAAATTTTTATGGAAGAAGTGATTAAACCTCTTGTTGCTAGGATAATTTATATCAATTATGATATCCCTTGGGTCATCCCATCCCAATTGGTTCCAAAAAAGGAGGTCTCACTGTCATAACAATTGAAAATGATGAAAAAATTTATGTTATAAAGGTTACTAAGTGGTGAGTTTGTATTAATCATAGGAAGCTCAATTCATTCACTATAAAGGACCATTTTCTTATGATATTTTTGGATTAAATTATTTTTATACTAGAAAGGAATTAATTTTACTAATTCCTTGATAGATATTCTAGTTACAACAAAATTCATGTATCCCCATGGGATTAGAATAAAACCACATTCACATGCCCATTTGGGAAATTTACTTACTGGAGAATTTCCTTTGGGTTGTGTGGTGCCCCAACTAACTTTCAAAGATTTATGGTGGCTATGTTTTAAAATATTATATAGAGGATTATTGAGGTTTTCATGGATGAATTTTTAATTTTTGTAAGTAATTTTGAAAGCTATTTCTAAAATCTAGATTTGGTTTTGTAAATATGTCAAAAGACCAACTTGGTTTTAAATTAGGGAAAAAGTCAATTTATGGTCACTATCATAATAATACTTGGTCAAAAATTCAAGGGGGGGTAGAGTTGAAAATTATAAGATAAATTTTATTCAAAATCTACCTCCTCATGAAAATTTTAAACGTGTTCGACATTTTTTTTGGAATATTATTTTCTACTGAAGTTTCATTAAGGATTTTTCTAAGATCATAAGGCCCCTTTTCATTCTTTTGGTGAAGTATACACCCTTTGTTTTTTATTATAAGTTCTTAGATTCATTCAACCAATTTAAGGAAAAATTGACCTTATCACTTATCATCACTGCCCATAACTAAAATTAGCCCTTTGAATTGATTTGAGATGCTAGTGACCTATATATTAGGGTAGTTTTTGGGAAAAGAAAAGATAATAGGTTGCATGTGGTGTATTATGATATAAGGTTACGAAATAATGTTCAAAGAAATTGTACCATGACTAAGAAAGAATTATTATTTTTAGTGTTTTATCTAGATAAGTCTAGGCATTACTTGATTAGATATAAGGTTATATTCTTTACTGACCATTCTTCCCTAAAATACTTATTGCCCAAGAAATATTCAAAACCAAGACTAATGAGTTGGATCCTCTTATTGTAGGAATTTTACTTAGAAATTATGAATAATAAAGGATCTAAAAATGTTGTAAACAACCACCTATCTAGACTACCCAATACATAAAGTGATGACCCAAGAGGGATGAATTTCCTTTTCCCAAATAAAAAACTTATTATTGTTTCATTATCTGAAGCTACTTGGTATGTAGATTTTTCTAATTTCCTTATTGTAGGATTAATTCCAAAGTATCTCACACATAATTAGATAAAGAAATTAATTTCATAACTTAATTACTACTTTGGGGATAGCCCATTGTCATTTAAAAGGTGCATGGATGGAATCCTTAGGGGCGTGTTCCCAAGGAAGAGATGTAATACACTCTTGAGATTTTTCATTATTCGCCATGGGGAGGACACCATGGGGGAGAAAGAACAACCCAAAAAAGTGTTTAAAATTGTATTTTATTGTCCTATGATTTTAAAAGATGTTAGGATCTTTGTAGTGGGTTGTGACAAGTGCTAAAGGGTAGGCAATGTGGATAGAAAATAGGATCTTCTTCGAAAGGGAATTCATGAAATGGATACTTTTTATTTGTTGGTAATAGATTTCATGGGACCATTCCCATATTTCCATGGTAATGAGTATATATTAATAGTTTTTTACTGTGTTTCTAAATGGGTTGATGTTATGAAACTTCCAAATAAGTATGAAAAGATTGAAAGGTCCCAATAGGATCTATGTTATCACTGAGAGGGATAGGGGGTGAATCAGTGATCTTCTATTTTTAAAATTACTTTATTATGAAACAACTTATGCCTCCTGTTAAATATTTATGACTTTTCTGAAAACAAGAACACAATTACATTCCACGGAAACATAATAATTTACAAGGTTCACTACTCGGTAAGAGTAGCTATTCCTTATCATGGTTTGTAAATAATCTAATACCACACTGGAAAAAATTAATTTTTATGTGGTTATAGTAAACAAGGAATATCCTTACACTTGCATTGCACTATTATCAAATCTATAGTGCATGTTATTTTCACATAGATAAAATATGTAACAAATATTTCATAATAACTTTAGAAACCTTCACTAATAGGCTCAGAATGTTTTCACTATGTTTCTTGTACTTTCTTTACTTTTAATCTTCTTGTAAATACATTTTCTTCACTTTCTTTCCCAACATTATGAAAAAACTATATTATTGGACTTCAATACACAAATTTCATATATTCATTGTTCATTTGAATTCTCCATCTGATTTTTCCATCTAATAAGTTCATCTGAAAAGTTCATCACGTGCCTTCTAAAAATTGACACACCTTTTTTCCACTTTGTTTGTCTAATTCCACATAATATAAAAAAAATTCAGGTGATTTATGTATGTTAACTCTAATAACAACTTCTCTTCTAATTACCAACTTATTATTCTTCAACAAAGATATTCCTTTTTTGAAAATTTCATTCTCTAACTTTAGCTTTCAGAAGTTCATCTGGTATCTTTTCCTGAAACCAATTTTTCAGAACTTCATCTTTTTCATGTGTGAACATTTCACCTTAATCATACTATACTTTTCCCCCTATTTATAGTTTCATGAGAATGATAAAAGGTGGTATTTTCAATTTAATTTCTCACTCAATAAAAACTTGATTTCAAATATCCCACTCAATATAATTCACTCAGATGTTTATCAAGGATTCTAGATAATTATTCAAGCTTCACTAAAACATGAGCACCCACCTATTCCACATTCTTCCTTCGAACTCAGTGAGAATCATGGATTATCCTTACATGATATTTGAAACTTTTAAAGATCAACACAACATCATAAATTTTTATATCTTTACAAAAACTTCATAAAGATCTTTTTAACTGGTAAAACATTATACCATTTAAAGTTTTTCTAGTAATACTTTACAACAAATTTTTTGTCCAAAGATTCTCCATCCAATTGTTCCTTGAAAAACTTCATATGAATTTATCTGTAAACTTCCTCCAAAATATTCCTCTATCTGATGAATTGCATCGAAAATTTATTTTCATTGCCTTTATTCATTAACCTATGTTTGATGATATTTATACCAAAATTGCATCTGATCATATTGTAGTAATTTCAACTTATAAACATCCTATGTGTTTGTTTAATAGAAATTATACAAACATTTTGTTCAAATAACTTCATTAGAAGACTTTTTATGATTGGAATTTTTCTAATTACATTCTTTAGTATCCTCCCTTTATGATTCATCAACTTTTCTCTATTTTCCAAACTTTAAAAAGTAATTTTTCAAATCAAAACTTCATAGAGATGTAGCTTTAAAAATTCTTAAAATTTAGACACAAGCTTCATACAAAATGATATTTTTCCTTTATGAATTATGATAGCAACCCTTTCATAGTGGTTCAACTATTTAAAACAAACAAACTTTTCTCAACTAAAACTTTTTTCTGGTGAACTTCTATAGATCGTTGTAGAAGGAACTTTGTACACCTGAACATATTTCTCCCCCTTTCTACTAAAATCTTGGATCTTGAGAGCCTTTGTAACTAATGATGTTGGAAATTTTTAGAATGAAAAAGAATCACCGCATTTTATTTTCACTAAAAAACTTTTTTTGGTAAATTTTTAACCAAAAAAAGATATACATTTATCATATTTCCTAAGCTAGAAAATATTTATCAGGAATATTCCATCTGATGGAATTTTTCCTAGAAATTTTTTTTTCACCAATTGTTGGAAATATTAATAAACTTTGATGATTTATGTTTAAACAAAAAAAGTTAAAACTTTTTAAATATATTTCATAGAAACTTCCAACATCTTCAAAAATGCCTCCAAAATTCCTAGTCCCAACAATCCCCCCCTTTGTGTTTTACTTTCAACCAAGGATCATAAACCACTGAAACTTTAAAACTCGTGAAGTGAATTATATATCCAACAATTCTAATCCAACTTGAGTTAACTTAGTGTAGGAAACAATAAACATTGAATAACAATACTACGTTTTCCATAAATAGTGACTTAAGAATCTTTTTCCTTTCACCTCTTATTACATTCAAATCTTACATCACAAAAACAAATTTTTCTTACAAGAGTAACTTTCCAACATCCCCTTCAAAAAACTATTAAAATATTTCATACATATTGAAATCACATCTTACCCCTTTTAAAAACTCCCCTAAAATACATTATTTCCATAAAATGTTAAGCACATACCAATGGATAGATTTATGTTACAAACATTTTCCTCTCCCTTTATAACACTATCCAAATACAAGATGGAGAGGGGATGAAAATCACATACCTTAGAATTTAAGAGATAGAGGTTGAACAACCATTATCAACCTCATATTATGAAATGTTTCCTTTGGAAATGGTTTTGTAAATATATCAACAACTTACTCTATTGTTTTAACAAACTCCAACATTAGTTCATTTTTCTCCACATTCTATTTAATGAAGTGATATTTTATATCAATGGTCTTGGAATGAGAATGTTTCACTGGATTTTTATTGATAATTATTTCACTCTAATTATCACAACCCAAGATAAGGGGAAACTTCATGTTTAAAAAATTATTTCAATCATTTCTTCATCCACATAAGTTCTATTATAGGTTGATCAAAAGCAAAAAACTCAGTTTCCAATATACTAAGAGTTACTAAATTCTTCTTCTTTGTATTCTAGATAACATATATTTCTCTCAAGAAAAAAACTCCACCATATATGGATTTTTTATCATCCATACTTCCTTCCCAATCTGAATCTGTATAACCAAAAAAAATCAATCTTTCTTACACTATTATATTTCAACCCAAAATCAGGTGTGTCTTTGATATATTTAAGAATTTTTTTCCAACTGTAAGATGAGATTATTTTGGAGCACTTTTATATCTAGAACATAGTGTAACAACATGCACTATATATGGCCTTTAGGTCATTAGATATAATAAACTTTCAAAAAAAATCTAAACTCTTTAGGATCTATGTTCTTTCCTTCACCATATTTTAACAATTTTATTCCCACTAACCAAATTACTAAACTCTTTAGGATCTAAACCCTTTCCTTAGACATATTTTGGAAATTTTGTTCCCACTAAAATCAATGTGGAAACTAGTTTTGAGTATTCCATGTAAAAATTCCTTCGAAGTCACTTAACATACATCTCTTGAGATAGGAAAATATATTTCTTCATTTATAATATTTGTAATAAAAGAAAGTATTTCATTTCTCCAAACATGGAAATCTCAAAATGATTCTCCATATACTTAGTGAACTTCTCATATTTTTCTTCATCATTATCAGTAAGTATGATGTCATCGGTATAAACAATCACAATAAGGGAAACCTTCCTATTTTCAATTATATATAGGTTACTATCAAATCTTCTTTTCTTGAAGTTTAACTTACTTAAACAAGTGTCCAGTTTTAAATACCAAGCCCTCGGAGCTTGATTTAACCCATAAAAATCCTTATTCAACTTGAATACAAAACTTTCATCTTTACCAATCATGAATCCTCATAGTTATTCGATAAAAACTTCTTCATCGAGCTCTCTATTAAGAAAAAATGACTTGACATCCATCTGGAAAATTTTATATCTTTGTTGTGAAGTAATAGAAAGAAATATTTTGATAGTTTCATATATTTCCATTGAAATAATGGTTTCATCAAAAATAAATTCCTTTAATTTGAGAGTAACCTTTACAAACCATATGTTACTTATTTCTTATAACTTCACCTTTTTCATTCAACTTTTTTCAGAACAGCCACTTTATACCAATCACATTCTTATTGTTTGGTTTTGGTACAAGATACCAAGTATCATTCTTCAGAATATATTATATCTCTTCATTCATATAATATATCCACTCATGATGCTCCAAAACGTCATCAACATCTTTTGGCTCAACTTGTAAATATAAAGAAGTATGTGAAACTAACTTTGAAGTCATTTTGTTTTGAACCTATTTTCATTAATCTCCAATGATGTTATGAAATTATACTTATTTCATATACCTAGGATGAGATGAATGTAATTTTTTCTCATTAATTGAGACAACTGAGTCAAAATATTCATCTCAAACAACTTCAAAATTGTTCATATTATTAATAAATTTTTCGTGTTGTTCAACTGTAACCACCTAAACTTCCCTTTATTCTATATCTAAAACTATTTTAGAAACTTCATTATTAGATAGTTAAATAAAATTCACATCTACAAAGTCAAATATATTTATTTTCTCTTTATTATAACATTTATTTCCTCTACCGTTAGGAGGGTATCCAAGAAATATTCCATCAGCACCTCTCTGATAAAACTTCCCAAGATTTTCACCCTTGAATTTTATATTGCAAGGAATTACAAACACCCTTAGGTGGTTTAAACATGGGGTTTATTCATAATATATCTCATATGAATTCATATCATAGTTCATACTATAGAAACATTGATTTTGAACTTAAATTTCTACTCAGATATCTTGCCTCTAAAAATAATGAGAAGTACCATGTTCAATCAACATTGTTTGTGAAATATATAACAAACTCATATTTCTTATTTTAGAAACACCATTTTTACTTGGTTTTTATGGTGAACTAATATATTTATGAATCTTATGATTTTAAATATAGTTTATGAACTTACCACTTGTCTATTCGCTGCCATTATCAGTTTGAATTTTCTTTACAGAACATCGATATTCTTTTTATGTACTTATCCTTAAAAATTTAAATGTATTGAGAGCCTCTAATTTATGTTTTAGAAACATGATATTTGTTATGTGAGTAAATTGTTCAATAAAAGAAATGAATTAATTATCTCCATGTGTTTATTGTTTACTCATGGGTCCACAAATATTAGAATATATCAGCTCCAAGGGATGGGTTGAATGTATCTCAACTTTTGTATGCATTGAGTTTGAAATATTCCCATTTTAAAAAATTTATAAACATAAATATATTATTATTTTTATATCATGAATAATTTCTCTCTTTTTAAGCTTGATCATGTTCCTCTGACACATATTCCTCATCCTTTTATGCCACAGCTGATTTTCTTCCATCATGCTCAGATAGCATGAACTTTGTGAATCACCAACTTGAAACAAGTTTACCTTTCTTTATTGATCTCTTGTAACAACTTTCACATATAATATAATCTTAAAAAAAACCATATTTTATAAAAAAAAACTTTGTTACCTTCATCAAAGAGTTGTTAAAAACTTACCAAATTGTGTTTCATCCCTTCAAAAAACAAGGATCGTTTGGATTTTATCTTTTCTGCATTAATGATAGTAGATCCAACGCCTTTGATTCTGAGTGGATCATCATTGAAAAAAGTCAATATACCTTCTTTAAAATATTTCACATTCCTTAATAACATCAAGTCTCTTGTCATATGTTAGTAAAACTCGATATCCAAAATCCAGGGTTGTTCTCCAATTGTGTCTTTAAGGGTAGTTTCAATAACTAAGGATTTCTCCTTTCCTTTTTCTTTCTTCTCAGATGGATTTTGAGATTTATTGTATAAAAAAAAATTGTATCATTACAATACATCTTTTTTAAAAATTTCTAGGTGGATCACATCTTTCACAAATATTTTCTAAATTTTGGAATCTATTTTCAATCTGCAGACTAACTTTCTAAGATTGTATCTTTTGAGTGGGTTGAATCCCAGAAAAAATTTGCCTCTAAATTCTTTTGGATTCTCTATAATGTTGATGGTTAAACAAACGTATATATTTTTTATACCCAAATCCACCATAATTCTTGTAGAAACCATAGAAAACATATCTCTCATTATAACTTGTATACTATTTGGAGTTGTGTTTCTATTTTTCATCAAATTTCTTAACTTCCAGCTTGATATTTCATTACACGCCAAAGTTTTGGTAACCTCTAGAGATTTTATTCTTAATATTAGATTTATTATCATCCACAATATAATCACCTATAGTATAAAATTTTTCTATATAATTTGTAACCTCAGAAACTTCTAGTTTTTAAGCTCTACTTTTTTTAGTTACATACATAGTTTTCATAAATCCATTTTTCTTATGGGCATGTTCATTATTCTTATCAACATTTGAGGATAAATTTTATTGATCCTTATTAGGTTTAATCTTCTCAAAACCTTAACCGAATTCTATAACTGAGTGTTTAAAATTTGTAACTTCTTACATAGCTTTCACAAGTTTTTGTTGAACAGGTTCTAACTCTTACTCCTTCACCTTAAAAATTTTTTCAAGATCGATGTTAAGGTTCTTCTTTTCATCAACCAACCTTTTCATATTATCAATATATTTTAGCAACTTGGATTTTTCTTCAAAAAATATTCTTTATTGTTTTCTGAATGATTTCCCTTTTTCATATTCTTGATCTCTCTTTCAAGTCTTGTGATTTATATAAAACATTATTTCAACTCTCTTTTCATCATAAATTCCATCTAAGTCTCTTATTCTTCGGAGTTGTTTTTTTATCACTAGTGAATTTTTTATCATTCACTTTTGTAATAGTAATTTTTTAGTGTCACTAAAGTTATTATCTTTGTCACGAACCAGCCCGGGTCGACCCTGAATCGGGCACCCGAGCCGGTCTGCGACATGGCCCAAGGGGCGTTCCTGATCCCCACGGGTTGGAAACTAGTGTCGGACATCAAAATTAAACAGATGGGAATGATTTGGCCCAAAAGAAAATAAACTAAGCAGCGGAAAAAAAACAAAAGAAAATAAATAAATAACAACCAGCAACGCTACTAACCTGACCATGACCAAAACTCCATGTGACCCGTGGGTCACTCTCCAATACCACAACCAACGTCGCTCAAGGCGAACAACTGAAGTTGGAACCTGCAACAGAACTAAAAACAAGAAAACACTATAGGCATGAGTATTAAAACTCAGTAGGTAGGCTCGACTAATTCTATTCCCAATGCACATACCATTAAATAAAGAATTCATTAATTTCAAGTTTGAACTACATTGTACAAAGTATGGGTTTTTACACGCTTTCATTTCTAAAACAAGTAACAGTCCATTGCCCTTTTTAATTTAGAACAAGTTTAATGCTGAAAGAAATAGGTGCATTTCATTTTTAAAACTTTTTTTTTTTGCGAACAATCTAGAAATCCAAACTTTAGTTGTTAGTAAAAAGGAAAATCACACACAACACACAACACACACTGAGGGCAATGGAGAAAGTGGCACACATGGGTCAGCAGCCGAACTCGACCTCTCAATCGCCTGCCACATACAAATAAACACTAAAATAAACATAGGTCGAATTTAGGAGATCATGAACAATCCAGAACATATTATACATCTGACTCATCCTGAAGGCATGCCCTAACTCGATGATGTCATAACGCCCATACTACTACCCGGTATATCCCTGCATGGCCTAACCGAGGGGCCCAATCCCCATAGCAGCAATAACTCAGTATTCCCCTGCTATGGGGCCACTAGACAGTGTGTGGTCTAAACTAGTGCAGCAATCATTCTCAGAAGATTCACTCACTATGTTGGGTTCCCATGTCAACACATATAATAAAAGAGGGGTGAATCAATAATGCCAAACAATCAGTCACGATGCACAAACATCACATACAACTCACGCAATCAACGCACACCAAAGATCACCCCTGAATGGGTTTTCCAAAATAATTTATTTTATTAAAGTGCCAAGCGAGCCTTCACCAATTTTAAAGCAAAACCTCATTTCTCGAGAAAACCCAAAACACTTGTTCAAAAGAAATCATTTATCTTTAAAACTAGAAGTACATATGAAATTCCATAGATTATGTTTAAAGGCCAAATGGGCATTCTTTCAATACTGGGTGTCCACTCATCAAGAAAATGTTTCAAGTGTTCGGTATAAAATAAACGGCTCTTTTCACACCAAATAACCATTTAAAAATTAATTATCTTATATTATTTCTCATTCATTAAAAGTTAATAAAACAAAAATCAATCAATAAATTATAAATCTAAAGGTAAGTGCAGTGGGGGACCTACCTCGACTCGCTGTCCAAACACAATGGCACATCACACCTCGCATAGACGTACAAACACGCGCACGCCGACCATCGCAGGACTGTGGAAGAATCTTGTCAACATGCTGCAACTGCAAAGGTAACTACAATACATAAACACGGACTTAAACAATCCAAATTAACAAACAATGCAAAAGAACCACCTTGACCTACTTTCAAAATATACTTTCATCATTTTCACTACTTAATAAACCACTTTAAAATTTATAAAACGATTTCCAAAAAGTATCTCATAGCCCACACACCCAAAACTCATCCAAAGAATGCATTTATGATCAAACGCACACCCAAAAACACGCAGCAATGCTCAACGCACTTGGAACCAAGGCGAGAAAAATGATGTCAACCCGAAACCAATGCGAATCTTCGTTCGCACCTCAACCGCACCTTTGCGGGTCAAGAACAAACTATAATCATGGTAAATCGAATGCAAAGAGTCAAAACCAAACTCCAAAACGATGTAATAAGATAAATAAGGTTTCCACGGAGGTGAGAATAATGTTTGAGAGAAATTGAAATTGTGCAAGTTCCAAAGAATTAATTAGGAAGGGAAAATTTGGGTTCGCCTACCTCAAACCAAGCACGGACGCAGTAACGCTTTAGCGGAAGGAAGGACAACCTCCCGCGCACCAATCACACACCTAAAACAATGATGCAAACTTGCGAATAAACACCCAATGTGTTGAGACTTGGCCAAAATAAATAAATTAAAACACCAAAAGGTAGAAAATAAAAACACCCAACCACCAAAAGAACACCCAAAACTATTTTCACAAAACTACCACTTTCTTTAAAACCACAACCAACTACCCACATAATTTAAGGAACATAAAACAACCCATTTGAAACCATAGAACCCCTTTCCAAAACATTTTACACATTAAACAAGTCCTAGCATTAGTAAACCAAACATGTCGAACCAAGTTCAGAAATAGACAACCACCATCACACCATAATTGACGCCAAACATTTAATGAAAACCCCCAATTTCCAATTAGTGAAATAATAGCATTTAAAATAAACACCCTAAGTTTTAAGACTCTAAGCCTTGCACATAATGAACCTTAAAAATCTAGATTTCACAAACCAAAAAAAATTCAAAAATCTATAATAAGATCAACAAGGGTTTCAAAGAGGATTCCAACATAAATAAAAACACAACAAGGTGAAAGAAATATACTGAATCGGGGGAGGGGTTCGGCCGACCGAAGGTGCGGAAAGGTGAGGGCAGTCCTGGCGAGAGCAAGTGAATAAGGTCGGGAGTCGGCTGTTGGGGGCGAGAGAGACTGGAGCTGGCAAGGTAGGGGGGTGCGGAGGGCCGGAACAGCGAGGACCTCCGAGAGGAGTCCAGATCACGGCAGGAGTGCGGGGTCTGCTGGAGCCGGCGCAAAGAGGTGGCTCGGGGTGGTGGGTCACGCTGCAGGCCGGGGCGGTGGTGCCGAGGGAGTCCGGCGGTGCAGAGGGTGTCTAGCAGTGCAGCGGGTCGGTGCAAGGCAGAGGGGGTGAGGGGTGAGGTCGGGTGTTGGGAGGGGTTTCGACGGTGAGAGCGCGGAGGCGGGGAGAGTGAGGATGGCGTAAGGGGGAGGTGGGGTGAGGAGGCGGCCGGGGAGTGGATCGCGGCGCGGCACATGGGCAAGGGAAGGGGAGGGGCGCTGGTTTGCGATGAGAAGGGGGGGTGCGAGTATTAGGGTTTGTTTTTTTCATTTTCTTATAATAATAATAATATATATAAACAATAAAAATAATAATAATAATAATATATAAAGAATAATAATAATATATAAAGAATAATAATAATAATAGTCCAATGATAATAGAAACAATAATATAAAGAATAATGACAAATGAAATAATAATACCAAGCAATTGCTCAACACCAGGGCTGGCTGCACGGCTACCGCCAACTACGCGGTGACCGCGCAGGGATCCGAAACTTAGTAAAATATTTAAATGTCAAAAAATTTATGTCGGGACCCAGCACAAACCTTGGCACGATAACCCAGAGCCAAAAATTATTAAAATAAAGAAAAAAAATTAATTAATTAAAATAGTCGAGGTGTGACAATTCTCGCCACCACAGACACTTTCTGCCCCCAGAAAGTCACCCAACCGAACAATAAACAAAAACAATAATCCATGCCTGATTGAAACCAAGAGAAATCACAACACAAGAGAACAGGAGAACGCGAGAGGGTTCTCCCCACCACAAGAACTCAGCTAGTGCGGAAAATTCAACACCCAAACATACCACCCCAGGATGGGGGGGCGACTCAGGAACTCCCAACTGATCCAGACTAACCCCTATAGCACAAGCGAAACAACACCTCCGCCAAAACTTGGAACTCTCGACTCAGACCAAAGAAATTCCAAATACTAGAGAAAAACCTTCGAACAGAACTTAACCCAAGAAGTAAACTCGAGCATTACCACAAACTTCGATCCTTCCATAGGCACTTACACCTCCAAACAAACACAGTAAAATTTAGATTAAACCATACAAGGTCCAAACACACTCTTAAAGAAAAATGTACGATTCAAAGAATCATAATTTAGACAAACCAGACTGTTTGGATTACAACGAACACCTCCATCCCAACTTCACGACGAACAATGGACCTATAACAATGCCCAAAACTTTAACAGTGGAATGACGAGAACAGAAGGACTTTAAATGTTTCATTGCCAAAACACGGAACACAAAACCCGAACTAAGGCGTCACACCCCCGAAAAATCTTGACTGCGCGCGAGCTTCACCCCAAGACCTATGGTTGGGGCTCTGATGGCTGAAGCATCTCCTGCCTCACAGCCAGGCACTGGAATTATTCCATCGCAGCATCTTCTTCAAGCGACGCTTCCTTCAAAACTTCTCTAGATGACCCAGACAACCGCCATGATGGCATGTCTTCAGAGGGGTGTGACATGACAGCTTGTATGTCCTAAACGTCCATATTGACAGTACACCATTGGAAAATCCATCGAACTAGAAACCAGAGTCACTACAGAGGACTCTTTAGAAACCAATCCATCTAACACACTCTACTCGCCTGATGGGGGACCTTCACGAGCAACTGGATACGGTGGATTGCCAACTGTTTGCGCTTCGGAAACCAACACAATGAAGAAAAACTCATGCACCAACTTCTAAAAAGTGATGCTCCCAAAAAGGGAGGACTCACTCCTTGATCTCTGGACAAAGACCCCTGATGAAGGGAGGAGTCTTCATCAAATCCTGCGACACTACCCCCGAAAAAAGAGACACCAGATCCTTGAAATGGTCAACATACACTTTCACCGTCTGCTGTCCATGTTGAACATGCATGGGATCTTCCATTTTCTTCGTCTTCACCTCCACAAGTGTAAACCATTGAACAAAGACAGCTTTAAAGACATACCACATCATCCCAACTTGCAGTAATGGCAGGGCGAACAACTCCTACTCATCCAGAGCTGGACCTTCAAATAGACCCAAAACAACAAGCACTCTGATCGCTTTGGGAGTTCCCAATACCCTGAAGACGCGCTCGACTTCTTCAAGCCACTGCACTGTCTCTAACAGACTCCAATCACCATGAAGGACAGACAACGTCCGAGAAAGACCAAAAACAGGACATGACTCATCAAAACTCTAGGGACCTTTCTGGGTGGCATTTCTGAACAACATATATAACACCAAACCGAAACCAATATCAATCAAAGAAACATCAATAAAGCACCCTCATCCAAAAACAACCAGCTCAAGAAACCAAACAACCACAAACACAACCCAAAATTTCCTATCCAAAATTCTCGTTCCATTTTAGATTCCAAAACCACCTTTTTTTCTTTTTGATTTCAAAACTGCTTTCTTTCAATACCACTCTCCCAAATACCAAATCCACTTTTCAAACCAAAATCACTTTCCAAAACCATTTTCCTCTTTAAAAGCCAATTTAGAAAAACAAGGTCAAGCATTTAATTTCAAACACACCCAGGTAATCCCATGAACCGTTGCACATGTCTTCATCCACTTTCATTCATACACACCAACACAAACTTTCCACACATCCTCTCACATGTGCAAACGTTCCCAAGGAGTACCTGAGGTTTTTCCCCAAACCATTCTCAAACACTTTCCATGCAAACAACGGTTTTCCAAACCGAAGGATTTCATTTTTAAAACCCATTTCATAAATTTAAAGTAATTTAAAAGAAATAAGTCCCATTTTATAAAACTCTTTTTCATTTCAAAAAATGCACTTACACCAACCAGAACGAAAACAACACTCAACTTACATCAAACCACCAGAGTGAGGGACTAGCGGTCACACTTAACCTGGCGACATGGTAGTGGGTCATGCCCCAAGTAAGCGTCAACAACTTGGAGGAATTCCAACCATGTACCCGGACTCCACATGGGTCACTACTCCATGTGAGATCACGATGTAACATCGGTTTACCTCTGATGTCATCCCTCAATCCAAAACAAACCAGAACGAAACAAAGACTCAATTCTCGAACTATCCCTGGCGACTTGAGGTGTGGAACGGGCAAGGGTTCATGACGTCCTTCCCACACCTACATCTTGAATCCTGACAATCCTAATCTCCATCTACCAGACACCCCAAATAACAAGGGCCCCCTCTGATACCATTTTTTCACGAACCAGCCCGGGTCGACCCTGAACCGGGCACCCGAGCCGGTCCGCGACATGGCCCGAGGGGCGTTCCCGATCCCCACGGGCTGGCAACTAGTGTTGGGCATCAAAATTAAACAGATGGGAACGATTTGGCCCAAAATAAAATAAACTAGGCAGCGGAATAAATAAATAAATAAATAGAACAAAAGCAAATAAATAAAGAACAACCAGCAACGCTACTAACCTGACCACGACCAAAACTCCATGTGACCCGTGGGTCACTCTCCAATACCACAACCAACGTCGCTCAAGGCGAACAACTGAAGCTGGAACCTGCAACAGAACTAAAAACAAGAAATCACTATAGGCGTGAGTATTAAAACTCAGTAGGTAGGCCCAACTAATTCTATTCCCAATGAACATACCATTAAATAAAGAATTCATTAATTTCAAGTTTGAACTACATTGTACAAAGTATGGGTTTTTAAACACTTTCATTTCTAAAACAAGTAACAGTCCATTTCCCTTTTTAATTTAGAACAAGTTTAATGCTAAAAGAAATAGGTGCATTTCATTTTTAAAACTTTTTTTTTTGCGAACAATCTAGAAATCCAAACTTTAGTTGTTAGTCAAAAGGAAAATCACGCACAACACACAACACACACTGAGGGCAATGGAAAAAGTGGCACACATGGGTTAGCAACCGAACTTGACCTCTCAATCGTCCGCCACATACAAATAAACACTAAAAGAAACATGGGTCGAACCTAGGAGACCGTCAACAATCCAGAACATACTATACATCTGACTCATCCTGAAGGCATGCCCTAACTCGATGAAGTCATAACGCCCATACTACTACCCGGTATAGCCCTGCATGGCCTAACCGAGGGGCCCAATCCCCATAGTAGTAATAACTCAGTATTCCCCTGCTATGGGGCCACTAGCCAGTGCGTGGTCTAAACTAGTGTAGCAATCGTTCTCAGAAGATTCACTCACTATGCCGGGTTCCCATGTCAACACATATAATAAAAGAGGGGTGAATCAACAATGCCAAACAATCAGTCACGATGCACAAACATCACATACAGCTCAAGCAATCAACGCACACCAAAGATCACCCCTGAATGGGTTTTCCAAAATAATTTATTTTATTAAAGTGCCAAGCGGGCCTTCGCCATTTTTAAAGCAAAACCTCATTTCTCGAGAAAACCCAAAACACTTGTTCAAAAGAAATCATTTATCTTTAAAACTAGAAGTACATCTGAAATTAAATGGATTATTTTTAAAGTCCAAATGGGCATTCTTTCAATACTGGGTGTCCTCTCATCAAGAAAATGTTTCAAGTGTTCGGTATAAAATAAACAGCTCTTTTCACACCGAATAACCATTTAAAAATTAATTATCTTATATTAGTTCTCATTCATTAAAAGTTAATAAAACAACAATAAATCAATAAATTCTAAATCTAAAGGTAAGTGCAGTGGGGGACCTACCTCGACTCGCTGTCCAAACACAATGGAATGTCACGCCTCGCACAGACGTACAAACACATGCACGCCGACCATCGCAGGACTGTGGAAGAATCTTGTCAACGTGCTGCAACTGCAAAGGTAACTACAATACATAAACATAGACTTAAACAATCCAAACGAACAAACAATGCAAAAGAACTACCTCGACCTACTTTCAAAATATACTTGCATCATTTGCACTGCTTAATAAACCACTTTAAAATTTATAAAACGATTTCCAAAAAGTAACTCATAGCCCACACACCCAAAACTCATCCAAAGAATGCATTTCTGATCAAACGTACACCCAAAAACACGCAGCAATGCTCAACGCACTTGGAACCAAGGCGAAAAAAATGACGCCAACCCGAAACTGATGTGAATCTTCGTTCGCACCTCAACCGCACCTTTGCGGGTCAAGAACAAACTATAATCATGGTAAATTGAATGCAAAGACTCAAAACCAAACTCCAAAACGATGTAATAAGATAAATAAGGTTTCCACGGAGGTGTGAATAATGTTTGAGAGAAATTGAAAGCGTGCAAGTGCCAAAGAATTAATTAGGAAGGGAAAAATTGGGTTCGCCTACCTCAAACCAAGCACGGACGTAGTAACGCTTTAGCGGAAGGAAGGACAACCACCTGCGCACCAATTGCACACCTAAAACAACGAGGAAAACGTGTGAATCAACACCCAAGGTGTTGAGACTTGGCCAAAATAAATAAATTAAAACACCAAATGGTAGAAAATAAAAACACCCAACCACCAAAAGAACACCCAAAACTATTTTAAAAAAACTTCCACTTTCTTTAAAACCACAACCAACTACCCACATAATTTAAGGAACATAAAACAACCCCTTTGAAACCATAGAACCCCTTTCCAAAACATTTTACACATTAAACAAGTCCTAGCATTAGTAAACCAAACATGTCGAACCAAGTTCACAAATAGAAAACCACCATCACACCATAATTGACGCCAAACATTTAATGAAAACCCCCAATTTCCAATTAGTGAAATAATAGCATTTAAAATAAACACCCTAAGTTCTAAGACTCTAAGCCTTGCACATAATGAACCTTAAAAATCTAGATTTCACAAACCAAAAAAATTTCAAAAATCTATAAGAAGATCAACAAGGGTTTCAAAGAGGATTCCAACATAAATAAAAACACAACAAGGTGAAAGAAATATACCGAATCGGGGGAGGGGTTCGGCCGACCGAAGGTGCAGAAAGGCGAGGGCAGGCCTGGAGAGAGCAAGTGCATAAGGTCGGGAGTCGGCTGTTGGGGGCGAGAGAGGTCGGAGCTGGAAAGGCAGGGGGTGCGGAGGGCCGAAACAGTGAGGACCTCCGAGAGGAGGTCGGATCGCGGCAGGAGTGTAGGGTATGCTGGAGCCAGCGCAAAGAGGCGGCTCGGGGTGGCGGGTCACGTTGCAGGCCAGGGCGGCGGTGCCGAGGGAGTCCGGCGGTGCGGAGGGTGTCCAACGGTGCAGCGGGTCGGCGCAAGGCAGAGGGAGCGAGGGGCGAGGTCGGGTGTTGGGAGGGGTTGCGATGGCGAGAGCGCGGAGGCGGGGAGAGTGAGGACGGCGTAAGGGGGAGGTGGGGTGAGGAGGCGGCTGGGGAGCGGATCGCAGTGCGGCACATGGGCAAGGGAAGGGGAAGGGCGCTGGTTTGCGACGAGAAGGGGGGGTGCGGGTATTAGGGTTTGTTTTTTTTCATTTTCTTATAATAATAATAATATATAAAAATAATAAAAATAATAATAATAATAATAATAATAATATATAAAGAATAATAATAATATTCCAATGATAATAGAAACAATAATATAAAGAATAATGACAAATGAAATAATAATACTAAGCAATTGCTCGACACTAAGGCCGGTTGTGCGGCTACCGCCAACTACGCGGCGACCGTGCAGGGATCCGAAACTTAGTAAAATATTTAAACGTCAAAAATTTTATGTTGGGACCCAGCCCGAACCTTGGCACGAGAACCCGGAGCCAAAAATTATTAAAATAAAGAAAAAAATTAATTAATTAAAAAGCCGAGGTGTGACAATATTCTTCTTCACTATCAACATATTTATCACATTTAAAAAATTGTTTCTCCTTTTTTATTTAGATATATTCTTATCATTTCCCCTAGGAAAAGTCTTGGATTTTTCTTCCTTCTTCTTAAAGTATTTTCTTGAATTTCTATTAACTTCATCACTTTATTCATTTTCCTTTTTTAGGAAAATTTGCATAAAAATTCTCAATAGCTCTACAATAAAAACATTTTAGTGGGAACTTACTTTTTTACTTGTGCCTCTTTTCAAATTTTTAGAAAAAAAATGACATAAATTTATCAAAAAAATACTAACTTCATCATATATGTCAAAGTCACAAACTTATTCTTCTTAGATAAGTTTATTAGATTTTCCTTTCTTAGCAGCATTGAAGGAAATTTCTCAATCATTATTTTCTTTTTTCTTCATAACTTTTTCTCTTCTCATTTTGTAAGTGATGAGATTGATATATAGATTATCCAAAGATATAGTTTTTGGATCTCTATCTTCCAATGATAAAACTTTTGCATCAAATTTATTAGGAATAATTTGTAAGATATTTTCAAAAAAAATTGAATCTCCAAAATTCCCACTAAGAAATCTTATAGTGCTAAAAATTTCATTCACCCTTGTAAAGAAATCACCAGTATATTTATAATCACCCATATTAAGATCTTCATACTTGAACCTCTAGATTTTTAACTTTTACTTCTTCACTTTATTATTCCCTTAATATATTTTTTTAACTTCTCCCATATGCATTTATCCATTCCATGTCCTTTAAATCTAAGAAACTCACTTCAATATATTGATGGAAGAATAGAATTTTTAGATTTCCCTTCATTCTCCAAATTCTTCTTATCAGTAGTTGTAAGGGTAATATTCTCTAGACATGGAGTAAAACCATCTGTAAAATATTCAAGAACTACATAACCAAGGTACATAAGATTAGGAATCATTTTATCTTTCCAAATATGATAGTAATTTCCATTGAAAACTAGAATCCCCTTACTGTTCGTAGAATTTTGAACATCCATGGAAACCTCTCTTTTCTTCAAACTTTAGAAAAGAATTAATGAATTAAACCTTTTCTCTAATACCACTTGAAAGGACCCAATATGATATGTGTGATCACTGGTAGGGGGAGGGGTGAATCAGTATTCTTCTCTTTTTATAATTTCTTTCTTATGAAAAAACATTCACCTCATATTAAAGAGTTATAAATTTTTTGAAAATAATCACACAAGAACATTCCATATGAACATATGAATTTAAAAGGTTTAGTTCTCAATAAGAGAGGATAGTCCTATACATGGTTTGGAAATAATATAATACCACACAATCCACTAGAAAACAATTGTTTTTATTTGGTTACAGTAATTTGGGAGTATCCTTACACTTGTGTTTCACTATTATCAAAACTACAGTGAATATTCTTTTTGAACAGATAAAATATATACCAAATATTTCATAACAATTTTATAAACCTTCACCAATATTCTCATAATGTTTTCACTATGCTTATTTTATTTTATTCACTTTTTCTTATCTTGTAAAAAATTGTCTTTACTTTCTTGCCCAGCAGTAGGAAAGAACTTTTTTTTGGACTTCAATAAAAAAACTTTCATTTGTTCATTGTTCATCTGATTTATCCATCTAATTGTTCCATCAGATAAGTCCGTCTAAAATTTCATCCAGTGCCTTATGATAATAAACACACATTTATTCCACTTTTTTCATCTGATTCCACCTGATATAAAAGTTTTTCTGATAATTTTTTTTCCATTTTCTCTAATCACAACTTCTCTGCTCATTACCAACATATTCTTCTTTGACCAAGATATTCCTTAGTTGGAAAATTCCTTTTATAACTTCAGATTTCATAAGTTCATCAGGTATCTCTATATGAAACCAATTCTATAGAACTTTAGATCTTTCATGTGTGAACATTACACCTTAACTATACTATATTTTGTACCCTATTTATAGATGCATGAGGAGGAGAAAATGTGGAATTTACAATTTTATTTTTCACTTAATGAAAAATTCAAATTCAAATCTCTCTCTTAGTACAATTTTCTTGGATTCTTATCAAGGCTTCTAGATAATTATTCAATATTAACTAAAACATGAGGACCCACCTCTTCAATAGGCTTCCTTCAAACTTAGTGAGAATCATGAATTATCCTTCCATGATATTTAGAAATTTTAATGATCATCATATAATCATCACTTTTTATATCCTTACAAAAACTTCATAAAGAACTTTTGAATTGTTAAAACATTACACCACAGAAATTTTGTCATGTAAGCCTTTGTAACAAATGTTTTGTTTGGAGAATATACATCTGATTGTTCCTTTACAAATTTATTAGAAAACATCCTCTAAAATCTTTCTCTATTCGATGAATTGCATCAAAACTTTATTCTTGTTTCCTTTATTCGTCAACCTCTACCCTCTGATCTTTATACCAAAGGTTTTTCGGATCAGCTTGTAATAATTTCAACTTCGCAACTTCCTATGTGCCTGTCTAATGAACATTGTACAAATATTTTTTCTGGAGAACATCATCCAAATAACTTTTCTAATTTTACTTTGTCCAATGACATTCTTTAATATCCTCCCTTTGAGCTTTATCAACTTTTCTCTATTTTACAAACTTCACAAAGTTTTTTTTATAATCAAAACTTCATAAAGCTGAAAATTTTAAACTTCTTAAATTCATACAAAAAACTTCATAGAAAATGATATTTTCCCATTATGAATTATTCTAATAACCCCTTCACAGTTCTTTGACTATTTAGAAACATAAACTTTTCTCTTCCAAAACTCTATCTGGTGAACTTCCATAGATCTTCATAGAAGGAACATTGTACACCTGAACACATTTCTCCATTTTTCTACTAAATGTTTGGATCATGGGATCTTTTGTAATTCATGATTTTGGAAAATTTCAGAATGGAAAATCATCACATAATTTTATTTTCACCAAATAACTTTAATGATTTTATAACCAAAAAATATATACATTCAACACATTTCCTAATCTAGGAAATCTTCGTATGGAATAGTTTGTCTAATGGTCTGTGTTTGGAAAGTTCATCAGTTCTTCGATTTTTGGAAAGCTTAACAAACTTTTATGATTTATTTTTTAACAAAAAAAAGACAAAACTTTCTAAACATATTTCATAGAAACTTCCAGCATCTTCAAAAACGCCTCCAAACTTCCTGGTCCCAACAAAGAGTGTGATCGAATTCATTAAAAAGAAAATATTTTCTAGATTTGGGGTGACTGAATCCTTCATTGTAGATAATGGAACCCACTTCAAGAACTATATATTCAAGGATTTGATAGAAAAATATGGATGTGTGAAAAAACTAGGACTACTTACCATCCTCAATCTAGTGGTCAAGTTATGGTCTCAAATAGAGAGATCAAACAGATTCTAGAGAAAATTGTTTGTGTATCAAGTAAATATTGGTCTTTTAAGTTAGATGAAGCCTTGTGGTCCTATAGGAATCCATTTAAACCTCCCATAGGAATATCTCCTTACAAGATGCTTTTTGGGAAATCATGCTATATACCTGTTGAACTGTAGCACAATTCCTTTTGGGCTATGAAAGATTTAAACTTTGACTTCAAAACTGCTAGAGAAATAAGTTTACAACAATTTAGTGATATGGATGAGATTAGAAGAGAGTCCTATGAAAATTATAGGGTATACAAGGAAAGAACTAAAGCCTTTCATGATTCCATCATTTAGAATAGATATTTAAAGGTTGGATAAAGGGTGATGATTTTCAATTGTAGACTCAAGTTATTCCCAAAAAAACTCAAAACTAAATGGTTTGAAGCATTCATTGTCCTTAAATTCTTTTTTAATGGAGTTGTGGAGCTGGCGAGGGAAGATAACAGGCCGTTCCCGATTAATGGTCAAATAATAAAACATTATTTTAAAGGGAATCCAAAGGGAATAGCATTCATCTCTATGTTTTAAGATTAAGCTTTCATTGAGTCTAATTGAGGACTCAAAACTCAGTGATTAATGGGAGTCAACCCATGGTCATTTTTATGTTTTTATTCTATTTCTTTAAGTTTTAAATAAAAATAAATTATTGTTGTGATATGCCTATTTTTTCCTACTTTGTTTATTGGATTTAAATTAGGTTTTCCTAATCTATTCCAAAAAAAAGAATACTAGTATGATGTTAAAATAAGAGCATAATTCTATTGTTTTTCAGAACTGAGGAGTTACAAGAGTTTGAAAAAAAGTAAAGAGGGAAGGGGTTTGGGTTGAGCTATAAATGAGTAAATATTTACAGTCAAAGGAGTTTTTTTCACTTTTTATAACTTTTTTCCTCCCTACTTTATCCAAAATCAGCTACTATTTTTTTGGAAATTAAATGGTTGATAATTAATTTGAGGATTCTATTTATATAGTGAAATCTTGGAAAATTTTGTTAGTTACTACAACTATTTTGATTACTTTGATTGCTGAAATTATGCTCTTGCATGTTTGTTTTGTGCCTTTTTGAAAACCCTTTTGAAACTTCAAATATGAAGCATGAATTATTCTTAAATTTTTTCTTTTGTAATCATATTTATACGTAGTAACTAGTCGGAACACTTGTTACATTCTAGGAGAAGTTATCCGTTATTTATGTTGTGGGGTAAATATTATTTCTGAACTATCCTGACACCCTAAAAATGATTTTGAATTACTAAATTGAAAATTTTATGAAAATTAAATTGTTTAAATGTTTTCTCTACCTTTTTAATTCAACATTGGGGAAATTTTGGAGTTTTAAATAGGGGAGGTTATTTTATTATGATAAATTGTATTTCATTGAGAACTCATCTAAATACCCTCAAATTTTTTTCAAAATTTACTGTTTTCAATGATTATTTTGGATTTTCAATGGTTGTAATTTTTTCTTGAAATTGAGGGGTTTTTTGCCTCTTTGAGTGATTAATCATATCTTTTCAACCATAGATTTAATCTTAGAGTATCATTTACATTTCTCTTAAAAATTACTTTTGGAAAATGTTAAGAGTGGTATTTATAATTTTTATTGAAATTGAAATTCTTGTATGGACTTAAACTAATTTCATTTTAATGGTCTATAAAATGAACTCTTAATACTAGTTAATCTTTTTATTCCTTAAGCTAAAATTGTAGGATGATCTATTCATCATTCTCTATAATTATTTAACTCACTCATCCATTTAGTTGTGCCTATTATTCTGTGTGTTAAAATATGTGAGTCCATTCATTGTGGATAAAAAGAGAAGTTTGGAATAAAAATTGAATGAAAAGTGAAGTTTGTCTAATCCCTTTTAAAATTTTCAAATTCAATCACTTTTGTAAAACTAGAAACCAAATTTTGGCCAAACACTTTCTTTTGAGAAGAGAAATCATTCATACTTGAGAGAATCCATGGGGGGGACTTTTTTGAAAAACACTTATTATTGGCATTGCAAACCTTTCATTTTAAGAAGAATTGAGTTCCATTGAAATTGATAAATTGATTACTTGAGGACAAGAAATGTATCAAGTGCGGGGGAATTTGATGTCACTTTAATATGATGTTCTTTTTTCACATCATTTTAGTGAAATAAGTGTGTTTTTATTTGAGAAGAGATTTTAATAGAAAATTATTGAATTTTGATTATTTTGTAATTAAACTGTTGTTCTTTGATTATTTGAATGAAAATGATGGTTTTTTGTGCTTTAAAGATTTGATGATCTTTGTTTCAATTTTTATATTTTTTTAAATATAAAATTTTGGTTGATCTTGGATTTACTTTTATTAAAATAATTCTTTGGAGGTTGTTGAAAAAGAATTTTTTTCATTTTGAAGTGGATTTTTCCATATTCCATGTTCTAATTTTTAATATCAATTGTTGGAACATATTTTTTTAATTTGGAATATCATGATTCAATTCTATTCGAGATTTAGTGATTCGATTTGAATTGATAATTTTCACAAATTTTTAATTTTTTGTGTAGTAGGTTATTCAAATTTGGATAAGTCCCATCAACGTATGAGTCAATCCAACGGTAGTGTATAAGTGATGAAGTTGTTGTATTTGAGTCATTTGAGGTGCAATGTATGAGTGATTTATGATGTTGTGTATGAGTGGTGAATCAGGTGTGTAAGTGTTAGCCTCAACTGCGCCTCAACTGCATACGAGTAAACCACAACTTCATATGAGTCACTGGAAAAACTTTGTGTGAGTAAAGGATCAAGTGCGTAAGTTTAAACTATTATTGAATACAAGTCAATGATGTAGCATCATATGAGTAAAATAAATGTGTGTGTGAGTCATCTTCCACCCCAGCTTCATCAATTATTTATTTATTTCTTTTATTTATTTTATTTATTTTGTATTTATTTTATTTATTTATTTATTTATTTATTTATATATTTATATATTTATATATTTATATATTTCGTATTACTTTATTTATCCATGCATGCACATCTCATGCACATGCCCATGCAATATAAAGAAATACTGCGTTTGGTGAGATTTGAACCCCTAACCTCTTGCATATTTTCCAAAGACTTTACCACTCCAACAAGCTCGTCATGTGTTTAATAAACAGAATTTAATATACTTATATATATTAATTGAGAAAACAAATAATACATAAATAATAGATATAAACTCAATAATATATAATATATAATAATAATAATAAATAACACATAATGAATAATTATAAATAAATAATAATAAATAATAAATAATAAATAATAAATAATAAATAATAAATAATAAAAAAAATATAAATAATAAATAATAAATAATAAATAATAAACAATAAATAATAAATAATAAATAATAAATAATAAATAATAAATAATAAATAATAAATAATAAATAATAAATAATAAACAATAAACAATAAATAATAAATAATAAATAATAAATAATAAATAATAAATAATAAATAATAAACAATAGATAATAAATAATAAATAATAAATAAATAAATAAATAATAAATAAATAATAATAAATAAATAATAATAAATAATAAATAATAAAAATATATAATATATAATATATAATAAATAAATAACAATAAAAAGTAAACAATAAACAATAAATAATAAATAATAATAAACAAATAATAAAGAATAAATATTAAATATTAAATAATAAATAATAATAAATAATAAATAATAAACAATAAATAGTAAATAATAATAAATAATAAATAATAATAAATAATAAATAATAATAATAAATAATAATAAATATTAAATAATAAATAATAATAAATATTAAATAATAATAAACAATAAATAATAATAAACAAATGATAAAAAATAAATAATATATAATATATAATATATAATATATAATAAACAATAAATAATAAATAATAAACAATAAATAATAAACAATATATAATATATAATATATAATATATAATATATAATAAATAATATATAATAAATAATAATAAATAATAATAAATAATAAATACGAAATAAAAAAATATTTCATAATAAATAACACATAATAAATAAAATATTATTATTAATAAATAATAAATAATAAATAATAAATAATAAATAATAAATAGTAAATAGTAAATAATAAATAATAAATAATAAATATTAAATATTAAATATTAAATATTAAATATTAAATAATAAATAATAAATAAATATAAATAATAAATAATAAATAATAAATAAATATAAATAATAAATAATAAATAATAAATAATAAATAATAAATAATAAATGATAAATGATAAATGAATATAAATAATAAATAATAAATAATAAATAATAAATAATAAATAAATATAAATAATAAATAATAAATAATAAATAACCAGTAACAAATATTATTATTATTATTAATATTTTATTATTAGTAATAATAAATAATATATAATATATAATAAATAATAAATAATAAATAAATATAAATAATAAATAATAAATAAATCTAAATAATAAATAATAAATAAATCTAAATAGTAAATATTAAATAAATATAAATAATAAATAACCAGTAACAAATACTAGATAATAAATAAATTAAAGTATATTATAAATAATAAATAATAAATAATAAATGAGACACATGAAAAAGTATGAAAAGACGTGATAAGGGATGAAAAATCATGAAAACGCATGAAAACGGATGGAGAAGCATGAAGAATGAGGCGTTAGAAAGAATGAGAACGCATAAAAACTCATGACAACTCTGAAAAACCCCTTAAGAATTCAACATAATCATCATAATAACCCACAAAAAACCATTGATAAAGATAACAAGTCATGGAAACTCAAATAAACAGTAATAAATGGAGCAACCGTTAAAACCCGTCAAAACGGTCATAAAGTGACAAAAACATTGGACTCACATTAACAGAGATAACTTATGATCCGAGAGTCCGTTTCAGATCCGCGACCTGTCAAATTAAAGATCCTAAAACGATCTTCGACCTAATAGGTGAAAGAGTCTGAATGGACAGGTGGATCGGAAGTTACGACCATTTAAAAAAAAGCTGACGGGGAACGGGTGCTAGAAACGAGGCATCGAAAAACATAACAAACCTGATACCCACTAAAAAGGTCATAACTTATGATCCGGGAGTGCATGTGGGCGCCGCGACTAGTCAAACTGAAGCTCATGGAACAAGCTACAATCTGGCCGGTGGAGGAGTCTGAACTGACACGCAGATCGAAAGTTAGGTCCGTTTGAAGACAAGTTCGACGGGACACCAGTGACGAAAATGGGGTTTCGGAGGCCTTCGGAGGGGTTTTGGGGTCAAAAAATATGATAGAAGCTTTCTTGTGTCGAACTGGTGTGTAGATCTCTTCGCTGGCTTTGATTTGATATGTGGTAGAGCCCAAACGGACACCCGGAGCGAAAGTTATGGCTGTTTGAAGTTGGAGAACTTTTTTCAACTTTCTTATAACTCTAATATCTTCCACACCTTAGACCGTCTCACGGTTTTGATTGTGCATGCCTCTAGATCTCTTCATCAGCTTCGATTTGACTGGTTGTGACGCTCCAACGGACGCCCGGATCAAAAGTTGTGGTCGTTTTAGTGATTTTGGGGTTTCTTGTGTTTTTTTCTTGTTTTTTTCTTTTCATTTCGCGGTGGTTTTACCCAAATCGCCGCTATTTCACGGCGGTTTTTTAAAAACCCGCCGCTAATCCTCAAAATAATTAAAAAAAATTAAGGCATTTCGCGGCGGTTTAAAAACCGCCGCGAAAAAAACCACTGTTAAACGGTCGTTTTCCTGTAGTGACTCATATAAAGAAGAATTGATTCCAAGGAAATCTTGACACTACCCAATGAAGTAGTTGTGCCCACTGTTTGAAGCTATGACGACCTAACGCCGGTTGAGCTCGATTTCAAATGAACCTCAAGCGAGGCCAAAGATTCGAATTTCCATGTGAAGCCGAATAAAATTTGAACATCACCACTTTCACCCTCTACGTACTCGAGTAGGGATGAAGATGAATGTAAACGTTCATTGATGTGAGTCCAATTGATGAAGGTGTTGTAACCAAAGCTATTGAAATGGGAATTAAAGAACATGTTCATTGGGTTGTTCTTTGTACAGGTTCGTTGAATACAGAGGGGACTTCGGAACTTCTGAGTGCTACAGTTTCGATGTTGAAGAAGGGTGCACATGAGATGCTCGACTAAATGCCTCAATGAAGTTTCAGTCAATTGAAGATGGAGTTGTGCGTCAAGGTCTTGTGATATTGGCTCACGTATCGCCAGTAATGTATCGAAGGACCTGATACAAAATCATTAACGAGCCACTTGGGAAGTTGAATGAAGTTCACACTGTTGAAGGGGAGTGCTGAGTTGGGATCAAAGGTCTGCATAATTTGAGTTGGATTGATGGAATTCAACCAAAAGGGAGGTTGGTCGAGGCTTGCGAGGCTTTGGCAGTACGCATGTAGAAGAAGGTCGATACCATCTTTATTAATCCCCAACTACATTCCATGCCACCTAGCAACTATAACACCACCTCATAGGAACCAAACCCATCACCGCATAGACTTCCTTACAACACATGTTAACACCCACAAACCCTCTTCCTTTCCACATAACCACCCATACCACCGTAACCATAATCACATGAAAACCCATCCACCACTATCGCAACCAAATCACACCACATCACCGCAACTAGCCATGATAACCAGTCATAACCACTCTAACCACAATAAGGAAAAGTCCAAATACAACAATAAACATGTGCAACTCAACATCAATTCACACAAAGAACTCCATGTTCATCATTCTTTCGTATTAAAGTAAGATTTATTATTCGAATACCAACACCGTAATTCCAAATTTCCACACAACCAATTCATCATCAACTTTAAGTGATTAACCCATTATGAAAGGTGATTCCAACATATCAAACAGTTAGGAATATATACATCACATCAGCAAACATAAATCTCTGGTAGCAATATCAACAAAACCATCAACATATAAGCAATAACAAAGGGGCTTCATAAAGAACATGAAAATCCTCCTTGTCCCTTCAATTTCATTTAATCTGGTTCATTATCTTTTAGGTTAACCCATATCATCCACCCAAAGAAAACAAAAGCATGATAATTCCACAATTTACACATAAATGAAGGAGAAATATCGAATTCACTACCACAACCAAAGCTTTAACAAATGTTGTATGAGACGATAAAGAGACTCCAAATCAAACACCATCCAACACATAATGATTGATCACGGGGCCTAGGCTCAACCATTCCACATCGAAACCATAAGACAACACCACCAAAACCAAATCAACACTATTTTCGTAGCCTCCCTAGAAGAAAGGATAAGAAGAGAACCAAGTAACAGATAAGCAGAATTCACCTTGGATCACAAGAGTTGATTACTCGAAGCTGAGGGCCAACACCAATTAGAGGATGGATAAATCAGGCACACCTCTAAAACATCTTGGAAAACTAAGAATTGCAGCGTTCCAAGGGGTCATCACGTCGCAATGAAGCTAAATTGGGTGCATCTCAAAAAATCACACAGTGATCTCCCCTTTTCTCTCCCTGATTCTCGCGATCAAAATCACTTTATCTCCACGCATTTAATAAAGGCCACGACACAACCAATGTGACCATGACACAATACTATATCCTCTGAGAAACACAACACAAACCCTTACCTCGTCACCTCAAACCCAACAAACCCCAGACCACACCACGGCGTGATGGAAGGCATCGCGGTGCAACAAACATTGGATAAGCAAAACCAAGGATTCAACCACCCTGAACTTCACTCTACAGCGGGTAAAACTACACCGCAATCCCACTCGCGTGAGATTAACCAAGATCTCATGTTAGATTAACCCCCAAGGACCCCACATGATATCCAACCTGAGTAAGATAAACTCAAAACACCCTGAGACCATCACGTTGCAACACTGCACCTTGTGGCACAACCAAGCTCGCATAGGATCAACTCAAGAGACCCCATGTTAGATTAACCAAGAGACTTCTTTGCATAAGATTAACCCAAGAACCTTCATGTTGCAACCAACCCTATTCATGTTGCAACCAGACTCACTCTGAATCAGTACGACACCAAAACCTCACGCCTCACACCCCACGTCACAACATAAGAAACACATCGCAACCCAATGTTTCGTGGCACGGCATATCAGACTCCAGACCCCCCCCCCCCCGTCTAGACAACTCTTCACAGTGCAACACACTAGGTCACGTTGTAAAGCATTCCTTCTAGCTAAAAAATTTGCTCAAATTCCCCCCTTCCACCAACCTTCTTTTGAAACCTCCAACATTCGAAACTTGCTAATGGTCTTAAGAAGGTTTGAGTCGTTAAAGGGTTCAGGAAAACTTATTTAGGTTTTGTTTGGTTCAACTCATGGAACACCCATAATTATTCCTCTACATTTTTAAAAAAAAAATCAAATCAAGCCAAATATTTTATTTTGAATGATGGTTTTGTAAATGAATTGTGTCAAATGTTGGGTTATTAAGGATTGTCTAACACTTAATCAATGCAACGTAACTAACAAGAAACTCAAATTCCCAAGATCTACTGTGCTTGAAACCCAAAACCATGTATAAACTGTAAATGAAGAAACTATGTACCATACAAAGATGCTCGTCACTGTCACTATCTTCAAACATGCACTTGGTGGAGATCTCTAAGTGGCAGTTGAATGGCTCCTTCCTCCATGGCATATCCACGGTTGGGTGAATTGTTCGACGCTCCAATGAGACTCTCCTCTCAATGGCATGCCAACGCCTCTCAAGGTTAAGGGGGGAAAGTGCTTCAGGTAGGAGGGGGTCGGTCGAAAGCTAAGGAAAGACTCTTTCAATCCCCCAGGACACCCCTGAGTCATGCATGCATTCACTCGTACGTTTCATAATGTAAGAATGAATGTCTTTGGTTATAGACATCGTAACACCCCAACCAATTCATTCTCCCCAATATGTTTCATCATATGAATCATTATATATCAATGATAGGTGTGAAGGGTTATTGAACATTAACACTTCATATTCTTCTGTACCATGAATCCTACCTTATAATTTTATGCATCTGATATGCACATAACTTCAAATATGACAGGCCAAGGCAATACCATGAAAATCATGCTTACAGTATCCCCTAAACATACAATACAATATCTTAATATTTTATAGATTTAGGGTGTATCCGCTACATCAAAATAAAAAATAATTTTGATAATTTTGATAATAATAAATTTGATTATATTAATTTTTGAAATAAAAATAAGTTTATTAAGATGATAGCATTTTAAAATAATTATTATAATAATAGTTTTAAAAAATTAAGACAATATGTAAGATCAATTACATCCCCAATGTGGAACATAGGGCAAGGAAACAAATTGTGTCCACCCTAAAAAAAAAACCCTTGTCACCCCCAATACATGTCAACATGAATGTCATTTAATAATATTATTTTAATATCATTATAGAATTTGTGAACTAACTTAAAATTCTATGATTACTTATTATTATTATTATTATATTATTATTATTACAATTTAGCGGAAAGGAGAAACAATAAATAAAAAATAATTTTTGAACTCAACCCAAAATAAATCATACCATCCAAATTATTATAATAATATCAGTAACTTAACTGAGCCTTTTCCGCCAATACCACCGGACTAGAGAGGGATGCTTACCCCACGCGCCGCCACGCTCTCCGGGAGCGTAAAAGAAGCACAAAGCATCCATTTCCCCGGCGCCACCTGCCGTACCCGGTGCATTTCCACGTCAACGGCGACCTCCATCAACCCTATCCTTACTCGCTGCACCATCGCACAGTCGAAAATAAAAACCCCCATGAAAAACCAAACAAGGAAAAAAAAAATTAAAGTCATGCCTCGTGAAAATCAAACTCAGGATCCCTGGCCTTGGAAAATCCATAAACATGGATTCTGGGATAAATCAATTCTTCATCCCTGGATTTCTCTCTATAAACTCCCCAGAATGCATCTGCCCAAACAAAAACAAAAATAGATTATCCCATAATCATTTATCGCCAAACACAGCCTCGATGGACCTCCTTCCATCCATGTTAAAAACCTACAGAGCGTGATACTCCTCCATTAACACCAACATTCATGTTTGATAACAAAATAAAAGAGAGGCCAAGGCATTATTACTCGGATCTTCCTCTCCAGTCTGTTGAGGGGGCTGTTTGTTTCCAAGTATTGAACCGCGTGAGGGTGTAAATCATTAGCATAAACTCGTCTCACCTTTTTGGCTGCAGATATGGCTAATGGACCAACCCCAGAGAATACATCACAAACAATGTCTTCATGAGAAAAGAAACTAACGAGACTTTGCCTTTCAGTTGCAAGCCTTGAATTCCAATACCTGCATAATATATCATATTAATGGGCTTGAAATAGATGTCACTTCAAAAGTCTTTAGGTCTGTTTGACAGCACTTATTCCAAATTTTTAAGTGGTTTTCTTCTGAAATTTAAGTGTGTTTTAAGAAACAAAACAAACCCCGGTTAGCAGTGGTTGCTTACTATTTGGTGTTCAAGTGTCCAGTATAAATCGGCACATTAGGGTTTACAATCACAGCTTCCAAGTGCCACAAGGTTGACAAGTTAGATTTATTCAATAAGCCCTTGAAACTGATTCTTGTCATCATTGGTGGACTTAGAGGTGCTGATGATGTGAAAAGATAATGATTGGTTCAGTGCAGAAACCTTCATCAGTGGTGGTGTGTGTGTGGCCAAGGCTTTTCATTGATGGATTTGTGTTTTTTGCCATATTTGCTTTGGCAGATCGCAATTCTCAAGGTTCTTGAGGCAAAAAAGTGCGTTATGCAACCATTTGCAGGGAAACAAAATTCCAACAGTACCCTCAATGAGCATTCTACATCATCGGGAGAGCTTAAAAGACTAGAGACTTTGTTGTTGGTAACAGACCCTGCGAGACACGCCCTATACAGATATGCAGTATGTCTCACCTTCCTCCACAGCACACTCTCAGTCCTCTCCTTTCAAGAAGATTCGGATATTCCGATATCAGAATCTTTACACATGGTCATCATCTTCCATGGATGGACGTCACCTCATTGCTTGGCCCACTCTCTATACAGCTCAGCGCATATCTTCTTCAGGGCTCATGACCATCATAACCATCATGTATGATGGTTCTTAATGCTCCTTGACAATTCTAGGCTCACCCAACATCTTCCTGGCCTCCTTTGCTTCATGGCTCCTTGATTTCTTTGGCCAACAAATACTCCCTAGGTGTCCAGTGGGTCTCCTCTTCGGCCTTGCATGCATGCCACGTGTAGCATGACCCTTCCCGAAGCTTTTATCCAGCTTGACTTCTTTGGAGCAGCTCGAACAACCCATACATGCTCCGCTCACAGCTTCCTTTCTTCAAGCATCTCTCTCCTTATGCATGACTGACATCTGTCCCCATTTGTTGCAGTATTTCCCTTTTTGAACAAACAGATTGGTACAAAGATTCTCCACTCTCTTTTGCTTTTCTTCTCATCATGCATCAATGCCTCAGTTTTCCTCACAGTGAAATCCTTCTATGGATCATTCCATGTGTAGTGGATCCCTTCACATTAATTCTTCTTCTGGTAGATCAAATCTTCTTAAGTGACTCAAACAAACTCATCAAAGGATAACCCATAAGATAATTGGCGATATATGGGCTTCTTCTGAATTTCCATAGCCGCTGCCAACGATAGTCTATGTCACCATTTGTGACTAAATCACCCTTGGCGATATGGCCCTGTCTTCATTTGCGATAGGTCTGGTTCCCTTCAGCATCGGTGCCCGTGCCTCATGTCGCCACCACTTATTCCTGACATCATCGCATGTGATATCCCGTATTCACATTGTTCAGCAAAAACAGAGCATCGTGGATCAATTATGATATCACCATATCATGTCCAGTTGGATCTCGGCTTACACTAGTTGATGTTGCCTCCTGCAATATTCCAGATTCCTTCAATGCAGTGTGTCACTCCCAGCAATATGCACATGTCGCCACCCACGACATGTGGTTCCTCAGTGCTCCACAGTGTCGTCGCCAGCGATCCCCATGTCACCTTTGGCAACTCTATTGTGGCCAACAAGAACTGCAGTCGTCGTTTGAGATAAGGGTCAGAGTTCAAGCTCCATCTTCGGTCATCGGCGCCCTGGCCTACAACAGAGGAATGTCACTGCCTGCGACTCCAAACATATCCATGGCTTTTTCATTCATTCCAAACATTTACAATAGCTATCCCATCTTCAAAACACGTGCATCCATACTCAACCTCTATCAAGCCCTCATAATATATTCTCATTTGAGTTCCACACAACTGTCACTCAACCATCCTCCCCTGTGTGACTTCTCCGTATGAGTGTAACACAGCTTTAATATCACATCATCTTCAAGAGTATGAACATCTCCATCTCCACTTTACTGCTTGAAACCTTCAATTCAATACTAGTTGATGACAAATTCAACCACAACCAAATCCATGGGATGCAACAAACTTCAGTAGAAAGAGTTAAGAAGGTATGTGAGTTTGACCTACCTTAATGACTGAATATTTCCTACAGTAAAAAAGAAACCCAGTTCATTGGGAAACACGGTTAATAAGTGGGAGAAATGAGTGTTGCCCAATTTATAGCTGCCCGTGTGTTTGAAGTTCAGTATTAAGGTTTCCGGCATATCTGCCTTCATGAAGGCCCTGTTTGGTATGAAATGAGAAAGGGAGAGGGAGAGGAGTTTACCTCAAATGATTATGGAATTTTGATTTCTAGTCTATTGAAAATGGGGCATACCAAACATTATAAAACAAATTTTCACTTCTCATTCCTTTTACTTTACCATGTTTGCTCTCAACTGAACATACCCAAAAAAGGCTTTATGCACAGTATGCAAACATGAAGTGAGTTGATGCAACCAGAGCAGGCTTTGAGATCCCAGCATATAACCTTAAATTGTAAATGCTCCTCGTGAGGATATGAAATAAAGATAACTTAAGGCTCTGTTTGGTACAGTTGAACAACTGGCTGGGAAAGGAAATGCGTGAGGGAACCAGAAATCATGTTTTGTACGAGGTAGAAGTCAGAGGGAATGTCAATTTCATCATTTAAGGGAATTTAGATTGTCTTTTTTTTTGGGGGGGGGGGTCTCAATCTTTTGAAAAAAAGTGAGACATGATTATCCCTGATTTTTTTATCATTATCAAGAATACCTCTTTAATAATAAAGAAAATTTATATTATATTTTTTTATTATTATATATTTCTATTTTTTATATATTTTAATAACACATTTCCATGCATAACAAATATATGATGGGCACACAAATCCCTCTCATTCCCTCTACCTTTCCTTTTCCTTTTCCATTAGCATGGTTTCCTTCATACCAAACGAGGCTGAAAAATCAGTGATTTAATTGTGCAGTTGTCAAACGGAATGTACAGTAAAGCATTTCAGAAATTAAGGACAGAACACATACACAGTTGCTAAATCAACATGAAAACGCAATCCACTCTCAACAACTGTAGTTAAAAGAGAGTGATTTCCAGCCAAAACCTCCAGCTGCATTGTCCTGTACTCATTATGTATGCCATCAACCTTATTCACCACAGTTTGTATCCTTGGCCTATTTTTATCAAAAACTACCTGAAATTCCATTGGACGGTCTAAAAATACAATACCTCAATTTAATAAAAATACACACGCTAGACATAAATTTGGTCCACTGGGCCGAAAACCAGGTCTGCAGCTAGGCCCCCAGATGGGCACTCCACGGGCCTGGAAATTGGGCCCCCCATCCCAGCATTACATGCCTGAAACACACGCAAAAGAGAAGGGGCACAGTACCTTTGCAATAAGCTTCTTATATGGTAAATGTTCATCTCTGAGGTTCAAGTGTGCAATATGGCCAACAGTTTCATAAGCTGAAGGAATTATAACACCCTTTGAAAGCAAGGCCTCCAAGATCTGAAAGTAAAACAACAACTTCATATTTACATTCCAGGAAAAAAAATCCTCTGAAAAAATTATTTATACCACTTAACAAAAAAATATATTTTAATAAATAATTTTAAAAAAAATTATATAAAAACACTTATGATAAGTGATGAGTGTCAGAATAATTTTTTTGCAAGTATTGTTAAACGCATCATTAACTTCCAAGGTAGGAAAGCTTAGGGTCTATTTGCAGCACTCATTGAAAACTTCTGATAGCACTTACCAGTTTTTTTTCTTTTTAAGAACTTATCAGTTATGATACACAGTTCGAAAAAAGACGTGGTGTTTGTTTTGCTTCTGAAAAAATACTTACACTCCAGCATAAAATCATTTAAATGAGTGGCAGAAAAACACTTTTTCAAGAAGTAATATGGAAACACATACACAAGAGCATTTATCGTAAGTGACGATCTCCATAATCCTGTTTGACAGCACTTGCAATTTATGATAAACAGTTTGAAAAAATAAGGGGCGTTTGTTTTGTTTCTGAAAAAAAACTCACCTAAATTCCAGCAGAAAACCAAGTTTTCAGTAAGCAATATGGAAAAATTTGTACAAAGGCATTTATCATAAGTTATAAATGTCGTGGCCCTGTTTGAGAACACTGAGCACTCATCACTTGTCAGTTTGGAAAAATAGGTGGGAGTCAGAAGAAAACTGCTCAAATAATTGACAGAAAAGCACTTTTTCAATAAACAATCTGGAAGCGCTTACACAAGAGCACTTATCGCAGGTGATAAGTGTTATTAGCAGTTTTCAACAAGTGCTGTCAAATGGGGCCTATGAGCAGTTTTCAACATGTGTGGTCCAAAGGAGCCTAAATGTTTCTTATAAAAATTATAAAAAATCAGCTCAATGGTGGTTTAAATGAAAAAATCAGCTCAATGGCGGTTTAAATGGTATAGAACCATCGCAATAATGACTGATACGGGGCAGCATGGATGTAAAACCAACACAGTAATGAAAATATTGAAATAGAAAAAGGAAAAGGGGGGGGGGGAGATTTTAAAAGGTGGTAAAACCTGCAGAAAATACCTCATTCATTTGCCAGTAATTGTAAAACAACGTTAGATTGCACCTCACAAGCTCATATTTTGGCATCCGGGATTGCCCAGGGCCTTCATTTAACAGTACCTGGAATAGAGAATTAAAAAATTACAATGTAGCATTCAGGTTAAAAATCAGCATATCCTATGCTGGAGAAACTACATAAATAAAAAATGGGTCAGCTTAGGCGTGGTTGATTTCAAAATAATTTAATGCCCTTGAGGGCCAGCAAAATATAGTAAGATGAGATTTTTATTAATAAGACTGAAAGAGATGGCTATCAATGATTCATGTATTGAAACTAAGACAACAACCCATGCAAAATTAACAAATTCAACGGAATATTTATCCAGGAATTGTTATGGCTCGCAGATTGACTGTAATACAACTCTTAGAGAAAAATGCCACCATGCGGTCAGTGAAGTAAAAACAGTGGCACATCTCATGTTGAGCAATAAAATTCACAAACTAACAGCAAAACAATACATGCAAGCCATGTCAGGCAATCAAAATGAAAATTAGATGCACTGTACTTATATTTTGGAACAATTACGACAAATGGATGCCAATCTTATTTTCAATCCAACCACACCCATTTGCCCTTTGCAAAAGGTGACCCTGATTATCCAGGCAGTGAAACATGTAAAGGGAACCTGGAAATCATCAATTGGATATGCACCAAAAACTGTACAAGAAATTTAACCACATTCAGAATAAGTCGTTAATTTTTACGTATATTAGAAAAGCAAAGCAAGGACATCCCATGAATTCAGTATTGTATGAGCACGATCACATGAACATACCTTTTACATATATTCTTAGCTTAAAAGGAAATTATTGGACCAGTTAGGGTGGGCCTAGGTCCAGGGTCATGTATTTGAGCAGAGTCAGGTATTAGAGTTCCACATCAAATTTTCTTCTATGATGTATCTCATAGATCTATCTATAAAAAAACTGCTCCACCTCTCACCGAGGTACGGGATTTCATCCTACAAGGTATCTAAGCATGGATATTGTTAATTTTTCCCCTCACTTTTCTACCCTACCCTGCCACCCGCAGTGCACCAGTCCTTCACACAACCACAGCCGCTGCACCACTCAGCTGCCTCACAACCCCTGCCACGGCCCTGTGGTGGCACACTCCAGCCCCTCCGGCCAACGCAGCCTCCTCCCTCATTGCACCTCTAGCCTGCCCCACCCATCTCCAGGCACACCTCATGCACAAGCGCAGCCCAGGCATCGCGCCTTCCCAAGCACATGCCCACTGTTATCACGTGGCACAAGGCGCCCCATGGAGGCTGTGCAGCTCTCCCTCCCCTACCCCCTTCCAAGTGGAGCTCTTCTCTCGATGACTAGAGTGCCCAAGGTGCACACACATGGCAACTTCATGATCCCACACGCTGGCATGTTGCTCTACGAGACTTTCACCCACTGCAGATCCACCAATGGAAGGCAGATCACAATCAGATAACATTCTTCATCATTGTACACTGTCTTCACCACTGTCAAGGGACCATACCCACACCTGTTCATCATAACCCTGAAGAAGTCATTCACCCAAGGTGGCTCAGAACCTGGGATTCGGTCAGCTATGCAGCAATCCTCTTGTGGGAAAAGATCCTTCTTCCTTCTGCTGCAGGCTGAAGATGGGTCGGCATCGTTGCTGTTGCTGTGATTTGGTGGTCAGGCAGCAAGTTCAACCTGCATCCATTAAGCAGCTTCTTTAACTTCAGCACTACTGTTTGGGAGGCTCCTCCATGAACCGAAGTCGATCGCCTCCATCGATATCGTGGCGTTCAGATCCCTTTCATTTATTCCTGTCGATATCTTCCTCTTACCAGCTCTTCCTGCTGGTTCGTTGGTGCTTCTTCACCTGTTCCCAACATCTTCATTATGCCATATTTTTCAGCAAACATTTTTCACACATTTGAGCTTTCGGCGGATGAGTTGGAGAGTGTATACTCTCATCGAGCCACCTCGATAATTGATTCCTCATCAACTTCCCTGGGCCAGACCGATGATCCTACGGCATGCGTTTCCCACTGTCCGACTACTTGGATGTTGGATTTTGATGCTTCTGATCACATCACAGATGATGCAGGTCTACTTAGTATCTATCGTCCTTACAGTGGGACTGTTGCTATTGCAGTCGTTGATGGATCCACCATTCCTATTCCGGCTTTGACACTTGCTCCTTGAACCCCCATGTTGTGCTGACATCGGTGGCTTTTGTCCCTCATGATTCATTAAACCTCCTGCTTGTTGGTAAACTTACACATGAATTGAACTGTATTGTGATCTTCTCCTCCTCGGATGCTGTTTTTCAGGAACATTCCACGAATTGGGAGCTTGGCAAAGGTCACCTGTGTGGAGGGGTTTACATGTTTGATGCAACGATGTCCATGTCCATCCCTCCACTTCCACGCGCGCTCTGGAGCTTCATTTTCATCATGGTCATCCACCGACATGTGTTTTACAAAAGCTTTGCTCAAACCTTAGTCCGCGTCTTTCTTTCCATTGTGAACCCTACTAATTCCCCAAACACCATCGAACGTCTTATGTTCCTCGTTTGCTGTAACGTGCACCATCACTTTTTGGGTTAGTTTGTTATGATGTGTGTGGGTCCTTGCACGGTTCCAAGTCATTTGGGATATCATTATTATGTTTCATTTATTGATGGTTTTTCTCGTATGACATGGGTTTACCTTCTCTGTGACCGTTCTAGAGTATTTAATATTTTCAAATCAATTCATCATAAAATTCGTACTCGGTTCTCTACCAGTAGTAAATGCTTACCGTTAGACAGCCAGCTAACAATGGTGCAATTCGTAAGTATCAAGAGAAAAATGGAAGACTTCTTTAATTTCTATGCCACACAACAAGACCAAGAGTTTACAGTAGGAAGTAGAAGAACAGTTTTACAGAAAGGGAGAACCAAGGAGTGACCACCTCCTTGGGCTTCTTCCTTGCTGCGACACGAGAGTCCGGGAGAGAGACCACCTCTCCCAAGTGTCTGCTCCAGCAGATCACCCCCTTCAAGAATAAAATGTCTAATCCCCTACTCGAAGTCACCAGCGAGTATTTATAACCAGTCACCCTTCACATAACCGAATAACCCACCCGCTTTCTTCCAACCAACTCACCTCCTATTAGTTCGTCTTTTATAAGTGTGAACAATAGGAGTCCAAGGGGCAACAGAATCAGCTGTCCCTTGCCTAACACTTAAGATAAAATAATGGTTGTGAATATTTTTCTTCTTCTTTCCTGTCTTTCCTTACAAAAAATGGTTTCTTCATCAGACGGCCTGCCATGACGCCCCTCAATAGAATGGTGTGGTCGAGCATAAACATTGTCATATACTATCACTCAAGCAATACTATTTTATATACAGGTTATCTTCAAATACTACAGCTCAAGCTATACTATTAATCATCTTTCAACCTCCATTCTTCAAGGGGGTCCTTTTCAAGTACTATTTCCATCCCACTATGCTCATAGAGCCCGGGATAACCCAAGCACATGGCAAGTGTATACCCGCAGGGGGAAGGGGGCCCACAGGGGGCGTGCAAGGGGGCTAGTTTGTTAAGAGAAGAATGAGTGCGTATGGGGGGAATCTTTCTGTTTTTTTTGCCGTGAGCCAGCCTTCGTGCTTGGGGGGGGGGGGGGGAGAAATCCTCTCGTGTAGTTTCATCCAGTTTCCTCTCTCTTTTAAGCTCCTCTATAATCCGTATACATACTAGAAAATACATACATAGTAGTCCACTGATTTTGGTGGACTATCTCCTGATTCTCATTTGGTGATTTATCACTTCTGGTTCCATCTGCCAGAATTACCTGACAATGGAAACAAGACTTCAAGCTCGTTTGGAAGGGATGGACCAACATATGGAACCTGGAATCAATCGTGATGGGACTACCAACATCAGTGGGAACGTTCAAGCAAGAGACATCAGACTTAGCAGAGCTTCAGAATTCTATAGCTACTCTGGTGAGATGCATGGAAAAAATGACAGCACGGTCTGGGGCAACGCCATCGGATTTCATGGCCAAAACGGGAGCGTGAACGTCGGGAATAGTCGGCCATGAAAAGGTCGACGGCAGAACAAACGGGATCGGAGCAGCTTCTGGCAGCAACTCGGATGTGATGATCGTTGTACGGCGAGTCGAATTGCCAGTGTTTGATAGTCAAGACCTGCACGGCTCGGTTAATCAAGTTGAGCTATACTTCAGAATTAATCAGACGACAGACAGAGACTAAAATCACGTTAACTCAGGTTGGAATAGAGGGAGCAACTATACATTGGTTTATTGTTTTACAAGAGGTGCGTCGGGAATTATCTTGGCAAATGTTAAGAGAGGAACTCATGGAGCGTTTTATGGAATATAAGTCCAAAATCCGTATGAAGAGCTGACGGCGATACGACAACAATGGACTATTCAGGAGTATATCGAGTAGTTTTAGTATTCGGCATCACAGATTCCACGACAACCAAAATCGCAATATGTCGACTATTTCTTGCACGGTTTGCGGGAAGAGATTCAAAGTTGGGTCCGCATTTATAATTCAGAGACGCGATTACCGGTGTGACTGGCAAGACATGTGGAGCTCACCGTTAGGAAGAGGATTGGTCCACAGTCTCAGAGAGGGGGATCGCGTGTCTATGGACGCGAGGCTTGGTAGCCACTGTTGCGGTCAGGGCCGACGCAACCACTTAGTTTTACCCCTCGTCCCACTAGGAAGCTTAGGGAACCACCAGGAGGGTCCAATTGGGAATTGTCAAAACAAAATTCAGCGGGAGGCAAAGGAGTGCGCCACCTGACGAGTCAAGAGGGGGAAGACAGGAGGCCGGTGTGATATGCCTTACAACCACCTACACAAGTGTTCAGGTCCTAAATTGTGAGTGTTGTTATTGGGGGAAGGTGAATTGATTGCCGAAGATGATGGCTCGACGGGGGAGGAGGAGGTGATTGAGACGATGGAGGGTTGCCATGAAGCCGAGTGCACGGTAGCCGAATTACAGAGTTTGGAAACCTATTAAAGCAGTCGAAAACGAAACAGGGGAAACATGACATCCATGAAGATTCAGGGCAGTGGGGGGGTCCCATATTGGTTCTGCAAGACCGTGGGGCTTCTCACAATTTCATTGCACCAGGGTTGGTCCAATTTCTCAAATTGCTGGTTACTGACTCGAAGAATGATCGTCAAATTGGGGGGATGGGCATAACATGGGAACCCTGAGGGTGCGCCAGCAACTTACACTATGGGGGCCTATGTTTGATTGATTGATGCTCGGGTCCTAGACATTGGAGGACTGGATCTTATCTTGGACACTGCCTGGCTACGAACTCTCGAAAACATCGAAATTAATTGGAAGACCATGCAGATGAAGTTTGCAGCAAGGGACGACAATTCACCCTTCATGGCGCCAGCCCACACAGCAAAGCTGCATCATCTTGGGATAGGAGGACCTATGAGTTGGACCCTGAAGGTCAATATTGGCACTTAGTAGGGGGAAAGAACAGCTCGGAGATGAGTCTTTTGGATGAATGGCAGAACCATGAATTACAACCGGTGCTCCAACACTTTGGCATTGTGTTTGATGCACCTAGAGGACTGCCTCCCAGGTGGCGGAGGGATCATGTCATCAACCTGGAGTCGGGCCAAGGACCGGTAATGGTCAAACCCTACAGATACCCGCATTTTCAAAAGAAAGAAATCGAGAAATGGGTGCAAGAGATGTTGGACCAAGGCATTATCATGTCTAGTTCCAGTGCTTATTCTAATCCGGTGTTGTTGGTCAAAAAGAAGGATGAAACATAGCGATTATGTGTGGACTACCGAGCATTAAACAAGGCGACTATACCAGCTATACCAGATTAGTTTCCTATATACATGGTGGGAAAATTACTTTATGAACTGCACCGCGCAACTTACTTCTCTAAGCTCAACCTCAAGGCGGGTTATCACCGAATTCAAATGTGGGAGGAAGACACTGCTGAAACAGCCTTTCGCACTCACAACGATCATTGCGAATATTTGGTGATGCTCTTTGGCCTCTCACCAATGCCCCATCCACTTTCCAAGCTACTACGAATGATTTATTTTGCTCTTTCCAACGCAAATTTGTTCTAATTTTTTTCAATGACATTAGGATTTATAGCAGTGATTGGGAGGCACATATACGCCATATAGAAGCTACTACGAATGATTTATTTTGCTCTTTCCAACGCAAATTTGTTCTAATTTTTTTCAATGACATTAGGATTTATAGCAGTGATTGGGAGGCACATATACGCCATATAGAAGCTATCATCCGAGTCCTACAAGGCGAACAATTCTTCGCCAAACGTAAAAAATGCCTTTTCGGCCAGAGGTCGAATACTTGGGGCACATAATTGCGACAACTGGAGTCTCCATGGACCCTTCTAGAATACAGACCATGTTGAATTGGCCACCACCTATATCTGCAAAAGGGGTTTGGGGTTTTCTGGGCCTCACAGGGCAGTATAAAAAATTTATCAAGGGGTATGGAAAGGTCGCCCAACCACTCACGCTGTTGGAGTTGGTTGCCTAGAACCAACTACTTTGTACTTTATTCATTAATAAATACCTTATCACATCTTGATTGTTCTTCTGCGTGACAATGCATGTGATAATGTCCTAAGGATAGTTGTTGCATTAAAGGATCATAGCGGATCTCTGTTATGATGAGAACCCGGAAGTGTCATAACACTGTTCTTGAATATATGTTCTATGACCGGATGATGTTATTTGAGAGACACAAATAATACAGGCCATTGGGGGTGAGGACTCATAAAACTTTGAGGCACCTTTTCATGGTGTGCGTCCTTGGTAATATCCAGGAGGATATTATGAGAACGAGACCCACCAATAGGAAATCCGCATTTCATAGTGTCATTGGATGTCCCTATCTACGGACGTGTGTATTGGTCCTTAGACTTTAAGATTATTATTAATGGGTATTACAACTCACGCACTTAGATGTATTAAGGAAAACTGTGATGACACACTGTTCGCAACGAGGTAGGATATGTTGGATGTGTCACGAGTAATGCTGCATTAATAGATAATGTGAGAAAGGATTTGTCCCTTCTGTTCCATAACGGAAGTAGATATCTCAGACTCTTTGATAGAATTGATATAGCCTAAATAAATCCATGGTCATGGTAAGAAATTAGTAAGTTCAATTTCGGAAAGTCAAAGAAAGAATAATTGAGTACATGAGTTGATGGCACTAGCATGCAACCCGCTTGATTCGAGACAAAAGGATTACATTACACGGTAAGAGTTCGTAGGAGGTGACACGTCATTGCGGCAAAGTCAAAGAAAGAATAATTGAGTACATGGGTTGATGGCACTAGCATGCAACCCGCTTGATTCTAGATATCAAGACAAAGGGATTACATTACACGGTAAGCGTTCGTAGGAGGTGACACGTCATTGCGGCGTTAACTTCTTTCTCTATGGGTGTCTTGGCGCAGGCTCCGCCCAATGCCACTAGGAAAGAGGCCTAGAGGGTCACACACTAAGTGTGTCCAAGTATCTCAGTTAAATATTAATTTAACAAGTTGAATAAAGATTATTCCCGATTGTGGTTTAATAGTTATTTAAGGATGTCTAATCGCATTTATTTCGACACTAGTTATTCGAAAGAATATATTGTGAGCGAAATAATATATTTATTAGCGAGTAATGCAGTGATATTTATTTTAGAAATAAATAGTCATTATTCAAGGTCTAATAAATGTGGTGGATGAAATAAAGAGAATGGAAAAAACAAAAGTACACGCCGTGTATATTAATATACACGCCGTGTTTTTTTTTCTGGGAATTTATGAGGAATAGTATTATTTATTTAATTAAATAATATTAGGTATAATTCGTTGGGCGCATATCAAGTAATAATAATAGTCAACTGTTATTATTAGACATGGGGTATTGCTAAGAATTAAATGAAATGAATAAATGTTTTCGGGTAATTAATTCATTTTATTATTCTAAGTAATTAAAATCTCAATTATATAATTCTCATTAGCCTAGCTATTTTCGGGGGTTGTGCACAACAGATCTAGAGAAAGCTCTCAAGCCAAGAAAGAATTCTTTTCTTCCAAGAACGCTCTCAAGCTACGAGAGAGAGATCCTTCTCCACCGGATCAAGGCGATCGAAGGCGGACATCGCAAGCGAAGGTTCTTCCGCGCTAGCACCCGAAGATCCCTTCGGCGACGTCCAGAGATACGTGGAGCACGTGTGGATCACCGCTAGAGGAATCCTACACTTGGATTCTATGACGCAACGACGGATCACATCGGATTGTGACCGGAAACATCAACGGAGAGAGAATTCCATCAAGGTAATTCTTGTTTTTTAATTAAATTAATTATAACCAACATATGATGATCCTCTCTATGGTTCCAGGACTCCCTTATTTTTTTCATTTTTCGTTCTATTCCGAAGATCCGGCGTTTTATTATCGTGACGGATCTCGGATTAAACGTCGTTAATGGAAAAAATTAAAGTTGGGTACACCCACCAACGCGCTTCCGCTGCGCCCGGAACCTACACACGCAAGGATGGCTTCACATGGATAATTGACGCTCAACAGGCGTTCAATCGCTTGAAACAACTTACAACTAAGGCTCCGGTATTAGCCTTGCCATATATCTCAAAGTGATTCGAAGTTGAATGCGATGCATCGAAGAGGGGAGGGGGAGCAATCCTCATGCAGGGTGGGCGGCCCATGGCCCTACTTCAGTACAACGCTGGCAGAAAAGAACCTGTTAAATCTACCAAAAGGAGGTTATGGCGCTAGTGCTTGCCATCCAACATTGGAAACCGTATTTGTTGGGACGCTCATTCACTGTTTTCTCTAATCATCGGAGCTTGGAGTATTTGTTGCAATGTCGGATAACAACAACAGACCAGCAGTGTTGGATTGCAAAACTCTTGGGATATTAGTTCGATGTGAAGTACAAATCGGGCAAAGAAAACATGATCGCGAGCGCTCTATCTCGAAGGGAAGAACTATCTGACCTTTTACTGCAATCCAGCCCAATTTGGGAGGACAATCGCAGCTTGACTGAGGGCGTACCAAACGATCCGTACCTTGGTAAAGTCCCATGGGCTATCCAGGCAGGACAAAATACATATTCGGGTTTTTCTTACGCACAAGTAACTCTGCTATTTAAACGACGTTTGGCGATCCTGACTGCGTCCACTTGGTGCCTAAGCTTTTGCATGAATTACATTCCTCCCCTCAGAGAGGCCACTCTGGTTACTACAAAACCTATCAAAAATTGGCTGCCAACCTTTATTGGGTGGGCGTGAAAAAAAAACAGTTTGGGACTTTGTTCAACAATGTGATGTCTGTCAGCTTTATAAACATTCGATTCTTTCACCTGCTAGACTGCTACAACCGCTGGAGATACCGACTGCGGTTTGGTCTGACATTTCCATGGACTTCATTTTAGGACTTCCGAAATCCGAAGGATTTGATGTGATTTTGGTGATAGTCAATCATTTGTCCAAATATGCCCATTTTTTGTTACTGAAACACCCAGACACAACTCGAAAAGTGGCGTGGCAGAACTCTTTCTGCGAGAAGTGGTTTGGTTGCATGACATGTCAGTATCGATTGTAAACGATCGAGATCCTGTTTTCCTTGGTAATTTCTAGACATAATTGTTTCGCTCGCGGGGGACTCAGCTGAAAATCAATTCAGCATATCACCCCCAAACAGATGACCAAACGAAGGTTGTTAATTGGTGTCTCGAAAAATATCAGCGCTACATTGCGGAGGACCAATCAACTGTCTGGGCCCTTTACCATCTTAAAACAAGTTTGACCAGTCGCCTATCACCTTGATCAACCTGCCACAGCTAGAATCCACCCGGTCTTCCATGTGTCACAATTAAAACTTGTTGTGGGCTCCCAAGCCATGCAAACAACCCTCTCACCAAGAATGGATTGTGATCCCTCTGACTATCCAACATCACATGCAATGTTATCCCGCCGACTCCATTTGAAGGATGGCACGGCTCAACCATAGTACCTCATTTAGTGGGTAGGGTGTCCAGCATAAGAAGTGGCCTGGGAAGACGAGTTCGTCATCAACAACCAATTTCCTTATTTTAGTCCTGTGGACAAGACTGTTCTTCAGGGTGGGGCGAGTGTATACCCAAAGGGGGAGGGCCCACAAGGGGCATGCAAGGGGGCTAGTTTGTTAAGAGGGGAAGAGGGAGTGCGGCCGGGAGCATCTTTCTGTTTTTTTTTGTCAATCGGGCTTCATGCTTGAGCGGAAGAGCGGGAGAAATCCTCATCTCGTCTAGTTTCATCCAGTTTCCCCTCTTCTAAACTCCTCCATAATTCGTATACATACCAAAAAATGCATACATATTAATCCACTGATTTTGGTGGACTCTTTCTCTTAGTTCTTGTTGGAGTATGTGTAACTTCCTGCCCCACTTCCTTGGTAACTTCCTGCCCCACTTACTTTGTAACTTCTCTTTGTAACTTCCCTATCTTTTCTATAAATGAGGGTCCTCTCCTCACCTTGATAAGGGTGGGGGATTTCTGAATTTACAAGAAATCCCCCACCCTTATCAAGGTGAGGAGAGGGCCCTCATTTATAGAAAAGATAGGGAAGTTACAAAGAGAAGTTACAAAGTAAGTGGGGCAGGAAGAAGGAGGTCGGGAGGCGTGGAGGGGCCGGCAAGGGTGGAGGCCGATTGCTGGAGGCGCTGGCAGGAGGAGAGGTCGGCAGCAGGAGGAGGGAGACCGCCAGCTGGAGAAGGGAGGCCGCCGGTCACATGAGGGAGGGCCACCGGGAAGGGCAGGGCCGCCGCCCCCCGGCCTCCTGCTCCCCGCGGCATTCCCGCCTCAATCGCCGGCCTCCGCCACTGCGGATTTCCCGGCGCTTCGACGACCGGCACCGCCACTGCGGATTTCCCGGCGCTTCGACGACTGGCACCGCCACTGCGGATTTCCCGGCACTTTGACGACCGATCCCTCCCGAGCGGATTTCTCGGCGCTTTGACAATCGGCCCGACATTACGGTTTACCGGCGCTCTGACGATCGGCCCGTAGTGTGGATTTTCCCGACGCTCTGACGACCGGCACCTGCCAGTGTGGATTTCCCGGCGCTCTGTTGTCCGGCCCCGCACTTTTCCGGTGATGACCCATCATTTTCAGCGGCATCACATTACAATCTTGAGGGGGAGCGGCATCATCAACGATTTTATTATTTCTGTTTCTTCTGTTTTCGTCTTGTTTTGTCATCAAGTTGGGTATGTCCAGCTTGAGGGGGAGTGTTGCGGTCTTTTTATTGATTTGTCTGTTTTTCATTATGTGTCCAAGCTAGGTACACCTAGCTTGAGGGGGAGTGTTGGAGTATGTGTAACTTCCTGCCCCACTTCCTTGGTAACTTCCTGCCCCACTTACTTTGTAACTTCTCTTTGTAACTTCCCTATCTTTTCTATAAATGAGGGCCCTCTCCTCACCTTGATAAGGGTGGGGGATTTCTGAATTTACAGTTCTCATTTGGTGATTTATCATCTGCATCCTCTCCTCTGTGTTTTTTACTGTACATTATCTTCATGATACACAACTCAATCAGTCAAAATTTGCTCCACAAGCCCTTTGTTGTATATTTTTGGAATACTCTCACACCCAACGAGGATATCGATGTTTATCTCCCGACTTGGGACAATATACATATCTTTTGATTTTTTCCTTGTTGAGACCACTTTAGTCTCCTCATCTCTAACCCCTTCCATCTTGGAGAGAAAGCTTGATGACCGCCCTCCAATACCATCCACCCACCTCTTCCATTTCTTTCCATATATGATGATTGTCGTTTTGGTCATGTTTATTCTCATCATTCATCGACCATGTCTTTTGCGACAACTAAGGATGTCACTGCTTCAAGTTTGCATGTCACTCATGAGACGCCCACGGGCGGTTAGCCCATTGCCTTGAGGAAATGTACATGTTCTTGTAAAATTCATCTTATATATATGCATGCCTACAAAGGATTATCCACAACAATCAACATTCTGATCTCGACTTTGAAGACTATATTTTTTCATCGGTCATCAAGGTTAAATTTCATCCCGACTGGCTCCAAGCAATGAATGGTGAATTGTAGACCCAAGAAGATAATGACGCATATCGCTTCCAGCAAGTAAACTGGTAGTTGGGTGCAAATGGATTTATACGGCCCGCCCGAATGTTGATGATACTCTTTATCGTCTTAAAGTTCAACTTGTTGTTAGCGGCTATGCTCGGACACATAGAGCTGATTATTTTGATATTTTCCCACTAGTTTCCAAGATGGCTTATGTTCCCTTATTTATCTCTATGATTGTTGTCTCCCATTAAACTCTATATCACGTCGATGTCAAGAATACATTTCTGCATGGTTTTCTTAACGATGAGGTCTACATGCAACAACATCTTGGCTTCATTGCCATTGGTGTTGGATCCCAGGTTCGTCGTCTTCGCCACTCTATATGGACTTAAGCAATCTCATTGAGCATGGTTTGACAGATTTTGCACTGTGATCACTACATTTGGGTTTCCTCAAAAATATGAAAGATCACTCTTTTATCAACAAACATCATCTGATAGCATCCTCCCGGTCGTCTATATTGATGATATCATTAACACAGATAGTGAATGCGCAGTCACAAATCTCAAGTTTTATCTTCATCATCAGTTTCATACTAAAGGTTTGGGTCCCATGAAATACTATATCGACATTGAAGTCTCTCGCTACAATAAAGGGGTCTGTGTATCCCAAAACAAACATGCATTGGATCTATTACAGAAGACTAATTTGTAACACCTGTGTTTTTTAATTTATTTAATGATGAAGATGATGACTTTGGTTTATTAAGTATAATTGACATGGAAATACAATTAAATTTTATTATTTAATTGCCATGTATTACTTTTTTTGACATTGGATTCATGGGCGTTTGGATATTAATGAGAATTTAGGGATTCTAATCGACAAGATGATTTGAAATTTATGGTAGAAAAATGGGGTAAGAATTGACTGTATGGATAATGTAACATCTCGCCCCTCCTTAGGTGGGAGGACGTTACTTGGCCTTAAGCGACATCCCCAAGACGCTAAAGGCTGGAAATAAATGTCAAGGGCTTCATTAACAAATGAGGAACGATTTGCCCTTTGAGAAATAAAACAAATAAAACCAAACAAACCATAACCAACCACTACATGATGCATGATAACAATGTAAACCAACTCAAGTACTACCATTGATATCAAAACAAAACCATAACAAAGTACCACAGCGGAAGACTACAAATATCAAAGTACTCAGCGGAAGACAAAACCAATAAAACCAAAGAGTCCAAAAACACTACTCCACAGCGGAAGACTACAAATATCAAAGTAGTCAGCGGAAGACAAAACCAATAAAACCAAAGAGTCCAAAAACACTACTCCATAGCTCTCAACAAAGCTCCATGCTCCAACTCCACCAACACAACCCAAGTATCACAAAACACCACAAGAGAAGTGTGATACTTTACCTCTTCCTGAGTCCCGGTAAACGACATCTGCAAAAGCACCAACGTGCCAAGGCAGGGGTGAATAATGAAACTCAGTAGATTTTCCCCAAATGACTTTCCTACTCAAACCACTAGGATAGAACATGTTAGCACATTTATATAAAACAATTCAAAACAATTTACCAAAGCCAAGCCAATTCAAAGTAAAACAGTTTTCATCCCAAAAACAGTTTTCCAAACTAAAGCCATGCCATATCCAAAGAAAGCAACCAAACAAGTCATTAACCATTACTCAAATTCCCATGTTGGCATACCCATTCCATTTCACATAACCACATGCACTCATTTAACCGCACAACCACACAAGTTTGGTGTTACCCGTGACGGTGGAACTTTCACGTCCAAACCCGTGCCTGATGGTGGAACTTTCACCATATCCATCCCATTCCATCCATGCTTAACCATTTAAGCCAACCACATGCAATTCAATCTGTCCAAACCAAATCGACTTGAAAACCAAACCAATAAGCCATTTCAATAAAATCAACCCTTTATTGAAAACCAAATCAACAAACCACTTCTATAAAACTAGTCTTTTTATTGAAAACACTTTTCAATGCATCGTAATCAAACAACCGTTTTAAAATCACCAAGAAAGATTTCCAACAATCATTGCACAACAATTTCACAATCAATTTCACACAAAACGACTAATTTAAAATCAAGTCTTCGAGTTCTAAATAGAGGAATCGAGAGTAAAGCCACCTACCTCGAAAAACTTGGCGAAAACGGAAAACGGCACAAAAACATCTACGGAATCGGGTTGAAACTCCAAAAACTCGTCTTAGATCTCTTCCCCTAACAACAACAAAGTCAAATCTAATCATATTTGGCATCAACTACCTTAGATCTATCCACAGCGAACGTAGATCTAAGAAATCAAGAGAGGGAGAGAAGTAGATCTAAGGAAAACCACCATAAACGACGACTTACCGCGAGAATCCGGTTTCAACGCACCAAGAGAAGCCTTCAGATCGCCTCTGGAACGATGGGAGAAGCCATTAATGCCTTTGGGAGGAACAAATCTTGAGTTAGGGCCGTTTAAGGGCAAAAAGGAGGGGTTAAAACACAATCTCGACCTGGATCCACTTTTTATGGATCTTGTTTTTAAACCGTGCACGGTTAGTCGCACGGTTAGGGAAAACTGTGCGTCAACCACTGCCTCGAGGAGGAGCCTTGCATGGTTGGCTCACACGATTTCCAAACCGTGTGCCAACAGTGTCAAAGCCCACAGTCCCAAGTTGCACGGTTTCTCCTAGGCAATCGCAAGATTTGGACAAATCGTGCACCTGCCCATGCGCCTTTTCCTTAACCCCTGACTCATTGTGCACGATTTTCTATAGGTGTTGCACAATTTCCACAAACTGTGCACTAACCGTGCACCCTTAAAAAAGCCCCAAAAACATTTCATACTTCTTTCAAAATCCTCCAAACTTCACCAAAACACTTTATATACTTAAAAAAACATAAAATAGTTACTTACTTGAAACCGATGTACTACATTCTCCCAATCATTTGTTTTTCCATCCCCGAAAAGTACAAAACCATCGCTGCTCTGAAAGAGTTTTGACCATTGTTCTTTCATTTCCTTCTCGCGTTCTCAAGTCTCTTTCTGAATCTGACCATGTTGTCACAAAACCCGCACTAGACCGATGATTTTCTCATGCAAAACTTTCTCTTGCTTATCCACAATCTGCACTAGCACATGCACCAACGAAGCATCCAACTTTAGGTCAACATGATTCCGTCTGATCATATGGTCAGGATCAGGCTGATACTTTTTCAACTGAGATACATGGAATGCATTATACACTGCACTAAAACCATTGGTGGCAATGTCAACCGATATGTCACCTCTCCAACGCGTTTTAGTATCTCAAAAAGATCTATGTATCGAGGAGATAACTTGTCCTGCTTCCCAAAACGACAATGTCCAAACCTTAAAGAGATCCTCAAGAACACATGATCGCTCACCTCAAACGATAACGACCGTCGACGATGATCCGTATACGATTTATGACAACTCTGAGTTGTTTCCATCCGTTTCCTGATCAACTGAATCTTCTCCATTGTTTCTTAGACAAGGCTCAGTCCAACCAGTGAAGTCTCACCTATTTCCACCTAACAAAATGGAGAACGATAAGAACACTCATACAATCCTTCCAAAGGAGTCATATGTATTGAGGTCTGATAACTGTTGTTATACGAGAACTCCACTAACAGCACGTGTTCTTCCCATGAGCCACCAAAATTCATTACACAAGCCCGCAACATGACTTCCAACATTTGTATCGCCCTTTCAGATTGTCCATCCGTCTGAGGATGATACGCCGTGCGCATGGTCAACGAGTCCCAAGGGCTTTCTGTAAGGATTTCCAGAAACGAGATGTAAACCTCGGATCTTTGTCTGATACTATTGAAACTGGTATGTCATGCCTCTTTACCACTTCTCGGATATAGATTTTTGACAAGTCCTACACCGTATGAGATTCACGAATAGGGATGAAATGAGCAAACTTTGTGAGTCGATCCACTGTCACCCAAATGGCATCGGGTTTCTGAACCGTTCTTGGGAGACTTGTTACAAAATCTATAGCTATCTACTCTCATTTCCAGGGCCTAATGCACCGAAATACTAGAGGACTGTGGATGCTCAGGACAGCACCGGAAGGTAACATTTTGGAAGTAGTGGTACCGAAAAGAGCAGAATCCCAAGTTGAATTGAGGCAGTCTACTAGGACAAGGCATCCAATGCAAATGTTCAAAAACGGCGTGCACTTCTTTCTTCCTATGGATGGTGGGGAATCCAAAAGCCCGAAAGAGGCGATGAGTTTGACTGACTTGGGACAGTGGGAGTTAACGGTGAAGGAAGAAATGGATTCCTTGCATGTTTCCGAAACATGGGAACTAACGGAACTTCCTGTCGGGAAAAGAACGTTGCAGAACAGTGGATCTTCTAGTTGAAAGAAGAAGTTGGGGGCAAGAAGCAATATAAGGTAAGACTTGTGAAGGGCTTTTAACACACGGAAGGTGTGGATTTTCCAGAAATCCTTTCTCTTGTAAAGCATTCAACAATTCAGACGGTGCTCAGAATAGTTGTTATAGAGAGTCTGCATCTTGATTAGTTAGATGTGAATACGACATTCCGTCATGATGATTTGGAAGAGGAAATCTTCATGGAGCAATTGGAAGGTTTCGTGGAAAACGGAACGAAGGACCAGCGTATCAGCTCAAACGGAGTTTGAATAAGTTAAAACACCCGGACAATGGAATCGGAAGTTCGATGCCTTTATAGCGAAGAATGCATTCATCATTCATCTTCTCTATGTAGATGATATGCTTCTTGCAGGTCTGAGGAGAGACCAAATTGAGGAGTTGTATTGGAAAAATTTGGAATGAGCGAGCCTAAGCCTGTGAGCACCCCCATGGTTGGACACTTCAAGTTATCCAAGAAAAAAAACACGGAGAACAAAAGATGAGGCTAAGTACATGGCAAGGGTTGCATACATCAGTTATTGGGAGGTTAATGTGTGTCAGTTAAAATGGAAGAGTGAACCCAATACTTAAGATGTCTCTCTAAAGGGGGTCTTGGTGTTTATTTATAATGAATAATAAAGATGACATAATACCTCAACTTCGATGTGGGACTCACACCATCTAACACTTCCCCTCAAGTTAGGTGTACCTAGCTTGGTGTTTATTTATAATAAATAATAAAGATGACATAATACCTCAACTTCGATGTGGGACTCACACCATCTAACACTTCCCCTCAAGTTAGGTGTACCTAGTTTGGATACATACGAAAACAAAAAAGAAACATTTTCACACTCCTAATACTCCCCCTCAAGCTGGACATTCCCGGCTTGCAATACAAATTCAAAAAACTAAAAACAGAAAGGACAAAAACATCAAAGAAGCCCAACGATGGTCCAGGTAGCAACTAAAAGACCCGCGAGCAGTGATGAATGAGTCTGACAGTGATCCAGACAGCTCGACAGTGATTCGAGCATTGATGGGGATGTCAGACGGTGATTTGGACAGATCACTTCAACAGTGATCTGAGCGTTGATGAAGCCTGACAGTGATTTGGGCATGACAGAGATCCAGGCAGTGGTGAAGGGGCCCGACGAAGATTCGAGCAGTGGAGAATAAGTCTGACGGTGATCCGGACAACTCTACTTTGCGGACCCTAAATTGATTTCGGTTGACATCAAAGGGCTGAGGAGCAGAGCGCAGCGGAGAACCTAATAGAGGCAAAGAATCCATTTTTGCAACAAGTTGTGCGCAAGCAAGGAGCAAATTTGGAGAATCCGATTGAGAAGAGGTGACGCCTGGGTTGTGCGCGCCTGGATCGGGAAGGGGGCGCGCGATCGGCTCTTCCTCACGCGACCTCTAACGCTGCAAACTCCCTCTGAAGGTGTGTGCTCCTATCTCTCAAGCGACACCTTTCTCAGACGTTCGTCCCAGGGGGAGTTGTTCAAGGCAGCGTCCTCCTCGCCACTTGATTCAGATCCAGGTCCACCCATTGTCCAGACGCTGCTCCTCAAACGTGCGCACCAACCAGACACAGGGAGCATTTGCACCACTTCTCTTGGTCGTCGTCCCAGCGCTGGTCCAACAGGTGTGCACCAGTTATTCGGCGCGCCCTTGTGAGTTTTCCCAACAACCCTTGTTGCCTGTGCCCGAGCTCTCTCTCTCTGCCTTGGTTTTTTCGAGGGATTTTATCCTGCTAGGGGGGCGGCAGCCCCAGCCCTTGGCCACCGTCACAGTCGTCTGCCCCCTGCGCGACGACCCTCCTTGTGCGACGAACCACCCTTGCGCGTCTCCTCTCCCTCCACGACAGCCCCACCTCCGTCGTCGACCCTGCACTCCCAAGTGGCACCTCCGAACGCAGCTCCCCTCCTTGGGCAACAACCCTCGATGGTGCCCCGCCCCTTCACCCAGCTCGACGACGGTCCTTCATCTCCCGGCCCCTCTATCACCCCTCCCTGCGCAACATCCCCCCCACCCTGCGCATCGGCCCTCCCTACACAACAACACCCACCCTACGCGTCCAACCTTCTCCCCTGCATGAAAACCAAAGCCTCCCTCAGAGAGAGCCCAGACGGAGGGTTTTGAGTTATGTCTCCTTTGATACCATGTTAGAATGGAGGAAAGTGGACTCAATATCTAAGATGTCCCTCTAAGGGGGTTTAGAATTTATTTATAATGAATAATAAAAATGACACAATACCTCAACTTCGATGTGGGACTCACATCCTCTAACATATGTCATGGTTTGTACAGGGCCGGACATTGCGTATGCAATGGGAGTCATCAACAAGTTCATAGCAAATCCGATAAAGGAGCACTAGGAAGTGGTGAAGTGGATACTCCAATATCTCAAAGGTTCGGCAGACATGTCACTCTGTTTCAGAAGAGATGATCCGTTACAAGGGTTCGTGGATTCGGACTTTGGAGGAGATGTTGACTCTCAGAAAAGTGCCACTGGACGGGTGTTCACTTTCGCAGAAACGGCTATGAGTTGGATGTCCAAACTTCAAACCAGTAGCTACGTTGTCTATAACGGAAGTGGAGTACGTTGTCTATAACGGAAGTGGAGTACGTGACAATCACAAAAACTTGGAAGGAGTAGATCGAGCTGAAGTGGCTGTTAGAAGATCTCGGAAAAAGTCAAGGGAACGGAACGTTGTTTTGTGACTGTCGCAGCACGATCTATCTTGCGAAGAATTCAGTGTTTCGCTCCAAGACAAAGCATATTCAGCTAAAGTATCGCTCCATCCGAAGGTTGTTGGAGGACGGAGTGCTGGAGCTACGAAACATTGATGGATGTCGAAATCCGACAGATATGTTGACGAAGGTCATAGTCCGGAAAAATATGGGGCAGTATTGCACCTCAGTGGGGCTTGGATGACCGGAAGCATGGTTGGAGGACCATGGTGCCAATGCGGGGGGGGAGAGAAGGCGGAGTTGCAAAAGTAATCCAAGGACTTTGTGAAGCCTTCAAAACAGTCGCGAAGACGGAGATTGTTAGGCTTGGCTATGAAGAAGTTGTTTTTTGGCTAAGTGTCAGAAATTTTCAGGAGTGATTCCGAAAATAATGATGCGAAGTCGGGTGGAGGCAGTCTGAAATGGACGTAGCAACAGCGACTTACTGAAGTGCGGAAAGGGCTGGAGGATGAGTTTTGGAAGCCTGCTCTGTTCACTAGAAGTTGCAAGTTGAGGCAATGCATTCAACAGGCATTTAACGGCTGCCTTGATCGAGCTTGATCGAGCGAGGATCATCCGCAAAGATCGACTGACGATGGAACTGGAACGGCCAACTAGACTCATCTATAAATAAACAAGTGGGATCACTTGTATGAGTAGTGAACTTTTCTGAAGTTTCCTTATGTGTTATGAGCAGCGTTTTGGTATTTAGGATGCTTGTAACTCGGAAGTTCTCTCTTGCACCTTCTAATTTCCGTTTTGTGTTGAGCGTGTCTCTCGTGTTGTTTTTGTTTCAGAAGGTCTTATTTGGTTCATGGAGACGATTTGGTGTGTGGTTGGGGTGCGTTGACTCTCAGTTCCGAATACATCGTTCCGTGTGTCGTTCCGTTTTGGGAAGTTTCGTATTTTTCTCCACAATTGAAGTTTCAGAGGTTTTCTTCTGAAACGGTGGGAAACAGCACAACAAAAACCTCTAAACTTCATCTATGGTAAAGCGGAGACTTAAGTAGCGTACATTAAAGTGAATAACAGTTGAAATAATTAAAACTGAATCTCACTCCTTGTTGTGGTAAAGTGGATGGTTTTGTTGGAATTGGTGCCCTAGAACCAACGTATCTATACTTTATGATAACTTGTATTCATAAGTTTTGAATATTAATAAACTCTTTATCACATTATGATTGTTCTTCTGCGTAACATAGTATGTGATAATGTTCTAAGAGTGGTTGTCGCACTAAAAGGTCATAGCAATTTCCCGCTATGATGAGAACCCGGAAGTACTACGATGCTATTCTTAAATATATGTTTTATAGTTGGATAATATCATTTGAGGGACACAAATGATATGAGTTATCAGAGGTGGAAACTCATAGAACTTTGAGACACCTTCTCATGGTGTACGCCCTTGGTAATATCCGGTGTAGGATATTATGATAATGAGACCCGTCATTAGGAAATCCACATTTATATATGTCATTGGATGTTCCTATCTGCAGACGTGTATATTGATCCTTAGACTTTAAGATTATTATTGAGTATTATGAGTCGCGTACTTTGATGTATTGACGAAAACCGTGACGAAAACCGTGACGAAAACCGTGACGATATATGTTCACGACGAGGTTGGATACATTGAGTGTGTCACGAATAATATTGCATTAATGAATAATGCGAGAAAAGATTTGTCTCTTTTGTTCTTTAACGGAAGTTGATATCTCAAGCCCTTTGATAGAAATGATATGACCTAAATAAATCTATGATCATGGTGTTTTATAGGCAAATTTGATTTCCGAAAAGTCAAAGAAAGAGACATTGAGCAAATAGGTTGATGGCACCGCCGTGCAACCTTTTTAATTAGAGATACTGTGATAAAGAGATTATATTACACAGTAAGCATTCGTAAGAGGTATTATGTCGTTGCGCCATTAATTTCTTTCTATGGGTGTCTTGACGTATTGAACCTTGGACTTTAAGCCGTTTTGCCCAATGCCACAGGAAAAGAGGCTTCGAGCGTCACACACTAAGTGTATCCAGAATCTCAGTTAAATAATATATTATTATTTATTATTTAACAAGCAAAATAAATATTATTCTCGCACATGGATTAATAATTATTCATGTATGTTTGGTCGCATATATTTCGTCAGCAGTTATTCGGGAGAATATTATGTGAGCGCAATATTTAATAAATATTTATTTGTTATTTAGTAAATATGATATTTATTTATTTATTGACGAATAATGCAATGATATTTATTTATTAAATAAATAGTCATTATTCAAAGCTCGATAAATATTATGGTGGAATTGCGGACCGAGGTTATAGATCCAGTGAGAAATAATATATATTGAATATTATTTGATTAAATAATATTTAATTTAATTCGTAAGTTAAGCGCATGTCGAAAAAATAATAACATTATTATTATTTGAGACATGGGGTTCTGTAAGGGATTAAATAAATATTAAAGGGCACTTGTGCAAATATTAATTTCCAAACCCTAACTGTATTTAAACCCAATTATATTATTTTTCTAAGAGAGTCAATTCATTTGTGTAGTGCAGAACGACAGCTGGAGAGAATCCTCTCAAGCCCTAGAGAGCTTCCTCTCCAAGAACTCTCCCAAGAACAGAGAGCGGTCTTCCTCCACCTCTCATTCTCAAGTCTAGACAGATCAAGGAAAACGCTTTGGAAGCGATTCTCATGACGATCAAAAGCGGACGACGCAAGCGATAGAATCTGTCGTGCTAACACCAGGAGATTCCTACAGCATCGTTTGGAGATTTGTGCAACACGTGTGGATCACTGCTAGAAGGAATCTGCTCTTGATTCCTACAACGCAACGACCGTACAACATATATCTGTTGTCAAATCCATCAACGAAGAAAGAATTCACGTAAGATAATTCTTTAATTGATTAAATTAATTATAAATAATATGTGATGATCTTCTCTCTAGTTCCGACGTTTTATCCATTGCCTGTTTTCTTTGATTCAATTTCATTGATCACGACGTTTATCGTCGTGTAGATCTTGGATTGATCATCGATCATGACAAAAAAACAAAAGTTGGGCACAACTCATTGCACGCTTCCGTTGCGAGTTTGAGGTTTTTGCGGATAAGTGATGACTTGGTTTACACACTAAGGACCCATAGTTATTTACATCACATGGCGCGAAATGACGACAAGGGCCTCCGGTGCAAAAGCGCATTGCACGGCGCATGACAATATTAATTTGTGGTGCACAAAGGACATATAAGCACATTTAAATAATAACAAATAATAAATTAGATGACAGAATTACCAGTAATAATAATAATATAAAAATAAAAAATATTTATAAATTTTAGTGAAAATTTATTTTGAAAAATAATCAGTTTTTAATAATTAACAATCAGTCATTCAAAATAACAAATCATTGCAATTTGATCACAGGAAGGATGACAAGGAGGTGGTTGGGTTGCTGATTATGCTCGGCTGTGGCGCCCAATCGATGCGTCGCATAGAGTCGGGGGAGGAAGGAGGGACATCGCTTGACTTGCAATAGAGTGTTTTAATAAAGTATTTTAATTGGGTTGGGTTAGCCGGTTAAAAAAGGTGCAAAACAAAAAAAAAGATAGCTCAATAGCGCACGCAACACCACACCGTGCCATGGCGCAACATAGTACATGCCACGGCATGCCATCCCAACTGAGCAATTGCACAAACATGACGTGGCATAATGGTCCTTGGCGCAATGGCGCATCATGGTGCGCGCCATTAATAACTATGCAAGGACCAAGCGAATGACGCTTCAATTCTGGTCGGGTGAGTGGTGACTCGTATTATGCTCTATATTTGCCTTAGCACAAGTAGATTTTCAGGAAAGGGGAAGTTTCTAGTGGTTTCTAAGAAATGGGAAGTTTCTGGTGGGATTTGAGAAAACGGGAGGTTTCCATTGGATTTTAGGGAAACAGAGAGTTTCCATAGGATTTTGGGAAAACGGGAAGTTTTCTAAATGAATGTTTTAAGGCAGAAAATAGGTTTTAGTAAATCAATGTTTTTGAATAAAACTGTTTTTGATTTACCATTGTTGATTAGCATTGCATTTGGTAGAATTGCTCATGTGTGGATATTTATCAGAGTTATTGAGAAAATCCTAATGAGTTAATACTCACCCTCCACATATGCACTTCCGTGAACATGTAAACATGATTGGCCATGATGTAGAGAAAAAGAAGGTTTCATATTTTATCAGTGGCCAGTAAAAGATCCACATTGATGATGTGATGAGAGAAGTTAGTTGCTTTTTCATTGATGGTTGGTTTTGTAAATCTTAAATTTTTTGCTTTGTGAATTCAATGGTTTTTAATAAATTAGTTTTATATCATCATGCATCTTTTATTTTATTTTTTTGCATTTGTCTTTGAGGGCATATTGTTCCCTGAGTGGATTATTTTATCCCTCGGTACTAGTAATCAGCTAATGACAATCGGGGAGCGTGCTTGAGGTCGTGTGGCATTCCGATTCGGGTCTCAGGTTTCGAGGTCCAGGGTCGAGGTGTCAAAGACTTGTCTCGGGTAGCTGCCATCGATACCCCAAGTGTTGTGAAAGGCGCACGGCACAATAAGGCGCAAAGGCCGTTTGGGGATGCGGCGCGAGGCGCAACTAAGGCGCAAGCGCACATAATTAAATATATACAATTTTCAACAATATTTTAAATTAAAAAAAAAAACTTAAATTCAATCAAAACAATACAAATTAAAATACATGCTGATAATTTTTAACCAAATCATAATCAAATAATCAATAATTAAGAACCTAAACATTAAAATAATTGTGTTATGTTATATGTCTTCTGCAATGTTAAATGTGTTTCTGCTATTCCCTGCTATGTTAAATGAATTTGAGAACCTTAACATCAAAATCATCGTGTTATGTTATATGTCTTCTGCAATGTTAAATGTGTTTCTGCTATTCCCTGCTATGTTAAATGAATTTGAGAACCTAAACATCAAAATCATCGTGTTATGTTAAATGTGTTTGTTGTTATTCCTTGCTTGTTTTTGGTCGAGAGATGAATCTATTTTTATAGAGTTTGATTTAGTTCTTTTATTAATATATTAAATGTCATGTTATATTTAGGGATGTACAGCTCACTTTTCAGAAAATATCCCTAATTTCCATCAGCCCCTCTAAGCGCGATCTCCATCGCACGCACCCACGATTTCCACCCGCTCCCGCATGATTTTCCCCGATTTCCCCGATTTCCTCATATTCGTGATTTTCATCGCACCCTTGATTTCCGCCAGCACTCCCGATTTCCATCGGGCTCTCGATTTCTGCCGCCCCTCTAAGCACGATCTCCGCTGCCTTATTCCCCCCGATTTTAGGGGCTAGTGGTGCGCCTTTTCCGCGCCTCGCGCCATAGCACCTCTCGGGTAAGCGCGCGAGGCGCGCGCCTTTGGCGCGCCTCGGTGAGGTCGCCTTGCCTCACCGATGGTGAGGCGCATTGGGTGTGCCTCGCTGCGCCTCGCGCCAAGGCGCGCTGAGGCGCGCGCCTTTGACAACAGTGCGATACCCCACTTGAGCCCATGAAAAAATATCTTCATGAAAGGTGGTGTGTCCTACTCTCTTCCTGATTGATATTTTTGTCTTGTTCGAAAACTCAGCTACCTCACAATGACTCATCCCAATATTGTTGGTGTCGTTAGCGAGGTAGGTTAATTTATGAAGCATCCCACGAAGTTATAATGGGACATCGTTCTTCGCATCGTCAAATATAGCAGGACCTTGAGCATGGTCTTCTGTATTCTAATCACCGTCACATAGATGTTAAGGGATTTAGTGATGCTGACTACATAAGTTGTTTATCTAACAAGAAGTCCCCTTTTGGGTATGTAGTCTTTCTTGGTGGCAACTTGATCCCATGGCGTAGAAAGAAACAGATGGTTGTCTCGTGATCTAGTGTAAAGTCTGAATATCGTATCGTGGTTGTTGTCACTACTCTGATTCTTTGGCATAGTCAACCCCCCTATGAGGTTGGTTTTCCACTAATAAATTATGCTCGTCTCTGGTATGATAATGAAGCTGCCGTGAAAATCGAAACCAATCTAGTCTTCCATAAATGCACCACTTTATTCAGTATCACTTTGAGCGAAAGCATCTCACATTCGACTACATTTCGCTGCAAATCAGCTTATCAACATCTTTATCAAAGACATTCTTCGGCATCAAGTAATGTTTCTTTGTACCAAGCTAGGGATGCATGATATCTAAGACCGTGTTTGAGGAAGAGTTTGTACAATATTTTTCTCTATTTTTTCTGGGGGAGTCCTGTATTTCAAGCTAGATATGTCCCGTCTTTGGGGGGGGGGGCATTGGATCCAATTAGGATGGGTCTGGGCCCAGAGGCATGTATTAGAGTCTCACATTGATTTTCTTCTATGATATATCTTATGGATCTATCTATAAACTGCCCCACGTCTGATCAAAGTACAATATTTCATCCTACAGAAACCATTGAAAAACTTTAGCTCCAAGAAATTCCTCTATGAAAAGGAAGGGTGTCATACCCCATCCTAAGCATTTTCTCCCCCATCCCTAACACTTTTTCAACATCAATCAACTCCAAATTAGAATACTGCCTGGTCAAAAATTCAAAGGAAACCTAGCTTAAGCATGTTGGGCCTATAATTGAACACAAGGCTGTTGAAGGATATTGATTGACCCTGGCATTAAAAAGGGCAAAATTATTCTTCACCTAGCAACATCGTACTCTAAATGCCCTTTAAAGGGCAATTCAACCATTATCCTAAAGGAAGTTCCCAAGAAAAAGCTTGACCAACCAACAAGATTGAAGTTAATTGTGCATTCCCAAGAAGTTTGAGAGATCTAGTTGTTTCCAGATACCAGTGTTTATATAAGAATTTTAGTGCCAGCGTCATTTAAACATCAAAGAGAGCTATCAGGAAATATTTTTATGGCAAAAAACATGTTTTCCTTTCTGCTATTAAACCATTGCCCTTATAGAGCCAAATAAACGCTGAAGTGGACTATATAAATCCAGGCATTCTAACAAAGAGACCCAAGAAAAATCTTACTCCCGTGAAAAGAAGACTAATCAGTTTGTAGCCTCAGCTAGCAAAATAAAACAAAAACGTTCCATGGCAGAAACCCAGAAAATTTCGTCAAATGGGGTACTTCAAAGTTCTGTATCAAACAAAAGGCCAACTACTACGTTCTCAGTATTTAGTGAAGTAAACCAACAGAGATCGTGCGGTTAAAATATCACGGATCAATCAGGAGAAGCGTCATGTGGTGACGGTACTTGCACAATCAAAATCAATACGTTTTACATAAGCTACTCACAGAGTATCAAAGTAACGGAACAGCCACCTTAATGGCCTCGGGCAGCTCATCCACGCCTCTGCCAGCGTACCTCTCGTCTAAAAGCAACAGTCTCGTCGGCCCCTTCCACATCCTCCCCTTGAACTCCTCGCCCAGTAACCCGCTCAGATCCATCCCTGGAATCCCATCGTCCACAACCTCTAACGCTGCGACCTTATTCTTACCAGTTCCCTTGTTCCTGATTCCACCCCCGCTTTGCCACTTTTTCTTCTTGTTCTCCTTCCTCGGCCTTGACATCCTCGCGAGGTTCTTGAACTTCGCAAAGCCTCGAGAATTGAACGATTTTGCCAGCTTTTCGCGATACAGGACAGGACTCAACCGCTCACCGTCCTCCTCCGCCTTCCCATATATACGGCGACTCAACGAGACCAGGGTGCTCGAGTCATCATCACCATCTTTTTCCAGCATCTCGGCGATCTATTCCTCCATATCGTCGCCAGGGACTCCAGCTATGTTGCGAATTCGGGGCCAATTTAAAAGGTGGCCGCGGAGGCGGCCCTCCATGGGGAAAGACTCGCCAGAAGGAACTCGAACTGCAGCGATATCAAAGACCCGAGTGAACGCACTCTCGTCAAACATGCAATGGCGTTCTTCTTCTGCTTCCACATCTACAGGTACATCAACTTCATGTCCTGCACCTTCCAGTGGATTTTGTTGTACGTCCTCGTCGAAGGATCCGGACGGCTCAAACCCGCTGTGGAAATCTTCGTACGGGTGTGGCCTGCCTTTGTGGAGAGAGGGTCCATAGGAGAGGTCAAAATTGGGCGCAGAATGTGGGTTTAGGGTCGATGACGGAGATTTAATTGTTGTGGAAGTGGCGGAGGTCGGGAGAACGGGAAGAGCAGGGGTTTTGAGGTGCAGAGAGTTGGAAAACAGGGCCGGGAAGGAGAGGAAATCGGATCTCGAGATGAGCATCGCCGGAGACGGGGACAGCGCACTGTTCAGGTGTGAAGAAGGCGGTGGGGAAAAAAGCCTCTTTATTTTCTTTTTTGGGAAAAAAAATTGATAATTATGTATGTTTTTTTTACTTCAAACCCCGTCATTATGTGTTTTTTTTTAGAATGACAACCGAGAACCAAACTAGGTCTTTAACTCCCACATTTTAGACTGAGATAATTTTTCATTTTATTTAAAAATTTATAATCTTTTTTATTCTTCATTGGTATTTTCCTGTGTTTTTTATTCCAAATTTGCATTAACTCCCTGTTTTGATCTTGAATCGTCGTTTTCCCTTTTTTTCAAAGTTATTCATAATCAATTGTTTAATCTTTTTTTTAACATGATTCAAGTAAAAACATAACAAAATAAACTTGCAGTAATGCATAAAATATGCACGAAATTATACACAATATTCAAATTTTGTAAAAACACAAGATATTTAAAAAATAAACCATATAACATAAAATATAAAATTAGAAGGGAACACAAAATATTTATAATTCACTTTATCACAATGGGGTATTTCAAATATCATTTAGAGTGTAACAAAACATTTCTTACCATAGGGCATTTGTCTGGCTTTTGGCATACAAAACACTTCACAACACACAACATTTGTGTCATGGAACATCAGCGCGAAAAACACATGAGAACATATTTTTTGTCCTTGAAACATTCGTGGGCAGCATGACATGACCCCAACACAAAACATGTCTAGAACATAACATTTTGACACTTCACGAAGTACATGTCAAACGACATAAAATGTTCATAAATACAAAACATTTCACCTTGGCATAAAAACATTGTTTGGGACTCAAACACAAAATATAAGATGCTTATAAACATTTGACATGGGCATATAACTTTTGTCATGTGGTGGTTTATATAGAGTTATTTTTTCATGTGAGTGTGTGTGTGATGCCCTAAATTATTTTTTAAATTAACTTTGTCCATACTCGTAATTTGCCTCCCGTTTTGATTACATTGAATTTATTGGTGTTCATATTTATTGAATTGTGTTTTTTGTGTAGTTTAATTAAACATAACAATAAATTTGGAACAAAAATGATTATTTTTTTGCGAACAAAGACCCTCGACGGAAAAATGAAAGCATAAACAAAATCTCAAATTGAAATCCTTTCCACATAATATTGTTCAAGCTAACATGTTTCACTTAGTGGTGAAGTTTGGTATTTTTTGATCTGAAACCCATGATAACTCATTCCGTCTATAAATAGGTGCCCCCCACAAAATATATCATGGTACCAGGCGACATGGAATTTCCAGAGGAAAAGGTGACGACGGTGGTCCCCCTGAGGTAAGATTATTGAGACATATTTATCAGTCCATTTATGTGCATTAATCATCACATGCATTATATAATATAAAGTTTTTATAAAATATTAAAATAAAAACAATATAATAATTATTATGGTTGGATGGGGGTGGGAGACAGCAGACAGACATTAGATCGTCTGATAAGCCGAACCACGGTGGTCAGCATAGAAGATTTTCAGCCGAAGGTGGAGGCGCGTCGAAGTTAGGCATGAGTGGGTCAGGTGGAGCAAATGGCCAAATGGTTGAGCGGGTCGTGGGGATTGGGTTGACATGATGCGACCCGAAGTGTTGGACGCACACCCCCTAAGGCACATAGGGCTATGCACGTACGATATGGGTGGTGCAACATGGTTTAGAGGTGTCGCGTGGCACCCCCTAGACCGTCAAGTGGCCCTGTATGCCAAAAAATAGAGATTTTTTGTCTGGTGTCCATTTAATACAAATTAGCAATCAATTTTAATCCCTTTTTTACATAGTTTGAGATGGTGAGGTTATTAAAATCATTGGCTATCATTGGCAGTCATTTAAATATTTGGATATTGAATTGGACAGTGGCTTAGCTCGAGAGAATTTGAGGGGTGTTATTGTATTCATTTTATCAAGTTACACAACAATGTCATCCTTTGGATAATTTAGAGCCCTTAAGGCAACATTCTGGCTAAGAGAAGATTCTAGAAGTGGTCTTGGACAATGACAACCCTCAACATTTTCGATGGCATTGATCCATACTAGTGGGACTTATGAACTAGAGTAAGACTACGATTACCTCTTGTAACGTCCTAGTTCCGAAGCCGCCCAGAGCCGCCCCGTACCCGGTTGGTCACATGGTCTCAAGTGCATTTCCCCTAATGCCAGAGGCTGCCGACTAGTAGCGAAGGCCTTGAGTGTGATAGTGGGGAAACTATGCCCCCATTGGCAGAGTAACACAGCGGAAGAGAAACAAATAACAATAGCGAAAGCAATAATAATGACATACAACAGTAAACAACGGAAGACTGAAAGTAACAAACAACTAGAGTACATATATAACGATGCATGATACATATGTCTAGGAAAGTAGCCAAACATGTCGCAATGTTGAAATACAGTACTAAACCAAAGTACGAAAGAAAACAGTAAACTCCTCCTCAACATCGCAAGTCTCGGCTTGGTCCCATGCTCTCCAGCTCCAAAGCAATCAAGTACCTGAAGTAGAAGGGCGCTTGCCCTTATCTATGCTTGCAGCAATAAAATCTGTCTGGGCCCAAGCATGACCCAAATAGGGTGTGAGACTAAATCCCAGTAGGCAACCACCAAGAGATTTGTGCCTAACATTCAGTGAATATATATGGCAGACAATAAGCAAAAGAAGCAGTAAACAAGGAAGTACTCAACAGTAAACATTTCTACAGTTTCAAAGCATTCAAACACCACATATCAAGTAAGCAGATAATCACAAACAAGTAAGCCTCTGGGATGTTTTCATAGCCTAATCCCCTCTGGTCCTACCTAGCAAACACAAGCAACCCTCTGGGAAGTACACACAGTCTAACCCCTCTGGTTGAGTTTTAGCAAAGACTCTCTGAGGAAGCACTCACCATCAATTCCCCCTATAGTCTGATATCGGTAACTAAAAGGCGCTCTGGGGAAGCACTTACGTCTCATTCCCCCTGTGGCCCGCGTCGAGGAACTACATACACTTTGAGGAAGAACTTACGTCAATTCCCCTATGGTCTCTCATCGTAACAGTAAAAATAGACCCTTTGGAGAAGCTCTCACGTCCATTCTCCCTATGGTATACTACACCAGGTTCTCACGACCTTGTGTAAGTCAACCGAGCACAACAATACATGGAATCCAAAGTAAAACTCAATAACTACTTGGCTAAACAAACTACAACATAACAACATGTCAGATAAAACACTTCATCCTAACAATACTAGGCATGGAAAACAAAGCAGCCTAATAGGCAAAACTAGACCAAACAGTCAAAACAAGAAAACATGGGCAAAACCTCCATAACATGGAAAAATAAACCCTATTCACAACATATAACCTCTATCCAATCAACCAAGGCATATCAGGCAAACATTAGGGCTAAAAACATAAACACGCAATACCCCCGTTCAAGGGTATTGGGCACTTTTACACATATAACTCAAAGACTAACTACGGAAAGACACAAACCACATACCTCGGTGTTGTAGGATCGTTATATGTGAACCTCAAGTCTTGAATCACCCTAGAATGCCGAAGATCTACAAAAAAGTCTAAAATGTTCAACCCATGATATCTCACGAGAGAGAATGAATCAGAATAAGGTGTTTAAGAAGAAGAGAGAACTCACTGATGCGATTCCAACGCAACCGACGAAGTTCGATTCGGAGAACGGACGCTTGATCGGGGGCTCGTCGAAGATCCACACCGTACGGACACTCTTGGATAAACTAGGTCAAAAAGAGATGTGTTCTGTCCGTCAGACGCGATCCTAGCATGTTTAATGAAAAAAAGAAAGTACATGGCGTGTACTCACCTTATTCGGCCCCCGTATATGGCGGTCTCCAGGTCACCACACACGGTTGTGTGCTTGGCCGTTACATGACCAACACATGGCTACGTGCGACAAAAGAGTACACGATGTGTACTTCAAAAAATTCCAGAAACTCCTCTTTTCCTCAAAAACACCAGAAAGGGAAAAACATACCTGAAAAGAAGATCTGAGTTCATACAAACTTCCCCCCCTTAAAGAAATTTTCCCCGAATTTCCCTAGTGAGGTGGCGTAGAAGAAGAAACCTCAAATAGCTCCAGCCACTACAATCGTACATCAGCCTCCCTCTCCCAAGTCTCGTCCTGTACTCACCTGTGCTGTCATAACACTCATACCAGAGGAACGGACCGACCATGGAGAACCTTCACACTTCGATCAACAATCCGGATAGGATGCTCCTTGAATGAGGTGTCCACCTCTAACTCAACCTCCTTGGGTTGAAAAACATGAGACGGGTCTGAGAAGTAATTTCGAAACTGAGAAACATGGAAGGCGTCATGTATAGTCTGATACCTCTGAAGTAACTGCAACCGATAGGCAGTTGACCCAACTCTATTCAAAACCTCAAACGACCTAATGTACCTCAGCAAAATCTTACCCCGCCTCCTAATCCTCTTGTGTCTCAACCTCGGTGTGACACGCAGGAAAACCTAATCTCCGACCTTGAACTCCAAAGGTCATATTCGTCGATCAGCATAAGACTTCTGCCGAGACTGTGCAGTAGCCATCCTCTTTCTAATCAACTCTATCTGTTCTGTGATCTCCTGGACAAGATGAGGTCCTAGCATAGCTGCCTCTCCTACCTCTAGCCAACATAAGGGTGATCGACATGGCCTACCGTACAAAGCCTCATAAGGTGACATCTGAATAGTTGCTTGAAAACTATTATTGTATGCAAACTCCACAAGAGGTATGTGCTTCTCCTAAGAACCTCTAAAATCCAGGATGCATGCTCGAAGCATGTCCTCAAGCACCTGAATTGTACGCTCAGACTGAGAATCTATCTGGGGATGGTAAGCTGTACTCAAAAGTACTTGTGTACCCAAAACCTTCTGTAAACCCTGCCAGACCCAAGAAGTAAAACGTGCGTTCCTATATGATATAATGGATTGTAGAACCCCATGTAAACATACAATCTCTCGGATGTACAGTCTTCCCATCTCATCAATACTGAAAGTATCCTTGATTGGCAAGAAGTGAGAAACCTTCATGAGTATGTCAATGACAACCCAAACTGCATCATTTCCTCGAGATGACCTCGACAAACCTATCACGAAATCCATCACGACATCATTCCACTTCCACTCGGGAATGAGTAATTGTTGCAAAAGCCCTGCTGGTCGCTGATGCTCTGCCTTCACCTGCTGACAGGTGGAACACCTCATGACAAAACTAACAACATCTCTCTTCATACCTGACCACCAATACTGACGGTGTAGATCACGATACATCTTGGTGACACTAGGATCAACTGCCCAAACTGAGGAATGAAATTCCCGCATCAGCTCCTCACATATGTCTGCTAACACCCATACGTGCCCATAGAAATGCATGATCTCATCCTCGCCTATGGTCCATCCAGGAATAGGGTCCTCTCCTGACACGCTTTCCCGTAGGACTAGGCATTCTGAATCTGATAGTTGTCTCATTCGTACTCGATCAAGAAGAGTAGAGGTAACAACTACAGAAGAAAGGAACGTTTTCCCCTGTCTTCCGTGCACCTCTAAATGTATTTCAGATAACATAGCCATAAGCTACCACTCACTGCTGGCCTCCTTAACTGCTTGTACCTGAGTCCTCCTGCTCAATGCATCATCCACTACGTTGCCTTTTCCAGACGTATAGGCAAGCTCAAAGTCAAAGGACTGAAGGTACTCAACCCACCTCTACTGTCTCAAATTCAGGTCATGCTGAGTGAAGATATACTTGAGACTTTTTGGTCAGTGAAAACCACAAAATGTTCTCCCAGAAGATAATATCTCTAATAACGTAAAGCATGAACAACTACAGCCAACTCGAGATCGTGCGTCGAGTAATTCCTCTCATGTGGCCTCAACTGCCGAGACCCGTACACAACAACTCTTTTCCCCTGCATAAGCACATCTCCCAAACCAATACCTGAAGCATCACAGTAAACAGTATAGCTCTTACCCAGCTCTGGCAATACTAGTATCAGTGCTGAAGTAAACCTCCCTTTCAACTCCTGAAAGGCTGACTCACAAGAATCTGACCATAAGAACCTTGCACCCTTCTTAGTCAGGCCCGTCAATGGCGCTGCTAAGCATGAAAAGTCCTATATAAAACGTTTGTAGTATCCATCCAACCCTAGAAAAGTCTGTACCTCAAAGACGTTCTTCGGATGCTCCCAGGAAACTACTGCTCTCACTTTCTCTGGGTCTACTGATACTCTTGTCTCCAAGATAACATGACCCAAGAAGTGAATTTGGTTCATCCAAAAGTGGAATTTTGAGAGCTTTGCATATAACTGATGCTCTCCCAATGTACTCAAAACGACCTCAAGATGGGTAGCATGGTTGAGTCGAGTATGAGAGTACACCAAGATATCATCCACAAAGTCTACTACAAAAGAATCCAAGTATGGATGGAACACTCATTTCATCAGTTCCATGAAAACTACAGGCGTGTTTGTGAGACCGAACGACATAACCACATACTCGTATAGACCATACCTGATTCGAAAGGCTGTAAGGGGTATATCAGATGGTCTAACACGCAACTGATGGTAAACAGATCTCAAGTCAATCTTCGAGAACACCCGGGCTCCTCGTAGTTGATCAAAGAGATCATAAATCCTCGACAAGGGATATTGGTTCTTGACCATCAACTGTTTCAACTTTTGATAATCCACACAAAGTATGAGGGTATCGTCCGCCTTCTTCGAAAACATGACAGACAAACCCCAAGGAGAAGTACTGGGTCGAATAAAACCCCTTACCTGGAACTCCTCCAACTACTTCTAGAGCTTCTACAACTCTGATGTAGCCATCCTATAAGGAGGAATGAACACTGGTGCCGCTCCTGGCACAAGATCAATAGAAAAGTCCACCTCTCGCTTCGGAGGCAAACCTGAAAAGTCATCTGGAAAGAAGTCCCTGAAATGATCCATCACTAGGGGAAAGTCCATCTGTAAAGCCCCATGGTAATCCAGATATAGACTAACAATCTGGGCTGTAACTCCTCCCAACCCATGATGCTTGGGTCCCACTCTGCTCGCTCGAACATCCCATTCGTCCTTATGAAGAAACGATCTGCCCTCCGATGATGTGAAACTCACCCTACGACGATAGCAATCAACAACAACCAAGAAGGAAACCGACCAGTCCATACTGAGAATGAAATCATAGCCTGTCATATCTAGGAGATATAGGTCCCATGAGAAGTGACACCCATCAAACTCTAGAGGGAACTCCTTGCACTAATGTACACTAGCTGTTATAGTCCCCAACGCAGTGTCTAACATCATGATATCAGGAGAAGAAAAGATACAGATCCCAAGGATCTCCACAACAGCAACATATATAAAGTTATGGGAAGCCCTTGTATCGAAAAGAGCAGAAGCTAAAACTGAGGCAACTAGGATCATACCTCGAACTGTAGAGGGTCTGGGATCTTGCTCCTTCTGGGTCTACTCCACTGCAAAAGTCTGGCCTGTACCGCGGCCCTGTGACCCTGCCTGACCACTCTGAGTTAATCCACCCTATTGTCGCTTAATGCCTGGTGACTGGATACCATGACCACAACCTCCACCTCAGCCTGAACGGATGGAAGAACTCCAGTTCCCTGACTAAGGAGTAATTGGTGGTGCTGCTCCTGAATATGGAGTCATAGAAGAACCCCTGTCACTAACTACTGGTGAGAAGATCTGACAGAAGCGCTAAAGGTGACCCTGTAGGACCTCGGGACACCCTGAGAGGGGAGGGGTGAATCAGGGTGTCAACTTTTTCTTCTTAAAGTTGTGGATCTTGTTCCCACATTGGTAGGAACTACTTGAACCTGTATGATGGACATGATCGGCAATGAAACATTCACATGCACAAAGATAACACAACAATTTTACTTGGTTCACCACAAAGGGCTACGTCCAAGGAGCATACGCCGACAAGTTTCCGGTCATACCAAATTCCACTATTCTTCACTAGTTGTGGATTATAGAGGTTTGGGCACAGTCACTCTGTCCCAGGCTCACTGCCTTTACAAAGGATCAGGGATAGCTCACTGCTTCCCTCAGGTCACTCCCGTTGACTCCCCCTGGCTCACTGCCGTTGGCGAAGTCACACTCAGTTTATAGACGTGAAGGTCTCTTCAATAGATAGACATGAAGTTCTTTGTCTCCTGTTCAGCATGAGACTTTGCTTGCATCAGGGTTCAAAGTTGATGCTCTTTTTAGTTCAATCCTTCTTCTTTAGTGCAATGACTGAATGCACTAGATCCCCTTGTCTTCGTTTGCCTGAATCACAATCACTTCTGTGATTGCTCAATAAATGATGCTATGTTGAAGTCCAAATTTCATACACTGATGAATACCCCTTTTGCCTCTGTCCACTGGGCGAACAACCTTTGGAAAGGGCCTTCACAAAGTACCCTACTACGCAAGGCTCCCAATTTTGCAAAGCTCAAAAAAGGCTTCGCGGAGTCCCTGCCTTTTCACGAAGCTCAATCGTGAAGCACTCTCACGATGCTCCAGCCTTCGCAATGCTTGGCTATCACGGAGCTCCTGCCTCTTCGCGAAGCTCACTGATCCAACGCGGGGCGCACGACTTTCACGGAGCTAGAATAGCTGCCGCGAAGCTCCTCTTTCGAGAAGCACACTGCCTTTGCGAGTGACCTTTGCGAACCGAGAGCAAAGGATTTTCTCTGAAATTCTCTCTACTTCTCTTGGAGGGGTCGGCCTCTATTTATAGGCGATTCCACCAACCCTCGACCCTTCCGCGCGAGGTCAGCGCCACGTCAGCTCAAATCGCGAAGCTCCGAAGTTCCCGCTGAAATTCTCTCAAAATCGCGAAGCACTACGACAATTTTCCATTCGCGGAGCTCGTCATAATCGCGGAGCGTTCCTTCATTTCCTTCGCGCCTTCACCGTGAAGTTCCCTCGCAAAGCTCTTCGTCGCCGCAATGCTCTTCATCCTCTGCCGTTCGCGAAGCTTTGACGTAATCGCGAAGACTCACCGCCTCCATTCTTCTGGTCTTCGCGATTTCCAAACCATGCATCCTCTCTTCGCAAAATTCATGCCTTTGCCATATTTAATTATTATATTCAGGGAAATACACTTTTCGAGATGCTCAACAACTTCCAAATTTTGGACCCCAAAAATTTGGCAAACACTGGGAAACGACGCCACCTTCTGCTGGTTCACATTCTGAACTTCCGCTGAAGTTATTCCTTTCTCCCCCATTGACAAAAATCCCAAAGACTGATAAAGTGTTCAATGTTCTGCTCAAACCATACTCCCCATGGATAGTATCTCCCCCACAAACCTACATCACATCCATAAACAGATAAAGATAGTTATCATAATTGGGGAGAGGGGTATCTCGTATCCTCCTTATGCACTAGGAGGTGGCTGAACACCAAGGTTCAACCGATGCTTTTCAAACACAGCTGCTGACAATGGCTTCGTCAGGATGTCAGCCACTTGCTCATTAGTTCCTTCATAATCGATTCCTTTGTCGACATTCTTGAGTCATACATGGATCCTTAATGACAGCCTTTGAACTCAACATGCCACCATGGAATCACCTTTGTCAACAATGTTTGTATGTCGTTTGTTTGCTTTGTCAACAAGAACAATCACCTCAAAAACACTTCTTCTCGATGATCTGAATCCTTCAGCAACTCTTCTGCTGTCACCACAAACTCCACTATCATGATATGTATTCTTTGAAAGAAAAAATTTAGAATCATCATCTTCTGATACAATGTGATGTGCATGGCCATCGCATACGTCCAATGTTCATGGCCGTCACAAAATGCCAATCCCTTGCACATTGTCTTCTTCTTCAACCATCTTCCTCTAATTCATGCAAAACATACGATTCTATTCTTCAAGAAGTCTCTTGCATGGTTCTCATGCAATCATGAGTAACTGCATGGTCTTCATCAAATCCCATGGTTCTTTAATCATCCTCAGATGGATTACACCTCACATTCTTCATTGTTGTAAACAATGTGTCACCTTTGACACATGTTCTTTGAACTTATGATCAGTACAACAATCGTCTGAATTACCATTCCTCCATTTCATTGGAGTACTTCTTGATCTCCTTCATTTTGATCTTCATTGAAAACTATTGACAACAAATACAACCTTATACACAAAGTGGTTCCAACAATCTCCCCCTTTGTATTTTGTTGTCAATACCTTATACATTTTCTGAAATGAATTTGTCAATGTCAAAATGAGAATCTTTTCTTCAATCAACTTTTCTCTCCAAACTTTCATTTTACTTTCTCTCCCCCTTATTGATAAGAAATACAAAGCGCAATGTAGGGAGGGTATCAATCCATACTCAAGCAATGTTTCATTAATCATTTCACTCTAAGTCTACTTGAGCAATGCTCGATGTAGAAAACAAGAGGATTTGATTAAGTCAACAAGGCTATCCATTATTCACAGATCATGATACCAACATGAGATGAGAACTCATGTATTTTGTCTTCAAGGGTTTACCACTTTTATTTCAGGCATAAGAAATAAAATTTGATAGGGAATGATCAACCTGAAATTCCTGCACTTACATCAGCAAACTGATCAAAAACATTCAAGTGCTATCTGCAGGATAAGTGACCTTGGGGCACATCCATTCTTCTTATGTCACTGATCAATTCAGTTACTCCCCCTTTGTAGAATGATTTCTATTCTAAGTAACCGAGGATGAGAGATTGAGAAATGACATACCTTCATCAATGACATGTTCTTCATGAAATTTACAGAGTAATTGCATTTGATACCAGCTGGAGTTGATATTGATTGTAACAGTGATTTTGGAAGCTTCTTCATTTTTCTCCTCCCCCTCAAGGGAAACACTCCTCATCATCTTCATCAAGAGAGATCCTCCATCATATTTTTTTTGAATATCATTTGAAGAATCTTCCAAGGATGGAAATTTCTTCAGCTTAGCTATCAAGAGTTGACAACATTCACTACTTCTCAGATTCTCCCCCTGAGAGCATGCTTCACCTTCAATTCCCTGCATTATTAGCACAAATACAATACACAAATGATTAAGGGAATAAGGTGGTTTCTCCTTGCTTCATCAATATGAGCTGCAGGGTTGAGGTGTTTTTCTCAACCAAGTTCCTCTGTTCACTCCAGTCTTCATGCCTGAACATTTCAACATATGTTCTGATATGTGATGATGTGGCATGGCTCTTTTCACATTCTCTTCTGCTTTGTGTGGAGAACTGTTCTGCTTAACAACCATCATGAATGATACATTCTTACTCCTATTAATGAATGCTTCTTGTTCTGGTATTAAGGTTAGACAACCTTTTGTAATGTGACCAGATTTCTTGCATCTCTCACACAAAACTTCTTTGACATATGTGTTTCTCTTTGTTTGCAATCTCTCATGCACTGTGTCTTTATCATGTGAAAGTTTTCCTTTTCCTTTGTCACCATCCTTGGCCTTTTCATCTTCAAGTTTCCTCATTCTTTTCAAATCTTCTGGCCAGATGACCAATATGTCATTTGGAACTTTTGTGGCAGGTTTGGATCTTCCACATGGGTTCATCTGAGTATCATCCCACTTTTTGTTTCTTTTGGATGAATGACCCTTTAATTTCACGGATCTAAAATCCCAGGTCTTCTCAGATTCCCTACTTGAGATCTTCTTGGGGATATGTGTGTTCACAATATTCTTCTGATTTCTTCCCAAGGAATAATCTTCCTTCTTAGCTGGCTTGTGTGGTCTTCTGTTCTTATCAGCTCTGGATCTCTGTTGACATAGGCATGCACCATTCTTATGACCACTGCTGTTGCATACATCACAGATGTTATCAAGAATTCTAAATCTGTTTGCGGTGAACAAATGCTTCTGGATCTGCGGATGTTACTTCTTCTTCTCTGGATTCCTTCCCTTTGATATAGGCTTTCCCTGTGCTTTTCCATGTAAGGGATTATAAAAACAATCCAGTGCACAGTGCCCAAATCTGTTGCAGCACCAACATTTACCCACAAACCTTGCCTTCTTTTTATCTTCTGTATGAGGTTGTTGGGCCTTCTTCTTAATCTTTTGTGCTCTATTTGAGGAACCAACTTCCTCCTTTTGCTTCTCATCCACCCTAGCCATGGTGGTAGGTTTATTCCACTCACCTTTCCTCATCCATACTTTCTTATAAATTTTCTTCCAACCTGCACTGATTGTAGGAACGTATTTAAAAACATGAGTACAAGATGGTTTGGATGGTACCTTCACTTTCTCAATTGATTGTGATAGATCAATGAGTGAAGTCATGATCTTCTTATCACATGTTGGAGGTCTTTTGACAATAGAATCCTCGAGTGAGCATTGAGTACCAGCAGCAACTGATTCTTGAGGTGGACACTCAAGAGTTGTCATAATCTTCTTGTCACATGTTGGAGGTACTTCAACTTTAGTAGCCTCCAATGAACATTGAGTACAAGCATCACTTATTTAATTCTTTTGTGAAGTCTCAATATGTTTATTCTCAATCATGGTCAACTGGGATTCCAATTTTTGACCCTCAATATTGAGGATGATCTTCTGATCTTCAATCATGATCATCTTCTCTTCACAAGTCTTCTTCAATCTTTCAACCTCATCTTCATGCATCTTAACTTTTTTTTGTAACAAAGAGTCAAGTTACCTAAATTTAATGGATGTTTCTTCCAAACAAAAACTCTTGAATTCATTTCTCTTCTTCAGCTCAGCTTCAAGTGCATGGATCTTTTCTTTTAGAGTCTTATTGACTGCCTCGTTTTCTTTAAAGACTTTAACCTGTTTGGTGAGATTCATACTTTCCAGAACTTTTCTTTCCAACCCCTTTTCCATATTGTCAACTTCTCTTTCTAGTCGAGTGATCTCAACCTGCATTGATTGGAATAGGCTACAAATAATAGCAACCCTTTCTTTAGGAATATAATGCAGATATGTTTTGAGTTTTTTCTGAAAGCTTGAATTAAGGGTGTCATCCTTTCTTCTGGAAGAATCCTGAGCCACCTGCTTGATACTTTCCAAGCCCGATGTTTCTTCATTATTGGAATGGCATGGAGAACAAGACATTGAATCTTATTTGGATATGTGGGACTTCTTTAGCTGCTTCTTCTCTTTCTTTTTCCTATTTGTCTTAGTCTTGCTAGATGTAGAATTCTGCTCAGAAATGACTGAATCTTCATCAAGACTGCTCTTCATTGTTGACTTTAGGAAAGAAAATCAAATCCTCTTTTGAATAGAATTACTGTAGAATATCCAACATACGTCAACCTTTCCCTCTGATACCACTTGTAGGACCCCAGGACACCCTGGGAGGGGAGGGGTGAATCAGGGTGTCAACATTTTCTTCTTAAAGTTTTGGATCTTGTTCCCACGTTGGTAGGAACTACTTGAACCTGTATGATGGAAATGATCAGCAATGAAACATTCACATGCACATAGATAACACAACAATTTTACTTGGTTCACCACAAAGGGCTACGTCCAAGGAGCATACACCGACAAGTTACCGGTCGTACCAAATTCCACTATTCTTCACTAGCTGTAGATTATAGAGGTTCGGGAACAGTCACTCTGTCCCAGGCTCACTGCCTTTACAAAGGTTCAGGGATAGGTCACTGCTTCCCTCAGGTCACTCCCGTTGACTCCCCCTGGCTCACTGCCGTTGGCGAAGTCACACTCAGTTTATAGACGTGAAGGTCTCTTTAATAGATAGACATGAAGTTCTTTGTCTCCTGTTCAACATGAGACTTTGCTTGCATCAGGGTTCAGAGTTGATGCTCTTTTTAGTTCAATCCTTCTTCTTTAGTGCAATGACTGAATGCACTAGATCCCCTTGTCTTCGTTTGCCTGAATCACAATCACTTCTGTGATTTCTCAATAAATGATGCTATGTTGAAGTCCAAATTTCATCCACTAATGAATACCCCTTTTGCCTCTGTCCACTGGGTGAACAACCTTTGGAAAGGGCCTTCACAAAGTACCCTACTACGCAAGGCTCCCAATTTTGCAAAGCTCAAACAAGGCTTCGCGGAGTCCCTGCCTTTTCACGAAGCTCAATCGCGAAGCACTCTCGCGATGCTCCAGCCTTCTCAATGCTTGGCTATCATGGAGATCCTGCCTCTTCGCGAAGCTCACTGAGCCAACGCGGGGCGCACGACTTTCGCGGAGCTAGAATAGCTGTCGCGAAGCTCCTCTTTCGCGAAGCACACTGCCTTCGCGAGTGACCTTTGCGAACCGAGAGAAAAGTATTTTCTCTGAAATTCTCTCTACTTCTCTTGGAGGGGTCGGCCTCTATTTATAGGCGATTCCACCGACCCTCGACCCTTCTGCGCGAAGTCAGCGCCACGTCATCTCAAATCGCAAAGCTCCGAAGTTCCCGATGAAATTCTCTCAAAATCGCGAAGCACTACGACAATTTTCCATTCGCGGAGCTTGTCGTAATCGCGGAGCATTCCGTCATTTCCTTCACGCCTTCGCCACGAAGTTCCCTCGCAAATCTCTTCGTCTCCGCGATGCTCTTCATCCTCTACCGTTCGCAAAGCTTTGACGTAATCGCGGAGACTCACCACCTCCATTCTTCTGGTCTTCACGATTTCCAAACCATGCATCATCTCTTCGCAAAATTCATGCCTTTGCCATATTTAATTATTATCTTCAGGGAAATACACTTTTCGCGATGCTCAACAACTTCCAAATTTTGGACCCCAAAAATTTGGCAAACACTGGGAAACGACGCCACCTTCTTCTGGTTCACATTCTGAACTTCCGCTGAAGTTATTCCTTTCTCCCCCATTGACAACAATCCCAAAGACCGATAAAGTGTTCAATGTTCTGCTCAAACCATACTCCCCATGGATAGTATCTCCCCCACAAACCTGCATCACATCCATAAACAGATAAAGACAGTTATCATAATCGGGGAGAGGGGTATCTCGGATCCTCCTTATGCACTAGGAGGTGGCTGAACACCAAGTTTCAACTGATGCTTTTCAAACACAGCTGCTGACAATGGCTTCGTCAGGATGTCAGCCACTTGCTCATTAGTTCCTTCATAATCGATTCCTTTTTCGACATTCTTGAGTCAGACATGGATCCTTAATGACAGCCTTTGAACTCAACATGCCACCATGGAATCACCTTTGTCAATAATGTTTGTATGTCATTTGTTTGCTTTGTCAACAAGAACAATCACCTCAAAAACACTTCTTCTCAGTGATCTGAATCCTTCAGCAACTCTTCTACTGTCACCACAAACTCCACTATCATGATATGTATTCTTTGAAAGAACAGATTTAGAATCATCATCTTCTGATACAATGTGATGTGCATGGCCATCGCATACGTCCAATGTTCATGGCCGTCACAAAATGCCAATCCCTTGCACATTGTCTTCTTCTTCAACCATCTTCCTCTACTTCATGCAAAAAATACGATTCTATTCTTCAAGAAGTATCTTGCATGGTTCTCATGCAATCATGAGTAACTGCATGGTCTTCATCAAATCCCATGGTTCTTTAATCATCCTCAGATGGATTACACCTCACATTCTTCATTGTTGTAAACAATGTGTCACCTTTGACACATGTTCTTTGAACTTATGATCAGTACAACAATCGTCTGAATTACCATTCCTCCATTTCATTGGAGTACTTCTTGATCTCCTTCATTTTGATCTTCATTGAAAACTATTGACAACAAATACAACCTTATACACAAAGTGGTTCCAACAGACCCATCTCGCCGCAAGATCGACACTCCACTGGGTCTCTCGGGCAATGTGGCCCCGTATGCCCACTCTTCCCGCACTGGTAGCACACCACCTGGCTACCAGAATAAGTGTATCGCCTCCTTGGATCACCACATGAAGACCCCCTATGGTGCTTCTTACTGTCAGTAGGAGGGATACTAACTCCAAATGTCAAATCGCCCTGGATCACAACTCCAGAATCCCTCAAATTGCGCTCTGTGATCAGTGCCTGGTTGACGATAGAAGTGATGGAAGTCAACCTGAAGATATTCACCTGAGATCGAATGTCATGCCTAAGACCATCCTAAAACTTCCTTGCTAGGAATAACTCATCACCTCCCAGAATTGGCGTGAAGTGCTGCAGCTCAGTGAAGTGAGAAGAATACTCCATAATGGAAAGAGTACACTGCTCCAGACTCATGAAATCTCAGGATCGATCGACCCTCAAGGTTTCTGGATAGAAGTAATCATAGAAGGCACGCTGAAACTCACCCCATGCCATAACCTGCTGGCATCCCGCCTGTGAGATCACATCCCACCATCTCTTGGCAGAGTCTCGAAGCATGTACGTAGCGATCTTGAACCTCTTCTCTGGAGGTATCTTCAGATGCTCAAAGATAAAAAGAATGACTTCTAACCACGACTCTACAGCCTGAGGTCCTCCTTCCCTAGTGAAAGTGGGAGGATGCTGCTACTGGAAAACCCACGTCAACTCTTCCATAAAAGGGGCAGGATGCGGTATTCCTCAGAAGGTCTGCATGAACCTCATGAAGCCCTCTTGAAACTGTACATCAGCACCTGTGTCCAGAATGATGGCTGGTTCCAAGACTAACACTACTGGAGAATCTTCTAGTAGTCCCTAACCAGCCATGTCCGATGTCTAATCATTACCTTGCAACTGGCATACAACCAGAGGATGTCTTGGTGGCATGACTCTGTAAGGTCAAGCACACACCTTAGATCAAGATTAACAGGGACTGGAACTTAGAAGTATAATAAGGGAACATGAGAAATAAAACATTCAAGTTTTTCAAAACATGGACACACGATGTGTATAATGCCTACACGGCGTGTTCCCTTAAGCCTTTCGCATGGGCGTGTACTCCTACCACAACTGGTCGTGTAACACCCTAAACACACGGCATGTACTTGAATTATCTTCCCCTTCCCAAGTTCTTCTACACAGCTAAGCCACACGGTTCTCCTAGAATGAGACTACACGACGTGTTAGTTCCAGACACGACCTGTACTAGATGAAATTCACCAACCCGTGTTGTTAGTGACACAGCCAGTTACATGGCTCACTCTATATGGCGTGTTTGTGCCAGGCACGACGTGTACTGGAAAGGTTTCACCGACCCATGTTGTTCTCTACACGGCCAGATACCTAGTATACACTAAACGGCGTGTTCAAACATGACATGACATGTATAACTTAAGATTTCATCCATCCGTGTCGTTAGTCACACGGGTGGACACAAGGTCTACACAACACGACATGTATAACTGGTACACGGCGTGTTCCCCCAAAGATTTCTCAACCCCGTGTCTATGCCCACACAGTCAGTGACGTGGTTAGAGACTACACAACATGTACATACAGTTCACAATGTGTACTCAAGAAAAACAGTTCCTTCCCAAACAGAAGGACACATGGTGTGTATTCATCATTACATGCCGTGTATTCTGGATTCTTTCAGACAGTAAGCCTCAAAAACTACTCCAGAACCCAGAAAAACACTGAAACGAACATTAAAGTGCCAAATTCTGATCCTTGAGGGCCCATACTCCCCGCGAATCAAAGTTTGGCATCCCATACATGTCATAAACAAGGATAACAGTGTAATGATCCACCAAATTCCGGTCCATGAGGGACCATAACACCTTAAGAACCAAATTTTGGCATTCATTAAAACAAAATCTTACACAATTCAATACCCTATCAAAAGCAGGTATTCTATCAAGGCATCTATCACAACAACATGAATATCTAGCACAACATCTATCACAACAACATGCAATTACTAATTCACCCTAAATGGCATGGCAGGAATGCATGACATGTGATTTTTAATAAGTGCCTATATGATGCATGAGATGAAATACCCTCATCTCACCAGGTTGAAACATAAATAGAACCTCAATAATATCAACAATAACAACACAATACATGTGAATCACCCAACGGTGAAAATCAGATCAACTGTAAAATTGCAAAACCAGAAAAATTGTAATAAACGAGGTAAATTGGCTTTTCCCTATACACAGGTTAGCTAATCTCAGGCACAACTTATTACAAAGCACCTATTTCTTCCTATCCCTGGCTATAGGATCCAAATAGTAATTCAAGAAGAAAGAATTCTCCAGATACCACTTTGTAACGTCCCAGTTCCGGAAGCCACCTAGAGGTGCCCCATACCTGGTTGGTCACATGGCCTCAAGCACATTTACCCTAATGCCAGAGGCTACTGACAAGAAGTGAGGGCCTTGGGTGTGATAGTGGAGAAACTATGCCCTCATTGGCAGAGTAACACAATAGAAGATAAATAGATAACAATAGCGAAAGTAGTAATAATGACATACAATAGAAAACAACGGAAGACTGAAAGTAATAAGCAGCTGGAGTACATATATAATGATGCATGATACATATGTCTAGGAAAACAACCAAACATGTCACAATGATGAAATACAATACTAAACCAAAGTATGAAATAAAATAGTAAACAACTCCTCAGCATCGCAAACCTTAGCTTGATCCCATGCTCTCCAGCTCCAAAGCAGTTAAGTACCTGAAGTAGAAGGGTGCTTACCTTTATCTATGCCTGCAACAATATAATCTGTTTGGGCCCAAAAGCATGACCTAAATAGGGTGTGAGACTAAATCCTAGTAGGCAACCACCAAGAGATATGTGCCTAACAGTCAGTGAATATATATGGAAGACAATAAGAAAATGAAGTAGTAAACAAGTAAGTACTCAACAGTAAACATTCCTATAGTTTCAAAGCATTCAAACACCACATATCAAGTAAGTAGATAATCAAAAACAGGTAACCCTTTGGGATTTTCTCATAGCTTAATCCCCTCTGGTCCTACCTAGAAAACATAAACAACCCTCTGGGAAGTACACACAGTCTAACCCCCCTGGTTCAGCTTTAGCACATACTATCTAAGGAAGCACTCACCGTCAATTACCCCTATAGTCTTGTATCCATAACTAAAAGGCACTCTAGGGAAGCACTTACGTCTCATTCCCCCTATGGCCCACGTTGAGGAACTACAAACACTCTGAGGAAGCACTTACATCAATTCCACCTATGGTCTCACATCGTAATAGTAAAAACAGACCCTTTGGAGAAGCCCTCACATCCATTATCCCTATGATCTACTACACCAGGTTCTCATGGCCCTATGTAAGTCAAACAAACACAACAATACATGGAAGCTAAATTAAACCTCAAGAACTACTTGCATAAAAAAACTACATCATAACAACATGTCAGATAAAACACTCCATCCTAACAATACTAGGCATGGAAAACAAAGCAACAACCTAATAGGCAAAACTAGACCAAATGGTCAAAACAATCAAACATGGGAAAAACCTCCATATTATGGAAAAATAAACCCTATTCACAACATATAAACTCTATCCAATCAATCAAGGCATAACAGGAAAACATTAGGGCTAAAAACATAAACACACAATACCCCATTCAAGGGTATTGGTCACTTTTTCACATATAACTCAAAGAATAACTATGGAAAGGCACAAACCACCTACCTCGGTGTTGTAGGATCGTTACATGTGAACCTCAAGCCTTGAATCTCCCTAGAACATCAAATATCTACAAAAACGTCTAAAACGTTCAACCCACAATATCTCACGAGAGATAAGTAATCAGAATAAGGCATTCAAGAAGAAGAGAAAACTCACCGATGCAATTCCAACGCAACCGACGGAGTTTGATTCGGAGAAAGGATGCTCGATCAGGGGCTCAACAAAGATCCACGCCGTACGAACGCTCTTGGACAAACTAAGTTGAAAAGAGATGTGTTCTATCTATCAAACACGATCCTGATACGTTTAATGAAAAAAAATAAAGTACATGGTGTGTACTTTTGAAGTACACGGTGAGTACTCACCTTATTTGGCCCCCGCATAAGGCGGTCTCTAGGTCACCACACACGGCTGTGTACTTGGCTGTTACATGGTCAGCACACGACTACGTGTGGAAAAGAGTACACGATGTGTACATATAAGTACACGGCATGTACTTCAAAAATTTCTAGAAACTTCTCTTTTCCTCAAAAACACCAGAAAGGGGAAAACATACCTGAAAAGAAGATCCGGGTTCTTAAACCTCTTGGTATGGATGGTCCATTTAGAAGTAATATTTCAATGATGTTTTTGGAAATGATGACAAGAATTAATGTTCAATGAATTTGATGACCTGAGAGATGTTCATGTACATCTTATGAGCATGATATTATGATACAATATGATAATGCAATAAGCAATTATCATATTTCATTTATTCTCTAATACAAGTGGGTATTGTTCACAAAGTGTGGGTTTATGATAGGTGGGGGCTATCCAACACCTCCACATGGATGCGACCGGATAACCAACTTACAAAAAACATTGGGTCGATGTGTTATTTTATCGACCAACTTGTTTGATCATAGGAGATGACCTAGTGAGTTTATATCCCATGATGATGATGTCGATGTCTGGCTGTCATACTGACTAGCTTAATGAATCCAAGAGGAAATTCTTATGGATTTTCTTCCTAGATATTATAATGCTAACAAGGAGATTGGTTTTGTTTCCTATATTGGTGATGTTGGATGATAGTGACAATACTAGCTCATCTTCAAGTCTTAGATATGCGAATGAGTCATCATTTTATTTCCCTTAATTATTTATTTTTTATTTCAATGATAGCGATGTATTGGACCACTTCTTATAGGTTATTCTTAGTGCAACCCTAACACTGAGACGAGGGTCTCAGTGGCCATGAGTGGGGACTTGGGTAGAAATATGAGGGAAAGTATCACCCAATTCATCTTTTCCTCACTGGGGTGTGACCACTTTGTGTTTGTGTTGTATTTAGTGTTAATGGAGGCAACATGCATGATGCCAATATACAATGAAGAAGGAAAAATCAGAAGGAAAGTGAAGTCCCCAAGAATTTTAGTGACCCCCATGGTTCACATGGTAAAGAATAAGAGTTCTCAAGTCTATATACTTCCATGTGTGGAACTATGAACAATAGATGTGGATAAGAGATGCACAACTTGGAAGAATTGTGAGCTACTGTCATATTTACATGACTATGTAAGTACCACCATTAAAGATTCCTAGATATCCATTCATGGATGGAAATGATGTTTTGAGTATTGGGATTACTGCCATTGGATTATTAAAGATTCATTCAGTTGATGGAAAAGTTGAACTGAAGATTTCGTTGCTTAGTATTTCACATGTATATACACTTCAAGTAGTTTTAGTGGAAAAAGAGTTTTATCCTTATGGAAACATACTTGGATGAAGGTATGTGAAAGTCAAAGATGAGTTGGGATAACCATTGAAGTCCTTTGAAGGAAATCTAGAAAATCAAATCAGACTTTATTGCATGGCTTTGGCCAAATGTAAGCCTTTCCAATAAATGGTCAGTTGAGTTTGATCACATGGTTAATCCACTGATTGCATGCATTTTTCACCCACTTAAAAAGGCATGGTTGATATAGGACTTGGTGAATTATTGATGGAGTCTTGAGGAAGAAGATGAACAAGAATATTGTAAGCCTTTGAGCTGAAGCAATGAAGGATCCATTCATGGTGTGTGGAGTTTTTTGTTCACTAAAATTAGTATGAAGATACCTTGGATGATGTTTTGAAGTTATTGAGAATGGATAGAGTCATTTTGAATAACCCCACAATTCATTTGAATAAAGTCTATAAGTTGGAGATGAAATTGAAAAAATGACAATGTCCCTAAGTGAAAGTACTCATGACCGATCATAAGTTTTTGTGTTATATCATAAGTCTTTAAAGTTCTAATCATAGGACTTTAAGTTGAACATAAGTCTTTGATGCTAACCATAAAGCTTCATCAACAGACTTCATGAAATACATGACTTCACCGTAAGTATTTGTGTTTGATCATAAGGCTTTGAGAGTGATCATGTGACTTTGAAGTCGATCAAAAGGCTTCAATACTTAGTGAATTTTGAGGATACTATTGAGTGAAAAATCAAGTTTCTAGATTTTATTATTTGAGGAAGGAGATTAAATTAGATGATGTAAGTGAAATGATCTTCCTGAACCATACATCATGATCAAACACATGATCATGATTCAAGTTGAGATAAAGATAGAAGTAGTCGAGGGAGAAGAAGCTGATGTTGATAAAGTTTCATTCTGCATGATCCAGGATCCATGTCACCATGCTTATGTGTAAATATCAAGAAAACTTAATTCTATGGATTTTTTGGGGAACTTAAATGGAAAATAATCCCATAATAATTCAAATATCATGCTAAGGAAATAAGTCGAGTCTTTGTCCAAATTTAAAGGAATATTTAAATGAGGATTTGAGTTGAAGATTTTATGAATTGAAAACTAATATTTGAGATATTTCAAATAGAAAAAAGATACAATGCAACTGTGAACATTATCTCTCTATAGAAATATATTTGTAGGCCAAAGACAATAAGGATTTCTAGATTATAACCACTATATATTCTACAAGTCAAAAGGAATAAAGAAAAAAATAACTGATATAATAATCTATTGCAGATCCTGTGTATCAAAGAAAAGAATAAGGTGTCCCGATGCTATTTTTATGCACTAAAGAAGAAGAAGAAGAAGAATAAAAGAATCCAACTAAACCTGTTATTGGTCACATCTAAGTCGAAGATATGAGAGAGCTAGCCTACAATATCCTGCTATAAAATTTTGAAGAACATTGTGGAAACCCATATGATTGATACGAATGAGGGAAGAATATCATTTATAGAGTTCACGAGGGACTCGATCCAACACTGGCGATCTTGATTCAAGGAAATACAAGCTCATTCTCTTGTATAAAGGGATATAAATCCCTCACTTTCTTTGTACTCGGTCAGTGCCAAGGTAATAGATTCAAGGTCATACCCTTTTCTGGGATTTCATTGATAAAATAAAGGAAGTTGTGCATGTGGGATAATAAACATGTGTCACTAGGGACTTAGTCATCTTTAAGGAGGTGAACTGGTCTCGCCCAAATTTACCTAATATTTTAGGTTTAAGCAGTTGCTTGTAGTTTAGCTTGGGTTGTTGAATCCTCAAAGACCTAAGAAGTAACCTACAGACACGAACATCCTATGGATTGTTTTTGGATATATAGTGGTCAACTTGGGTTGATTTTATATGGTTTTAAATGAACTCTAAGAGACTTAAGTGAATTCAAATTAAAATCATGAGTTGATCCTAGGTTATCACTTGGGGGTGGATTGGATGAAATTCTTTTTTTAACGGTTTCAACTTCTTATATTCAGGATAGGTTTATTCAATAAGATCAAACAAATTCATCACTTACTGGTTTAATACCAACAAACCATAATACTAATCACCTATACACTTGGAGGACCAAATTTAGGATCACTCCAAGGTAAAGGTTCGTATTATCACTTGAAGTATGTGGCCTTAAAATTCAACAAGGATGAAGAAGTTTCAAAATCATCAAATAAAAATATCAATTAAACTAGGTGATTAGAAATTAATGGGGTGATAAATAACATACAATAAATCCCATTTCTAATCCCTTGGATCAACTCATAATTGTGTTATCCCTCCATTGATTTTATGGTTTCAATGGATGTATAAAGTAGACTCATGAGGGAGGAAATAGAGAAGTAAAAAAACAATGAAATAATAATCACTCCACCGTTGTGTGATAATTTCACAAGGTATGGTGTGAATAAATTCACACCTTGAACCAACGGTATCAAATTTATATGAAGAACAACATAATAAGATGATAAGAAGAACTTTTATTAATAAACTAAAGTGAATTGAACAACTTACATGTGAAAGACAAACTTGAGACAACAAAATCATAACATAACATTACAATGAAAAAAAGCTCAAAAGATGATAAACTCTTCCACCACCACTGAATTAAATAGGCATTTAAAGAGTCTTGGGACGAGCTCCCAACATTACAAAGTATCCCACATGAGTATGGTAGGCCTAGGGTGGTGGAAAGTAAGGGATAATGGACTTCTTTATTCTTGACATGAAGTGGCAGCCGACTTTCATCCACCGAACAGAGGTGTATAAATGACCTTATATATGGAAGAATTAGAGTGTTCCATAGAATAAGAAAATGGATATCCGGATGTCTCCTAATCGAATGTAAAATTTCAGCCCAAAAAGAAGTTTTTTTTGTGAGATATTATCGAAATAGTGGACTGTTTTTCTGGGCCACAAAATCTGGCCCAAAATTTTATCTCCAACTTGGGCCGCCTGGAACTCAATTTAGACATCAGAATTAGCTTTGGAAATGTTTAATGAAATTTTCCCCATAATTTAATCTATCTTAAGTTAAATTTTCAGAATTATTGTGCTTGGATATTGGCCGCTACAGTAGTTTTGTTGGGCTGCTGTCCAGTTTACTTTACCCAGAATGTTGTTTGTTCAATGTCAACTTTGGTGGTCTTCCAATATGAATCTTCAAGTACTCAAAAGTATTAATTGTTACCAATGTAATGAGAAACCTGAAAATTAAATATGAAAATAAAATCAAGATCATTGGGTACTTTAAATGATGTTAAAAAAATGTACCATGTAATAGTGAATTTTAAGAAGGAATTACAATTATATTATGAAATAATGTTCAAAGTGTAAAATGCACTAAAATGGTGTTTATGAATAATAAATCACATGAATATTATATATATTAATAATGAATATTATCCTCATTCAGTGGCTAATCACACCCCCAACTTGAGTTTTTCTAGTCCCGAGCAAAATATATCTCAAAAATGTGAAATTTGAATTCCCTTTTCCAAGAACATTTTAATAAACAATGATCACCAAAAACACTTATATCAAACAACTATGAAACCTATAAAAATATTTTAATACAATATAGTTTCATAAGAAGATCCCAATCCCAATCCTATTCCTTTGTTCAAATTCATCGCCATATTTCATCCAATATCAATTAAGCGTGATGATGTGTTGTGCATCGCAATAGACATGGAGGTTCATCTTTATTCAAGGGGGAAATAATGGAAGAACTAGGTGGAATCAAATTTCAATATTAAGATGAGTATTCATTTTTTTTGTATAATTTTTTTTTCAATTTTGCCATGATAATTGAAATTTCACTCAATAGAGTCAACCCATGTAGCAAGACTTTGCCGATGAATCCCAGGCTCAAAGACCTTAGGGCACCAAGTAAATCCCACATACTCGGGCATCATCTCGAGTTAAATCAGTCAAAAAAATTCAAATTACCAAAAATAGAGATAAAATTACTAACTTTGGGCCAGAAAACTATGGAGTCACGATCCTTAAGTGCTGAAAGCCACACATTAGGTCATTTCATTGTTATACACGCAAATTTATTATTTTTTTTTGATTTTTTATTGAATACTCATATTAAAACTAAAATGATCACCAAAACTATGCTATTTATTTGGGGGACCCCATGAACTCAAACTAATACCCCACTATCCAAAGGATGTGCATTGTTATCTCTTTTTTTTATTTGGATGAAAATATAAACGATAAAATTTTATATTAGACCACCACACTTTCCAAAATATATGCTCATGAAATTATACATGGATTAAAATTAGAATCAGAGCATGCTAAATTATTTGATATTCAGTTTTAAAGTGTGAAATGTGTATTATGATGTTCAAGGTTAAAGAAAATTTTCCTTCCACACATTTTTTATGCACACAAAATTAATTATTATTTTTTTAGTTCTTTTCACCCCCAACTTAGAATAACACTATCCCTAGTGTTTAAATAAAATAAAATTTAGAAGGGGGCATAGGTAGATGAGAGGAGTTTTAAAATGAATTTTAAATATGAGGATCATGTAATGAAGTCACCTGGTGGTTGAAGTTGAAGTTCTTGCTGCTCCAATTTAGTCATTTGATATCCATGTCACTTGCAGAGTTCCATAGTGGAAAAAGGAGAAAAAAAACAATATATATATATTCATATAATAAAAAAATAAAATATAAGTATATATACAAAAATTATAGAATAAGGAAGCACTATAAGCTGTAGGTCAGTGGTAAGCGCGCTCCCCTATCTCCCTTCGGTCCTGATTTCAAGTCCTCGCGGCTTTGCTGGTTGTGACGGGGTTTTCCCCATGACCTACTATGTGTCCTTTTTTTTTGTATTTTTATTTTAACCTATAAACACATAAAAATAAAATGAACTGATGATACATTGTCTTCTTTTTAAATTTCTAGGTAAGGTATTACTCAAGGATCACACCACGTGACACAGATGAATATGGCGCTCCCCTTTCATACCCATCCATACTCATAATAGAAGAACATGCCAATAATCTATTTTCTTTTAATATCAAAATTATTCATTAATCCTATTTGAAAAAATAAAGATGATTCAAAAAGATTGGAAACATGAAAACCACGGGTTGCCTCCCATGTAGCACTTTTGTTTAACGTCGTTAGCCCGACATGGATCTTGAATCTATCAATTTTTTCCCGGTTCATAGGTTGGCTCAGTTAACTCAACATCTATTTTCTATTTATTTAATGATTCAATGAATGGTTTTAACCTATGACCATTAACCTTAAATATGTGACCAATTGTGGGATCCTGAATCTCTACTGCCCCATGGGGGTACACATGATGCACTATGAATGGACCTGACCATCTAGACCATAACTTTCCTGAGTGTAAATGAAGTTTCTAACTATACAAGAGCATGAATTTTCCCGGTTCAAAGTGTTTAACTTTGAGATTCCTAGATTGGTAGGCTTGAACTCTAGATTTATTTATCCTTTAATTTTCATATGCCTCTATCCTAAGTTCCTTAATTTCATTAAGATCTAATTTCCTCTTTGATTCGGCCAAAGAAATGTTGAAATTCATTTTTTTGATTGCCCAAAATGCCTTATGCTCAATTTCAACAGGTAAATGGCATGATTTGGCATACACCATCCTATATGGGGACATTCCTAGAATGGTTTTTTATGCTATATGATATGCCTAAAGAGCATCTAAGAGTTTCTCGGACCAATCTTTCCTAGAGGGATTGACAGTTTTTTCAAGAATTTGCATAATCTCCATATTTTCTAGCTCAGCTTGACCATTGGTTTGAGGATGGCACGTAGTGGAAACTTTATGAGAAATCCCATACTTATACATGTGTGAAGAGAATGAGAGGTTGCAGAAATGGGTTCCTCGATCACTGATTATAGCCCTAGGAATTCCAAATCGAGAAAATATGTTCTCTTTCAGAAATCAGATCACAACATGATGGTCATTGGACTTGGTAGTAATGGCCTCAACCCATTTCGAAACATAATCAACATCTAAGAGAATGTAGAGGTATCCCCTAGAGTATGGGAAGGGTCCCATGAAATCAATTTTCCAACAATCAAAGATTTCAACGACCAGAATGGGAGTGAGGGGATTTTGATTCCTGTTGGTAATGGATCCTAATTGCTGACATTGAGAACAACTTTTGCAGAATTGGAAGGAATCCTTAGTGAGGTTAGGCCAGTAGAAACCACTTTGGAGGACCTTTGAAGTGGTTTTCTTTGTAGAAAAGTGTCCTTCACATGCCTCTCTATGACAAAATTTTAGAATGGACTCTTTCTCAGACTCAGGAACACATCTCCTAATGATTTGATCAGGACAAAACTTGAAGAGGTAAGGATTATCAAACACATAGTGTTTGACATCAGAAAGAAATTTCCTCTTAGATTGCGTCCCTAGGAATTTTTGAATGTCACCCGCCACCAAATGGTTTGCTATGTCAGCATACCATGGGCAATCACTCACAAAATAAAGGTTCTCATCAGGAAATGAATTAGACACAGAAAGGTGATGTGAGTTGTCTTTGAATTCCATCGTAGAGATGTGATCAACTACAACATTTTCAACACCCTTTTTATCCTTAATGGTTAAATAAAACTCTTGAAGAAGAAGGACCCACCTAATCAATCTAGCCTTGGCATATTTTTTTTGGAAAAGGTATTTTAGGGCTGAATGGTTAGTGAAGACAATGATGGGTGATCCTAAGAGATAGGAACTAAATTTCTCTAAGCCAAAGGCAATAGCAGTGGTGGTGTAGTTTATTTGTGCATCATTTAAGGATTTTCTTGCATAAGCAATGACACATGGAGTTTTCTCACAACGTTGTCCTAAGACTTCTCCTATAGTGAAGTCACTAGCATCACACATGAGCTTAAAAGGAAGTTTCCAATTTGGTGATTGCATGATAGGTGGAGAGATAAGAGCTAACTTGAGTGTAGATAATGATTCCTCACAACTTTTTTCCCATAAAAATAGAGCATCTTTAACCAATAAAGCACAAAATGGTTGAGAAATAGAGCTAAAATTCCTAATGAACCTTCAATAGAAAATATCATGTCCTAAGAATGACCTCACTTCCTTAACAGTTTTAGGAGAGGGAAGGTGACAAATGATGTTGACCTTAGCTTTATCAACTTAAATCCCTATACCAGATACCAGATGGCCTAGAACAAGTCCTTCCTTTACCATGAAATGGCATTTTTCCCAATTTAGGATGAGATTCTTATCCTCGCATCTTGACAAAACCCTTTCATCATTCATAAGGAATCCCTCAAAAGTATCCCCAAATATGGAGAAGTCATCCATAAAGACCTCTAAACAATCCCCCACCATGTCTGAGAAGATTCCCATCATGCACTACTGGAAGGTACCAGGGGCATTACATAACCCAAAGGGAATGTGCTTGAAGGAAAAAGTGCCAAATAGACAAGTGAAGGCTGTTTTTCCTTGATCCTCTAAGGAGACCTCAATTTGATTATATCCTGATAATCCATCTAGGAAGTAATAGAATTGATGACCCGCCACCCGCTTGAGGACTTGATCAATAAAGGGAAAGGGGAAATGGTATTTCTTGGTACAAGAGTCGAGCTTCCTATAGTCAATACATACTCTCCATCCACTACTGACCCCTGTGGGGAGAAGGTCACCACCCTCATTGGTGATCACGATGATTCTAACTTTCTTTGGGACAACTTGAATTGGGATTACCTACTCACTCTCAGCAATGGGGTAGATGATACCCGCTTTCAACAACTTAAGAAGTTCTTTCCTTACCACATCCATAAGATTTGGATTGAGTCTCTACTGAGGTTGACGACATGGTTTGGATTTAGATTCAAGAACAATCCTATGAGTTCCAATGAGTGTGCTAATCCCAGAAATATCAGAAAGGGTCCATCTAATTTCTTTCTTATGATTTCTTAGGAAATCCAGAAGCATTATCTATTGATTGGATTTAAGAAAGGAAGAAATGACAACAAGAAAGGCTCGATTTTACTTTAAGAATGCATACTCGAGTGATGAAGGTAAGACCTTAAATTTGAGATTAGATTGGTTATCACTTTCCAAGAAAGGATGAGACTTTGTATTGAACCCAGTTTCTTTGTTCATATTTCTTGAAATAATTGGTTCCTTGTGAACAAAATTTTCATCCACTAAATTATCCAAATTAGTATCATGAATGGGTATAGATTCAATGTTATTGATTTCACCAATGGTATCATTGATTGGTGATTTGAGAAATTCATCAATAGAGCTATCTGAAAGAGATTCAAGCCAAGGAGACAAATTTCCATCATGTGAACAAAGAAAATCAATCTCTTATTGACTTAAACATCCTTCAGTAATCCCTTGATGTTCCTCAAGTTCACTATCAACACTACCAATCCAATTAATCTCATGTATCTCTTCATCATCCCCAATTTGATATTTTTCATTATAGATGTTCAATTCTAGACTCATGTTTCCAAAGGTGATGGTCATGTTACCATTTTGGACTCAGATAACAGAGTTGATTTTTGCAAGGATGGGAAGACCAAGGATGATTGGGGTTTTCTCCCTAGGATCTAAGTTTGGGTGATTGTCAAGGACAATGAAGTCAGCTGGGTAAATGAAATTTTCAACTTTCACCAAAACATAATTTAAGATCCCCTTATAAACTCAAACACTACGATCAGAAAGTTGAAGAGTGACAGAAGTGGGTTGGATTTCTTCGAGTCCTAACTAACAATACATGGAATAAGGAATGAGGTTCACACTATCTCTCAGATCACAAAGGGCTTTTACAAATTTGTTCTCTCCTATCTCAACATTGATGTATGGACATCTTGGATCTTTCAACTTTGGAGGAATGGTACCTTGAATGGTGGTACTCACATTAGTATCCAAAAGGACTTGGTTTTTATGTGAAAATTTCCTTTTAAAAGTGCACAAGTCCTTAAGGTACTTTGAGTAGGCAGGAATGGTTTGGATTTAATCAATAAGGGGGATGTTCAACTTAACATGAGAGAAGATTTCCCTCAAAGTTTCATTCAGTTCTGGTTTAGTTTTTCCTCTCATGCGTTGAGGGAAGAGAGAAGATTGTTTGATTGTTTGGTGTGGTTGTAGTTCCTTCACATTATCATCGGGGTTTTCAGATTCTATAGGTGTTTCTTTATCATTTTCATGCATTGTTGAAGTTTTTAATGGTTCTGGAATGGTTTTTTTTTTCAGGTTTTCCAATGGATTTACCACTTCTTAAAATAGCCACTGCTTTGAGTTGTTCATGAGAGGTTTGTGTGTAACTGGATTATCCCCTTAAATTTGAGGATGGTACTGCCTGAGTAGGCATGGGTGCCTTCCCAGTTTTAATGGTTTGTAGTTCATGTTTAAGGGATGAGACTTCTGAGTTCATTTCCTCCATTTGTTTACACAACTGTTCAAGGATTGGTAGAGGGACAGACTGAGTAGGGGATTGTGCTAGTTGGTTTATCCCAGGATGATACTTTGGTTGTTGGGGTGGTTGTTGGTATTGGATAGGAGGGTGTTGGTATTGGACTAGTTGTGGTTGGAACTGGTTATGGTTTTGAAATTTTTTTGGAGGGTATGGGTTTGGTCCTTGTGGCTGACTAGGTTGTTGGTTATCTTTCCAACAGAATCCTAGATGGTCATTGTACCTTGGATTGAAAGTGTTTTGGTACTGTGGCTTTTGAAAGTTTAGAGCATTGACCTCCACTGGTGGTCCTCCTAGAAGAACATTCTTGATGGATGGGATGGTTGGGCAGTTGTCTGTTTTGTGGTCATGTTTGTCACAAATTGTGCAAACAGGGTCTACAGTTTGGATTTCATGGATTTTTCTAAGGTCTATCTCTTCAAACTTCCTAGTGAGTGCTGCGAGTTTAGCCCTAAGGATTTCCTCTTCTCTAAGTGTGAATTCCACCAGATTTGGGTGGCTTCTCATAGTAAGGTGAGGTCTCCCATGTCTGGTTTTGTTCAGCCAATCCTTCTAGATACTCGTAAGCATCATTTGGGGCTTTGTTTTTAAAGGTCTCATTACACATCATGTCAATGAATTGTCTGTTCCCTGGGCCAACCATTCGTAGAAAATTCTCACTTGTTCAGGAATAGAAAAACCATAGCGTGGAACCATGTTTAGGGTGTATTTGAACCTTTACCATGTTTCGTAAAATGACTCCCCTTATTTTTCAAAAAAGTTTTGGATGCTCTTTTTAAGTGCAATTGTTTTGTGATGAGGGAAGTATTTTTTGTAGAATTCTCTTTCTAATTGGTCCTAGGAGTGGATTGATGCAGGTCTCAAATTTTTTAACCAATTCTTTGCTCAAACCTTTAGCGATAAAGGAAAGATCCTCATCTTAGCTAACTCAAGTTGATGTGGTGGGCACATAGTTTCAACAACATCGTTAAACTCTTTGACATGAAGGTATGGCATTTATGACTCTATCCCATGGAAGGTTGGAAGGTGGTTTAGGACAGGAGGTTTGAAAACATAGTGGGCTTCTCCTAGGGAAGCATTCCTAATGCAAGAAGGTTCATTGGTCCAAGCAGGTGTGAGGTAGTCATTCATGGTTTGATCAAGTGCATTCCCCAAGTTTGGGGCTACCTCATTTGGATTTCCATTTTAGTTCCCACTCGGGTTTATGAGTTGGTTTCATTGAAGACCTTCCATTGAGATGAGCTTAATTTTTGAATCTGGACTATTAGGAAGGTTAGTATCTAATGTAAAGAGTTTCCTTGGTGTACTTGACTCCCCAACCCCAGGACTATCCACCCTAACTAGACGGTTTGATTGGTCATGAGTGTAGGCAGACATGTGCCAAAAGAAAAAAAAGAAAGGGAAAGGATAAGAGAATTTGGATGAGAATAGAAGAAATGGGGGGGAATAGAATTGGTGTTGAGATGAATTACTTGGGTCCCTAGAAACGGTGCCAAAATTTGGTCTCTCCCAAATTTAACTAAGATTTTAGGTTTAAGTGGTCGCTTGTAGTTTAGCTTGGGTTGTCGAATCCTCAGAGACCTAAGAAGTAACCTATAGACGCGTACATCCTATGGATTGTTTTTGGCTATGAAGTGGAAAACATGGGTTGATTTTAGATGGTTTTAAATGAATTCTAAGATACTTAAGTGAATTCAAATTAAAATAATGAGTTGATCCTAGGTTATCACTTGGGGTGGATTGGATGAAGTTCTTTTTTTAACAGTTTCAACTTCTTATATTCAAGATAGGTTTATTCAAGAAGATCAAAAAACTTCATCACTTATTGGTTTAATACCAAAAAACCATAATAATAATCTCCTATATACTCGGAGGATCAAATTTAGGAGCACTACAAGGTAAAGGTTCGTATTATCACTTGAAGTATGTGGCCTTAAAATTCAATAAGGACAAAGAAGTTTCAAAATCATCAAATAAAAATATCAATTAAAAGAGGTGATTATAAATTAATGGGGTGATAAATAACATCCAATACAGACCATTTCTACTCCCTTGGATCAACCCATAACTGTTTTATCCCTCCATTTATTCTATGGTTTCAATGGAAGCGGAAAGTAGACTCATGAGGGAGGAAATAGAGAAGTAAAAAAAATAATGAAATAATAATCACTCCACCATTGTGTGATAGTTTCACAAGGTTTGGTGTGAATAAATTCACACCTTGAACCAACGGTATCAAATTAATATGAAGAACAATAGAATAAGAGTATAAGAAAAACTTTTATTAAGAAACTAAAGTGAATTGAATAACTTACATGTGAAAGACAAACTTGAGACAACAAAACCGCAACATAACATTATAATGAAAGAAAGCTCAAAAGATGATAAACTACTCCACCACCACTACCTTAAATAGTAATTTAAAGAGTATTGGTCAGATATAACAATAGTACAAAGGATCCCACTTGAGTATGGTAGGCCTAGGGTGGTGGAAAGTAAGGGAGAGTGGACTTCTTTATCCTTGACTCGAAGTGGCATCCAACTTTCATCTATCGAACAGAAGCGTCTAAATGACCTTCTAGATGGCAGAATTAGAGTGGGACATAGAAGAAGAAAATGGATATCCGGATGTCTCCTAACCTAATGTAAAATTTCATCCCAAAATAAATTTTGGTCTGTGAGATATTATCAAAATTGTGGGCTGTTTTTCTGGGCCACAGAATCTGACCCAGAATTTTATCTTCAACTTGGGCTGCCTAGAACTCAATTTAGACATCAGAATTAGCTTTTTCCACTGTTGAATGAAATGTTCCCCATTATTTCCTATATCTTTAGTTAAATTTTCAGAATTATTGGGCTTGGATATTGGCCGATATAGTAGTTTTTTGGGCTATTGTCCAGTTTACCTTACCAAGAATGTTGTTTGTTCAAGGCCAACTTTGGTAGTCTTCCAATATGAATCTTCAAGTATTACAAAAGTATGAATTGTTAACAATGTAACAAGAAACCTGAAAATTAAATATGAATATAAAATTAGGATCATTGGGTACTTTAAATTATGTTAAAAAATGTACCATGTAATAGTGCATTTTAAGAAGGAATTACAATTATATTATGAAATAATGTTCAAAGTGTAAAATGCACTAAAATGGTGTTTATGAATAATAAAGAACATGAATATTATATATATTAACAATGAATATTAGCCTCATTCAGTGGATAATCATGAACCTTGTTAACAAACCCTGGTGTTCTCTTATATTGTTTTCCTATTCCATATCTGCATACCGACCAAAGGATATATAAAGGGAGAGAAATATGATCACTGAATAAGTGAAGAGATAATTAAGGGATAAAAGTGAAATTGAAGTAAAATTCACTCAACACTGATTCACCCCTCCCCTCTCAGTGTGGTAATATCCCAATGTGATATTAAAAATTAGTATCAGAGTGGGTTACACCTCTACTAGATTCTCTTTTTCTTAAAGTTTGTTTAAGAATTTGATATCTCTTTGAAAAGGATATATGAAGTGAAAATTTGAAGAAGCCTGTGAATATCCTATATAGGAAACCATGGAAGATATGTCTATCAATACATTGAATAACAGAAAGAAAAGAGATGCAAAGAAGTTGAGAAAGGCCTCATTTAAGAAAGGAGAGAATAACGACTCTCTACTAATTGAAGGTGCTCAAAGTGGATATCATTCTAATATTTCTAATGATAATCTATATATTAAAGAAATAAGTGATGATAATTCACCCCTATTAAGTAAAGAGTAATAAATATTAGTTTCCTCGTGTAGAAATCCCAATCAAGAAGAACCAGACATGGAAGATGAAGATCGGGTGGCTGAATCCACCACTAAGGAGTTGGACAACAGTCGATTCTCATGTAGTTTCTCATATATATATGAAGAAGGGGTACTAAAACTATATTATAAAAATTTTCCTACTGAAGAACCATATATTCGTGGAGATGACCACAATTATGAGGATTCTTAAGATGAATCAATTGATGCTATAAAAGATATCCTGTATAACTCCCCCAAAGAAATCGTATCATATATTTGTGTTATTTTTAGAAGTATGAAAGAAGAGATCACCCACCATGAGGATGATAATGAAATTATAGAGAAGTATTTTAATGAAATGATACAAACATGTGTTAAAATATCTAATCAAGTAGGAGTCATAGGTGCAATAAATTCAGAGCTTGAAGAAAGATGCACTGGTTTTGAAAAAAGTGGATCACTACAATTCAAGAAAAGGGAGATGATATGAAAGGGATTGAGGTGAAGACACATGCATTAAAATAAGTAACCACCATCAAAGATGATCAACTAGTGATTAAATCTAATAAAATTAAATATCTTTACTATGTTCTCAAAGAAAAGTGAAAAATAAATGGAGATCAAATAAAAGAGACAAGAAAGAATTGTTAAGACAAACCAAAATCATTGGAGGATGAGAAAGGATTCATCAATATGAAATGCTTGGAGCTTGTAATTAAGTTGAAGAATCTAAAAACAACACACACTACAAAATAATTATATTTTCCAACAAGGGTATATCTGTTGGAAAAAGTGCATTTTCTGTTGGTAAAACGTTTTACCCACAAAAATTGTCTAGTCGCTAAATTGTTGGTAAAAATTCTATCGCTAAATGTTATTACAACAGATAAAATAGTTCTATTGAAATTATAATAATACCAACATATAATATATGCGTTAGTTAAAACCTTTTGTAACAGATTCATACGATAGATTTATCTTTTGATAATATTATTACCGACATTTATCTTTACATCAATAATATTAACAATATTATAAGAAATTACAACAATTAATATCTATTTGTAAATTATTTTTTAAATAAAATATTATGTGTGGGTATTACAATATTTTTTGGTAAAAATTATATTATATTTATTAATCTAAATATACATTTAATATATTTATTATATAATATATTTATTATATTTATTATATAATAATTATAAAATTAGCCTATATGAAACTTCAATAAACTGAGGCTTTATTTGAAAAAACATGTTCAAACATAATTTAAAAACATTTTCATTTGCAATCTGTTTCTTATACATCGGGTATCACTACCCTAGTTCACACTAGTGATCTGATTGTTCCTTTTTTTGTGTGGTAGAGGTATACCATACATCATGTGCGATGAAACCAACTATTATAATGACTTCAAAAGAGTCCAGAACAACCACAATCCCCTATAGTTGCATCATTCGGTCTATCTCCAATGTTAGGTCCACCAGGCTACACCTGCAACAACAAAAATTCAATCACACCACCTCTCCAATGAATTGAAATAAATCTGTGTTTGGTTTTGAAAAATGTTTAACAGAGAATCACTTTAGAGAAGCTATAAGCTGGGAAATGGGAACACATGCTCTTACTCGGAACTAGATCTTTAAGGAGTGAATTGATACTGGAAACATAGATGAAGTTGCAAGTCCATGAATACACTGAGAATGGTTCACAAAACATATGCATATATATTCACAGAACTTATACATATATTTTCTACATACATTCTATATATGTTTACATACAGAACATATATATTTTCTCTTTATCTACAGAACATATATACGTTCTGTATATTAATAAAATTTTAACCCTATAAAATAACATAGGAAGGAGAAAACAAAATGTCACACCCACCATTTTTAAATAATTTATTTTATTAATTTCCTTTGAATTGGGTAGTTCGGGTTGAAGCCCAACTTATTTTTTTGAGTTCTTATTTAAAAACTCATGTTTTTGCCTTGATAGCATTCAATGCACGGGAAGGGCACGGTCGAAGCCACATGACTTTGCCCGAATCATCGTGCGACCTCACCCGGTTCCCCACATGGCACACCCATTGTCCAAAACAAATAAATAAAGTAAAAATACATAAACGAGGTTGAAGTGAGATAAGAAATAAATAAATAAACACATAAAAAAATAAACAAAGTCTAAATAATTATTTTAATAATAATAAAAATGTTAATTTTTTTATTATAGTTCTTGTTATTGTTATTATTATTATTAATATGTTAATTATTATTATTTTTATTTTTATTTTGTTTGTTTTTCCCTTAGAGCTGGCCAATGACCCACCTTCTTTCCCCTTTCCCGTCACATTGCTGGTTGGCCCCCCTCCTTACGCACTGCTGGTCCGCTCTCCCCCTTCCATGTCTGGCCGCCTCCCTTTCCTCCCGTATAGTGACCACCTTGCACCGACCTCCTCACCTATGCATGCCGTCCACCGGCCTCCCTACCTCCCGTCGCGGCGACCTTCCGCCCTGCCACCTCCCGTCACAATCATCGCCATCGACTTCCCCCTCTCCATGTTGCGAACCTGCCAACCTCCCCCTCTCCCCATTGCGAACCTGCTGGCCTCCTCCTCTAGTGACTGCGACCCCACCGCCATTCCCTCTCCTTCTGGTAAAACCTTCTTTTTTCATTGTAGGGTTTTGATTCTTATTTAGGGTTTCGTCTTGGTTAGGGTTTGATTTTGATTTTCATTAGTTCGACATCTTTATTTTAGGGTTTAAATCAAGTTGTTTATGGTGTGAATTGGGTGCGATTGGAGTTCCACACCAAAGTTTGGAAGTTTCGACACTGAGGTAGGTGATTCCATTCCTTAGAATCCATTGATGATTTAATTTGTTTGTTAAATTAATTTTTACACGTTCTATACTTAAATTGCATGGTGTGAATTGTTTTTTTGAAGTGGTTAGTATGACTCTGTGTTTGAAATGGATTTTTGTAAAGGAAATGGTTATGATTTGTGTGTGTTATATTGAGTTGCTTTTTGGAAGGAGTTTTATGCTTTGTTTGGAAGGTGCAAATTGTGTTTCGAAAAAGATTCAGAGTGTTCTTGTATTGAAAAGTGAATTTCTAATGAAATGGGTTATTTCCCATGTGTGTTTCACATGTTCCATTTTGTTTTATGCCTTAAAAGTGTTTGATAAAATGTGTATAAGATGTGAAACATATTTTTTTGAATTTGTGCAAGAAGTACGAGTCATGATTTAAAAAACACATAAGATGCGAATGTGCTAGAAATAAGGTTTCTTTTTAAAATTGTCTTTCCTTGGAATTTTAAGCTTGTTTTACACCCTAGAAACTAAATTTAAAATTGTTTGAACAATGGAAATCATGTTTTGATATGCATATACTGTAATTTTGGTTTTAAAGTGGCATTTTTATATGAAATCAGGTGATTTTTTTTCTTGTGTAAACCTTTGATTTCTAATTTTAAGTATTTCATATATTGTTCAACTAGATTTATTAAATTATATATAGAGTGTGGGAGTTTTATTTGATATTATTAAATATGCGTTAAGTTTTTAAAGGGACTCTTATATGTGAAACTGGTCATTTTTCATGTGCAAACCCTTATTGTGCTATTTAGAAATGTTCTTTAAATTGTTTAAATAATTTATCAAGTCATGAAAGTTATGAGAATTATGTTGTGAAATGGTTTTGTTCTATGTGTGTTTTTAAAATGGTATTCAGGTATGCAAGTGGCGGTTTTTGTGTGTAATGTCTTATTTGGTTTGTGATGTGTGAAAGTGATATATTATGTAAGTGTGGAACTTGATTGAGTACAAGGGAAAACCCTGAGTACCTAGGTGGGCAGATTAGGACTAGTACACTAGATGATATGTAAGAGTTTCGTCCCAGTCTCATCTAGTAGGATTGACATTACAACACTAACTAAACTTTTGTGATGATTAATGACCACTAGGTTATGGATGTATTTCCCTACTAGTGGCTCATGCATGAGAACGTAGATCATTGTGGTTTCTATGAAATGTTTACATTGAGGTATGATGTATCTAGCATCCCACATGTTCTAGATATCTTAGGGGATTTACCCATAATGCTCTACTATTCACGACGTGGTGCCTTCCGTCGGCATACAGAGGACCACTTGAGTATGTGTGCATTCTTTATAAAATTTCTCTCCCATTTTAAAGTAGTGTTTATGAAATGGTTTTTCTTCAAGTGTTATTTTTTTCCACTTTCATCCTTAAATGTTTTCCTTAAAATCATTTTTAAATTATGGTTTAAATAAGCATGTTAAATTGTCTCTTTGATGTTGTGGCATAGAATCTTGTATTGGGTGGTATTATACTGGGATCTTGGATCACTCCCTACATACACATTTGGGTGCATATAGATCTTGTTCTTTGTGTATTCTAGGTTGAGACATCATGCTTAGTGATGGTGGTTCTGGTTGTTGATGGTCTTCTCGTGCTGGTTGGTGTTGGTAGCTTGAGGATGTTGCACCTCGTGTTGCTTGGAGGTTTTCATTGGAGTTTTAGTTTTCTTTTTTTATTGTAGTTTCCTTTGGTTTTTGGGTTGAGTTGTGAACCTTGAATTTGATCTTAGTTTAAGGTATTTTTTGGTTTTCTGATTTTAGTTTAATTCATTTATCTTGTTAGTTGTTTTTCTATCTCTTATTTCAAGTAAATCGTTCCCATGCATTAATTTTTATACTCGATCACTTTTTCCAGCTTGTGGGGGATTGGGAATGCCCCTTGGGCTTTGCCATAGACCGGGTCGGGCGCCGGGTCAGATGGTAACCCGACTTGGTTCGTGAAAAAATGGTATCATAGGGAGGTTTTCTCTCTTGGGTCATGTTACTTTAGGAAGAGTCACGGTAGACCGAAGTTAAGGTTATCAGGACTCAACGTCTTGGCTATGAGTAAGGTTCCTGGCTTGCACACCTCGTGGAGGGACTCAGGTTGTTAGGGAAAGTTGAGGTTTGTCTAAATCTTTGGTCCATTTGGTTAATCTTGTTTAGGGGGAAATGAAAAGAGAGTAGGTTTAGTGGTCTCAGTGAGCTCGTAGGGCCTGAAAATCCATGCAGAGCCAAGGATGTTGTCCTAGAATACTCTCTGTGGTGGTGGTGTGATTAGCATATGGTCTCCAACCATATGTCCCAGTCACTCACTGACACTAGTTTCATCTCACATCATTCCTCGTCTCTTTGTTTTGGAATCATGGAAATATGTTTTTTAAGTAGGAATGATTTGGTCTTGGAAAATATTTTGAAATAAATAACTTTAAAAATAAAATTATGTGTGAGGTTTGAAAAGTGTAGGTTGAATGTTTTGGTTTTGAAAAATGGAAAGGTTTGGTTTTGATCCTTAGTGTTCTCATGGGAAACCACATGCATGGGTTTATATGGAGAGAGAAATGGTCAATAGTATGAGAAGATGAGTTCCTAGATGGAAATGAGGTGGGTGCCAGTGTGGCACAGGAACATGCATGTGTGAGTCCCATGGTACACCATTGGAGTTTTCACAATCCACCAGCTTTGTTTATTTTCTAAAAGTTATATTAAAGGAAAATTTGGTGTTTTAATAACTGGTGATTGTGTGGTGTGTCCTTGTATTTTGGAAATGTTTGATGTGAAGCGTTTCAAGATGAGAATCATTTTTGGATGATTTGTGTCTTGAGTTTGAATTCTTATTTGTAAGTTGGTGTGAAAGCATGTGGTTAGTGGTTTCTTTTGAAAAGTACTTAGGTAATCCCTTGAAGTGGTTCCCCCTACACGTTTAGTGTTCTCTTGCAGCATGTCTTGGCCATTGGACTAGTTTTATTAGGTCCATGGTTTTCTTTATTGACTAGTGTATGCCCCTAAAAAGAATTAACATGCAATTGAAGTGTTGCCACAGGAAATTCACTATTTTTAGGCTCTCTAGTTGATTAACGTAAGAACTCCTCTTTTGAGTGATAGTTCTAAGTCTATCCCTTTTTCCTTTTCAGTTAAGTAGATCCGCTCACTGCGGGATGCCATATGTGAGGAGAGTTGATGGAAGTTTTGGTCTCTTTGAGTTGTTTAAGTTGTTGGGTATGAAGTTTGAAACCATTGTGTTTGAAGGTCCCTCTGGAAACGGTGAAAGGAATTCTAGCGGGGAAGGATGAAGGTGGTTCGGAGTTATCAGTGCTGAATGATTTCTTGAAAGGATTGTAGTGATTTTATTGGCCATGAGGGTCATGTTTAGTGACATCTTGTAGTGTGTGTTTTCTGTAAAGTGAAAGGGTGGATCCCATAGAATCCTATGGGAATCTCTGTTTTCATAGGAGTGTGTCCCCCTCTTGGGTAGTTCTAATTTTTCTTTCCAAATGGGAGTGTTTATCGTGTGTCTTTACTTATGATGTTTCTTGGTGAAGGTGAAGATGTGATGCATGTGAATCATCTAAATCCCTATTTTGGTGGATGTGCCGTGAGGGAGTAGTTGGATGTCGGGGTGTGTTGTGTTTGTTGGTGTTGTATCAGTTGCAATGTGGTTGTGTGTGGCACCAAAAGGATAAGCTCTATTCGGGAGTCTTTAATGCCTAACTGTGACGCATGAGATGCTTCAAACATCAGGGCTCCATCCATAAGCCTCAGAGTGAAGCTGGCACGTGGTCAGGAACCCCGAGAGTGTATGTGACCTCGACCTTATTTTTATCGTCGGTGTTGAAGGTAAAGGCAGTTTAAAATGTTTGCTATAGCTGTTCCATTATAAATGACTTGTTTGGGTGCGTGAGGTTTCCTGTGGCTATGAGGAGGTATGGTTTCCTCATTATCTTAAAGTCCTGGGGGTTGCGTCCCACTGAATGTAATCGCTTTTGGTGGTCCTTATGGGATTTGTTGGGTAAATCGGTCTCAAATTTTAATAATGCTCATCCAGGGATGTGGAGATGTTGGTTTGTCTTGGGTCGTGGTTTTGAAACCCCGGTAGTCGGGGCCTACTCTCCCCGCCCCTTATGGTGGGGTGTTTGATCACTATTGGGAAATTTTCAAAGTTTTTATATCTTTCATCAGTTTTAATGATGGAGAGACCGATGGTGGATCTTGCTCAAATTTCACTAGAATAAATCGGTGTTGGCCTTTTCCATAATGATGGGGAGTCCACTTGGGCCTCCCCATATTAGTTTTACAATCTCTTCTCAGACACTGGTAGGTTTCTAATAGTGGGGAGCCCCTTCGGGTTTCCCCAAACGGTGTGGTTCCCATTTACTGGTGTTTTAGGTGTTTCAGTTTGTGAAGTTGGTTTACGTGGGTGCGAGAGTTCCTTTCCTTGATCAATCAACTGGGGGTGTTCTAGATTTTTGGGGCGAGTGACACATAACATAAAGTATTTTTATGGGTTTCTTGAGGTTTTCATTTAAGTCACTTTCTCTAAGCATGATGCGTTTTCCTCTTTTCGCTTGCTTTTCATAGGGATCCTCTTTAAACCTCAAGGGGGTATCAGGTGATTCTTTGGGGTTCAGTCTTAGTTATGGTTTTCTGGGGATGGAAAGCGCTACAGGGAGGAGAATTTTCAAACCCTCCATTTTTAAATCATTTATTTTATTAATTTCCTTTGCATCGAGTAGTTCGGGTTGAAGCCTGAATTATTTTTTTGAGTTCTTATTTAAGAACACATGTTTTTTGCTTTGATAGCGTTTAGTGCATAGGAAGGGCACGACCGAAGCTGCGTGTCTTTGCCCGGGTCACCGCACGACCTCACCCAGTTCCCCACATGACCTACCCGTTGTCCAAAACAAATAAATGAAGTAAAAAGACATAAATGAGTTTGAATTAAGATAAGAAATAAATAAATAAATAAATAAACAAATAAAACAAGTTTAAAGAATTATTTTAATAATAATAGAAATGGTAATTTTTTACAGTTCTTGTTATTATTATTATTATTATTAATATTATTAATATTTTAATTATTAATATTATTAATATTTTTTATTTTGTTTGTTTTTCCCTTAGGGATGGATAGTGCCCCCCTTCCCCGTTATGAACCCACCGACCTCCTCCTCCATTGTGACGACCTGCCGCCCCGCCACCACCCATCGTAATTGCCGCCACAGGACTCACCCTCTCCCCATTACAAACCCACCGGCCTCCTCCTCCAGTGACCGCGACTCCACCGTCGTTCCCTCTCCTTCTGGTAAACCCTTCTTTTTCACTGTAGGGTTTTGATTCTCATTTAGGGTTTCATCTTGGTTAGGGTTTGATTTTGATTTTCATTGGTTTGACATCTTTATTTTAGGGTTTAAATCGAGTTGGTTGTGGTGCGAATTGGGTGTGATTGGAGTTGCACACCAAAGTTTGGAAGTTTCGACACCGAGGTAGGTGATTCCGTGCCTTATCATTCATTGATGATTTAATTTATTTGTTAAATTATTTTTTGCACGTTTCGTACTCAAATTGCGTGGTGAAAATTGTGTTTTTGAAGTGGGTAGTATTCCTATGTGTTTGAAATGGATTTTTTAGAGGAAATGGTTATGTTTTGTGTGTGTTCTATTGATTTACATTTTGGAAGGAGTTTTATGCCTTGTTTGGAAGGTGCAAATTGTGTTTCAGAAAATATTAAAAGTGTTCTTGTATTGAAAAGTGAATTTCTAAGGAAAATGGGTTATGTACCATGTGTGTTTCACATATGCCATTTTTTCATGCCTTAAAAGTGTTCGATAAAATGTGTAGAATATGTGAAACATATTTATTAATTTGTGCAAGTAGTGCGAGTCATGTCTTCAAAAACACATAAGATGCAAATGTTCTAGAAATAAGGTTTATTTTTAAAATTGTGTTTCCTTGGAATGTTAAGCTTGTTTTACACCCTTGAAACTGAATTGAAACTTTTTTGAACAATGGAAATCATGTTTTGATATGCATATGTTGTAATCTTGTTTTTAAAGTGGCGTTTTTATATGAAATCGGGTGTGTTTTTCTTGTGTAAACCTTTTCTTTCTAATTTTAAGTGTTTCATAAGTTTTTTAACTAGATTTATTAAATTATATGTGGAGTGTGGGAGTTGTATTTGATAGGATGAAATGTGCATTAATTTTTTAAAAGGACTCTTATATGTGAAACTGGAAATTTTTCATGTGAAAACCCTTATTGTGCTATTTAGAAATGTTCTTTAAATTGTTTAAATAATTTATCGAGTCAGGAAAGTGATGCTAATTATGGTGTGAAATGGTTTTGGTGTGAGTTTGTTTTTAAAATGGTGTTTGGGTATGCAAGTGGTGGATTTTGTGTGTAATGTCTTGTTTGGTTTGTAATATGTGAAAGTGACATATTATGTGAGTGTGGAACTTGATTGAGCATAAGGGAAAACCCCGGGTACCTAGGTGGGTGGATTAGGACTAATATGCTAGATGATATATAAGGGGTTCATCCTGATCTCCTATAGCAGGATTGACTTGACAACACTAACTAAACTTTTGTGATGATTGGAGACCACTAGGTTATGGATGTGTTTTCCTACTAGTGTCTCATACACGAAAACATAGATCATTGGGGTTCCTATGCCACATTTACACTAAGGTATAATGTCTCTAGTGTCCCACATGTTCTAGCTATCTTAGGGGATTTACCCATAGTTCTCTACTATTCATGATGTGGTGCCTTCTATCAGCATACAGAGGACCACTTGAGTATGTGCATGTTCTTTATGAATTTTCTCTCCCATTTTAAAGTAGTATTTTTGAAATGGTTTTTCTTCAAGTGTTCATTATTTTCCACTTTTAGTCTTTAATGTTTTCCTTAAAATAGTTTTTAAAGTATGGTTTAAATAAGCATGTTAAATTGTCTCTTTGATGTTGTGGCATGGAATCTTGTAGTGGGTGGTGTCCTACTGGGCTCTTGGATCACACCCTAGATACAACTTTGGGTGTATGTAGATCTTATTCTTTGTGTATTCTAGGTTAAGGCATCGTGCTTAGTGATGGTGGTTTTGGTTGTTTCTGGTCTTCTTGTGCTAGTTGGTGTTGGTAGCTTTAGGATCTTGCACCCCGTGTTGCTTAGAGGTTTGCGTTGGAGTTTTAGTTTTCTATCTTTATTGTAGTTTCCTTTGGTTTTTGGGTTAAGTTGTGAACCTTGAATTTGATCTTAGTTTAAGGTCTTGTTTGGTTTTTTGTTTTTAGTTTAATTAATTTATCTTGTTAGTTGTTTTTCTGTCACTTATTTCAGGTAAATCGTTCCCATGCATTACTTTTGATACTCAGGCACTTGTGCTAGTCCGTGGGGATCGAGAATGCCCCTCAGGCTTTGCGCAGACCGGGTTGGGTGTCAGACCAGATGGCGACCTGGCTTGGTTTGTGACACAAAACAAACCTCAAATAATGGAACTATAGCATTTAGATATTCCATAATATACCATCTGTTATAGTTATAGAAAAAAATACCATCACACACAAAAATAAAATAGGTTTGTTTTAATCATCAAATATATTGCAAATTATAATCAGATTACAAGTATAAATGGATATTTTTACCTAAATTTCATGAGATTAAAAGTATATCTTGGAGATTATAAATAGAAAAGTTTTAATTTACATATATAAGAGGGAACAAAGGTGGTCTATACAATAATAATAATAATAAATGTGGGTCGATACCAAATCTACTCTACAGTAAAATAAACGTCCACTTTAGTAATGTGGAAGTGATTAATCTTATTTATAAGATCATTTGAAACAAAATCACAAATATTTCAATGTTTTCCATATATAAATTAAAATAAGTTTTAGTTCACGTGGGATAAAGCAGATATTCAATAATCTATAATCATCGTATTTGTTGTTCTAAAAGTTCAGCTGAGAATATTTAAAGGGAATCCACTTTGTATATAAAGTAATATCATCATAGGACACTCTAGGGGATTTCTAAATAGTTTAGTAGAGATAAAATTAATTACCTAATCACATCATATTAATTCATCTTGATGAGAAGATAAAATTATAATCACATGTGATGGTCATGGGGAGCAAAGTGTAGTTAGAAATGAGAGTTAAATTAAACCTTGTCATAAGGTTTGGTAAAATTATTATTTATCACAGTCACAATCTTAGTCTGATGGAAACATCCTCTGAAAATGAATTTTTTAATATATGACTCAAGGTAACTGATTTTTTGACTATAAAAAAATAGATAATACTCAGTTGCTTACATGCAATAAACACTTTTCCAATGAAAATATATGGTTTCTCCCAATAAATGGATTGTCCAAAAACAAATTTATAATTAATGGATATGTTTTAGATAGATTTGAGTGAGGTTTTATAACATATATAAATCGTAAAATTATTAACATCTATAAACTATATAACATTTTCATTAGGTAAGAGTGTTAACATCTTTAAACTGCATAGCTGTAACTATATAAAGTATACATAAATATTGTTATAGTTGTAAAGAAACTTTAAATTGAACATATAGTAGGTGCAATTGTATAAATGAATATGCACAAGTGAAGCTATTTTAATGAAGATGCAGAAATTAGGCAAGTGTTCGAATGAATATAGATTATAGAAATAAAAATTGTACAAAATGTATATAAATTAATGTGTAGAACTGAATCTATAATTGTGACTGGGAAAATGTCACTGAGATGTTTTTTTCATACTTATTTTTTTTTGGAATGATAAAAGTATATATGTTCTAGTGATGAAATAACATGACTTAAGGAACAAAATAATGGTATTATGTCCAGAGAATATAATATGTTAATGAAATTGTTTGTAATATGAAAATATTTAAAGGGATTGAACACTTGGAAATGAATATCAAAGGTAAATTTATGGCGAAATTTCAAATCTGCAATATGAAGGAAAAAAATTTATAGTGGAAGTGAAAATTTTTCAATGAAACCGACACACTAGAAGAAAGGAATCATTAAAACCAACTAAAATCAAACACGAAGGAATTTACTATGGTTGGGGGAATTCATTTCACATACCAGAGTGGGGAAAAATAGGGACTAAAAACTAAATGAGAATTAATTGGAAAAGATATCAAGGGAAAGTAAAAACAATGTATCTCATTGTGCATGCTTTTGGAACAAACTGATAAGAATGATAAAATGATTTTGTAACCTTTAAATCCATGATAACAATAATGGTATCATGATTGATGTGGAAATCATGGTTAGAACTATCAATAACACTTGTGATAAAATTGAACTCAAATTTTTAATAAATCCAAAATCAAAACGTAATCACTACCCAATGAAAAATCACCATGAGTCTTTAGGAGTATTGCATGAAAAAACTAGATATGGTGATGAAGAAAAGATCTATTCATAACCTAAACAATAACTAGTGATTTGGATTTCAACTTTTGGTGGAAATTAAAATTTTAGTTTGATGTGAAAAGATAACATAAAATATAAGTGGAAACCAAATTTAAAATAAAACAACAAAACTAGTTTTTCATCTTGTAAAAAATAACACGTAACACCTAAATAGTTTATTTTTATGAAGAAATTATTACAATTTTTATATCCAAGGTCCAAAAATTCATGAGAAAACTAATATTAGAAAATTAAAAATGAATTAGTAAATTTAAAAAATAAAATATCACATTACAGTAATAGAAATTCAAAACCATAACATGGAGTGTGTGCCTAGATACTTGATAAAAGGAATCCATAAAAATATGATTGGAAATCAAACAATAGATTGAATTTTAATGGAAATCAGGGAGAAACCATTACATCATACCTGGAAGAACATTTAAAAATGTGAATCTTTGATTGAATATTTGATTGTTATAGGACTTTCTGTCATGAAAAAGTTACAGATTTGTTGAGAATAACTAAATGAAGTTGAGATAAGGGGAATCAGAGTCACCAAAATTACTGTGAATCAAAGATACTGGATGTTGACTGGTTGAACCTGAGGATGAATACTAGCCGAGATAAAGAAGTGATGAACACCGAGCTTGCTGAGTGAACTTGACCGCAAGCGGGGAGCATATCTGGTATGGAGGGGTCATGGGCACTCGGTGATGCCAATCGACTGATGATATAGGAACCAAATTGAGAAATATCGATTGAATTGTGAAGAATTAATTACCGGTATTAGGGTTGAAAAAATAGATTATGAAGGTGGGGATATTGAAAAAAGGGCGGCTGAGCTATGGTGTCTTCGATAGTGGGAGAGGTGACAATGCCTGATTAGGGTTCTGAACAAGGAAGAAGGAAGTTGGAGGAATGGAGTGGGATTTCATTTTAGAAGTTGGGGGGAGGGGTGAGGACCTGATTAGTTTTTTTCTATAATTTAAAATAAAATTTCAAAATATAAATATAGTTATTAATAAAATAATAATAGTTAACTGATTTTTATTTTTTTATTTGTTGAAGTTATATTAATAATTTATTGGATTTATGTTGACTAATTTTCAATATTTATAAAATTTAAATATATAAAAAATTAATCTATATAGCAATATATTTTAGAAAAACATAAAAAAATGATAAATCGAATATTAACGTTGGTCTTAAAAATGATAATATAAAAAAATATTTTTCTAAATTGGTTAATGATGAAGTCTTTTTTTATTCAATGGTTTATTACAACATAGTTTTCTGATGTTAAAAGATCTGTTGGTAATGATGATTATTAATAATAGATTCATGTGTTGGTAAAAAAAATGTTGGTATTGATATAATAAACTAACAGATTTAGATGTTGGTAAAATAATTTTTGACATTGAACAATTATTATTAACAGTCTTATGTGTTGGTAAAAACATTTCTTGGTATCTTAAATTAATATAAAAAAACTTAATATCTATTGTAAATACTCATTTTTATCAATGAATATATTATATGTCATTGAATTTCTATTGGTATAAGTCATTTTTTTTGTAGTGACAAGATGGATCTTTACAATAAGTTGAAAATAAAGCTACTACCACCCAAACATTAAGGGACAATTCTTATATTGAAAAACCTCCATATGGTGGAAAAAAGATCTTGACATTATCAAATGATTAATATACAATAGCCTCAAAAGTAAAGGTACCATCCACTTATGAAAATAATATTTTTTCTAAACCTGTTTGCATGTTGTTGGAAAAAACTCCATATGGTGGAAAAAAGATCTTGACATTATCAAATGATTAATATACAATAGCCTCAAAAGTAAAGGTACCATCCACTTATGAAAATAATATTTTTTCTAAACCTGTTTGAATGTTGTAGGAAATTGCTTTTTCATTTAGGTATAGATCCTTTTATTTTTTGGTTGAAACCCTTACTGAGGTTCTCTTTTGGATTAAATTTGAAACTGAACCTTTAGGATGAATAGTTTTTTTGAGAAGAAGGAAATAGGGGGGGGGGGTAGAAGGCTGGTTGTAGGATACGTACATGACATGTATTTGGAATATATGTCGTGTATTCAATATACGACGTGTAATTTCCTGGGCAGGCCAATTCACGATGTGTAAAAGGTTTTTCCCAGGGGAATACCCTAAGATTTACATGACATGTAAAGAATTTACATGTCTTGTAAATTCCTAATTTCAGTTTTTAAAATAAGAGGCAAAGCCTCATTTTAACAGAAGCCCTCACCTCTCCTGCATAGGAGAGCCACCCATGAAGCCTTCTTCAAGCCTAAAGTTAGGGTTTTCTCCCGTTTCACTATTATACCTTAGAATTAAGATCTATTTGGCTCGTTGGATTCCTCTCAGTAAGTTCTTTAGTCCTTAGGCTCAATTTTTCATTTTTCTTCCTCTCAATGATGCTATTTTGATGCATGATCATATACCCTATTTTCAGAGCATTGATCCATTCTTCCATTTTCTTCTGATCTAGTACAAACTAAGGGTCAATACTGGATTAGGAGAGTTTTATAGGAATAAGTTATGTGGTCTATTAATTTTCCCTAAAATTATTTTCGTTTATAAATTTCCATCATTGTGCACATGCCGGTTTCACCAGATGATGCTTATAAAATTCATATGCCTTAATTATAAATGTCATTTTTATGTTATAGAGACTTAATTAAACATGTTCTTCACGTTTTTGGAGGTTGATACCTCAACTCTAACCACCCACTTAGGATTTTTTCTTCATTTATACCTTGGTGACTTATGTTGGGTTCATTTGTGATAGCGTTTGTGTGATTCTGACTCAACCTTTGATAAGGAAAGTGCTCCTACATTATTAATAAATCTTCTAATGGATAAATGGAAAGTATATCATTGATATCACTTATCCTAGTTCAATTATAAATTGATAATGGCTAGTGTGTGGAGATGTGCACTTAGTTATCACTTGACCCTCTAAGGTAAGTGTTTCAATTTAATAAATGAATCTTAAGTTGTTAATTAGAAAGTATATTTATATACATGAATTAACCTAGTTAAATATAAAATGAAATGTTCTTGGTTTCATGTCCTTTATGGAATGAACCTATTATGTTTATATTAATTAAAATGATAAATGGTTGCATTTCCTTAATTAACCTTATCACATTAATGAAAGGTAATGGAGTGAACCTAATGACCTATTAAATGGAATGAGTATTACATGACCTAAAATGATTAATGAAATATATGATTATAAAGTGCCTATTACATATGGAATTTTTTATTTTTAGAGGAGTGGCCAAACTTGATCCAACCTTGGATTCCAAATGGAATGACTTGAACACTTAGAGGATGCCATTTTGATTCAAGGATCTGGTTTCCAAGGGAGATACTCACCTTGGCACATGGTCCTTATCCACTAACGGATTCCCGACATGACACTGTAGGATCCCTTTACTAGCTCTCCAAATATTAGGATGTCTTGGATACACTACTTGGATTCATCTTGATGTCTTCAGACACTTGATACCATGGATTCACCACATTGGGCCTAATCATGCTTAGCATTAGATTACTATGGACACGATCCATAGACTCAGTTATAATATTTTATAGTGGAATTCCTTGGGCAATCCCCCTGGATTACACTCAGACCCTTTATTGCCAGACTACATGAGTAACTACTATGAGTTGGCAGACCCTTGAGGTTAAGGATGCCTTGGTTACACCTTGTACCCTCTTTATTATTATTATGATCTCTTTTAGTGTTGTTGAAACTTTCACATGATTTATTTATATAAAATAAACCTAAATGAATTGATTAAATGATCTCATGTTTAGAAACCTGCTCAAGCTAAAGCAGGTATGAGTTATTTATTTGTATTACTTTAATTTATTACATACCTTTGCTTTGTTAGTTAATATTCACAAACTAGATTTGTATAGGCACCATTGGTGGTGGCCAACTGAGATTTATCTCACACCCTATATAGGCCATTGATGGTACCTAGGTAGATTATATGGTTGTAGGTATGGACAAGGGTAAGTATCCCACCTAGACACCTGACTTTCTTGCTTGCTTTAGGATGGGAGCTTGGTAGCAGATGACCAGGTCAGTGCTCAGGGTTCTTCGATAGTTCATGATATTTTTTTCCTTTAGTATAGCATGTACTATCTTGATAGCCTACTTCCTTGTATTCATGTTTTTCTGCTTTATAGATACATTTTATTACATCATCATCTTTTTTATATGATACTGTTCAGCTTTTGAGTTGATTATTATTAATGGATGTTCATGTTTACTTACGCTACCAGTCTTGTTTATTCATTATTATACTTCCACTATTATTATCCATCTATTTTATATATATGTATGCTATTATCCACTTTAAATTGAGGGAATAGTCTCTTTATTTTCACACCCTAGACCTTCACTACTAGTTAGAAACCTCTAGTGTATGGGGAGGCATGCTTGAGGCCATGTGGCCAATCGGGTTTGGGGAACCCGAGTCGGTACATCACAAAGTGGTATCAGAGCAGATTTCTTTTATTTTGTCTTATTATTTGGGAAATTTTGAAAAGATATTATGAACATGTTGGGACTTGGTCATAAGTTGTTCCTGGGAGTAGCTAACCCGCATTCAGGGTAAATACCAAGTTTCCTAGGAATGAGAAATTTTTTGCTCTATATTTTTGCTCATTACAGTTGATATACTTTCACCGTTGGGTGATGAACATGAATTGTGGTATTTGATATGATTTATGGATATTTATCTTGGCCTAGTATAACAAGTATCATTATTACATGCATCATTATAGGCACCTAGAATTCACATTCCATGCATATGTCATGCCATATAGGTGCATTTCATTGCTTGAATTGCCTGTGTTTCCTGTGATTGTTGAGTGATCCATGGTTGTTATATATATGTATATGATAATAATATCTTCTGTATGGTAATATAATTGGTTATTTAAAGTTCCATCATCAATCTAAATAGTGTTTCCCTATATAGTTTGGTGACATAATCTTAAACAACTAGTTTATACCCATGTTAGCTATGTACCTCTGGTTACAAGAGTTGCGCTTTGGATAATTTAGAGCCCTTAAGAAAACATTTTGGCTAAGAGAAGATTCTATAAGTGGACTTGGATGATGAAATCCTGATGATATTTTATATGGAATTGATCCATACTAGTGGGACTTATGAACTAGAGTAAGACTATGATTACCTCCTAGGATGGATGATCCAATTAAAAGAAATATTTCAATGATGTTTTCAGAAATGATGACAAGAATTAATCTTCAATGAGTTTGATGAGCCGAGAGATGTTCATTTACGTCTTCCGAGCATGATATTATGATACAATATGATAATGTGATAATTTATTATCATATTTCATTTATTATCTGATATAAGTGGTTATGGTGTACAAAGTGTGGGTTTATGATAGGTGGGGGTTATCCAAAACCTCCATATAGTTGCGACCTGATAACCAACCTACAAACAACATTGGGTTGATGTCTTATTTTGTTAACCAACTTGTTTGATTGTAAGAGATGACCCAATGAGTTTATATCCCAGGATGATGATGTCAATGTCTGGCTGTCATACCGACTACCTTAATGAATCCAAGTGGAAAATCTCATGGATTTTCTTCCTAGAGATGGTGATTCTAACAAGGAGATTAGTTTTGTTTCCTATATTGGTTATTTTAGATGATAACGATAATACTGGATCATATTCAAGTATTAGATATGCGAACGAGTCATCATTTTATTTCCCTTTATGATTTATTTTTTATTTCATTGATAGCGCTACAGTGGACCACTTCTTATAGGTCATTCTTAGTGCAACCTTAACACTGAGACGAGGGTCTCAGTGGCTATGAGTGGGGATTTGGTTAGAAATATGAGTAAAAGTATCTCCCGATTCATCTTTTCCTCACTAGGTCACAATCAATTTGTCTTTGTGTTGTATTTAGTGTTAATGAAGGAGGCAACATGCATGATGCCAATATATGACGAAGATAACAACTCAGAAGGAAAGAAAATTCTCCTAGAATTTTAGTGACTCCCATGGTTCACATGGTAAAGAAGAAGAGTTCTCAAGTTTATATACTTCCATGTGTGGAACTATGAACAATATATGTGGATAAGAGTTGCACAACTTGGAATAATTGTGAGCTACTGTCATATTTATATGAGAATGTAAGTACCACCATTAAAGTTTCCTAAAGATCCATTCATTGATGGAAATGATGTTTTGAGTATTGGGGTTTCTTCCATTAGATTATTAATGATTCATTTAGTTAATGGAAAAGTTGGACTGAAGATGTTGTTGCTTAGTATTTCAGATGTATATATGATTCAAGTAGATTTAGTGGAAAAATAGTTCTATCATTATGGAAACATACTTGGATGAAGGTATGTGCAGGTCGAAGTGGAGTTGGGACAACCATTGAAGTCCTTTAAAGGAAATCTAGAAAACTGGATCAATCTTTATTGCATGAATTTATCCAAACGTAAGCCTTTCCGACAAATGGATAGTTGAGTTTTATCACATGGTTAATCCACTGATCGCATTCATTTTTCACCCACTTGAAAGGCATGGTTGATATAAGACTTGGTGAATTATTGATGGAGTCTTGAGGAAGAGGATGAAAAACTAGATTGTAAGCCTTTGAGCTAAAGCAACGAAGGATCCATTCATGGTGTGTGGAGTTTTTTGTTCACTAAAATTAGAATGAATATACCTTGGATGTTGTTTTGAAGTGATTGATAAGGGATAGAGTCGTTTTGAATAATCCTGCAAGTCATTTGAAGAAAGTCTATAAGTTGGAGATGAAACTGAAAAAAATGACAAAGTCCCTAAGTGAAAGTCCTCATGAACGATCATTAGTTTTGTGTCATATCATAAGTATTTAAAGTTATAATTGTAGGACTTAAAGTTGAACATAAGTCTTTGATTCTAATCATAAAGCTTCATCGAAAGACTTCATGAAATATATGACTTCATCGTAAGTCTTTGTGTCTGATCATAAGGCTTTGAGAGTGATCATGTGACTTTGAAGCCGATCAAATGGATTTAATACTTGGTGAATTTTGAGGATATTGTTGAGTGAAAAATTAATTTTCCAGATTTTATTATTTGAGGAAGGAGATTAAATCAGATGATGTAAGTGAAATGATCTTCATGAATCATACATCATGATCAAACACATGATCATGATTCAAGTTGAGATAAAGATAAAAGTAGTTGAGGGAGAAGAAGCTGATGTTGAGAAAGTTCCATTCTTCATGCTCCAGGATCCACATCACCATGCTTATGTGGAAATATCAAGAAAACTGAATACTATGGATTTTGTGGGGAAATTAAATGGAAAAGAATCCTATAATAATTCAAATATCATGCTAAGGAAATAAGCTAGGTGTTTTTCAAAATTTAAAGGAATATTTTAATGAGGCTTTGACTTGAAGATTTTATGAATTATAGGATAATATTTGAGGGAGTTCAAATATGTAAAAGATACAATGAAACTGAAACCATTCTCCCTCTATATAAATATGTTTGTAGGTTAAATACAATAATAATTTCTTGATTATAACCACTACATATTCTACAAGTCAAAAGAAAAAAAAGAAAAAAAGAACTGATATAATAATATTTTGTAGATCCCATGTATCGAAGAAAATAAGAAGGTGTCCCGGTGCTATTTCTATGCACTAAAGAAGAAGAAGAAGAAATAAGAAGAGAATACAACTAAACCTACTGCTGGTCACATCCAAGTTTAAGATATGAGAGAGCTAGCCTATAATATATTATTATAAAATTTTGAATAACATTTTGAAGACCCATATTATTACTACGAGTGACAGAAGAATATCATTTATAGAGTTCAGGAGGGACTCAATCCAACACTGGAGATCTTGATTCAAGGAAATACAAGCTCATTCTCTTGTATGAAGGGATATAAAGCCCTTTATTTCTTTGTACTGAGTCAGTTCCAAGGTAATATATTCAAGGTCATACCATTTTCTGGGCTTTCATTGATAATAGGAAGGAAGTTGTGTACGTGGGATAATAACCATGTGTCACCAGGGACTTAGTCATTCTTAAGGAGGTGAACCTTGTTAACAAACCCCAATGTTCTCTTATATTGTTTTCCTATTCCATATTTATATACCGACCAAAGGATATATAAAGAGAGAGAAATTTGATCACTGAACAAGTGAAGTGGTAATTAAGGGATAAAATTGAAATTGCATTAAAAGTCACTCTACACCGATTCACCTCTCCCCTGTCAGTGTGGGAATATCCCAAAGTGATCTTAACAATTAGTATCAGAGTGGGTTACACCTCTACTGGATTCTATTTTTTTAAAGTTTATTTAAGAATTTAATATCTATTTTCAAAGGCTATATGAAGTGAAAATTTTAAGAAGCCTAGGGATATCCTATCCAAGAAACCATGGAAGATATGTCTGTCAAGACATTGAAGAACAGAAAGAAAAGAGATGCAAAGAAGTTGAGAAAGACCTCATCTAAGAAATAATAGAATAATGAATCTCTACTAATTGAAGGTTCTCAAAGTAGATATCATTATAATATTTTTGATGATAATATATCTATTAAAGAAATAAGTGATGAGAATTCACCCATTTTAAGTAAAGAGGAAGAAAGATTAGTTTCCCCATGTAGAAATCCCAATCAAGAAGAACCAGACATGGAAGATGAAGATCTGGTGGCTGAATCCACCACCAAGGAGTTGGACAACAGTCAAGTCTCATGTAGTTTCTCATATCTATATGATGAAGGGTTACTAAAACTCTCTTATCAAAATTGTCATACTGAAGAACTATATATTCTTGGATATGACCACAATTATGAGGATTCATAATATAAATCAATTGGTGCTATAAAAGATATCCTATATAACTTAACCAAAGAAATCATATCATATATTTGTGTCATTTTTAGAAGTATGCAAGAAGAGATCACCCACCACGAGGATGAGAATGAAATTATATAGAATTATTTGATGGAAATGATGCAAACATGTGTTAAGCTCTCTAAACAAGTAGGGGACACAGATGCAATGAATTCAGAGCTTGAAGAAAGATGCACTGGTTTTGAAAAATGTGGCTCACTAGAATTCAAGAAAAGGGAGATGCTATGAAAGGGATTGAAGTTAAGACCCATGCATTAAAATAAGTAACTGCCATAAAATATTATCAACTAGTGATTAAATCTAATAAAATTATAGATCTTGACCATCTTCAAAAAGAAAAGTGAAAAATTCATGGAGATCAAATAAAAGAGATAAGAAAGAATTTTGAAGACAAAATAAAATCATTGGAGGATGAGAAAGGCTTCATCAATATTAAATTGTTGGAGATTGTAATTAAATTTAAGAATCTAAAAACAACACAAGATGGATCTTCACAATAAGTTGAAAATAAAGATACTACCACCCAAACATTAAGGGAGGATTCTTATACTGAAATACCTCCATCTAGTGGAAAACAAATCTTGAGATTATCTACTAATTAATATATAATAGCCTCAAAAGTAAAGTTAACATCCACTTCTAAAAATAATATTTTTTCTAAACATGTTTTCATGTTGTAAGAACCTTGTTTTTCATTCAGGTATAAATCCTTTTAATTTTTGGTTGAAACCCTTTTTGAGGTTCTCTTTTGGATTAAATTTGAAACTGAACCTTTAGACTGATTAGTTTGTTTTTTAGAAGAAGGAAATATGGGGGTTGAAGGCTAGTTGTAGGCCAAGTACATGACATGTATTTGGAATACACACCGTGTATTCAATACACAACGTGTATTCAATACACGACGTGTAATTTCCCGGGAAGGCCAATTCATGATGTGTAAAGGGTTTTTCCCAGGGGAATACCCTAAGCTTTACATGACGTGTAAAGAATTTACATATCATGTAAATTCCTAAGTCCAATTTTTAAAATAAGAGGAAAAACCTCATTTTAACAGAAGCTTTCACCTCTCTTGCACATGAGAGCCACCCGTGAATCCTTCTTTAATCCTAAAGTTAGTTTTTTCTCCCGTTTCACTGTCTAAACTCAGAATTAAGATCTATTTGGATCGTTGGATTCCTCTCAGTATGTTCTTCAGTCCTTAGGCTCAGTTTTTTATTTTTCTTCCTCTTAATGATTCTATTTTGATGCAAGATCATATACCCTATTTTCATGGTGTTGACCCATTCTTCAAATTTCTTCTAATCCTGGACAAACTAAGGGAAGATACTGGATGAGGAGAGTTTTATAGGCATAAGTTTGTTGTTCTATGACTTTTCCCTAAAATTATTTTTGTTTATAAATTGTCATCGTTGTGCACATGCTGGTCTCACCAGATGATGCTTATAAAATTCACATTACTTAATTATAAATGTCATGTTTGTGTTCTAGAGCCTTAATTAAACATGTTTTTCACATTATTATAGGTTGATACCTCAACTAGAACCCCCCACTTAGGATTTTTTCTTCATTTATACCTTGGTAACCCATGTTGGGTTCATTTGTGACACCGTTCAGGTGATTCTGACTCGACCTTTAATAAGGATAGTGCTCCTATATTATTAATAAATATTCAAATGTATAAATGGAAAGTATATCATTGATATCACTTGGCCTAATTTAATTATAAATTTATAATGGCTAGTGTGTGGAGATGTGCACTTAGTTATCAATTGACCCTCTAAGAAAGGTGATTCAATTTAATAAATGAATATTAAATTGTTAATTAGAAAGTATATTTATATATATGACTTAACCTAGTTAAATATAAAATGAATTGTTATTGGTTGAATGTCCCTTATGGAATGAACTTGTTAAGTGCTTATGAATTAAAATGATAAATGATTGCATGTCCTTAATTAACCTTGTCACATTGATGAAAGGTAATGGAGTGAACCTAATGATCTGTTAAATGGAATGAGTATTACATGACCCAAAATTAATAATGACATATATGATTATAAAGCGCCTATTGTATATGGTCCTTTTCATCTTTATAGGAGTGGTCAAACTTGATCCAACCTTGGATTCCAAAGGGAATGACTTGAGCACTTAGAGGATGCCATTTAGATTCAAGGATGTGGTTTCCAAGGGAGATACCCACCTTGGAACATGATCCTTATCCTCTAACGGATTCCCAACATGACACCATAAGATCCCTTAACTAGCTCTCTAGATATTAGGATGTCTTGGATATACTCTTTGGATTCAACTTGATGTCTTCAAACATGCGGTGCCATGGATTAACCACATTAGGCCTAGTCATGCTTAGCCTGAGATTACTATGGACAAGATCCATGGACTCAGTTAGAATACTTTATAGTGGAATGCCTTGGGTGATCCCCTTGGATTAAACTAAGACCCTTTATTTCCAGACTACATCAGTTACTACTATGAGTTGGCCGACCCTTGAGGTCAAGGATTCCTTGGTTACACCTTGGACCCTCTTTATTATTATTATGATCAATTTTAGTGTTGTTGAAACTTTCACATGATTTATCTATATAAATTAAACCTAAATTAATTGATTAAATTATATCATGTTCAGACACCGGCTGAGGCTAAAGAAGGTATGAGTTATTTATTTGTACTGCTTTATTTTATTATATATCTTCACATTGTTAGTTTATATCCACAAAATAGATTTGTATAGGTGTTGTTGGTGGTGGCCTACAGAGATTTATCTCACACCCTATCCGGGCTGTCGGTGGTACCTGGGCAGATTATATGGTCATAGGTATGGACAAGGGGAACCATCCCACCTTGGGAACCTCACTTTATTGCTTTCTTTAAGATGGGATCTTGGTAGTAGATGACTGGGTCAGTGCTCAGGGTGCTTGGATAGTTTTTGATATTTTTGTCCTTTTATATATCTTGATATCCTACTACCTTGTATCCATGTTTTCCTTCTTTATAGAGACATTTTATTACATCATCATCTTTTGTATATGATACTGTTCAACTTTTGAGTTGATTATTATTGATGGATGTTCATGTTTACTTACAATTCAAGTCTTGTTTATTCATTCTTATACTTCTAATATTATTATCCATCTATTATAAATATATGCACGCTATTATCTACTTTGACCATAGGTAATAGTCTCTCCATTTTCACACCCTAGACCCTCACAGCTAGTCAACAACCTCTAGTGTATACGAAGGTGCGTTTGAGGCCATGTGGCCAATCGAGTTTGGGGCACCCGGGTTGGGACATCACAAAGTGGTATCAGAGCATGTTTCATTTATTTTTATCTTATTATTTTGGAAATTTAGACAGTATATTATGAACATGTTGGGACTTGGTCATAAGTCATCCCTGGGAGTAGCTAACCCATGTTCAGGGTAAAACCAAGTTTCATGGGAATAATAAATTTTTGCTCTGTATTTTTTCTTATTACAGTTGATATACTTTAACCATTGGGTGATGCACATGAATTGTGGTATTTGATATGATTTATGGATATTTACCTTGGCCTAGTATAATAAGGATAATTTTTACAAGCATCATTATAGGTACCTAGAATTTATATTCCATGCATATGTCATGACATATAGGTGCATTTCATTGCCTGCATTGCCTGTATTTCCTGTGATTTTTGAGTGATCCATGGTTGTTACATATATGTCTGTGATACAAATATCTTTTGTATGGTAAGGGAATTGGTTATATAAAGTATCATCATTAATCTAAATAGAGTTTTCCTCTATTGGTTGGTGGAATCATCTTAAATAACTAGTTTATACCCATGTTAGCTATGTACCTCTGGTTACATGAGTTGTGATTTGGATAATTTATAGCCCTTAAGGCAAAATTATGTCTAAGAGAATATTCTAGAAGTGGACTTGGATGATGAAAACCCAATGACATTTTTGATGGCATTGAGCCATACTAGTGGGACTTATAAACTAGAGTAAGACTACGATTACCTCATAGGATGGATGTTCCAGTTAGAAGAAACATTTCAATGATGTTTTTGGAAATTAAAATAAGAATTAATGTTTCATTGAGCTTGATGAGCTAAAAGATGTTCATTTAAATATTCTGAGGATGATATTATGATACAATATGATAATGTGATAATTTATTATCATATTTCTTTTATTTTTTAACACAAGTGGATATTGTGCACAAAGTGTGGGTTTATGATAGGTGGGGGTTATCCAACACCCCCACATTATTGAAACCGAATAACCAACTTGAAAACAACATTGGGTTGATGTGTTATTTTGTTGACCAACTTTTTTGATCGTAAGAGATGGCCCAGTGAGTTTATATCCCAGGATGATGATGTTGATGTCTGGCTATCATACCAACTAACTTAATGAATATAAGTGGAAATTCTCATGGATTTTCTTCCTAGAGATGGTGATTCTAACAAGGAGATTGGTTTTGTTTCCTAGATTAGTGATGTTTGATGACAGTGACAATATTGGCTCATCTTCAAGTCTTAGATATGAGAATGAGTCATCATTTGATTTCCCTTGATGATTTATTTTTTATTTAAATGATATAACTGCAATGTAACACTTCTTATAGGTTATTCTTAGTGTAACCCTAACACTAAGATGAGGGTATTTATGGCCATGAGTGGGGACTTGGGTAGACATATGAGGAAAAATATCTCCTGATTCATCTTTTCCTCATTGGGGCATGACCACTTTGTGTTTGTGTTGTATTTAGTGTTATTGAAGGAGGCAACATGCATGATGCCAATATATGATGAAGAAGGACAAATCATAAGGAAATATAATTCCCCAAGAATTTTAGTGACCCCCATCATCCACATAGTAAAGAAGAAGAGTTCTAAAGTCTATATACTTCTATGTGTGGAACTGTGAACAATAGATGTGGATAAGAGATGCACAACTTAAAAGAATTGTGATCTATTGTCATATTTATATGATAATTTAACTACCACCATTAAAGTTTTCTAGAGATCCATTCATGGATGTCAATGATGTTTTGAGTACTGGGGTTGCTGCCATTGGATTATTAAAGATTCATTTAGTTGATGGAAAAGTTGGACTGAAGATGTCATTACTTAGTATTTCACATGTATATACAGTTCAAGAAGATTTAGTGGAAAAAGAGTTCTATAATTATGGAAACATACTTGGATGATGGTATGTGTAGGTCGAAGATGAGTTGGGACAACCATTGAAGTCCTTTGAAGGAAATATAGAAAACTAGATAAGTATTCATTGCATGAATTTGTCCAAACATAAGCCTTTCCAATAAATGGTTGGTTGATTTTTATCACTTGTTCGATCCACTGATCGCATTAATTTTGAACCCACTTGAAATCCATGGTTGATATAGAACTTGGTGAATTATTGATGGAGTCTTGAGGAATAATATGAACAAGAAGACTATAAGCCTTTGAGCTGAAGCAATGAAGGTTCCATTCATGGTGTGTGGAGTTTTTTGTTAACTAAAATTAGTATGAAGATACCTTGGATGATGTTTTTAAGTAATTGATAAGGGATAGAGTCATTTTGAAGAATCCCAAAATTCATTTGAAGAAAGTGTATAATTTGGAGATGAAACTAAAAAAATGAAAAAGTCCCTAAGTGAAAGTCCTCAGGACCGATCATAAGTTTTTGTGTCATATCATAAGTCTTTAAAGTTCTAATCATATGAATTTAAGTTGAACATAATTCTTTGATGCTAATCATAAAGATTCATTAAAATACTTCATGAAATATATGACTTCACCATAAGTATTTGTGTTTGATCATAAGGCTTTGAGAGTGATCATGTGACTTTGAAGCCGATCAAATGGATTTAATACTTGGTGAATTTTGAGGATATTGCTGAGTGAAAAATCAAGTTTTTAGATTTTATTATTTGAGGAAGGATATTAAATCATATGATGTAATTGAAATGATCTTCATGAATCATACATCATGATCACACAGATGATCATGATTTAAGTTGACATAAATATAGAAGTAGTCGAGGGAGAATAAGCTGATGCTGAGAAAGTTCCATTATGTATGCTCTAGGATCCAAATCACCATGCTTATGTGGAAATATCAAGAAAACTAAATACTATGGATTTTGTGGGGAACTTAAATAGAAAAGAATCCCACAATAATTCAAATATCATGCTAACAAAATAAGATGATTCTTTTTCAAAATTTAAAGGAATATTTGAGTGAGGCTTTGAATTAAAGATTTTATGAATTGAAGGAAAATATTTGAGGGAGTTCAAATATGAAAAAGATACAATGAAACTGCGACCATTCTCTCTCTCTATAAATATGTTTTTAGGTTAAAGACAAAAAGGATTTCTCGATTATAACCACATATATTATACAAGTCAAAAGAAAAAAAGAAAAAAAGAACTGATATAATAATCTATTGGAGATATCATGTATTGAATAAAAGAAGAGGTTTTCCTAGTGAAATTTCTATGTACTAAAGAAGAAGAAGAATAAAGAAGAAGAGAATCTGACTAAACCTATTACTTGTCACATCCAAGTCGAAGATATGAGAGAGAGACCCTAAAATATCCTGCTATAAAATTTTGAAGAAAATTGTGGAAACCCACATGATTACTATGAATGGGGGAAGAATATCATTTATAGAGTTCAGAGGGACTCGATCCAACACTGGAGATCTTGATTCAAGGAAATACGAGCTCATTCTCTTGTATGAAGGGATATAAATCCCTCGCTTTATTTGTAATCAGTCAGTGCCAAGGTAATAGATTCAAGGTCATACCCTTTTCTGGGATTTCATTGATAATAGGAATGAAGTTGTGCATGTGGGATAATAACCATGTGTCGCCAGGGACTTAGTCATCCTTAAGGAGGTGAACCTTGTTAACAAACCCTAGTGTTCTCTTATATTGTTTTCCTATTCCATATTTGCATACCAACCAAAGGATATATAAAGAGAGAGAAATATGATCCCTGAACAAGTGAAGAGGTAATTAAGGGATAAAAGTGAAATTGAAGTAAAAGTCACTCCACACCGATTCACCCCTACCCTCTCAATGTGGGAATATCCCAAAGTGATCTTAACAGTTAGTATCAGAGTGGGTTACACCTCTACTAGATTCTCATTTTTTTTAAAGTTTGTTTAAGAATTTAATATCTCTATACAAAGGCTATATGAAGTGAAAATTTGAAGAAGCCTGTGAATATACTATACAAGAAACCATTTAAGATATGTCTATTAAGACACTGAAGAATAGAAAGAAAAGAGATGAAAAGAAGTTGAGAAAGGCCTCATATAAGAAAGGATAGAATAATGACTCTATTAATTGAAGGTTCTCAAAGTGGAGCCCATTCTAATATTTTTGATGATAATATATATATTAAATAAATAAGTGATGATAAGTCACCCATCTTAATTAAATAGGAAGAAATATTAGTTTCCCCATGTAGAAATCCCGATCAAGAAGAACCAGACATGGAAGATGAAGATCTAGTGGATGGATCCTTCTCTAAGGAGTTGGAAAACAATAGAGTCTCATGTAGTTTCTCATATATATATGAAGGAGGGGTACCAAAACTATCTTAACAAAATTTTCCTACTAAAGAACCATATATTCATGGAGATGACCACAATTATGAGGATTCATAATATGAATCAATTGGTGCTATAAAAGATATCCTATATAACTTCCCAAAGAAATTGTATCATATATTTGTGTCATTTTTAAAAGTATGAAAGAATATATCACCCACCATGAGGATAAGAATTAAATTATAGAGAATTATTTTAATGAAATGATACAAACATGTGTTAAAATCTCTAAACAAGTAGGAGTCATAGGTGCAATGAATTCAGAGCTTGAAGAAAGATGCACTAGTTTTGAAAAAAGTGGATCACTACAATTTAAGAAAAGGGAGATGCTATGAAAGGTATTGAGGTGAATACCCATGCATTAAAATAATAAAATACCATAAAATATGATCAACTAGTGATTAAATATAATAAAATTAAAGATCTTGACCATCTTCTAAAAGAAAAGTGAAAAAATGCATGGAGATCAAATAAAAGAGATAAGAAAGAATTGTGAAGACAAACTAAAATAATTGGAGGATAAGAAAGGCTTCATAAATATGAAATTCTTGGAGATTTTAATTAAATTTAAGAATCTAAAAAAACACAAGATGGATCTTCACAATAAGTTGAAAATAAAGATACTGCCACCCAAACATTAAGGGAGGATTCTTATACTGAAAGAACTCTATCTGGTGGGAATTTGTTTTTGAAATTTTCTACTAATTAATATACAATATCCTAAAAAGTAAAGGTATCATCCAATTCTGAAAATAATATTTGTTCTAAACCTATTTTCATGTTGTAAGAACCTGGTTTTTTCATTCAGGCATAAATCCTTTTAATTTTTAGTTGAAACCCTTATTGAGGTTCTATTTTGGATTAAATTTGAAACTGAACCTTTAGGCCAATTAGTTTGTTTTTGAGAAAAGGAAATAGGGGGTTGAAGGCAGGTTGTAGGCCAAGTACATGACATGTATTTGGAATACACATTGTGTATTCAATACATGACGTGTAATTGCTTGGGAAGACCGATTCATGAAGTGTAAAGGGTTTTCCCCAGGGGAATACCCTGATCTTTACACAATGTATAAAGAATTTACATGTCATGTAAATGCCCAAGTCCAGTTTTTAAAATAAGAGGCAAAGCCTCATTTTAATAGAATCCCTCACCCATTTTTCATAGGAGAGCCACCCATGAAGACTTCTTCAATCCTAAAGTTAGGTTTTTCTCCCATTTCACCACCCCACCTCGGAATTAAGATCTATTTGGCTCGTTGGATTCCTCTCAGTAAGATATTCAGTCCTTTGGCTCATTTCATCATTTTTCTTCCTCTTAATGATTCTATTTTAATACATGATCATATACCCTATTTTTAGGTCATTTATACATTCTTCCATTTTCTTCTGATCTAGGACCAACTAAGGGATGATACTGGACGAGGAGAGTGTTATAGGAGTAAGGTAGGTGTTCTATGAAATTTACCTAAAAGTATTTTCGTTTATAAATTTTCATCATTTTTCATATGCCAGTTTCACCAGATGATGCTTATAAAATTCATATGCATTAATTATAAATGTCATGTTTGTGTTCTAGAGCCTTAATTAAACATGTTCTTTACATTGTTGGAGGTTGAGACCTCAAATATAACCACCCACTTAGGATTTTTTCTTCATTTATACCTTGGTGACCCATGTTGGGATCATTTGTGACAGCGTTCGGGTGATTTTGACTCAACCTTTGATAAGGACAGTGCTCCTACATTATTAATAAATCTTATAATAGATAAATGGAAATTATATCATTGATATCACTTGGCCTAGTTTAATTATAAATTGATAATGGATAGTGTGTGTAGATGTGCAATTAGTTATCACTTAACCCTCTAAGGTAAGTGTTTCAATTTAATAAATGAATCTTAAGTTGTTAATTAGAAAGTATATTTATATATATGACTTAATCTAGTTGAATATAAAATGAATTGTTCTGGGTTTCATGTCCTTTATGGAATGAACCTATTAAGTGCTTATGAATTAAAATGATAAATGGTTACTTGTCCTTAATTAACCTTGTCACATTGATGAAAGGTAATATAGTGAACCTAATGACCTGTTAAATGGAATGAGTATTACATGTCCTAAAATGAATAATGACATATATGATTATAAAGTGCCTATTGCATATGGAACTTTTCATCTTTATAGGAGTGGTCAGACTTTATCCAACCTTGGATTCTAAAGGGAATGACTTAAGCACTTAGAGGATGCCATTTTGATTCAAGGATCTGGTTTCCAAGGGAGATAACCAACTTGGAACATGTTACTTATCCTCTAATGGATTTCTGACATGACACCATAGGATCCCTTCACTATATCTCTAGATATTAGGATGTCTTTGATACACTCCTTGGATTCAACTTGATGTCTTCAAACATGCAGTGTCATGGATTCACCATATTGGGCCTAGTCATGCTTAGCCTGAGATTACTATGGACGATCTCCATAGACTTAGTTAGAACATTTTATAGTGGAATTACTTGGGTGAACCCCTTGGATTACACTCACACCCTTTTTTTCTAGACTACATGAGTTACTACTATGATTTGGCTAACCCTTGAGGTCAAGGATGCCTTGGTTACACCTTGGACCATCTTTATTATTATTATGACCAATTTTAGTGTTGTTGAAAGTTTCAAATGATTTATCTATATAAAATAAACCTAATTGAATTGATTAAATGATATCATGTTCAGACACCAACTAAGGCTAAAGCAGCTATGAGTTATTTATTTGTACTACTTTACTTTATATATACCTTCACATGGTTAGTTTATATTCACAAACTAGATTTGTATAGGATTCGTTGGTTGTGGCCTACTAAGATTTATCTTACACCCTATTCAGACCATCGATGGTACCTGGGCACATTATATGGTTATAGGTATGGACAAGGGGAATCATCCTACCTTGGACACCTGACTTTCTTGATTTCTTTAGGATGGGATCTTGGTAGCAGATGATCGGGTCAGTGCTCGGGGTGCTTGGATAGTTTTTGATCTTTTTTTCCTTTTATATATAATGTAATATCTTGATATCCTACTTCCTTGTATCCATATTTTTCTACTTTATAGAGATATTTTATTACATAATCATCTTTTGTATATGATATTTTCAGTTTTTGAGTTGATTATTATTAATGGATGTTCATGTTTACTTATGCTACCACTCTTGTTTATTCATTCTTCTACTTCTGCTATTATTATCTATTTGTTTTATATATATGTATGATATTATCAATTTTAACCATAGGGAATAGTCTCTCTATTTTTACACCCTAGACCCTCACTGCTAGTCAGTAACCTCTAGTGTATGGAGAGGCACTCTTGAGGCCATGTGGCCAATCGGGTTTGAGGTACCCAGGTCGGGACATCACAAAGTGGTATCAGAGCGGGTTTCTTTTCTTTTGTCTTATTATTTGGAAAAATTTTACAGGAGATTTTGAACATGTTAGAATTTGGTCATAAGTCATTCTTGGGAGTAGCTAACCCATGTTCGGGGTAAATACCAAGTTTCCTGGGAATGAGAAATTTTTTCTTTGTATTTTTGCTTATTATAGTTGATATACTTTCACCGTTGGGTGATGCACATGAATTTTGGTATTTGATATGATTTATGGATATTTACCTTGGACTAGTATAAAATGGATCATTGTTACATGCATAATTATAGGCACCTAGAATTTAAATTCCATGAATATGTCATGCCATATAGATGAATTTCAATGCTTTCATTGCCTGTGTTTCCTGTTATTGTTGAGTGATCCATGGTTGTTATATATATGTTTGTGCTACTAATATCTTATGTATGGAAATGGTATTGGTTATTTAAAGTGTCATCATAAATATAAATAGTTTTTTACTAGATAGGTTGGTGGCATCATCCTAAATAACTAGTTTATACCCATGTTATCTATGTACCTCTAGTTACATGAGTTGCACTTTGGATAATTTAGATTCCTTAAGGAAACATTATGGCTAAGAGAATATTCTAGAAGTGGAATTGGATGATGACATCCCATTGACATTTTCGATGGCATTGATATATACTAGTGGGACTTATAAACTAGAGTAAGACCATGATTACCTCCTAGGATGGATGGTCCAGTTAGAAGAAATATTTCAATGATGTTTTTGGAAATGACGACAAGAATTAATGTTCAATGAGTTTTATGAGGTGAGAGATGTTAATTTACATATTCCGAGCAAGATTTTATGATACAATATGATAATGTGATAATTGATTATCATATTTCATCTATTCTCTTATATAAGTGGGTATTGTGCACAAAGTGTGGGTTTATGATAGGTGGGGGTTATCCAACACCTCCACACAGCTACGATCTAATAAACAACTTGAAAAAATCATTGGGTCGATGTGTTATTTTGTCGAACAAATTGTTTGATCATAGGAGATGACCCTATGAGTTTATATCCCAGGATGATGATGTCAATATTTGGCTGTCATATCGACTAGATTAATGAATACAAGTGGAAATTCTTGTGGATTTTCTTCCTAGAGATGGTGATTCTAATAAGGATATTGGTTTTTTTCCTAGATTAGTGATGTTGGA